>OX439003.1:37648224-38303224 GCA_949316495.1 Amphiduros pacificus | reverse complement strand
CACCTATTTCAATATCCGCAGTCAGACCCTAGCCCTAGCTACCAACCCATCTATCCAAATGACTTCAACAGTACACACATTGAGCAGATGGAAAATATGGATGAGCAAGAAATCGAATATGGTAGTCTGTAGTGGCAGCGGATTACCACAAGCCAGATTAACATTGATATGACACCGTCTGGTAGGGATTGCCAATTGAGAAGTGCAGTGGTCATGTCACGTTTGCCACGACATGTGTGTCTAGCTCGCGCTCTATGAATTCCAAGCCGAAGCAACAAAAATAATGAAATTGTCAAAAATGATATTTTACAGATCCCAGAATACAGAATGTGATTATCTCTTCTAACACATCTCCTGTGTGTTTAGTTTTGCTGAACACAGGGCTGAAGGATTAATTGCGCAAAGTATGAATAAAATGAAATCATTATTTGTCTTCGATGATCCCATATATGGATATTCGTTGTAGACTTTGAATGATTAATTGTTATTTTGCTTAAATCAAAAGAAGTTGATTTGAAGTAGTCTTTAATGGAGTGTCCAATCTGTTTGTAAATATTGAGTCATTTATTAAAAGCTAAAAGTATTCAAACCAGCTGATCTTAAGAAAGAAGATCTGATATAAGATCCCATATAGAAGTTCTCATGAAAGACTTCATTTAAGAAGACTTCATTTCAGGGGACCTCATGTAAGAAGACTTCATGTGAGAAGACCTCGTGTAAGAAAACGTCATTTGAGAAGACCTCAGAGAAGATCTCGTAAAGGATCCGATATAAGAAGACCTCATATGAACACCAGGAAAAAAAGCAGAGATACCACTATCATACTTGCTCTATTTGGTTGGTCTTTTTGTAGCATTCTGGTTCCCACGATCAATACAGCAACCACAAACAGGCAACTACAAACAGGCTACAAGAAAGTCTGAAATGGCAGCTCTGGCATACACGATAATAACTAAATAGAGGGATCTGCAGCGCAAAAGGAAGGGGAGTGGGTGATATAAGAAAAGATTGGGCGATATTAAAGGAGATTGGCAGTAGCTGGTGAGGACACCTTAGAAGCTAGAGATGGCCAAGCTGAGAAGGAAAGGTGAGCAGGTCAAGCTGGGCACCCAGCGAGGCTGCGTGATTGATGCAGACCACCATGGCCAGACTAGAGCCCGGATGAGTGTCACAGACCATACCTACATCGAGATATGCAATCCCTTCTCATTTAGGGGCATTTCCCGTCGTCGAGATATGCCTTGATGGCATGTTCTCTGATTCCCCCTCGCTGGTTCCTGGTCTCGTTTTTTTTCACTAATCGTTCATCACCCGCCCATTATTACACAAGATGCACCTCCACTACCAACATCTGCTGTGTCAAAAACAAATTACCCGATTCAGAGACATTTTCCTGTTCATCATTTTGCCAATGGACATTGCAATGTATATAAGAAATCAGACAAAGTCTTACATTAAAAATATATAAGTAACAATAATCCCGTCCACGTCATACATTTGGAACATGACAGCAAAAATGATCTTCTATTTACTTATATAAAAGCCACACCCTTCATCGTATTCCAAAATGAGGATTAGATACAATTACATTCACTTAAAATAATCTGTCATTTGATAAACATGGCCTAACCGAGAAGGTATTAATTGAAATTCATTGTTATGTTATGTTGTATATAGATTAATATTAAAGGTATAAGTGTACATATTTTCCCCAGTGAAGACATATTATCCATACAGTGATCTGGTCTATTAGTGTATATTAATTATAGGCATATTCTCATTAGGAGAAGGAATTGATACTTGATAGCGTGGACCAGTTGGGAAGGAACTATCCTGGACCTACAATGGCACTATCCTGGAACTATCCTGGACCTACACAGGCACTATCCTGGAACTATCCTGGACCTACACAGGCTGTATCCTGGAACTATCCTGGACCTACACTGGCACTATCCTGGACCTACACTGGCACTATCCTGGAACTATCCTGGACCTACACTGGCACTATCCTGGAACTATCCTGGACCTACACTGGCACTATCCTGGAACTATCCTGGACCTACACTGGCACTATCCTGGAACTATCCCAGATTTATTCTGGAAGTATTCTGGAACTATCCAAGATTTATTCTGGAAGTATTCTGGAATTATTCTGGACCACATTGAATGCTGCTAACAATCGAAACCAAATCAGGAGTCAAATTAGGTCAAAAGCAGATATCACGTGAACTTATTTGATCATGCCTTAGGTATTCAGGATAGTATTGATTCAATATAGGAATATGCAAATGCTAGTTGTGTCATGATTTAATGCGATGCCTTATGTGATGTTTATGTGTGCCCAAATATATACGCGGTCTGAGCTACTAATATAGGCAACATGGCCATCTGGCGGTGGAGCAGCTGCACTGACTACTGACTTGGAACCACTAAGGATCACTGCCTGCACGCAAACACACCCATGCTCCTTAAGCACACTACTAGGCCTCAAGTGTCATTGTGTCACACAATACTGCAATAAGCATGCTGAACTGGTGGTAGTTTAGGCATGATATTCCAGTGCTAACACACTGTTCGAATATTCTAGGTTTTTTTTCTTGATATTCTGATCTTTTTCAAATACAAAGTTATGACAAGTTATATTATGTTATATCAAGTCTTTCCGTGGAACATATCAATCATCTGAGTAAGAAATGTTTGATATGGAGAAAGTAATTATGTACTCTGGCCAGTATCTTTTGTCTGCATGTGATATTATAATTCCACATCATTCCACTCATTATCAACAAACACAAACCCATTAAGAACACCAGGCCTCAATAAATGAGGACTCTATCTTATATATCTAAGAAAAGCTTCAACATATAGATAAACTAGCACACTGCTCATCGTCATTTCCCTCAGACAGAAAGACAAGGAATAAAGGATGTGTTACATACACAAATAGACTGGTTTTGTTTATTAACAACAATAACCCTGGGCAGATACTCATCCAGCAGTTATGGCGGGTGGTTGATGAACGGACCAGACAGGTCAGCATGTCATAATTTCATATTATTGGAGTAAAAAGCCAGAGACCAAGACACTTGTGTATTGTGAGCTAGAACTAATATTGCCTTGGGGGATTTGCTCATACAGGTGCAAATCTCTGTTAACCCATCCCCATTCGCTTGGGAAATGAATGTACAGCACAAAACCATTAGGTTAATTTCGGTTTACAACCCCAATCTATTAGTGTATTTTAACATTACAATGATTTACAGATGGTCAGCTATGTGGGTGGAGTCTATATGTCAGAAGATGTGCCTTTTAGCACCAGGCTGATGCTGACCTGATGTTGCAGATCCATCTCCATGGCTTTTATAGTTTTATCTGAGGATGTTGACTGAATAAGGAATATGTGGGGAGTCAGTGGCTAGTTATCCCAGCCATGGAGCTCTTAATACCCTGTCTGACCGCCAATATTTCACCATATACATAGATTAGTGAGAAACAAACCTCAACCCTGGTACCCTACCCTTGGTCAGCATCATAGCACATCCATTTGGCGGAAATGTCTATGATCCCGTCAATTTCTTAAAGGCCTATACAGATATGCACAAATGTTTAATATGGGGCATATTGCGAGTTAAGATGTACAATGTAACACCTTGGCGTACCTTTCTTGTAGGAACTAAAGTAAATTACATTTAAAACAGGTGTGAATTGTTTGTGTCGCCAAATGATAAAGCCAGAGAAATATCCTTTGACTATAACAAGTATGAGGAGAAACTAATTGGATGTTTAACAAGAGGAAACTGTGATGCTAGAGAATCTATACTTTTCATCTTTGTAAAATTATGTCGTGTTGCGTTCTTTATTTTTGGCGCGTAGCGTTAAATTTCATAGGTGGATGCTGGTTATTAGAATAAACATGAAACCTGATAAGACATAATGAAACCATGTGGATCAGAGGCGGAATTAATTAACTTTATGAAAAAGTATTATTCATGAGTTAAAATTTGTTATGATTATCCTAAACATAATATGCTCAGGATTATATGGATTATTTCGAAGGATGGTAATATCAGTTGATATTGTCAATATTTTAAAAGTCACTATTTGTTACATTTCCACAACAACAGAGTACTACATTCATTCTTTTTATCATTGAAAGGCTAGAAACATCTTTTCTGGCTGATAATAACTATATCGGATATCATAGCGGAGCCACGAATCAACCAAGATTGGAATCTTGTATACGTGTATGTGTTAAATCTATGTTTATCTTGGGCTGTAATAAGCAGGCCTATACCTGGCATTTACCTGTACATCTTAGCATTTCAACTTACTGGAGGGTGAAAGCTATTTGCAGCTTAGCTTCATAGGCATCAAGAATGTGTTATATTTCCACAAAGGAGTGGCACAATTGCATTTGAGTCTGATATATCAATGGTCCATATGACTCAGTGGAGTCGGTCCTTCTCAATGACATATCTGTCAGGTATTAGGTATAAGCAGACCTATGAGTTGTGAAGCCTTTGTATGCAAACCATAGCAATGACCTTCATTCATGTCCATACTTCAACCTTGTATAACCGTTAAGAAATTCATCAATGTATAAACAGCTTAAGACCCTTAATTCTATTTCCCAAACTATTTCCCAGGCTAGCTACTCTTGAAAAGTTCCAATTCTGCTCAAGTGGAATTGGGTAGTGATGGCAAAACAATTACCCCATCTAGGCGTCGGCAATCCCATACAAGCATCCCATTTAATGGAAGATAAATTGTCATTCTCATTAAATGCCATATTTCTATCATACGTTGAGACATCAACTGCTCACACGAAATGACATTGAGACATGGTAATGCATAGTGGTTTGAACCTTGGAAACGGTATTAGACGTACTGTACATGTCACGCACAATGGCAACAATGTGCTGATTGCTTCACCCCAGAACACTGCCAAATGACATTTAAAGTCAACCGCAATAATAATGATATCTGCTCAAATACTCAGAGAGATGATAACATTGCACGAAATAATAATAATAAGCAGTGATGCTGCTCTTGGAAATGTCCTGTGTCTTAAAATAGAGGGTCGCTTCTTGGACTACTGAATGACTACTTGATCGCAGCTGCAAGGTATACCATAATGCACCATTTGACGGTGCTCTGAGGCAGAATTTGACCTACTGCCAAATGGGGCCAGATGTGTGCCATCTAATGCTTCACTTGTTGAAACCTCTAGAAAGCAGTGACAACTTCGGGCGTCCAAATAACAGGCTAAGCCTTTGGAACAAGATATTTTTCTAATGAAACAAAGAATTGGGAACAACTTTGGAAAGCATATAATGTTGGGTTTTTTTTTCTAAATAAGAAAGGTGGCATAATATGTGCATAAAAGGAGCATGGCACGTTTATTCCAACCGGAAAGAGATCGTGATTTGTGAAGAGCCTCAGTTCAGTAAATTTTGTTCCAAAGTATAAAAGGGTAAGCTGTTCTATAACAATGGGATAGATCGGAAGGCTTGTTTAATGGTGGAAAGGGTACGTGGAAAGAATCAATACCTATGGAAGGTTATCTATGGAATGTAAAGGCGGCATGTATTGTTAAAATCAGTTAGATACGAGAGGTTAAACTACCACAATGTCGGAAGAACATGTAATAAAAACCAATAAATACGAACGAGAAGAGCTTATTCAAATAGAAGAAAATTTTAAAGAATTGATTGAGACCCACACAATATATATATATATATATATATATATATATATATATATATATATATATATATATATATATATATATATATATATATATATATATTGTATGGGTTTACTTTTTTTCTCGGCATGCATCAAAGTAATGCATAGAAATATTTCATTACATCTGCTGATTGTGAGAATGAGTGTGAACACAACCTTTTGATTTGCAAGATCCCTTCTCTGGAGCCAAGTACTTAAAAGGTTAGAAACACTGATCGTTTGATGTAGAATGGACATAAAGCTTAACCGGCTTTGATATACTCAACTGTAAGAATTGAATTAGATGGCACTGATTCCCTCTGATGTTTTATGTGTCTATACAGGGATGCATATATATATATGTATATGTATATGTATATGGCAATAAGGTCTCGTACTAATCACAGCTTATTTTCACCAATCTTGTTTAATTCAATTAAGAAAATGCTTTATGGAAAACAAATACCAAAACAGAAAAGCCTGAAAATACAAACTAGCCAGTATCATCACAAATCCACCTCAGCTGAAATGCTTATATTTGTACAATAATAGTCAATATCCTTATACTAATGTTAGCTGGAATATCTGCACCACAATGTTTTCTTGTGTCTCGAAGTTATTTGACATGCTGTTATTGTCAAGCTCAATATATGGTGTTTGAGGGGTAACACAATCTTTCCTTTTAAGATTATTCAATAAGTCTGAAAGCAGCCAAGATTGGCCTTTATACGTTTCTTTATAGTTCGACATATAGATACTGAAAATTTCCGAGTCTGTTTGAAAATGAGTTTATCTTCAACTCAAACAAACAAATAAGTATAATATTCTGCATACAAGTGCTGGATACCTCTGCTGTCACACGGATAGAGTCAGCATAAATGATGATCAAATAGCATATGCTGGTTTATGTACTATCTGTCATAGGTTCAAAGATCTTGGTGTCGCCAGACTATCATCTCCAACGTACTCAGACATGCATTCATGTAACATCAAGCAATCTTTATTCTACACTCTCATTACTGTCAAGTTCATCTCATTTTTCAACTTATATCAAAAGCACTGTAACATTCTTTTTTGGTATATTCATTTTAACATATTTGACTCAGAACATAATCATTTTTATTGATTCTTTGATAAGATGATATCTATTCTCATTATGAGGTTCCATTTTTAAATAAAAGAATGATTCTCATCAACGGTGAGGTAACTGCGGTTAGGTCTACCAGGAATGCAGCTGGAAATTCTTCACTTCCTCTCCCACCCAATTAAAATGTTCAGTGTGTTTGACAGTGAGCGATATTTCTTTGTCATGAGGGACAAAAAATAGCATTATAGATATCCCAAATGAATGAAGACACTTCGTGGATTTGAGCTTTAAAATAGCATTTTTAGAACCAAATATTATTCTTTGGTGTTAACATTGGGAATGCATGTAATATAAGTGAAAGTCACATATTTGCAAACATTTGTGTAAACAATATTTAGAGATTGTTCGAGACAATTCGAATTATGTTGGACTGAGGATTCCCAATTTTGCAATCCCTTGTTCATTATATATGGATTTGCATGTTTTATATTTAACATAATACCAATATAACTTCAATACCAATATGTTTTCATAAAAAATATACATTCTGTAAAATAAAGAACATACAGGATATTAACAAGACAGTAGTGTTAATAAACAAAAAAGATACCGGCCTCGATATGGATAATTGGAAGTTGGCTTCTTTGTATTATGGAATAAAACAGCAATGTGTTGTGTGGACGATGGCTACAGGGGAGGGATGTATTTGATAATACTGTATGTTTGCATAGGCCTTGTGTAATAATGGTAGATTGGCTTCGGCGTGAGTGACACTTTAAATATTTAAAGACGCAAGCCTGAAACATGGCGTGCTAGTGGACCCACAATGCAGTACAACTCAGCCATAAAAACAATATTATTAGATATAGTTAGATAGCAGAGCATCAGCCTTAGGGATTACCAAAGTCTAGAGAGAGAGAGATTTAACATGTTTTACTTATATGTTCTCAGCATGTTTTAAACATGTAAGATTTGAATGGTGGATTTTGTAAAGCATTGAAGCATTCAGACGTGTATCGATGTCCTAAGTGGATTTGTTAATTGTTGTGGGAAAGTGGGACCATGTTATGAGTCTCTCACACATCAGAAGTAGATAGGTTATTATGTACAAAATGGATCCGCCTCCTTAAGCCTTCGTCATGAGATTTCCCCATATGACAATATGAGATTCATTGTTTTACAGTCACATCATGTAGGATTTTATTACAGCTAAAATGGATTATTTCATAATACATTTATTGATTTCTATATTTGCCAGGTTATAGCTATAATACATACAGAGAGTATTATTTCTGGGTTTGTGTAATATGGCAATATGTGCTCTTTCAAACAAGAAACATGGTTGAACCATTTCGTAAACACTGCACTGACAAGATAGCAGATTATCAGAATGCCCAGGTCCCTTAATTTTAGATGAGAAGAATGATAAACAAGGAAGTGCAGATGTGACTATAAATAACTTGGTGATTATCATTGATTGAATACATTCTGGTTTGAAATCTCTGTATTTTGGCAGCATAATGACAACCCTAAAATATCAGGTATGTATTTGGCACGATAATCTACATGCACCGCGCCTCACTTAAACAAGTACACTGTATGGACATGTTTTATAGAGTTAAGAGTCCCTTGTGCATGTTGGCGCATTATACTTTCATGAGCGGAATTCTTAACAACACCGTGCTTTATTAGTTCCAGATTTAAGGGATTATGACCATACAACATTTAGGCCTGGATCATCCCTTAAATCAAAGATAGCCTACAAAATAAGAGTAAGAGTATGAAAATATCTTTCTATCGGTAATATTTAAAAAAGCGGCTAAATTTAAACTGATTAAATTAGTATTAGTACAGTATTGTTCCTCTGACACACTTCCGCTTAACCTCAGTCTTTCAGCTTAATTTCTGACCTCTCCTTAGATCGCTGAACGAGCTTTGTGCTAATCTGAAGAGACTTTTCAATGTGGTATCTTAAACAAGGCCAGCATCTTCCACGCCTCCCATGGCCTGAATATAAAAGCTTTCCCATGCTTTGATCCGCTACCGTATTCCGGTTGGTTCTCATCTGACATGCTTTCCTCGGCTTGGTCTTTGAGCATCTCACTCGGTTCCTTAAAAGGTTTGCCATGCCGGCCGAGTTAGGAGCAGACTGCCTCTCTTTGTGGCCTGACATGTGGAATGACTCACTGAGCACAAGGACAATGTTGATACACGTTATGTGCATCAGTGTCACCTACCTCAAAAGGGGGTGACACACGGTCTACAGTATCACTTCCTTGCAAATGACCACTGATATGGCCATACATTTGTATGTGTTTGATATGATATCATTCAACCCTGGTTGATGTTTGGGAAGTGTGTTTCTTTGACATATGGTTGGTTCCAATTAAACTGTTATATTATGTTTCTTTTTAATTGGCCCAATTTCAAAGAGAATGTCTCTATGCCAAACTCAAGAGCTTATTCATCTATTGGTTGGATACTACTTACATTGTACATGATCAGTTTTCTTTCAAAATGTATGGAAGTCAGAATAAAATACGTACTAAGCGTTTTATAAAAAAATATTAGCTGATAGAAAAGGTGCAGGATTCTAACTCCACATTAGATGGTATTAGTGTACATTAAATTCAAGATCTTCGCGCGTTCATGGTGGTCGGACGTATTTCATTAAGCTCTCGTTTTCAAACTTGATTCTTGATCTAAATTCGATTTTCGGACCATCTATCTGCACAAAATCGTATCGTAGGATCATCGTGATCGCGTACACCTTGAGAATTAGCAGTGGAACTAATATTGGCACGGTAAAATCGAAGTTACAATATTCTTACTCAATACTGTATTAAGATTCAACCGCCATTGCTAAAAACAAAGCTCTTACCTGAGTTCTGTATTCAATTGGCGGCGTATGTTAATATTGGTCTCTCCTCTGCGATTCTTAACCAAAAGTGCACATCTTTTCTCTCTCTGAGAAAAAAACTCATTTTCTTAAGGAGGAAACTCACTTGCTTAAGAAACAAACACACATTTCTTGAAATCAACAAAGGTGACAAATCGAACTCACACAGTTTACAAAAGCTATCACTCACCAGTTAAACATCACACTCATAAACTTCTCACAAGTAAATCTATTACTGGTGAGCCTCTTTCCAGACACTAATTTTCGCGGTAAAATTAGCTGGGCTCTGTCAGTTGTAGTTTGAACATTGAACACAACAGGCAGCCATTTTTGGTAACCGGTAGAAATCCTATTGAAAATTACCGTGAAACACTGGAATAGTCTATCACAGGAATTACACAGGAATTACACTAACGTCGCAAACAACGCTATATCCGCGCTACAAACCAAAGTAAAAGTAAGTTACATATCTATAAATTTTGATATATTATTTCATAAACGCACAAATACCTCCATAAACTATTGGCGCTCATACATACAAGAACACTATACGCGTCCTTAAAATATCAGCGGAATTTCGACCACCACACACCCAGGTAACACCCCCTGGCTGTAAAGAATTGCAGTGAATTGTACTGTATTGAATTACTTTAATTCACCGAGTACCAAGTTGCACCCCTTGGTTTCTCCCTGGATATAAAAACAGACAGCATAAAGAGTCAAGTTGCACCCTTGCTCTACATAGAAATCATAGAGACAAGCTACACCCTTGTCCTTGAACAAACTTTGAACAAACTACATAAGTCAGTATCAAACATGTACCAGGTTGCACCCCTTGGGCATCAAAAAACTGATATGAGCATCACGGAAAAAAATGCTAAGATCCAAGCTGCACCCCTTGGACACTCAAAAATGGGCTATGAGCAAACTTTTGCTGTGAAATCGCTCACTGGCGATTTTTATGATAGAAAGACTAAAATAAAATACTATAGAGTATGGTGGGATGGCTACCTCAAAAAAGATAGTACATATGAGCCAGAATGCAATATTGCTGCTAATTTGATCAAAGATTATGAATTAAATAAATTAAAGAAAAAATCTCAAAATAAGCTCCCCATTAAATCTAAAAATGATTTATCATTGCAGATGTCAGTCAAGAGTAGTAGCAAAACCCGGCAGGGCACCAAGCGAAGAGATTCCTCACGATCCTCGCGATCCTCACGCTCCCCTCGCCTGGACTGGGCAGACGTGGTGGATGCAGAAGCAACGGCTGAGGCTAATGATGAACCGATCATAATGAGTGATGAGGGTCCTACTATCCTTAAAACTCCCATGAAAAGCAAAGTGAAGAAAATCATCAAGACTGCAGCCACGCCAAGGGGTGTGGCATCAGGTGGCACCAAAGTACCAGATGGAATAACACCACAGGAAGCATCAATTCAAACAAATACGACTCCGAGCAAAAAAGGGGAAAAAGTACATCGACCCCCGAAACCATCCTCCTCTGCAACACATGATGATGAGCTTGAGCTTAGCATGGAAGAACTTATGACCCTGCTTAAGGAGAAGGGTGAGAGTTTCACACAGCTAAATGACCAACTAGCGGGGAAGGACAAGTTAATTGAAACACTCCAGAATGAGAAGGAGGAACTCAAGAGGAAGAGTAGCACAGCTGAAGTCTCCCTAAACTATGAGAAAGTACGATTCAGGAGGGCTGAAAAGAAGATTGCAGAATTAAACCAAACAATAATTGTAAATACCGAACAAATCATCAAGCTTGAAGCTAAGAATAGAGATTACCAGCGTCAAATTGGGGCCATGGCAGAGGCCGTGACCAGTCAACCATCCACACCATCCACACTTGACGCTGCAACCAGCAAAGAACAAGTCTGGTTTATTACTGACAGTAACTATCACAATCTGGTTGAATCTGCTGGCGAAACAAGCTGGGATTGGGTGGTGGATGAAACCATAAATGGAATCGCAGATATCTGGCCAGTGCTGAGTGACCAAAGCAGGAAAAAACAAATCATGAGTTATTCAGCCATTGTGCTATGTATTGGGCTAAAAGAAGTCATGAAGTCAAGAGATGGGATTACAACCTTGATAAAGGTCAAGCAGATAGCATACAGGCTAGGAAGGATGGTAACATGTCCTATCTACATATGCCATATACCCCCAGTATCCACAGGTGCTGACTGCCGCATCATAAATGCCCACACAATACTCAATCACAGGCTAGGAAAATTGGGTACCAAGCTTGATACCGATGTCCAGCTTGAGGTGGTTATCACACCCAAAACAATAATGGATGACCCCACTGATCACGTGGTCAAATCGGCAGACGACCCAACCCTCACTGATGGTTCTGCAAGGCAATGGATGGAAAACCTCTGTGGAAAAATCAACACAAGGAAGGGAAAATTCACAGAGCCCATGAGTGAAATTTGGTTTGATGACGAAAAAGCAGGTAAAACTGCCGTTGTTGATGAAGTATCAGATGATGATGACACAGATGATGACTCTATTAATTTCTGCAACAGAGACTATCCAAATGAAGAGGTTGTAGCAACTATCCCCAGGACAGCATCTGCAAAACTTATTGGTTCTGGTGGGGAAAACATCAGGCGAATTATCAGAGAGTCAAAAGCCCAACTGAAAAAAATCAGCGGTGATGACAGAGATGATGAGGATCAGGTCATCATAAATGGAACCCCCCTGGGTATCGCACGCGCGATTGTGTCAATCAGGGATGTCATCACCGAGAGCGAGAAGGAGAGGGACAGTGGCAGAAGGGACATCTGCCATTATTTCCTGCAGGGAAAGTGCAAGAAAGGGAACAGATGTAACTTCAAGCACGAACAACCCAAAAAACATGATTCAAATGCATACAAGACCAGTGATCCACGTCGTAGGAACATAACAAGCCCGAAAAAAGACAGCAGATCAAAAAGACCAAGAAAATTTTGACATTATAAAAATGGATGGAGAGCGGAACAACTCACATGTAAACACTGTAAAAATGAAAATGATATGTTTTGGCAAGTAATTGGAACAGCTGATGTGAACTACTGTATCAATAAATATAAGAATAAAGTGTTTAACAAATATATGTACTTGTTAGAGTGCTTTACAATGATTGAAACCTGTAGATGTACAAATAGTCTTGGTTTAATGAGGTTGAAACTGAAACACAATGTTACATGTCATCTTGATGTTTTCAAAAAATTAATACACATCCTAATAAGTCCCGTGGCTAGCAGATATACTGACAAGTATTTTATTCCTTCCATAATAAATAAAACAACACTCATACTTTCCATCCATGATCGCAAAGATGAAAGAAATATCAATGTTAATATCAACAATCAAAACATAATCAAATTAAAATCTCAAAATGTAAACATTGCTTCACGTTACAAAAATGGGAATCTTTGTTTTGATAAAGATCAAACGAGCACGGCTGAAATCAATATTACCAAAGCATTAAGCAGCTATAACAGCATTTGCATTAAGGTTAAACTTTATCAAATCGCCACGTGCCCCATTGAAGAAAGTGTTAAGGTTAACCAACTAGCAATGCGTCATTCGTCACGTGACCGATTAGGCCACGCCCAGTCGGAGCTGTCACCGAGAGAACCCGATTTTGAAACAGTAAGAGCAGCACACAAATGGAAAAATAAAGATACACGCTTCATGAAGACACAGATAATAGTAAATAAATCAATCCGCCATCGAGAAAAAGTAGAAAAGGGCAACCAGAGGGGCCAAATAAACTCTATCAATCCTCGAATCGAGCATAGGATAGCCCCGCCCACTCGCTCTATGATTGGACGTTCAGTGCTTAATGCATCCTCGGATGTGACCTTGAACTCCCGTCGTCACGTGACGTCTGGTGACCCAGACGACCACGTGACCATTGACCCTGCCTTCACATTTAATGCTTCACGTAACACCAAACCAAATAAAGCTGACAGGAGAATATTGAATAACTTTAAAATTGGCTCATGTAACGCACAAAGCATTAAACATAAAATACTATTAATCAAAGATTACTTTATTGAAAACGATTTACATGCTCTTTTTGTCACTGAGACATGGCTGCATGAAACTGAAGATGATAGGATAAAAGATGAACTGGAGGATGGAGGCTACAGACTCCACTCTTTCCCCAGGATTGGCCGCACTGGAGGCGGCCTGGCCCTCCTCCATCGAGTTGAAATTCCATTTGAAACGAACAGAATTAATCCACCAAAAGTGAATACGATGGAACTAATGGAAGCATCATTACATATAAAAGGAAGACACATCACTATTGTAACCATATATAGACCAGAGCCATCAGGAGGAAATAAATATACCTACTCTGAATTCTATGATGAATTCACGCAATTAGTGGCCCATTATGGGTCTTTCAATCATGAAGTCCTTTTTCTGGGCGATTACAACTTCCACATGAATAAACCAAAAAAACCAGACGTCATTAAATTCAATGACATTCTATCAACATTTGACATGAGTCAATGGATAAGGGAACCAACGCATAGACTTGGTAACACACTAGATCTGGTCATCTCATTTAAAAATAACAAATACCTCATGAACCATAAAGTTGATGAATATATCTCGGATCACAAGATGATTCTCCTAAATCTTGATATAAATCCTCCTAAACCTGCTAAGAAACTTATTTCTTACAGGAACTACAAGAAGATTGACATTAACTCTCTTAAACAGGACATTAAATCAATCTCAGGCACTAGATCGGATTGGGAACAACTTTCCCTACTGGATCTGGTGGAATATTATGACACAAAACTGACTACTATTCTGGATAAGCATGCTCCTAAGAAAACTACTAGCATCTCAGTTCGCAAGATGGTTCCATGGATGAGTAACCATATCAAAAGCGAAAGGTCTCTCAAGAGAAGACTTGAGAGAAAAATGAACAAAACAGGTCTACAAATAGATAAAGAACTCTATAAGAGAGGGAAAAATAAATATAATGCATCACTGAAAAGGGCACAATCAAGTTATTTTGCAAATTTAGTAAATGAAAATAAACATGACCCTAAAAAACTTTTCAAGGTTATTGATATAGTTATGCACAAGCCTAAAGATACCCCAATGCCTGAATCATGCGATGACACTGAACAAGCAAATAAATTCAATAATTTCTTCCTGGAAAAAATTGATTTAATCAGGCAAAATATAGACCTGACCTCTACCGCTCAAATCCTGCCATCAGGGGTCAGCACTGGGAAAACCATCCCAGAGAAACATATTGTAAACAAATTAAATGACTTCAAACCCTTGACCACGGATGAAGTCAGAAAGCTAATTAAAAAATCATCAAAGAAGTCATGCGAACTTGATCCCATACCAGCATGGTTATTATACGACCTCTTAGAAGAACTATTACCAATAATAACCAGTATTATAAACAAATCATTAACTGAGCGACATGTACCTGATAACATGAAAATTGCCATAATTAAACCATTACTAAAAAAACTTGGTCTTGAGCTAATAGAGAAAAACTATAGGCCCGTATCTAATCTCAGCTATATATCTAAACTAACAGAACGGGCTGTGGCAGAACAACTAATATCCCATTTAGTTGAGAATGGACTAACTGACTCCTTCCAATCAGCATATAAGAAGTACCATAGTACCGAGACTGCCCTGCTTAGAGTACAGAATGATATACTTGTAAGTCTTGACCAAAGAGATTCTGTCATATTACTGCTACTTGACCTGTCTGCTGCATTTGACACCATTGACCATGATATCCTATTTGATAGACTGAACTTCCGGTGTGGGATTACTGGCTCCGCCTTGGATTGGATAAAGTCCTATCTAAGAAATAGAAAACAGTGTGTTAAAGTGGGACTTCGAAGATCCACTCTAAAACCTATAAAATATGGTGTCCCCCAGGGCTCTGTCCTGGGACCCATCCTCTTCACAATATATATGTCACCATTAGCAGATATCTTAAAAAAATATAATATGAATTATCACATTTATGCAGATGACACGCAAATCTACATCCCTGTTGACCACTCAGCTGAGAAGAATATTGAAATTAGCAAGAATACACTGGAAAAGTGTGTGGATGAAGTCAGAGCTTTCCTCATATCTAACAAAATGAAGATAAATGATGGGAAAACTGAGATGCTACTATGTAGGAACATTCACGGAAAAAAGGCAGGTAAACATGCGGATCTCCCAGCATCCATAAGAGTGGGGGATTCTATTATAAAACCATCCAGTAACGTGGTTAACCTAGGGATCACTCTAGACCCCAATCTAGACTTAAAGGCGCAAGTTAAAAAAATGTGCAGAAAAGGCTATTACCACATAAGGAATCTATCTGCCATCAGGCACTGTCTAGATGAAAAAACTGCCATTACCCTGACACATGCCTTTGTGTCATCTACACTTGACTATGGAAATGGATTACTTGCTGGTTTACCGAAATCTGAGATCAGGAAGTTGCAATATGTGCAGAACTCTGCTGCGCGTGTGGTGTGCAAACTCAGGAAATTCGATCATATATCTGGAAAACTTAGAGAATTACACTGGCTTCCTGTTCATGCAAGAATAAAATTTAAAATCCTACTGATAACATGGAAGGCTCTGAATGGTAAGGCCCCTGCTTACCTCCGCGATCTATTGCATATAAAAACTGGGGATAAAGATCTTAGATCAAATAATGGTACTTACCTATGTGAACCAAAAATGCGCCTCAGGACAGTGGGGGATAGGGCTTTCTCGTCCATTAGTCCCAAGCTCTGGAATGCGCTACCCCAAAACATTAAGGATTGTACCACAGTCGACTCATTTAAGAGTAGACTTAAAACTCACCTATTCAGGACTCACGTTCTGAACACAGCGCTATGAACAGCATTGTCTGGTATCAGCGCGATATAAATTTTATTATTATTATTATTATTATTATTAAATCATGGTATTAGTTATGCAACACATGAAGTAAATCAATATCGCTTATTATCACTAAATAATAGATCTGACAACCATCTAAAGTGAAACTATTCCAGGCTGGGCGGAAGAGTTCGCTTTATTATTCATAAAATACTAAATTGTGTTTTTTCATTCTAGTTTATGATGAACCAACCTAAGAACGAGGGATAACCCAAAACAGTAAATAAAAAAATGGATACCACACAATATATATTACCAATACCAATATCAATGTCTTATGAGGAATTGATATTACTGATTGTATGAAATCTAGGAGACTATTTAGATAAAAACCGATATCTTCTCATTTCAAACACCATTAAAACTACTAATAATCTTTTCAGATACCTGAATAAATGAATACCACCCTTTCAATATATATCACTGATTTACTGAAATCGAGGAGACTATTTAGATGGAAATCGATATCTTCTCATTACAAACAGCGTCGGGAATACTAATAATGCATTCAGATGGAAAGCTCACCAGTAATTGTTATACTACAGTGGTTACATAATGGAATCAATACTTGATCTCATCTCAGTATTAGCATTATCTCCATCATATGCCTTCCATAACAGTCACATAACATCATTATTACCTTGAGACTATGACTAATAATTATTAATACAGGCACTGGTTGGTAATATAATCTATACGTAAATGTGCATATGTTTCATTTTGTGGTCAATTCATCCCATCGCTTTTTTTAAGCAATCTGCCCACACACACTCTTTAAAAGATAAAATGTACATAAACAAGTTGAATAGCAACAAGTTGAGTCAAACACCTATTTGTTGAGTCAAATACCTATTTGTTGAGTCAAATACCTATCTGTACAGTCACAATGTTTGGGTTATTTTCTTCTAATCCAGCTTTGAGTTAGACAGACTGACCTTTACTGACCCTAGGCTGCTTTATGTAAACTATACACACGGCGAAGCAACATGGACCACTATTAGATAAGACTTAAAGAGATATTCAAACAGAACAGCATTTGTTATGGCATCCATCGTGCAGCGTGATATCATTGGTACCATGCGAGTAGTAGTAAGGGATAAACATGTGTCATGTAGCTGATGATGCTGTGAATTACACTCAGCTGACTGCCACCAGTAGACACATGCCTAACGGCGTGACTACATTGTCATCTCACTTATAATAATATAGACAGATTTATATATATATATATATATATATATATATATATATATATATATATATATATATATATATATATATATATATATATATATATATATATATAATGATATCTATTGACGGTTCTTTATGCTTGTATTAATTCTTCAGTCCACAGTGATGAGAATGAGACGCACATATAAGTGTAAGCTGTGCTTTGCAGTTTATATACCACTTTGAAGAGAAATGAAGAAACATAAAAATGTTCTCTGATATCACATTAGAATGTATGCTTAACATGATTTTAGGCGCTGGAATTGAAGCTAAGATAATACCATCGAATAACATAAATTAGAGAATGTTGCACCATTCAGATTGATATAGAAAACAATACATTCTACTCATTATGCCAGATATCAGGAATGTTGTGGTGACATATATTGTAAAGGTAAATGATACACTAGGATGCTCAAATGATGTGGTTTAACAAAATAGACAACCACCATAAAAGGTTCTTCACTCTCTGTCCATAGTGTGTTTGCTTGCCACATCAAGGACATGTAACGCTCACAACAAGGAGATCGTGTACATCTAAGCAGCTCAGTGGTACTCTGAGCAGCTCAGCAAGGGTAGATGGAATGTAGCAGAGAATACAGCCAGCCCCAGTCTCGCACAGGTGGGCTAACATGTCCCATATACACCAGACAGGGCAAAGGTTAGAGACTCCAGAGAATGCATCGCTCTCTGCAAAGAATTAACACCTGTGTCTGACAATGGCTGTATGGTGTCACTCACAGAATTATGCATCAAAAGCTCACCTTGCAATTGCTAGGCTCCACTTGCATCTTGCTACTCACTCCTGGCCACAAGTGCTTCTC
The DNA here is from genome assembly GCA_949316495.1 of Amphiduros pacificus. NCBI lineage: Eukaryota > Metazoa > Annelida > Polychaeta > Phyllodocida > Hesionidae > Amphiduros > Amphiduros pacificus. The sequence continues at coordinate 38,284,509 of OX439003.1, read as the reverse complement.
TCATCTTACTCACTCTACTTACAATTGCTCATGTATAGCATTTCTTCTCACTTATTGGCATAAGCGGTGCATTACTAACGTGGGAATATGGGCCATATAACCAATTTGTCTTATATACCGTCTTACACAGAAACTGGTGTGGCATATGTATGGTTCGTTTGCGTTTTACACCTGTTTGGAGGGTATATAGGTCTACATTACCAGGAAATTATATACATAACTCCAGTTGCCTAAAACAGCATCTCTCAGTTAAATTTCATAAAGGTCCAACCAAGATTTATGCCCACGTGTCATCTTTATTATTCAAGAATATTGTGTTCGAGATACTTGATATGTCCTTGGTAAATGATAAATTTATACAAAACATCCATCTTAGACATACAGTGGAAAAGGTTACAGTGCAATACATAATGGTACATGTGCACATGTGCAATAAATGCCTCATATTGTGAGCATTGTCCTTTGAGAAAAAATATGACACATCATTCTCACGACGTTAAAAGCAATATCATGTTATCTGTAAACAACAATGGTAAGCTGACCCAAGAAAGAAATATGCACATAGATGAGAAGATTCGATGTAAATCTTGACTTCCCGAGTACCTAAGAGCCATGTTTTACTTGAAGCTCTGATTGGGCGTTGTAATTGTGTGATTTATTTTTCATCAAAGCTAATTCGCACTTGTAAATGCAAGGATCACTGAGTTTATCCAGCACATAAAACGGTGATTCTAAGGACATTTAAATGTACAGATTTGATCTCACTGAGGGTGTTCATGTAATACATATACTAATTTGAGGTGGTAGCTGTCACAAGAGATGATAGTGGTTTATTATTCTATATCTCACACATTTATGCAGTTAAAATACACACTCATGTGAGTTTGGATATAATAATATGAGAAATTGTGATGTAATTAGGATTTTTATATTGTAAAATTTCAAATTTGCTGCACTTTCAAACTCCAGATGTTACATTCTCATGGGTGCAGCTTATAATCTGTGATGTTGGAAAGACCCAGGCAGACTAAACCATACGGACTTTACCAGGCAGACTATACCAGGTAGATTATATCACACAGACTATACCAGGCAGACAATATCAGGCAGAGCATATAAGGTACACCGCATCAGCCAGACTATACCAGGCAGACTATATCAGGCAGACAGTACCACTCACACTATACCAGGCAGACTATATCAGGCAGACAGTACCACTCACACTATACCAGGCAGACTATATCAGGCAGACAGTACCACTCACACTATACCAGGCAGACTATATCAAGCAGACAGTACCACTCACACTATACCAGGCAGACTATACCAGGCAGACTTTAACAAGCAGACTTTACCAGCCAGAGTAATCCAGGCAGACTATATCACTCAGAATATATCACTCAGACTATATCAGGCAGACTATATCAGGCAGACTATATCAGGCAGACTATATCAGGCAGACTATATCAGGCAGACTATATCAGGCAGACTATATCAGGCAGACTATATCAGGCAGACTATATCAGGCAGACTATCCTACTCAGACTATATCAGGCAAGGTATATAAGGTAGACTATATCAGGCAGACTATACCAGGCAGATTATATAAGGTAGTCTATACCAGGCAGACTGTATCAGGCAGACTTAACCAGACAGACTATATCAGGCAGGCAAGCAGGCAGGTATGATGGCTGCACAAGGAGGTGTGGCTGCTGGCCTGCGTGGCTGTGAGGGCCTACAGACTTAGAGTGACTGCCCTCCTTCCCAGAATACATCCACTGGCATTATGTACTCCTTCCATGCCATGCACAAATCCTGCCCTGCATTAAAGTGTCTTTCGGCACATCCAGCCAGAATGCCATCTTGTACTGTTACTGGTTCTCAAGGCTGTGCGGACAAGAAGGCCAAAAGCTTTATATGGGCAAGCGTCTCTCCCCATGGAAGGAACATCACCATATCTTCAATGGGAAAAAAACCTAGACTTGCATTCTGAGTTGAGTGGCATACTGGTCAATAATCTGCTTGTTTTCACCCTGAAGTCACTATGTTTTTACTGACAACTAATATCTTGCCATTCTAATATAAAATATTAGGGGAAATGTTATACAGAAATATTGTAACAAAGTCCAGACTCTCAAGATATTCATTAAACATATTGCTTCTTTCTACTGAGAAGAAATGTTTCTAAATCAAGAGGTCTGTTCTGGATAACAAAAATGATGATGTATTATGTCTCTGTTCCAGGCAAATCTCAGCGCTGTGCCTGAGCTATATTTATCCCAAACACCATCTGTATTTCAATGCGATCAGTGATTTAAAATCATCTAAATGGTTGAGAAACAGTTTCATTATAACAAAATAAAATCAACATGAACTGTCTTGATGCATTACAGTTTCATGACATTTCCCATGAAACATGCATGGAGGTCGCCGTACCCATGCGTGCATTCATCAGGAGAACATAGACTGTCGGGACACCATTTTAATACTAGATCTATTCCCACAAATGAGTTTGTTAATAATCAATGGAAATAATAGAATCTTATATTCAGATTTGCAAATGTATTCATTATTTTCTCTAATTGTGTGTCAGCATCTATGATTCTATGAGTCTGGTAGCATTGCATGCAATTACATGTGAGGCACCAGAGGTTAGGATTCTAATTTTATTTCTACTCATTTCACTTCCCCACATTTTGAATACCCTAATCTAGAGCAATGCCCTTCGTAGCAGACAGGCATGCAGGCGTGAGAGCTTGGTCCATAAGTGACCATTGTATCTACGCAGGCCATATAAAAGTGTCTTGGTCTGCTACTTGACTCGCGTGGGGGATTGAGACCATTCTGGAGCTAGGCGCAGGCTAGCAAACAGCCAGTGTGCTACCGCCAACGATAAATCACTTCCATAGAACTTACCATACTCACAGCTGATAAGAGAACACGCTTAAACAAATATCACCCCAAAACAGAGTCTAACTTTAATAGAAATTGTACTATTTAAATCTTACAGGAAACAATTCAACAGGAAGAGGGGCATTAAATCCAGTCTGTCAACCGAGACAGACAAGAAGCAGAATCAATTAAGGACTCCAAGATAGATAATCAATATTATGCCGTGTCTGTTTGTAGGTGGTGTTATTCCTGTGGCAATACATGTAGACATAGTGAGTTCTCCCCATGCTATGACAGCATACCACATGCACAGACTGGATGGCATACCGCCTTGCTTTCCCCGTCAACCATGTGTCATAATGTACAGACTATATACTGGTGGTCACACAACATCAACACGCCAGCTAGATCTGGCTGTGACATAACAGAAGAGACTACTACCGTAGCGATATTATTAGCTCTAAAGAGAAATAGATGGGCTACTCACCTAGTGCAAATTCCTGGAGGCTGTATAACACCAGAGCACACTTCACGATCTGTAACAGAGAGGAAGGAGAAGTGTGAGTATATTCCAGGTTGGAGTTTGTTTTAGTTCTCACATGTTGGTTATCTTCAGGTGGGGCGTGTACGCCAGCATGAAGCATGGATGAGGCTGGTGGCGGAGACACAGTCCGGCTTGACTGGGATAGGGTCATCCTGCCCCGGTGACATGTTGCTTTACATGATGTTTCTGCGGATAAGATCTCACAGGTGATGGTATCCAGTGTGGTATTGTTAAAATGTAATGAGGAGCCAGGAGCCAGACTCCAGGATCAACAACGCCCCACGTGATTAATGCCAACTTTTCTCATAGCATATCCACGCGCAACAATACAACAATGTCCACACAACTGGGCCTATAACAACAACTCCCCTCCACAATACAGCTCCCGTCCCTCACAACTGATGAACGCGCATATACGGCTTTCTATCTCCAGTTGTCTCCAGTTGTGGATATCGAGCACAGCACCATCTACAAGTGCAGAGTATCAGAGGCAGATGATGTTGGTGAGACCGAGGAGACCGACTGCACGCGACTGCTTCACGGCACAGCGCTACACTGTCCCTGTGACGGAGAAGCTAAGCTCGCTGGCGGTCGATGAAGGATTGCCGGAAAAACGGTCTGATCGCACCGCCACACCATCGGGGGCCGCCAGTGATCGGCGATCGCCACTCAGCCTCAGCAGCCGAGGCCACCAACACTACCAACACAGGCAGCAGTAACTGAGGCCTCACGCGGGGATACAAGAGCCATTGACAGAGTGATAGTCACCCATTGCCAAGCAGGCCGTGATGAGAGTGGGTCCTGACACCTAGCTCTGTACTCATCACAGAGGCTTAGGCGGTTACTGGAGCCTTCACTCCGGCAACACTTTGCCATCAGTAGGTGCTAAGCCCCTTACCCGCCCCTGATAACTAAACCTCCATCAAGTACCACCCATCTCCTGGCTCTATTCTATACATCACCACTGCTATTTCATGCCTACTTAGATTGCAAAAAGCTATAACATGTTTTGGTCATATCAAGCATCATGTGTATTATATCATTCGTTTTTAATTAAATCGTAAAGATATTAAATAAATAATTCCAAGTGCATTTTCACATTACATGTACGAAGAAAGAAAATTACTTGGCCAAACAAATAAAAGGATTATGAGTAAACATGACTATAAGAAATAATTCATAGCAATACTGACAATAGAAATGGCACAGATGGAAGATGTCACTTGGAAAACAAAATTGATTAATCAAAGCACATGATGGTTTAATCTTAAACATTTTATAAAAGAATATTTCAATTAATACCACAGCTGGTCTTCCCTTAATGGTTTCTAAACAATGCAAAACATACCTTTGATTTCATGACGGTTGTATTAAACCAGTATTGTTAAACATCGCTCTTCTAGCTTCTTAAACTTCAATATGCTGTTAAATTGTCGAGTATTTCTTTAAATATCTATTTGGAAATGCTCCCATACAATAAATGCGCCATTTATCTGAACTCTGTAAAGTCTATTTGCCCCAGTGAGAAGTACCTACATATTCAAACAGGGAAAGTTTACCGACAACAAAGGCCATTTGATTGTGTATTGAAATGCCCTAGTGGTAAGTAATCTATGGGTGAGTCAGGGGAGTATGTTGTAACCTTAATGTTTCAATTTTTGCATAGACTCAATGCAGTGGAACTTCCATTCCTGTGAAGTAAATAAAGTGGACAAAGTTGAGTTTGCCAAGAACATATATGAACATTTGTATTTATTTACCTTTTGTGTTCAGTGCATTAATAAAAGGCAAGTTGATATTTCGTACACGAAATGGACTATCGATTCAACTGACCTTATAATAAAATGAAGGAATTGGGGAACAATGTGGCAATGTGGAAGACCTTCAGCAAAATGAAGACTGACACAGTACAGACAAGCGATATGCGGCCAAATCAATGTGATCCCTGACCTAGAACTCCTTACTACAAAACACTACCGATAATATCCAAAATATATACATCTAATACAGAGACATAACAAAATACTCTTATCTCTGTCCTTAAAAGAAATTGGCACAAAGCGAGACAAACATGTCCTTGGTCAACATGACAACTGTGACTGGTAATGCCAATTTCACATGAATATTTCCATCGAGATGCCTTACAGGGTCACATGACATACTCGCACATGACATACTAGCTAGCTCATCATAAGAATATCCGATGACCTTTATCCCTGCCCAAGGTCATTTAGATTATCTTGACTTGTCGTGTATGACAGTATTAGTTTTCTATTAGAAAGTACATCGTGAAAATAGAAATGTAAAAAAATGTTCTTGGAGAATACAATTGCATAATCTTTCACTGTAACCGATTTGGATGGCATTTCCAACATCTGTGTACATTTGGATAATTGTATTTGCTTCTTCTCTATCTCGGTATTTCACAGCACTTTATGGCCAATTCACTATTTGATTTGGAGAATGCAATTATTCCTTTGATGTACTTTGTGGACACAGCAGAAAGAATCAAATGCAGTGGATTTGTTTACAATTGTGTAATGTAAATTAATATTATTTCACAGTGTAAATAGTCTGTTAATTTTATGGGGAACTGGTTTTAGATGCCAACCTAAACATTCTTGATGGTCTTCGTAATTCTGTATATTAAATATATTTTCAGAAATTCGTTCCCGTTGGGATAATAAGGCAATATATTCAACATGCATATGCTCCTGAACTCCTTAAGTGGATGTCAGTGATGGTCATAGAATACCTAAAAATTAGACATATTGTTGTCTTATGGGAATTCCTGTTACACTACTTATTCTCATGTAGATCTAATCATACAAAGTTGTTGGTCATGAGACGAATTATATTGAGCTTCTCTAAGCAAAGTCACCCAATAACCATCCTCTTCACCTTTGTTTTCCAATATTAGGTTTTCAGATGGCATTTCTGCATAAACCATCGTTTTGTTTCAGTGTAATAAATGATGGCTGGATTGCTCTTTGCTTTCACGCCAATAGATAATAATCAATCTTTGCCAATGAATTCCCTCTGTCAGTTACTCCCGTGACATTTTTAGCATCACTTTCCATTTGCCACCCTAATAAAACGGATAACCCATGTCTACTCGAGAATGATCAACAATTTACAATTAGTGTCCTTGCATTTCCACTGACATCTTACTCTTCTGATTTTTTGTTCTATCTTTATCATTCTTGATCTTAAACATCATATCTCATCTAAAACAATTCTGAATGATATGTGCCACTACTTATTTGATTGCAGCGACAACAACATCTTTTTGATAATAGCAGATTTCCTGTACGTGTATGACAATTTGGTTGATTTGAGAAATAGACAATGGCTAAGGAATATTTCCATTAATCTGGATCAACTGATCCATGTCTAATTCATGTAGAATCCCACCTCATATCCAGCACATAATGATCAGTGGTAATCCACTTTGTCTGGATGCGCAGATATGAAGCCAATGACTGGCCGCCACCCCCACACTGCAATCTGGCAATGTCGCGCCAATTTCCCTTGCAATACATTTTGATATAAGCACTGGAATCGGTCTGGGATCGCCGCATATAAAACATGACATTAATTCTTTCTTGTCTTGTGGCTAATAAAGGAATTACATGGCTCACTTCAATGTTATGATTGTAATCTGAATCGACCCTTTCTTTCTCCACAAATCTGTTATTGTCGAGACGAATCGATTTCATTAATAATAAATATAATCATAACCAAATGCTCCACATATAAATATGTGCGTGTGTGTGTTAGCGTGTGTGTAAACGACGATAAATTGGAAATTCATTTTTACTATTGGCTTAATGTAATACGAAAAAGCGCATATCTTAAAAGAGATAAAGCTTTCATACCCTTGAAATAAAAATGCACTCTCCATGATCACCGAAGCTTGCAGAAAAATCCAGCATCTTTCATGCTTTACTGCCAAAATTGTCGTTTGCTTCACCAAACACTGCATACTAAGGTGCTCAAAATTGGCTAATTTTGTGGTTCTAATGATTCCAGAAACTAATATTTCCAGACAGACACTAATATGCGTAGCAAATATTACATTTAGACAGTGTTCGTGTGGAATCCAAGCAGATAAATAACAAGATAAATAACATAGCTGACGATAAGTATTTTCTCCTTTAGTGCAATATATTATTATGATCAGTTTTATTCCATTATCAATTACATTTGCTTTCTACAATGATTCCTTATATAACGCAGATCTGATTGATTTGGACAGGGTAATGTTTTTGTCTGTGAATATCAATCAGTAAGTGTATCGGATATAGAAGATAATATACATGTTATTCGAACAACGTTCTGAAATTTAGCTGAAATATTATGACCATAATATATATAAGTGAAGCAAAATTAGTATTCAAGATAAAAGCAGTGTTCCAATCAAAATAATGATTGATTATGTGTCAGGCTCATTTGTATGCATCATAATTATTGAAAAATTTAATAGGAGTATTCTGTGATCATTTAAAGCTTTTATGAAGACTATTAAGCCAATGAACAAATTTTAACAAAGAACCAAAGTCATCCATAATTCTAGTTACAAACTAGTAGAGTTTGAGAGATGATTGTGATCGATGACATGAGCGAGGGGATCAACTCGGAGATCAATGGATTTGATGAGCGATAATAGAGGACAATGACAAGAATCTGGACTGGAGTTGTGTGTCAGAGAATGTTGTCCCTCAAATTTATTATGCTTCTGTAGAATAAGGCGAAAGTATATCAAGGGGGCTTAATCACGTTGTCAGGCGAAACTAAAGCACAATTCCTCATGTCTTCAATATATTGTCAGGCAAGTACAACCCATAATTCTTTATCGACATGACTTTGCCGGGCCTAAACAAATTTGACTATTTTCTAACAGTCCATATTAATTGTTTGCACTGACCCTGTCTTGTTTTAGATGACAATAAATTTACAAGTAAAACGAGAAAAAAGATCATCCAGTACTTTGTACTAAGGTAGTTCCACTTGGTCATAAATAAATGTAATTATTATCCAGGGCATGCGTGCAGTGTACTCACTTTAACTGTACCAATTATCGTTCTCTTTTTTACTGAGCTGGGTGTTTCTGTTATATAAACTTCTGTTTTTTCATAAGAAATGTTCATAACAGACAAATCCTAAGAACGTATTACTTGAAAGGATACAGTCTGTTCTTGAGCAATGATTCAGAGTTATGTTGGTATACATTATTGCTTTCATTCACGTAGACACGATGAAACCAAAATGTATTAAATAGTGATTGATATACAATATAGTTATTTATTAAAATTATAATCTTGATAACATTTATCGTTATATGCTTGTTGTATTTTATGATTCTTGGTAGCTTATTCTCAACGTGCTGATAACACACATGAACTTTGTTTAAAAAGGTGAAGGGTTGAAAACTAAATTGAGTATAAGCAATAAGTTATTTGTGTTCCTTTGTATAGAAAGTGAATCCTTTATAAGGGTTTAATTGTGACAATTCTTATGCCAACAGAGAATCTTTCTGGTGTTTGATGTACAGAAAAGGTTTGTGTCTTTGTCTGTGCTTGACACCTGAATGGAAGTGTACGGGAGCTTATGTGTATTTCACAGGCCACACCCAGGAACTCCCTGGGAAATAACACCTGTACCCTACTGACCGTGCTACACAATCATCTCACATGAAGCACAGGCAAAGCATACACCACAGAATGTTATCAATGCGATATGAGATGTCCTCTTGACTTGAATATTATACTTTGAGAATATATTTTTATAGAACAATGCACATTGTTATGTACAATGTGAATGCCACAGTTAAGTCCAGTCATGCCCCTTGTGATTTAATACAACACGCTATTTCTGTGCCATTGACATCATCTTCATAAATCACGTTTATATCGCCCCATCCTTGAATTGTAAAAGAAATCAAACATTTATATGCTTTGACATGGGTTTGGTCTTCGTGCTTGGCATATTGATCAAAATGCTTTTCAGATTAGAAGAACAATGTTTACAGTATATCAACAGCACTGTTATTGCATTTGACATGTCTAACCGTTCTTATTATGATTCATGTTGCATGGCCTGTAGAGTACTATTATTATTATTACTATTATTAGAAATATCAGACATTATCACATTATAAACTATATATCTATGAGTATTTTCTGATTCACGGAATACTCTTTCTCCAGCCTATTAAGGAGTTTTAAGCTTACCAGGCTAAACCTGTCCAGTTCTTATCAGTTTTATTCAGATGGTATTAATAAAGAAAGAGTTCTTAGAATGAAGAAGTCAATTGACAGTCATTACATAATGCCACCTGGTGGATATTTCCCAAATGCAAAAAACTGGTATTTATTCTGAAAAGATTTAAACTATGATATCAAGTTTAATATTTTATGATTGGCAGTAGAAATAAGGGAGCAATGGTAGGATAAGGTGAGATTAGAAGCCAGAGCACAGATAATCTGCTTATAGATCCCGCAATGGGCCTTATTGTATGGATCTGGTAATAGGTCATTTATAGAACCGGTAAGAGGCCTGGTAATAGAACCAGTTGTAGATCCAGTAAGAGTCCCTTTTATAGATTCAGTAATACGTATAGTTATAGATTCAGTAATAAGGCCGGTTATAGATCCAGTAATATGCATGGTTATAGATGCAGCAATAGCCCTGTTATAGATCCGGTAATAGATCAGGTTATGGATAGAATAATAGATTCAGTAATAGATTTAATAATAGATCCGGTTATAGAAACAGTAATAGATCCAGCTATAGATCTAGCAATAGATCTAATAATAAAACTAGTTATAGATCCAGTAATTGGCCCGGTTATAGATGTGGTAATAGGCCAATTTATAGAACCAGTAAGAGGCCCGGCTATAGATCCAGTAATTGGCCCGGTTATAGATGTGGTAATAGATCCAGTAATTAATCAAGCAATCTAATAATACATCTGGTTATAGATCCAGTAACAGATCTGATAACAGATCTGGTTAGAGATCCAGTATTAGATCCAGTAATAGATGGAATAATGTGGAAATAAAACCCTATAAGGAAACTTAAGTGAAGTCTGATTATTGAGTGTACATGGGGCCTACACAACCATTACGAACAACTTGCACGAGACCTTTTTCTTTGAAACACTTTATATTTCAATCATGGAATCCCTTTTCATTTAATGAAATAAACTTTCACTTTTTTGTCAAATGCCAGTGTGTTTTGTACACTCTTCAATCATGTCGTGCTGTTTATTCCTCACGCTATCTCTGCATCATCAAAACAAATCACAATTTTCCCATCGCTCCCATAATCAAAGCCGAAGAAAAACTAAACAGACCAGGATATTGCTCCTGCCTCACTGTGAAGAAAAAGCAGACATCGCTCAAGATGAATTCAATCTTTTTAGTATCAGGACTCCTTGCAGTGTTTCTCAGTGCATGTTTAAGGTAAACGATAACACCTCTGATAAGGATGTTGATGAAATATTAGAAAAATATGTTAATCTAACACAATACGGTTCAAAACTACTTCAAGGATGTTCCGAAAACAGCTTTCCCAAAAACAAAGTACTAAAGGAGTATATTATTCTATGAAGTTGCATTAGTCATACAGATTCCTACAACATTTGATATTAAACTTTCCTAACTCGGCAATGACCAGTTTCCTGGTATGTCTCCAGACATGTTTTGACAAAGTCTGGCTAAAAGTTTTGGGACACAAGACCATACTTGACATCATTGAAGGCAAAAACGTTTTTTGATAAATATGTTTATAAAGTTATAATGATCAAATTTTATCCATCTGACCTAGTACTCAAAATATATCTATACATTACTTCTTACTGTTTCCACTTCGTTCGTGAACCACATAGAGGAAAATACAGATAATAGTCAATTTTCAATATGAGTTAAGCGGCCTACACGTTGACTGTCATCTTATTTTCAAAATCAACAATTTAGTAAAACCAAAACCATGAGATACAATAAAGCTCTATCATGTACTGATGTGCTGTGAAACCGCAGTTAAAATTGGTTCAATCCATACCATCTTTGACCAGACGTAGATTAATCAGTCTTTACACAACTGCCAGATCCAATTCTCACCTCTGGCTGCCATTAAGGCCACATCTCGGTGGGACAAAACCCAATTTAGTTAAGGCCTAATCTATCAGGTAGGCAGGCAGCGCCGGGGTCCCTTCCCAGTTAACACACTGGCATCTACAATTGCTCTTCATTAGGCCTTGGTCTCTCCAACTCTCACTTCTGGCTGTCTCCCCTTCCCATGGGCTAACTCACGCATCTTCTTGTCAGTTACTTTACCAAACTTGTTTGTGAATGTTTTTTTATAAGCTTTCTAATGTATTATCAAAACCAATCTCCATAAAAAAAATTACAACGCAATGGCATGTGTCCTATTGCAAACCATACGGATACCAGTCATAATAGCATAGACTCACATCAGACAGTTCCCGTTTATATCAGTTAATTACTCTGCAAACTGTTGTATCAACATTGTTAAATAGATCATCTAGTTGTGGATATAGGTTTGTGTTGAGTGAGACTGTTTTAGCTCAGAGGAGGTCAGCATTGGATTTGACATGACAGGTTGCCACTACGAGATAACGTTATAAATGTAACCTTTCGGAATGCAGCTTAGCACTGTACAAAGCAATCAATGTTCTCGGTGTTAGCATTATGTCAACTTAATCCAATGTGGTAAAGCACTGCAAACATTTTTCTCAAAATATTAACCAGTGAATGGAATCAAGAGTTATGTCCCCTTGTGAGATAGATATCTGTAATGTTAAATTGTAAGGGTTTTATAGAGTTATATTCAAAATCAGCTTCATATGACCCCGTATGACTTATTGCCCCTGAGAGATGCATATTCCCCGAATATAGAGCCATAAAGTTTTATTTCTGCTCTCCTTATAGAGGCTGCCATGACATTAATCCACTAAGAAGTAATTCTCGCGAGAGTAGAGTGTGAAAGTAAAAGTTCTCGCTTCATTCCGGACCATAGGAATGTGGTACATAGCTTGCGAAATCTCGCAATGTCTCGCAACAAAGATAAAGCACGAGAGAGGAAGCGTGAGCTCCCAGTGTTGCCATTACAGAGCGGGGATTTGTGCAATTTATGTCTCCTTTATGACACGGTCTCTTACCGGACATGAATCCTCATAGAATCCCAAAGAACTATCCACCTTGGTCTATCTTAGTTCCTTGTCTACAATTTATTGTTCCATCGAAAGCAAACAAGATTCATACATTTTATATTGGTTTTACAACTGCAATGAGAATCTCTTCCTCCTTGTCCTAGATTTCAAGTATCACTATGTTATGTATATGCCTCCAAGGTAAGCCAACATAAATATAATAAACTTTGGGTTTAACATATCAGATATCCTGATCTAATGACAGTTTTTACTTATTCATGTCACAATGTGCAAACAAGATCCAAATCGGTTTCTTTTCTTTCCAACTTTCTATGTTTAGAGATTGTTTGAGTCTGTGCGTGGTGAGCTGTGGTGGCAGAGGGGGTCCATGGCGGACACCCTGTGACAGCATAGGGGCTGCTTGATTACAGAGAGGTATGGCGTCCCGGAATGGAAGCCAAATTACAGGCTGCAGACCTACACCCCTCATTGTCAATGCTGTATGGTGTTGACAAATAGGACTTCCCCTACCGACATGATGCATGGCTCGCCTCGACACAGGCAACATGAATCAACACATCATGCGTGCACTTTCTATAGCGAATTGTGCCTGGCAAATAAGTGAGAAATTGGAATCAAGACATGCAGGGTAATAAATTAAGGTTAGAGCATAATGATGTCACATGGGTGGTACAACATCGAGGCAATCAAACTTACCATCATACTATAAATTAAATCCAAGAACTTCTCAAGTTACTTTACTGTAAGTGGGACGCTACCATTACAGATCTACTTTGCTTTAATCTTGTTGGGGATTTTGTTATTAATCTTGTGAAGTCAAAGGAAAATCCAATCATGTAATTAGTATAATTCCTGCCCTTTTCCTGTCCATGTTGAAAGCAGGAATTGCGAGAAACCTTGATGTTTTCTATCTTGTACAGAACACATATTATAGTTAATCTATGTTATTAATACATAATCATTAAATAGCCGATTAATGTGAATGATTTATGTATAATCAAGGAAGTAGTGAAAGTAATACAAGTTCCATTTGATGATTTATGATGAATACTATCACAAATTTCTGAAACATTACTGAAGTTATTGAACATATTTCTTCTTTTCTCACTGCAATAATTGATAATCAAAGCTATGGTTTGTGTAATTATGTAACATAAAGATCCACATTTAACCTTTGAAAATGGAAGAGCCTTGAATGCCCCGATGGCAGGCCCGATGGCCGGCACTATATTGCCTCATTTACACTAATGAAAAAGGCGTTAAACCAAACCAAACAAAATATTTTCTCATGTAATATTTCTCTACATCATATTGATATTTACTGCTAATGCAGGTTTTCATTTGAATATCCTGATATTCCTTCTCGTCATCTCATAGATGTGGCAACCAATGCACTGAGAGGGTTATGCTTGTACTATGCCAAACCACGCATAATTGGTCCCAGGAGATGGCAGATAAAAGTACATGAAATAAACCAATAAAGCCCAGACAAAATATCCAGAAAGCATTGTCAAAATCAATGATAGTTCTTCATAGGGTGTTCCTGACAGAAGGATGTTGCCATATAAGTCTGATTTGTCCCCTTTTACACAGTCCTTTGACTTTCAGGATTTGTCAAATACAGAGTGTCATTCTTGTGCTAACCGTTTTGTATTCCTCTTTGACTCTTCCACTCTGTCATGAATCCAGTATCTAGGGTTTGACACTGCACATTTTCTAGCCCTTTCAAGATCACGCAGGGTATCGCCAAGAAAATTGGTTGGTGAAATAGAAGAGGCAATTTGACCAGTGAAGACAGATATGGTGGGTTATATGATCGGGCCGCACAATAGCATTGCCGCCTTAAGAATGCCTCACCAAACCTTACAGACTAAGCGGTCTTTGGTTCGGGAGCAGGATTCTAAGAATCAAAACGTGGATGCGCATGTGGTTTGTCGACAAACATACTTAAGACTCTCATAATAAATGTCATGCGAATTGTTTGCAAGTTTGGTTAAAGTTTTCACAAAGTTTTCTTCTTGCTGTATTTCTTGTCTGTGAACTCAAAAGCGCCATAATCATATTGGCTTGTCCTGATTGAATATATTTATATAAGAATAAACTTGATGTATATCTTCTATCATAACCTCATTTTGTCACTTCTACTCCGGATTATAGCCAGATTTTAGCTTGTTTGTGCCTACCACTCAACCTCTTATAATCCGCAGGTACAGGACCAACCCGCCAGCACGGCACCCCCTCTGTCGGCACCAGTCGGCACTCGCCATTTTGCCGTTTGTGTTTATCACCGTGAATTCATGTCTCCTTTTGGTAATTTTATATGTATCACGTGATTTGATTACCTTAACCTTTTTCTGAAATGTGTGATTTGGTGTTGGTGTGATTTCGTTAAGGTTATGATAGAGAATAAAGCAATAATATGTTAACAGCAATATCTCATCTGTCAACATAAAAAAAGATATGTCTTTTTTTCAATTCGAAGTTTGAAATTAACATGTGTTCATCCTATCGGTTGCAGCTGGATTCATAACATGAATATGAAAGTTGATTTGACCATATTTAGAGAGGCAATTGTCTGAGTATCGATTATGAGTGCAGGATATGGGATGATTTAGTCGAAAGCGTCTCTCAACATGATTCTGGATGTTAAGTGAATGAAAGTTTAATGACAACAAAGTGATGCTGCCAAAACACAAGGTATGAGGTCACGCAACCTGAAATCACGTCCTCTGAAGGTACTTCACCTCTCGAAGGCATATCCCTGGTATCACTCTGTGGGAGAGTGGTCGGTCTCTAATGCGCTTACACCTTGAACAACTTTATGGGACGGTGACCTCTCTCTAGAGCGCCTATAATTGAAATCACTTTATGGAATAGTGACCTGTATCTAGAGCGCTTATACCTAAAGTCACATTATAGGATAATGACCTCTCTCTGGAGTGCCTACACCTACTACCACTTTATAGGATGACTTCTCTCTGGAGTGCCTACACCTACTACCACTTTATAGGATAATGACCTCCCTCTAGAGTGCCTACACCTACTACCATTTTATAGGATGACTTCTCTCAGAGGCAAAACACAGGACCACTGAGTCACTGTCTCAGAGGCAATAGACAGGACCACTGATTCACTGTGTCAGAGGCAATACACAGGACCATTGAGTGACTGTGTCAGAGGCAATAGACAGGACCACTGAGTCACTGTCTCAGAGGCAATAGACAGGACCACTGAGTCACTGTGTCAGAGGCAATAGACAGGACCACTGAGTCACTGTGTCAGAGGCAATACACAGGACCATTGAGTGACTGTGTCAGAGGCAAAACACAGGACCACTGATTCACTCTGTCAGAGACAAAACACAGGACTACGGAGTCACTATGTCAGAGGCAATAGACAGGACCACTGAGTCACTGTGTCAGAGGCAATACACAGGACCATTGAGTGACTGTCTCAGAGGCAAAACACAGGACCACTGATTCACTCTGTCAGAGACAAAACACAGGACTATGGAGTCACTGTGTCAGAGGCAATAGACAGGACCACTGAGTCACTGTGTCAGAGGCAATACACAGGACCATTGAGTGACTGTGTCAGAGGCAAAACACAGGACCACTGATTCACTCTGTCAGAGACAAAACACAGGACTACGGAGTCACTGTGTCAGAGGCAATAGACAGGACCACTGAGTCACTGTGTCAGAGGCAATAGACAGGACCACTGAGTCACTGTGTCAGAGGAATACACATGACGACTGGGTCAGTCTGTCAGAGACAAAACACAGGACTACGGAGTCACTGTGTCAGAGGCAATACATAAGGACCACTGAGTCACCGTGTCAGAGGCAATGGACCCCATGTATCTTCTACCATGAGTTGGCAAAGAAAAGAACATTGTCATGGCTATTGTATGATTTGAATAATATCTTCCTGGATATATTACGACTCAACATGTTATTTTTTGTGTACCATGTTCATCAATATTTTGTTATCAGCCATGAGTTAAAGGTCGTTTTCAAAGGGCAAAGATTCTTTTTCAAAACATTCGCATTATATGTAGACCATTGAAAAGCACAAAGGCCTTACGGAAGCGACTAACCAATTGTTTTGTATGCAATAATTGTAACTCATATTACATTAAAAGGAATTATGGATTTGGACCGAAATAAATGCACGATGTATCCGTTTTCTGACACCTTTCCAATATGTTGACAGTTACAGGGCACCATTATATATGTGCCACTATGGAACAGAGCAACAATGGACCAAGACAATAGTATCCTGAACACATGAGTTAGCAGGGGAAATTGATAGAACAATTAGACCGTTTGTCTGTGCCAAGTCAAACTATTTTTGTATCATTATCCTAAATATTTTAGATAGTTACTATGGATGATACAAAATATTTGACAGTCATGAGAAAGGAATTGTTGAATAATAATTGAGCTATTATATCATTTGGCGGTTATTTGTGCAGGGAACTGACAAACACACCACGAGGGGGCCCTCGCTACAGACTGGTAATCTATAACTAATTCTCTGATCAAGACTTTACACATGGAATGCATTGCTGGAAATTCTTCCTGACACTTATTGTGCTGGTAATATGAAAAAGATTATTACCAATTAAACAGATATCAAAGATACAAACCAAATCAAGATACACACAGAAATGTATAGGTGAATGAATGCGACAAACAAGTCTACATCAAACTATTCACATCAACAAATCCTAATATATACTTAGCGGTTATCTGAGTTTATTCAAGACTCATGTAAGTGCCTTTATGTATCTGCCGTCGTTGAACAAACACAGTTTTGAAAAATTCATCTGTTTTTACATATCATTATGTCTATTAGTGATATTTGCTTACGGTAAGCATTATATAAATGTTGGCATGATTGGAGCCATTCCATGAATTAGGTGCTGAATTATTAAATGGAGCCATCAAACATAGAAATGTGGTGACAGCCACGGTTCAATCAGTTGTCAACGTCAATGAAATGGATTTATAATAGGATGATGTGTAGACAATTAATATCTAAATACAACATAGCGCTATCAATTTAAATATATATATATATATATATATATATATATATATATATATATATATATATATATATATATATATATATATATATATATACATATAATATATATATATATATATATAAATAATTTATAATCATAGAATATTTAAAACAATGTGCTGTATTAAGTCAGATGTGAAAATATTTAATTAATTTACCTGTAATATAATCCCATTACCATGTCTTATTGACAGAAATCCAGGTTCAAAATCCATGATTTGTGGCCAGGTAAATCCTAAAAATCAGCTTAGCGAGCAGATACACAAATCCAAAAGTGAAATTAATCTCCCAATAATTTCATATATTTTTAATTGATATATATCTATATATGTAAGGTCGGTGCACATAGATCGGGCGCTGGATATATAGCAATGTGTGTGGTGCTTGTTCACTGGTCTGTGAGCTCCTGATGGCTCAGCAAGTGAGGATCGGTGCAATGCCTGCTCCCTGGCTGAGCACGTGAGACTGGTGGCCTGGTGGTAGATAGCGGCGCTTGGCGCTGGCTCCTCCCCTCTCCTTGTGGCACTCCCCACCTCCTCGCCACCTCCTCGCCACCTTGCTAATTGTCAACACAGTCTGCCTGCCGAAGACAGTCTCCGTGTCAACACTCTGGATAAGACCACGAGGATCCAGCAGGGATTAGGGTCTTGATAAAAGAGGAGAGCTTGGTCCTATATCAGTACTTTCACGAGCTTAGCGACCACTCAGTCATCAACTATATCATATCATAATAATTGCCCACATCTGTGTACTCCGCTGTAGCTATACTGCATCCTACATATAGTGTTACTAGCATGGTGCCTACTCCGCCAAAATGGACAAAAATACAGTATGAGTCTTTTGATGTGCCGTTGACTTATCTTAAATTACGTTACTTTCTTTGCAAGTCACAAAGACGAGATTCACAACGAACACCCTGCTATATCGCATGGTGATAAAAAAAATCCCCATATTTATTCAACTGAGATTAAAGCTGATAGCGACATATTCCCAATTCACTGTGACTCGCCTCTGTAATCCTACCAAAAAGTAAAGAAAATTGCTAAACTTTTTGTTCACATCTTTGGCCAATCAGACGCTCCGTCTGAAATCAAGTTACTTTAAGTGTGGCAAGGTTACATGACCTTTGACCCAATATGGCGCCAAACTACACGGGAGTTTCGTGATCACGTGACATATGAAAAAATCTAAGTGAATGTTTGATCATCCCCTCGTATCTGTGAAGTACGTCACTTGCATGTGTCTTAATAAGGTGTGATGTATTGGACATCCTTTGGCAGAGGTAGGGTACGGAAGGGACGGCGTTGGGTGTGTGATTGAAGTTTCTGGGCTTGCTACCTTTTGATGTCTGTGCCCCTTGCAGACTTCAGGTGTACTTCAAGGGACTGGTTTATCCCCTGGCTCCTTGACAACATGCCTTCCTAAGTGAGAGAACCTCGGGGATGATTAGTGTCCTCTACAGATACTGTATGCCACCTGTAATGAGCCTAGAACAGCGCCCAGTAGGACGCCTTGCCTCGCCAGCAAATCCTGCTTCTACACTTGCCTTTGATCAGCAGATCATTATCTCAATTGACGGTCAAGATTCCCATAAAATACACAAATCAAATCATTCTAATGTTATATACAGAAACCATACACCCAAATATGATACGCATCTCCAAACTGGTGTCATTCAATTATTGTCTACGAAAATTATAGTATGTCAGATGGTATGAGTTTACCATCTCTGGTTGGTAATTTCATCACATAGCATATCTCATTCAAGCAGAGGTCAGATGCTACAGTATCTATAATATCTTTGTATGTTTCCCTTTTTTGCCATTCCCATTGGTATGTATGCCACTTCAGAATCAGTAATCCGCCGTTGCACAGCCTTGAAGTCTCAATTCACAATGGAACAAAATTATATCTCTCATGTAAGAAATTAATATACTTCTCACAGATCTACATAACTTGGTGTGAAGAGAAAATTGTTAAACGACTCCAGCTGAGCTCTTTATTTGAAATCAGATATATAATGATATGTACTAATACATATATAAGTGCTGGAAACTAATCTGTGTAAAACTGTCCTGACATCTGATGTCGTTATTCATATCATGTCATTGTGACGAGATGTCTTATGCAATATTAGCGCAGGATTCTCATTCAGAAATACTGGTAAGCCGCAACATATTAAAATATCCCACAATAATACACTTAAGAAACTTGTCCGCATCAGCACACTTCCTGAACATTGCATCATGGTAAACAAATCACCGCATTGCCGATGCATTCTGGGCTGTGGACATGCGCAGTGGACAATAAGCTGTGAAGATACATGATTTACACACTAATGTCTCGTCACCACTGTCAGTCATTGATTTTGCGTAATTACACCTTTTGACAAGTTAAAACATCGGGATCTTATTGGTTATCATAATGCACTAATGGGAAAACACAACAAAGCTAACATTAGACACATTAGACATAGGTCATTGAGCAATATGGTTATCAATAGGATGGAAGAACTGGTAGTGAATTGAACTCTATCCCGCATTGTTACTAAATAGAGCTGAAACAATTCTCACTGTAGCCTCGCTGTTCATCAATGGCCACTTGAACATATACATGATGTGATCTAGTCTATACTGGCATCGAAACCCCCAATTATTATA
Source organism: Amphiduros pacificus (assembly GCA_949316495.1). NCBI lineage: Eukaryota > Metazoa > Annelida > Polychaeta > Phyllodocida > Hesionidae > Amphiduros > Amphiduros pacificus. The sequence continues at coordinate 38,264,124 of OX439003.1, read as the reverse complement.
TTCTATTGACTCTGTGAATGTCATTTGTTCAGTACACACATCGCTAAAAGGACTCAAGTGATGAATGGCGCGGGCTTTCACGTTGTGTACTTTGGTAATAATCATTTTGTCTCTTGTGATCACAGCAACCCTCAGAGCACCCAACACAATCTCTGTTCAATTCTCAAAGCTTAGTCTGAATAAATCCCAGGTCAATCCTCTTTGCCTTACCAATGTTCTACAATGTGTATAGTTTAAGAAATATGAGGATTTATCAGTCTGATGATTTGTCATGTTCTGGGAAGACAAATCTTGAAGATGTGACCGGCATGGCATTGGAAAAACCTATCCTAATAAAGGAGACTTTGTCTGGTGAAAACGATGGAGATTGGTGCTAATATCTGTGGAGGTTTAGGGGCCCAGGGGCTAAATGTTGAGACTGGCCTGATCTCAACTGAATTGTGCAACAACTTATCAGAGTGCTCATTATACAGGGTGACACTGGGCCCCAAACCAATATTAGATTGCGCCCCTTCTGGACACATAAAACGGCATACAAACTAGTGCAGGGAGCAGAGGTAGTGTTACATATAACATTCTAATACTCTCATTAATGCTACTATATGCGCTGATGTCTATCGCAATTATCTTTTATATATGTGTAATATATTTAAGTAACATTTTAATTGCACCACTTTTTTCCACCTAAACATGGGGTACCGACATTACATCCATTGACACTTGTGTAGTTATACATGTGGAAAATATGCCTATCTCTTATGCAACATTAGGCTTGAATATTGTCTTGTGAATTCAATATCTAACCAGTTTCTATAGCAATGACACAAGAAATGCAATGGGGGATTAAATCCTTCTCAAGGAATTTGTCAATTTCTTCACTCGCCCAGGCTGAGTAAATCAGGTCCTACACCTCGAACCTATGCGAAATTAAAAGACCAAATAACATTTATTAATATTCGTTTGGTTTTAACATCCAGACCAACCAGAGTTGTGTGTTTATCTGTATATGTACCTTTCGGCTCAGATATATTTCACAGTAGATTTGAAGCAGCTCAACTTCATGAATGCTACATCACAATTGTGTTGTGAAGGGAACATATCCTTTTCATTTTATGTTAATAGCATGGTGACACTAATTCTCACTGTTTGCGAGATTTGGGATCCAGCAGGAGTCAAGTATAATGCATGCTGGGATAGGTTTGTGGACATGACAGCCGTAATGATGACTACCATTCTATGCTGTGCTGTGAAGGAATTACATTAATATTTTGCCAAGAAATGCATGCAGAGAAATATAATAATCAGTTTTTGAATTTTGAAAATAGAAAGACAGTTATGGGTGTAGTGAACTGATTGAGAGAAAATTACATGTCAATCAGCAATTGTCCACAAAGCTCACACATGCAAGACAAAATTGAACACACCAGGTGGCGGAACGGCACACCGAAGCATTGAGAATTGTAATATCATTGTGTCTTCTTTTCAGCATATTTTCACCAAATGAGTGTCTATTATTGGAGTTATATATATATATATATATATATATATATCACTGTATATATATATATCACTGTGAGTATTTTTACCATTCAGTGAAATGGTATTGATCAATGAAATATAAGTAGCGATCAAAATCATGGTGGCTGATATAAGGAGATGATTGAGGCACTTTAGAATAATCATCCTTTTATTCTGCTATGTTAAGTAAACAATTTGTTTGAGGTTGGCAAGAGACATGTATTGTTCATAAATGATGGTGGGAGACGCATTATTCACCATTCATGCCTGGGTAGAGGCTAGTGCAGAGTGGTGTAAGAGAGACAGGCTAAGCCAGATATATGGCACTCCAGTGCTGAAATGTATCAAAGGAAATGGACTAGTCGCTTGCTTGATTGGCAGGTTGTGAACCCAGTCTGGGTTGGAACGGACACCTCCGCCCAACAAAGTGATCTGGGGGAGAATTTATCTGGTGGAATCAGACAGGTGGTCCTAAATCCTCCTAGATTCCCCTAACACCTAAGCTACTCCTCTCACTGACATCACTCGTCTCCGTGGCGACATATGACATGAGTCACGTGTTAATGTCACGTGAGAGACTGAGAAAATGACACCCTGCTTGATCTTTCCTCTCACACCTATCACGTGACTTGGACATGATGGATGTTGGACCTTTTGTCGCTTTCACGCACGCGGGCGATCATGCGCAGAGCAACACTTCCGTTGCCAGATGAACAAGTAAAGCATGATGATGAAAGTCACTCATGGGACACTTCCGGATTCGAGCCAATACTCTTTAAATCACAAAAGAAGCCATGCTTCCCAGGAATTTAAAATTTGTGAAATGTAAAAAGATACAGCGGAAAACGCTTAGTGATTTTGTGAAAAATGATAATGTGCATCCGTATTCAGTGCCTTGGATACGAAAGAGATCGGCTTTGCAGGTCCCAATTTGTTTGCCAGCACAAGAGGTACTGAAGCGTTATTTCATCCTGACGTGATAGAAATTATCAATAACAACAACAAAGTAGAATGTGACAAGTGACAAGCAGTGATATCTGCAGAAGCTAGCCTCTCCCACTTTTCACATGACAGCTTGTCATTCTGTTAAAATGGGCAACGCCGTTAAGAAATATTGCCAAAAAAATTGCATCGGACCTCGGTTGCTGAGTTTAACTTAAGTTATCAAACAATGATTTGCCATGACGGGAGCAACAATAATTCAATTACACACAGTATGGTCTCGTGTCGACTGCATGCATGGTTTGTACAAGAGAAGTGGACCGGATTACAGATCGTGAGTTACAGCCACAGCTACCAGTTTGTGCTCACATTTCAGATGACTAGCTCAAGGTCCAAGATAAGTCAGCATTACCGTAATACAAGCATTAACTCGTGGAAACAGCTGCAAAAGGTCCCAGGCAACCGTGCACACATGACCAGCTTGACATGCCTGATGCTACAACACTGCCCAATTCCCATATAGCTTGATGAATATCCCCCTTTCTTTTAGCGTTAACAGACTAAATAGGGAATAATTACAGAATCGCATGAGAATTGGTCACATTTCCTTCTGAAATCGATTCCTTCTTTATTCGTTATCCTTATAAAGCATTGGGTATGATACCGAGCACGCAATACCCATTAGGCTATCTCTTAAAGGCCTTACCTACCTGCGTTTGCATCACCTTAATGCAACAAACATCTTTTATATACGTCTCTACCAAATTAATTTCATAAATTTGGTACTTCTATAAGACTTACAGCAATTACTTTATGGGTTGTTGAGTAGCATAAAGAAGAGTCTCTTATGTGAGTTAAAGTCTTGACTTGATGCAGCATACACGGACCTCTTTCCTTCATTCCACTTTCACACAAGCATCCGTCTTTTTATAGTTTAAAGGTCAAGGAGAAATATTGTAGGGAGAGTTACAAATTGTAGCTGAAGATACATTTGTATTCTTAGAGTGAATTCGTGTCGCACAGAGAAAGGTCATTTTCATGATATAACACCGAATATCAGTCCTTACTGCTGTGCACAGATTGCGGTAGAACTGCTAATGAATTGACATTTATTACAGATAATCAAAAAGGACCAGTGGAAAACTGAGGAAATTGAGTCTTTCTGACTGTAAATGGGGAGTACATTGCATCAAAAGTGCTAGCCTATTTTGTTTGATCTGGACTAGTGTCAATCAGACAGGGATAACCTGATTTATTTGCTTTATATTTCTGAAGATATTGATTTTCCAATTTGCTTGGGCTTACATTTATGTACCATCTCAAACCTGATGTTAGACTGATTTGTTTTATCTATGTATTCTCTTTATGGTCTTTACCAAACTAACCATGGATTTAGAAAATAATTCTATCATCTGTCTATATTAATAGTGACCTTTGATGTGCTTATATGTGCTAAATAAATAGGATATTCCATATAAAGTAGCCCATAGCTTTTTAAGTAAAGGTCGCACGAGTACACAGTCCGGAAGCACATGTGACCTGACCCGGAAGCAGATGTCTGATAGTTTGTCGCAAGCCTTATCACAACTTTCCATATTGTGTAGACATCTGCTGGCCTGTTAAGATCTAATTACAATATGAAAAACGTTAGACATTGCTTATTCTATTCCATCATTCACAGCTTCATAAACTAAACATTGTTTCCTGTTGTATAATGTCTTCTTATGGGTACGTGTATATATTAAATGACATGTTTCTCAAATGTGTCTCAGTATATAGAAGGTTGAAATATTGCCGCATGAACTGTATCGATGACAACTTAGCTAATACCTTAGGGCTTGTAGATGTTGTGCCCTGTAACGAATCAAGGCTTCGGTTAATGGTCTCTGCCTTTCACCTGAGCAGGACAGAATGGAGTGTATTTTCTTGAAAAGCTTGTCAGGCCTGGGGTGGGTAGATAACACGGTGTGGACCCTATCACTTAATTCAATTAACCATCGGGAGCTGCCATCCAGTGGGCCGTGAGCATCTTTTTATACCGTTCACCCCTCCACTTAAAGGTGAATTCTGAACATAAAGCAGTTTACCAATCACCTTACACATTCACGCAATGCTTTTTATAAACCATTCTGAAAATTGGCGGGTTTGCACAAACCAGCCGAAAAAGGCTATACCTTATGTATGGAACTTAGGCTAAAAAATAATCATAGGATTTTACTTGATCCTACTTTTGAAGGTCTAAAAAGATTGACTTCCGGTGCATAATTCTGAATATTATAGCAAAGAGGAGTGTTTTTGGGCTTTGATATGTGGAGCTTACATGGAACGCTTCTTATCTCACTTTCACAGTAGAACACTCTCTGGTGGTCACGTGAGACCAATGTAGCAATCTTCAAACAAAATGAGAATTATCAGTTGTTATCTACAAGCTATTGCAGAGCTCCAAACATTTCTTTTCTTATATCCTCCTGGGACCGCTTATGTAATTCCAAACTAGAAAATGTGATTTGGTGTTGAATTTTGAATTGTCATTTTAAAGTAACTTTGGTGTTTTGTTATTCTGTGCTACCATTAAAAATAGCTTTGTCTCATAAGCATTTAAAAGCAGTTTGCAACTTTATTTGATGAGGCATTCAAATAACTAAGTGTGGACGCTCATTATGAACAATTATATACTAGCTTAGATTAGTCACAAGTCATCAATTCAAGCAGGCGCAATGCCTAATTCAGATTTATTCACTAGACATATTTAGACAGCTATCTTGAATCTTAGTCCAGGAACAAGTGGTGGTAATGAACTCTTTATCGTATTATCGCCCATTTTATCATATTATCACATACTATAGAAATGGTCTAATCAATATTCAGTCTGTGTGAATTAGCATTTTGTGCAAATTCAACTTGTGGAAATGGCTCCTCAGTTCCTATTATTGGCGACTGCGCCTTTAGAATGTCATTTTCTTATCTCTGTCCTGACATAAGGATAAAATCTTAAGATACCCTCGGTAATATTGAATATTATTTTTCACATGTTCAATGCAATGCCTCAAAAGTTCTGCAGGCGATGAATGAGGCCTAATTATATTAGGCCTGTTATCATACATCAGATTTGTGAATATGTCTCAGATTTATTGTATTATGCCACCAGGGCCCTGGTAAGTATAGCCTTGCATTTTTATTAGATCAGAAATTGGTGCTAAGACATGCCATTCGTATTCAGATATTCAATATTTACATTCAACGCCATTGAGTCTTCACTGCTAATAGATTTTAAGCATGACTTCCTTTTATTGTAGTAATATCAACACCTATCAAATTCCTATATCTTAATTCAATACTTGAATGCCTCTAAAATATATTCATGTGTAACTCAAGTTACCCTGTAATTACTGAATGGTAATCACTGAAGGCCTCCGTGAATTCTCTGTTGAGACAACCCAGAAGCTCTTGGATGAGGTCATAGGTACCGAGCACATTTTATGCGAGGGAGGTTGACCTGTTTCGTAAATCGAATTACTCCTGATCACGTCATGTGATAGAAACCTTACATGGCCACCAGGTGGTGGGAAATGTTGTTAAAAATGTACCAGAAAACCAAATAATAAAGGTCACTTTCCCTGGATAAAAACACCATTTAAACTTAGGGTAATATATCTTAATCAATATTCTTGGTTAAGGAGACTTAGTATGTGAATAAACTAAAGTTAGTATGAGGCTGTGAACATTAAGTGTCACATGTCCCCAGTGAGTACCCACCACCCACCACCCCCCATCCCCCATCCCAATGGGTTCCCTATCCCACACGGACCCCCAGTGAGTACCCACCACCCACCACCCCCCATCCCCCATCCCAATGGGTTCCCTATCCCACACGGACCCCCAGTGAGTACCCACCACCCACCACCCCCCATCCCCCATCCCAATGGGTTCCCTATCCCACACGGACCCCCAGTGAGTACCCACCACCCTCACCCCCCATCCCAATGGGTTCCCTATCCCACACGGACCCCCAGGGCATATACATATTCCACGGTCGGCTTTTTACTATTCACCACCTTACAGTACCAGTGCATATGGCTAAGCAATAATAACTGCTATCTATAGTTGATTAGATGATTGTTTGATAAATGTATTTATAATAGGTAATACGTGTCATAGATTGTAAATGTGATTTTAATATCTAAATGTCAAATGTAAATTGGCCCAATAAATAGATAGGTGGATATATTTGTAACTTAAGCAAAATAAATCATGTGTGATCAAATTACATGTGTCTCCATTCCAACTACAAATCATTTGACTTATTCATTGTTACCAAGTCATGATAAAAAAAGCTTCTTTCTTGTTAGTGTTACACTTTGCATATTTTACAAACAAATATTAATTCTAAGTTTAAATAAATTCAACTATATATTTTTTATCAAATTATTAAATATTTGGTAGTTTGATAACTATTTGATAATATATTAAAATATTTCTCTGAATTGATCATGATTTTGCTGGTGAAGAAGGAAAATGCAGCATGTACGGCGAAAAGAAACTTTTCCCTAATATTACACCACATTTGTGTCACAGATATCCTATATTGAAGATAGATGGCAGAAGCTGACAACATAACTGGCGATAGTGTTTTCTACATATCATCTACATATGAGGACTCGAGGTTAAGGATGATTGGACAACAGAAGCACTATGGCGATGCACTTTGCATAGTGACAAAGCATGTGATATGGTGTATTGTCTGATATCGGTGGTCCATTATACGGCACAGGTGGTTCATTGTAACGCATACAGTTGGACCATCATCGTCATCCATTGAGGCAATGGTGAGCGATGTGTGCACAACAAACAGCACAGATTACAGCTAATGCTGAACACTCAGTCTGCTAATTTGACCTTCTCAGCAAAAGCATCCATGGCGCAAAGGTAAAGATCGGGAAAATGTAAATATGTGGACTGTATAACTGAAGCTATCATGCCTGTCATTGTCATATCATTTCCCTAAACTGGTTGTCATAAGTCAGTGACTCTGCCTGTCCTATCCACAGTATCATATAATGTACTGGCTGTAGTCGCTCGCTCTGCTTATTCAGATTGTCATATTTTAGCCCTCCTCCTCCTCCTCCTCCTCCTCCTCCTTCTCCTCCTCCTCCTCAATATTTCACATCTGATAAAGTTAACTTAAATGTAATCATATCTCACTGGCTTATACTTAACATTTATATGGCTATTATGTTTGTGTCCATCATTTTTTATCATTTTATATGCTCCTTCAATAAGTAATAGAAGCTTTCAATCTGATTCCGAAATCTATTTTGCAGCAAAAAATACAATATGATATGATCCAATGAGAATGATATCTGAAACTCAGTTATTTTCATTTGAATAGAACTAGAATTACTACCAATTGCCACACAATAGGCTATGCCATATACAAGCTAACAATATCTAATAAAGTAATAAAGATGTATTTCATTATTGATACGAGTTATCACATTACATTATGGGCAGTATCATATAGAAATGGCATGACCATTATGAACCAGATGATACTTGCTAGATGTAAGCAAATGTCCCTCTTGTGCCTCAAAGTGGTTCTTATATTGCAAAGATTCAATATAGGTGAAGTGAGATTAACTGTGTATACACCAAATGAACCAGTGTGTTATTCATTCGCCTTCAGAGACTTGCCGCAGAGGAACACAACCGTGGAGATTAAGGCAACAAGCAGAACGAAAACATCCATATCATTTCCATAATGCAAATAAAGCTGTGGAAAAATGGCCCTCGCCAGAAGAACCGAAAGCCTTAGTAAGTTGTGCTCTGATTAATCACAGGGAGGAGAAACAAGTTGCAGTTAGCCCTTTGGGGCATTGATAAACGTCCATATCATTTCCATAATCGACAAACATAGCCAAAAACATTGCCCCAAACTAACATATCACCCATCCTAATTTGCAATCAACATGATCTCGTAATTGCATCAGGAATTCATAATTGGCAGAAAAAGTGTGAGTAACCAAGCCGTACAGGACCACCAAGTCAGGCCAGTGAGGGACCTCAGTTCTTGAGGCCCAGATCTGTCATTATATTAGCTTTCATTATTGCTTGTGGTGTAAATATATCACAGTTAAACAATGACACATCATTATTTTTCTTAATATTATATTTTTGTCAATATCATATTGTTCTCAAAATAAGCCAATCATCAGATATTATAAAACTATATACTTATACAGTATTAATCTATAGAGTAATAAGTTTAAAGGGATCACGCACGGCGTACATTCATTGATAGTTTGGGTAATATTCTTCGAGGAATATATGATGTCATAAATATATTATTTTTGTAGTAATCTTTAATTGTCATAAATCATCTAATTTGGATATTAGTCTTCAATGGTTACAAAATTAACATTATAAGCTTTCCAATTGGGGACTAATGCAATGTACAAAATAAATGCAAGTGTTATAAAAATCAAAAATAATAAAATGATAATTTCCTTCATGTCCAACTTTGATTTAGTTGTATGTATTATTTACTTCCTATGTATGGTCCAAATCAGGTTTATGTTATCAGAGCACATATTCCTTTCTCCGATGAATTGTGGAGAAACCATATGCGGGATGTAAATTTTAAGCTTCAATCCCTGGTTAACTTTGATTACAACCCCAAACACAAACTACACGTGTTTTGGCAGCTAAATAAGCCATTAGTGCCACCCCCGATGATAGAATGTGTGTAAGAGCGAGGAATGCCTGGTCTACAATGGGACCTAGCTTGTGACCTAGCATAACACTCCAGTCTGCTTTGCGGCTTCATGCGGAAAATGAATTGGTTTTGGAAGCGTCAGACCGAGAAATGACAGTCAACATATGTGGTGCATGTCTTTTACCTGCCTTGATTGGGTATCTATGCGCTTAAGAATACGATATAGAATTCTATGTTTACAAACTTTCAAAGTTATCCCAAATTATCATAGTAAACTTTAAAATATTATAGTTATTTGTATTTATTTGAATGCACGTGGAATCTAAACAGTATTTTTTCATTTCCTGTTGTCATGTCATCAGATTGTGAACGTATGCGCAATTTGAATATTTCATATAAGTTTTGTAAAATTCTAATATGATTGAGCCTTATGTGAACAATAAACAATCTAAACAATATAATTAATGTGTTGCATTATTTTGAAATTGTGTTTGGCCATGAAGGCCTAGTCAATAACAACCCGGTGAACAAAAACACGCCGCTCAGCATATCATGGGGTACTATTTTCCCAAAGCGTGTGTCATAGGTGAGAGTTTCTTATAATGAATCTATGATCAGCTTGCTTTCCCCATCAGTGTTGTACCTGGCAGTTGTGGACCAGGGTAACCACAAATACACCGTAGCCAGCCAAGCAGGGAAGATTGTATGAGGCAAGCAGTCATATATCAGTCCTGCCTGAGGAGTCTGACATCTGCGATCACCTTTCCCTCACCATCTATGTTCCTCATTGATGGTTTTCACACATGCCCCAGAATGAGATGAGGGTGGCATCGTAATCAAGCGGCAGGGTTGCTGCATAAGCTATAGGATGCTGCTATGCCACCGTGGCTATTCTATATTGCATAAAAATCTCCGTTAAATATCATGTCGGTTATAATAGCAAATAAAACTGTTTATTTATGGCATTTGTACTGACTTCAAATTTCATCGTCCTTAAAACAAGAGGGGTCAAATCAACTGAGAAGTAATTTGAGGTTGTGCAACTGAAGTGCATAAATGTTCTGGCGTTATCAAAAATGGAAATATCAATTCTGCCAGCATCGTTTTTCAGACATAATTAAAGGTAACACGGTTGACAAATACATAGCAATTAGTCAAGACGTATAGAGCCTTGAGAACTGTGGTTAAGACTGCGCATGCGTGGAAAGCGGTCACATTCCTGGGCAAATCCAGTTTATCTCAGGTTTTGTGTGCAATGCACGTTTCCGCCACATGCAAACGTTTCATCTGTCAGTCTTTTTGAGAGACTTGATAACTTTTCCGACCCAATTAGCGTGTTCGTATCTGTCCCTTTCAATCAGAAACCTGAGCTGTGAGTTATTGTGAAGATAAAGTCCAGACATGAGTTCAGACCCTGGCATATTTTTCTTGTAATCGCGTCAAAAGGTTTCCTGATTATACTCCGGAAAGTTCCTCTTGGTAAGATAGGTGTGAAATACATTTCAGAAAAGAATGCTTCCTTCAGATGCTTGAGTACATATTCAAACTAATTCAACACCACTTTGATATTTTTTTAACACTTTTAGTAACTGTTTTCAATATATAAGCACCACTGTATTGCTTTTACACATCAGAGAAGGAAATAGCATTGTCAAAGAAATCGAAATGACAAAGCAACATAAGATACATACATGATCAACACAGTTACATGAAGGACATCGTTGGTAATTATGGACTTGTGCAAGAAAGAGCAGGTCTGGAGGAGAGATCTGAGGGGAGAATGAGCCTAGATGAGGCAAAGGACAGATTTTTAGGGCGATTGACCCAAGATGAGGTAGAGGAGATATCTGTGGCTAGATTGAGTATAGATGAGGTAGAGGAGAGATCCGAGGGGGAAATGAGTCTAGATGAGATAGAAGAGTGACCTGTGGTGGGATTGAGCCTAGATGAGGTAATGAGAGATTTATGGGGAGATTGGGACTAGATGTGGTAGAGGAGAGATCTGAGGGGAGATTGAGCCAAGATGAGGTAGAGGAGAGATCTGTGGGGAGAATGAGCCTACATGAGGTAGAGAGGTCCGCGGGGAGTCTAGATGATGTGGAGGAAAGATCCGAGGGGAGGATGAGCCGAGATAAGATAGACGAGAGATCCAAGGAGAGAATGAGCCGAGATGAGGTAGAGGAAAGATCCGAGGGGGAAATGAGTCTAGATAAGATAGAAGAGAGATATGTGGGGAGAATGAGTCTAGATAAGATAGAAGAGAGATATGTGGGGAGAATGAGTCTAGATAAGATAGAAGAGAGATATGTGGGGAGAATGAGTCTAGATAAGATAGAAGAGAGATATGTGGGGAGAATGAGTCAAGATGAGGTAGAAGAGAGATATGTGCGGAGAATGAGTCTAGATAAGATAGAAGAGAGATATGTGGGGAGAATGAATCTGTGGGGAGAATGAGTCCAGATAAGATAGAAGAGAGATATGTGGGGAGAATGAGTCTAGATAAGATAGAAGAGAGATATGTGGGGAGAATGAGTCAAGATGAGGTAGAAGAGAGATATGTGGGGAGAATGAGTCTAGATAAGATAGAAGAGAGATATGTGGGGAGAATGAATCTGTGGGGAGAATGAGTCCAGATAAGATAGAAGAGAGATATGTGGGGAGAATGAGTCTAGATAAGATAGAAGAGAGATATGTGGGGAGAATGAGTCTAGATAAGATAGAAGAGAGATATGTGGGGAGAATGAGTCTAGATAAGATAGAAGAGAGATATGTGGGGAGAATGAGTCAAGATGAGGTAGAAGAGAGATATGTGCGGAGAATGAGTCTAGATGAGGTAGAAGAGAGATATGTGGGGAGAATGAGTCTAGGTGAGGTAGAAGAGAGATATGTGGGGAGAATGAGTCTAGATGAGATAGAAAAGAGATATGTGGCGAGAATGAATCAAGATAAGATAGAAGAGAGATATGTGGGGAGAATGAGTCTAGATGAGGTAGAAGAGAGATATGTGGGGAGAATGAGTCTAGATAAGATAGAAGAGAGATATGTGCGGAGAATGAGTCTAGATGAGATAGAAAAGAGATATGTGGGGAGAATGAGTCAAGATAAGATAGAAGAGAGATATGTGGGGAGAATGAGTCTAGATAAGATAGAAGAGAGATATGTGGGGAGAATGAGTCTAGATGAGGTAGAGGAAAGATCCGAGGGAAGGATGAGTCTAGATGTGGTAGAGGAGAGATCCGAGGGGGAAATGAGTCTAGATAAGATAGAAGAGAGATATGTGGGGAGAATGAGTCTAGATAAGATAGAAGAGAGATATGTGGGGAGAATGAGTCTAGATAAGATAGAAGAGAGATATGTGGGGAGAATGAGTCTAGATAAGATAGAAGAGAGATATGTGGGGAGAATGAGTCAAGATGAGGTAGAAGAGAGATATGTGCGGAGAATGAGTCTAGATAAGATAGAAGAGAGATATGTTGGGAGAATGAATCTGTGGGGAGAATGAGTCCAGATAAGATAGAAGAGAGATATGTGGGGAGAATGAGTCTAGATAAGATAGAAGAGAGATATGTGGGGAGAATGAGTCAAGATGAGGTAGAAGAGAGATATGTGGGGAGAATGAGTCTAGATAAGATAGAAGAGAGATATGTGGGGAGAATGAATCTGTGGGGAGAATGAGTCCAGATAAGATAGAAGAGAGATATGTGGGGAGAATGAGTCTAGATAAGATAGAAGAGAGATATGTGGGGAGAATGAGTCTAGATAAGATAGAAGAGAGATATGTGGGGAGAATGAGTCTAGATAAGATAGAAGAGAGATATGTGGGGAGAATGAGTCAAGATGAGGTAGAAGAGAGATATGTGCGGAGAATGAGTCTAGATGAGGTAGAAGAGAGATATGTGGGGAGAATGAGTCTAGGTGAGGTAGAAGAGAGATATGTGGGGAGAATGAGTCTAGATGAGATAGAAAAGAGATATGTGGCGAGAATGAGTCAAGATAAGATAGAAGAGAGATATGTGGGGAGAATGAGTCTAGATGAGGTAGAAGAGAGATATGTGGGGAGAATGAGTCTAGATAAGATAGAAGAGAGATATGTGCGGAGAATGAGTCTAGATGAGATAGAAAAGAGATATGTGGGGAGAATGAGTCAAGATAAGATAGAAGAGAGATATGTGGGGAGAATGAGTCTAGGTGAGGTAGAAGAGAGATATGTGGGGAGAATGAGTCTAGATAAGATAGACGAGAGATATGTGGGGAGAATGAGTCTAGATAAGATAGAAGAGAGATATGTGGGGAGAATGAGTCTAGATGAGGTAGAGGAAAGATCCGAGGGAAGGATGAGTCTAGATGTGGTAGAGGAGAGATCCGAGGGGGAAATGAGTCTAGATAAGATAGAAGAGAGATATGTGGGGAGAATGAGTCAAGATGAGGTAGAAGAGATATATGTGGGGAGAATGAGTCAAGATAAGATAGAAGAGAGATATGTGCGGAGAATGAGTCTAGATGAGATAGAAGAGAGATATGTGGGGAGAATGAGTCAAGATGAGGTAGAAGAGAGATATGTGGGGAGAATGAGTCAAGATAAGATAGAAGAGAGATATGTGGGGAGAATGAGTCTAGATGAGGTAGAAGAGAGATATGTGGGGAGAATGAGTCTAGATAAGATAGAAGAGAGATATGTGCGGAGAATGAGTCTAGATGAGATAGAAAAGAGATATGTGGGGAGAATGAGTCTAGATAAGATAGAAGAGAGATATGTGGGGAGAATGAGTCTAGATAAGATAGACGAGAGATATGTGGGGAGAATGAGTCTAGATAAGATAGAAGAGAGGTATGTGGGGAGAATGAGTCTAGATAAGATAGACGAGAGATATGTGGGGAGAATGAGTCTAGATAAGATAGAAGAGAGATATGTGGGGAGAATGAGTCTAGATAAGATAGAAGAGAGATATGTGGGGAGAATGAGTCTATATGAGGTAGAAGAGAGATATGTGGGGAGAATGAGTCTAGATGAGGTAGAAGAGAGATATGTGGGGAGAATGAGTCAAGATGAGGTAGAAGAGAGATATGTGGGGAGAATGAGTCTAGATAAGATAGACGAGAGATATGTGGGGAGAATGAGTCTAGATAAGATAGAAGAGAGATATGTGGGGAGAATGAGTCTAGATAAGATAGAAGAGAGATATGTGGGGAGAATGAGTCTAGATGAGGTAGAAGAGAGATATGTGGGGAGAATGAGTCTAGGTGAGGTAGAAGAGAGATATATGGGGAGAATGAGTCTAGATAAGATAGAAGAGAGATATGTGGGGAGAATGAGTCTAGATAAGATAGAAGAGAGATATGTGGGGAGAATGAGTCTAGATAAGATAGAAGAGAGATATGTGGGGAGAATGAGTCTAGATAAGATAGAAGAGAGATATGTGCGGAGAATGAGTCTAGATAAGATAGAAGAGAGATATGTGGGGAGAATGAGTCTAGATAAGATAGAAGAGAGATATGTGGGGAGAATGAGTCTAGATAAGATAGAAGAGAGATATGTGGGGAGAATGAGTCAAGATGAGGTAGAAGAGAGATATGTGCGGAGAATGAGTCTAGATGAGGTAGAAGAGAGATATGTGGGGAGAATGAGTCTAGATAAGATAGAAGAGAGATATGTGGGGAGAATGAATCTGTGGGGAGAATGAGTCCAGATAAGATAGAAGAGAGATATGTGGGGAGAATGAGTCTAGATAAGATAGAAGAGAGATATGTGGGGAGAATGAGTCTAGATAAGATAGAAGAGAGATATGTGGGGAGAATGAGTCTAGATAAGATAGAAGAGAGATATGTGGGGAGAATGAGTCAAGATGAGGTAGAAGAGAGATATGTGGGGAGAATGAGTCTAGATGAGGTAGAAGAGAGATATGTGGGGAGAATGAGTCTAGGTGAGGTAGAAGAGAGATATGTGGGGAGAATGAGTCTAGATGAGATAGAAAAGAGATATGTGGCGAGAATGAATCAAGATAAGATAGAAGAGAGATATGTGGGGAGAATGAGTCTAGATGAGGTAGAAGAGAGATATGTGGGGAGAATGAGTCTAGATAAGATAGAAGAGAGATATGTGCGGAGAATGAGTCTAGATGAGATAGAAAAGAGATATGTGGGGAGAATGAGTCAAGATAAGATAGAAGAGAGATATGTGGGGAGAATGAGTCTAGGTGAGGTAGAAGAGAGATATGTGGGGAGAATGAGTCTAGATAAGATAGACGAGAGATATGTGGGGAGAATGAGTCTAGATAAGATAGAAGAGAGATATGTGGGGAGAATGAGTCTAGATGAGGTAGAGGAAAGATCCGAGGGAAGGATGAGTCTAGATGTGGTAGAGGAGAGATCCGAGGGGGAAATGAGTCTAGATAAGATAGAAGAGAGATATGTGGGGAGAATGAGTCTAGATAAGATAGAAGAGAGATATGTGGGGAGAATGAGTCTAGATAAGATAGAAGAGAGATATGTGGGGAGAATGAGTCTAGATAAGATAGAAGAGAGATATGTGGGGAGAATGAGTCAAGATGAGGTAGAAGAGAGATATGTGCGGAGAATGAGTCTAGATAAGATAGAAGAGAGATATGTGGGGAGAATGAATCTGTGGGGAGAATGAGTCCAGATAAGATAGAAGAGAGATATGTGGGGAGAATGAGTCTAGATAAGATAGAAGAGAGATATGTGGGGAGAATGAGTCAAGATGAGGTGGAAGAGAGATATGTGGGGAGAATGAGTCTAGATAAGATAGAAGAGAGATATGTGGGGAGAATGAATCTGTGGGGAGAATGAGTCCAGATAAGATAGAAGAGAGATATGTGGGGAGAATGAGTCTAGATAAGATAGAAGAGAGATATGTGGGGAGAATGAGTCTAGATAAGATAGAAGAGAGATATGTGGGGAGAATGAGTCTAGATAAGATAGAAGAGAGATATGTGGGGAGAATGAGTCAAGATGAGGTAGAAGAGAGATATGTGCGGAGAATGAGTCTAGATGAGGTAGAAGAGAGATATGTGGGGAGAATGAGTCTAGGTGAGGTAGAAGAGAGATATGTGGGGAGAATGAGTCTAGATGAGATAGAAAAGAGATATGTGGCGAGAATGAGTCAAGATAAGATAGAAGAGAGATATGTGGGGAGAATGAGTCTAGATGAGGTAGAAGAGAGATATGTGGGGAGAATGAGTCTAGATAAGATAGAAGAGAGATATGTGCGGAGAATGAGTCTAGATGAGATAGAAAAGAGATATGTGGGGAGAATGAGTCAAGATAAGATAGAAGAGAGATATGTGGGGAGAATGAGTCTAGGTGAGGTAGAAGAGAGATATGTGGGGAGAATGAGTCTAGATAAGATAGACGAGAGATATGTGGGGAGAATGAGTCTAGATAAGATAGAAGAGAGATATGTGGGGAGAATGAGTCTAGATGAGGTAGAGGAAAGATCCGAGGGAAGGATGAGTCTAGATGTGGTAGAGGAGAGATCCGAGGGGGAAATGAGTCTAGATAAGATAGAAGAGAGATATGTGGGGAGAATGAGTCTAGATAAGATAGAAGAGAGATATGTGGGGAGAATGAGTCTAGATAAGATAGAAGAGAGATATGTGGGGAGAATGAGTCTAGATAAGATAGAAGAGAGATATGTGGGGAGAATGAGTCAAGATGAGGTAGAAGAGAGATATGTGCGGAGAATGAGTCTAGATAAGATAGAAGAGAGATATGTGGGGAGAATGAATCTGTGGGGAGAATGAGTCCAGATAAGATAGAAGAGAGATATGTGGGGAGAATGAGTCTAGATAAGATAGAAGAGAGATATGTGGGGAGAATGAGTGAGGATGAGGTAGAAGAGAGATATGTGGGGAGAATGAGTCTAGATAAGATAGAAGAGAGATATGTGGGGAGAATGAATCTGTGGGGAGAATGAGTCCAGATAAGATAGAAGAGAGATATGTGGGGAGAATGAGTCTAGATAAGATAGAAGAGAGATATGTGGGGAGAATGAGTCTAGATAAGATAGAAGAGAGATATGTGGGGAGAATGAGTCTAGATAAGATAGAAGAGAGATATGTGGGGAGAATGAGTCAAGATGAGGTAGAAGAGAGATATGTGCGGAGAATGAGTCTAGATGAGGTAGAAGAGAGATATGTGGGGAGAATGAGTCTAGGTGAGGTAGAAGAGAGATATGTGGGGAGAATGAGTCTAGATGAGATAGAAAAGCAATATGTGGGGAGAATGAGTCAAGATAAGATAGAAGAGAGATATGTGGGGAGAATGAGTCTAGATGAGGTAGAAGAGAGATATGTGGGGAGAATGAGTCTAGATAAGATAGAAGAGAGATATGTGCGGAGAATGAGTCTAGATGAGATAGAAAAGAGATATGTGGGGAGAATGAGTCAAGATAAGATAGAAGAGAGATATGTGGGGAGAATGAGTCTAGGTGAGGTAGAAGAGAGATATGTGGGGAGAATGAGTCTAGATAAGATAGACGAGAGATATGTGGGGAGAATGAGTCTAGATAAGATAGAAGAGAGATATGTGGGGAGAATGAGTCTAGATGAGGTAGAGGAAAGATCCGAGGGAAGGATGAGTCTAGATGTGGTAGAGGAGAGATCCGAGGGGGAAATGAGTCTAGATAAGATAGAAGAGAGATATGTGGGGAGAATGAGTCAAGATGAGGTAGAAGAGATATATGTGGGGAGAATGAGTCAAGATAAGATAGAAGAGAGATATGTGCGGAGAATGAGTCTAGATGAGATAGAAAAGAGATATGTGCGGAGAATGAGTCAAGATAAGATAGAAGAGAGATATGTGGGGAGAATGAGTCAAGATAAGATAGAAGAGAGATATGTGGGGAGAATGAGTCTAGGTGAGGTAGAAGAGAGATATATGGGGAGAATGAGTCTAGATAAGATAGAAGAGAGATATGTGGGGAGAATGAGTCTAGATAAGATAGAAGAGAGATATGTGGGGAGAATGAGTCTAGATAAGATAGAAGAGAGATATGTGGGGAGAATGAGTCTAGATAAGATAGAAGAGAGATATGTGCGGAGAATGAGTCTAGATAAGATAGAAGAGAGATATGTGGGGAGAATGAGTCTAGATAAGATAGAAGAGAGATATGTGGGGAGAATGAGTCTAGATAAGATAGAAGAGAGATATGTGGGGAGAATGAGTCAAGATGAGGTAGAAGAGAGATATGTGCGGAGAATGAGTCTAGATGAGGTAGAAGAGAGATATGTGGGGAGAATGAGTCTAGATAAGATAGAAGAGAGATATGTGGGGAGAATGAATCTGTGGGGAGAATGAGTCCAGATAAGATAGAAGAGAGATATGTGGGGAGAACGAGTCTAGATAAGATAGAAGAGAGATATGTGGGGAGAATGAGTCTAGATAAGATAGAAGAGAGATATGTGGGGAGAATGAGTCTAGATAAGATAGAAGAGAGATATGTGGGGAGAATGAGTCAAGATGAGGTAGAAGAGAGATATGTGGGGAGAATGAGTCTAGATGAGGTAGAAGAGAGATATGTGGGGAGAATGAGTCTAGGTGAGGTAGAAGAGAGATATGTGGGGAGAATGAGTCTAGATGAGATAGAAAAGAGATATGTGGCGAGAATGAATCAAGATAAGATAGAAGAGAGATATGTGGGGAGAATGAGTCTAGATGAGGTAGAAGAGAGATATGTGGGGAGAATGAGTCTAGATAAGATAGAAGAGAGATATGTGCGGAGAATGAGTCTAGATGAGATAGAAAAGAGATATGTGGGGAGAATGAGTCAAGATAAGATAGAAGAGAGATATGTGGGGAGAATGAGTCTAGGTGAGGTAGAAGAGAGATATGTGGGGAGAATGAGTCTAGATAAGATAGACGAGAGATATGTGGGGAGAATGAGTCTAGATAAGATAGAAGAGAGATATGTGGGGAGAATGAGTCTAGATGAGGTAGAGGAAAGATCCGAGGGAAGGATGAGTCTAGATGTGGTAGAGGAGAGATCCGAGGGGGAAATGAGTCTAGATAAGATAGAAGAGAGATATGTGGGGAGAATGAGTCTAGATAAGATAGAAGAGAGATATGTGGGGAGAATGAGTCTAGATAAGATAGAAGAGAGATATGTGGGGAGAATGAGTCTAGATAAGATAGAAGAGAGATATGTGGGGAGAATGAGTCAAGATGAGGTAGAAGAGAGATATGTGCGGAGAATGAGTCTAGATAAGATAGAAGAGAGATATGTGGGGAGAATGAATCTGTGGGGAGAATGAGTCCAGATAAGATAGAAGAGAGATATGTGGGGAGAATGAGTCTAGATAAGATAGAAGAGAGATATGTGGGGAGAATGAGTCAAGATGAGGTGGAAGAGAGATATGTGGGGAGAATGAGTCTAGATAAGATAGAAGAGAGATATGTGGGGAGAATGAATCTGTGGGGAGAATGAGTCCAGATAAGATAGAAGAGAGATATGTGGGGAGAATGAGTCTAGATAAGATAGAAGAGAGATATGTGGGGAGAATGAGTCTAGATAAGATAGAAGAGAGATATGTGGGGAGAATGAGTCTAGATAAGATAGAAGAGAGATATGTGGGGAGAATGAGTCAAGATGAGGTAGAAGAGAGATATGTGCGGAGAATGAGTCTAGATGAGGTAGAAGAGAGATATGTGGGGAGAATGAGTCTAGGTGAGGTAGAAGAGAGATATGTGGGGAGAATGAGTCTAGATGAGATAGAAAAGAGATATGTGGCGAGAATGAGTCAAGATAAGATAGAAGAGAGATATGTGGGGAGAATGAGTCTAGATGAGGTAGAAGAGAGATATGTGGGGAGAATGAGTCTAGATAAGATAGAAGAGAGATATGTGCGGAGAATGAGTCTAGATGAGATAGAAAAGAGATATGTGGGGAGAATGAGTCAAGATAAGATAGAAGAGAGATATGTGGGGAGAATGAGTCTAGGTGAGGTAGAAGAGAGATATGTGGGGAGAATGAGTCTAGATAAGATAGACGAGAGATATGTGGGGAGAATGAGTCTAGATAAGATAGAAGAGAGATATGTGGGGAGAATGAGTCTAGATGAGGTAGAGGAAAGATCCGAGGGAAGGATGAGTCTAGATGTGGTAGAGGAGAGATCCGAGGGGGAAATGAGTCTAGATAAGATAGAAGAGAGATATGTGGGGAGAATGAGTCTAGATAAGATAGAAGAGAGATATGTGGGGAGAATGAGTCTAGATAAGATAGAAGAGAGATATGTGGGGAGAATGAGTCTAGATAAGATAGAAGAGAGATATGTGGGGAGAATGAGTCAAGATGAGGTAGAAGAGAGATATGTGCGGAGAATGAGTCTAGATAAGATAGAAGAGAGATATGTGGGGAGAATGAATCTGTGGGGAGAATGAGTCCAGATAAGATAGAAGAGAGATATGTGGGGAGAATGAGTCTAGATAAGATAGAAGAGAGATATGTGGGGAGAATGAGTGAGGATGAGGTAGAAGAGAGATATGTGGGGAGAATGAGTCTAGATAAGATAGAAGAGAGATATGTGGGGAGAATGAATCTGTGGGGAGAATGAGTCCAGATAAGATAGAAGAGAGATATGTGGGGAGAATGAGTCTAGATAAGATAGAAGAGAGATATGTGGGGAGAATGAGTCTAGATAAGATAGAAGAGAGATATGTGGGGAGAATGAGTCTAGATAAGATAGAAGAGAGATATGTGGGGAGAATGAGTCAAGATGAGGTAGAAGAGAGATATGTGCGGAGAATGAGTCTAGATGAGGTAGAAGAGAGATATGTGGGGAGAATGAGTCTAGGTGAGGTAGAAGAGAGATATGTGGGGAGAATGAGTCTAGATGAGATAGAAAAGCAATATGTGGGGAGAATGAGTCAAGATAAGATAGAAGAGAGATATGTGGGGAGAATGAGTCTAGATGAGGTAGAAGAGAGATATGTGGGGAGAATGAGTCTAGATAAGATAGAAGAGAGATATGTGCGGAGAATGAGTCTAGATGAGATAGAAAAGAGATATGTGGGGAGAATGAGTCAAGATAAGATAGAAGAGAGATATGTGGGGAGAATGAGTCTAGGTGAGGTAGAAGAGAGATATGTGGGGAGAATGAGTCTAGATAAGATAGACGAGAGATATGTGGGGAGAATGAGTCTAGATAAGATAGAAGAGAGATATGTGGGGAGAATGAGTCTAGATGAGGTAGAGGAAAGATCCGAGGGAAGGATGAGTCTAGATGTGGTAGAGGAGAGATCCGAGGGGGAAATGAGTCTAGATAAGATAGAAGAGAGATATGTGGGGAGAATGAGTCAAGATGAGGTAGAAGAGATATATGTGGGGAGAATGAGTCAAGATAAGATAGAAGAGAGATATGTGCGGAGAATGAGTCTAGATGAGATAGAAAAGAGATATGTGCGGAGAATGAGTCAAGATAAGATAGAAGAGAGATATGTGGGGAGAATGAGTCAAGATAAGATAGAAGAGAGATATGTGGGGAGAATGAGTCTAGATGAGGTAGAAGAGAGATATGTGGGGAGAATGAGTCTAGATAAGATAGAAGAGAGATATGTGCGGAGAATGAGTCTAGATGAGATAGAAAAGAGATATGTGGGGAGAATGAGTCTAGATAAGATAGAAGAGAGATATGTGGGGAGAATGAGTCTAGATAAGATAGACGAGAGATATGTGGGGAGAATGAGTCTAGATAAGATAGAAGAGAGGTATGTGGGGAGAATGAGTCTAGATAAGATAGACGAGAGATATGTGGGGAGAATGAGTCTAGATAAGATAGAAGAGAGATATGTGGGGAGAATGAGTCTAGATAAGATAGAAGAGAGATATGTGGGGAGAATGAGTCTATATGAGGTAGAAGAGAGATATGTGGGGAGAATGAGTCTAGATGAGGTAGAAGAGAGATATGTGGGGAGAATGAGTCAAGATGAGGTAGAAGAGAGATATGTGGGGAGAATGAGTCTAGATAAGATAGACGAGAGATATGTGGGGAGAATGAGTCTAGATAAGATAGAAGAGAGATATGTGGGGAGAATGAGTCTAGATAAGATAGAAGAGAGATATGTGGGGAGAATGAGTCTAGATGAGGTAGAAGAGAGATATGTGGGGAGAATGAGTCTAGGTGAGGTAGAAGAGAGATATATGGGGAGAATGAGTCTAGATAAGATAGAAGAGAGATATGTGGGGAGAATGAGTCTAGATAAGATAGAAGAGAGATATGTGGGGAGAATGAGTCTAGATAAGATAGAAGAGAGATATGTGGGGAGAATGAGTCTAGATAAGATAGAAGAGAGATATGTGCGGAGAATGAGTCTAGATAAGATAGAAGAGAGATATGTGGGGAGAATGAGTCTAGATAAGATAGAAGAGAGATATGTGGGGAGAATGAGTCTAGATAAGATAGAAGAGAGATATGTGGGGAGAATGAGTCAAGATGAGGTAGAAGAGAGATATGTGCGGAGAATGAGTCTAGATGAGGTAGAAGAGAGATATGTGGGGAGAATGAGTCTAGATAAGATAGAAGAGAGATATGTGGGGAGAATGAATCTGTGGGGAGAATGAGTCCAGATAAGATAGAAGAGAGATATGTGGGGAGAATGAGTCTAGATAAGATAGAAGAGAGATATGTGGGGAGAATGAGTCTAGATAAGATAGAAGAGAGATATGTGGGGAGAATGAGTCTAGATAAGATAGAAGAGAGATATGTGGGGAGAATGAGTCAAGATGAGGTAGAAGAGAGATATGTGCGGAGAATGAGTCTAGATGAGGTAGAAGAGAGATATGTGGGGAGAATGAGTCTAGGTGAGGTAGAAGAGAGATATGTGGGGAGAATGAGTCTAGATGAGATAGAAAAGAGATATGTGGCGAGAATGAGTCTAGATGAGATAGAAAAGAGATATGTGGGGAGAATGAGTCAAGATAAGATAGAAGAGAGATATGTGGGGAGAATGAGTCTAGGTGAGGTAGAAGAGAGATATGTGGGGAGAATGAGTCTAGATAAGATAGACGAGAGATATGTGGGGAGAATGAGTCTAGATAAGATAGAAGAGAGATATGTGGGGAGAATGAGTCTAGATGAGGTAGAGGAAAGATCCGAGGGAAGGATGAGTCTAGATGTGGTAGAGGAGAGATCCGAGGGGGAAATGAGTCTAGATAAGATAGAAGAGAGATATGTGGGGAGAATGAGTCTAGATAAGATAGAAGAGAGATATGTGGGGAGAATGAGTCTAGATAAGATAGAAGAGAGATATGTGGGGAGAATGAGTCTAGATAAGATAGAAGAGAGATATGTGGGGAGAATGAGTCAAGATGAGGTAGAAGAGAGATATGTGCGGAGAATGAGTCTAGATAAGATAGAAGAGAGATATGTGGGGAGAATGAATCTGTGGGGAGAATGAGTCCAGATAAGATAGAAGAGAGATATGTGGGGAGAATGAGTCTAGATAAGATAGAAGAGAGATATGTGGGGAGAATGAGTCAAGATGAGGTAGAAGAGAGATATGTGGGGAGAATGAGTCTAGATAAGATAGAAGAGAGATATGTGGGGAGAATGAATCTGTGGGGAGAATGAGTCCAGATAAGATAGAAGAGAGATATGTGGGGAGAATGAGTCTAGATAAGATAGAAGAGAGATATGTGGGGAGAATGAGTCTAGATAAGATAGAAGAGAGATATGTGGGGAGAATGAGTCTAGATAAGATAGAAGAGAGATATGTGGGGAGAATGAGTCAAGATGAGGTAGAAGAGAGATATGTGCCGAGAATAAGTCTAGATGAGGTAGAAGAGAGATATGTGGGGAGAATGAGTCTAGGTGAGGTAGAAGAGAGATATGTGGGGAGAATGAGTCTAGATGAGATAGAAAAGAGATATGTGGCGAGAATGAGTCAAGATAAGATAGAAGAGAGATATGTGGGGAGAATGAGTCTAGATGAGGTAGAAGAGAGATATGTGGGGAGAATGAGTCTAGATAAGATAGAAGAGAGATATGTGCGGAGAATGAGTCTAGATGAGATAGAAAAGAGATATGTGGGGAGAATGAGTCAAGATAAGATAGAAGAGAGATATGTGGGGAGAATGAGTCTAGGTGAGGTAGAAGAGAGATATGTGGGGAGAATGAGTCTAGATAAGATAGACGAGAGATATCTGGGGAGAATGAGTCTAGATAAGATAGAAGAGAGATATGTGGGGAGAATGAGTCTAGATGAGGTAGAGGAAAGATCCGAGGGAAGGATGAGTCTAGATGTGGTAGAGGAGAGATCCGAGGGGGAAATGAGTCTAGATAAGATAGAAGAGAGATATGTGGGGAGAATGAGTCTAGATAAGATAGAAGAGAGATATGTGGGGAGAATGAGTCTAGATAAGATAGAAGAGAGATATGTGGGGAGAATGAGTCAAGATGAGGTAGAAGAGAGATATGTGGGGAGAATGAGTCTAGATAAGATAGAAGAGAGATATGTGGGGAGAATGAATCTGTGGGGAGAATGAGTCCAGATAAGATAGAAGAGAGATATGTGGGGAGAATGAGTCTAGATAAGATAGAAGAGAGATATGTGGGGAGAATGAGTCAAGATGAGGTAGAAGAGAGATATGTGGGGAGAATGAGTCTAGATAAGATAGAAGAGAGATATGTGGGGAGAATGAATCTGTGGGGAGAATGAGTCCAGATAAGATAGAAGAGAGATATGTGGGGAGAATGAGTCTAGATAAGATAGAAGAGAGATATGTGGGGAGAATTAGTCTAGATAAGATAGAAGAGAGATATGTGGGGAGAATGAGTCTAGATAAGATAGAAGAGAGATATGTGGGGAGAATGAGTCAAGATGAGGTAGAAGAGAGATATGTGCGGAGAATGAGTCTAGATGAGGTAGAAGAGAGATATGTGGGGAGAATGAGTCTAGGTGAGGTAGAAGAGAGATATGTGGGGAGAATGAGTCTAGATGAGATAGAAAAGCAATATGTGGGGAGAATGAGTCAAGATAAGATAGAAGAGAGATATGTGGGGAGAATGAGTCTAGATGAGGTAGAAGAGAGATATGTAGGGAGAATGAGTCTAGATAAGATAGAAGAGAGATATGTGCGGAGAATGAGTCTAGATGAGATAGAAAAGAGATATGTGGGGAGAATGAGTCAAGATAAGATAGAAGAGAGATATGTGGGGAGAATGAGTCTAGGTGAGGTAGAAGAGAGATATGTGGGGAGAATGAGTCTAGATAAGATAGACGAGAGATATGTGGGAAGAATGAGTCTAGATAAGATAGAAGAGAGATATGTGGGGAGAATGAGTCTAGATGAGGTAGAGGAAAGATCCGAGGGAAGGATGAGTCTAGATGTGGTAGAGGAGAGATCCGAGGGGGAAATGAGTCTAGATAAGATAGAAGAGAGATATGTGGGGAGAATGAGTCAAGATGAGGTAGAAGAGATATATGTGGGGAGAATGAGTCAAGATAAGATAGAAGAGAGATATGTGCGGAGAATGAGTCTAGATGAGATAGAAAAGAGATATGTGCGGAGAATGAGTCAAGATAAGATAGAAGAGAGATATGTGGGGAGAATGAGTCAAGATAAGATAGAAGAGAGATATGTGGGGAGAATGAGTCTAGATGAGGTAGAAGAGAGATATGTGGGGAGAATGAGTCTAGATAAGATAGAAGAGAGATATGTGCGGAGAATGAGTCTAGATGAGATAGAAAAGAGATATGTGGGGAGAATGAGTCTAGATAAGATAGAAGAGAGATATGTGGGGAGAATGAGTCTAGATAAGATAGACGAGAGATATGTGGGGAGAATGAGTCTAGATAAGATAGAAGAGAGGTATGTGGGGAGAATGAGTCTAGATAAGATAGACGAGAGATATGTGGGGAGAATGAGTCTAGATAAGATAGAAGAGAGATATGTGGGGAGAATGAGTCTAGATAAGATAGAAGAGAGATATGTGGGGAGAATGAGTCTATATGAGGTAGAAGAGAGATATGTGGGGAGAATGAGTCTAGATGAGGTAGAAGAGAGATATGTGGGGAGAATGAGTCAAGATGAGGTAGAAGAGAGATATGTGGGGAGAATGAGTCTAGATAAGATAGACGAGAGATATGTGGGGAGAATGAGTCTAGATAAGATAGAAGAGAGATATGTGGGGAGAATGAGTCTAGATAAGATAGAAGAGAGATATGTGGGGAGAATGAGTCTAGATGAGGTAGAAGAGAGATATGTGGGGAGAATGAGTCTAGGTGAGGTAGAAGAGAGATATATGGGGAGAATGAGTCTAGATAAGATAGAAGAGAGATATGTGGGGAGAATGAGTCTAGATAAGATAGAAGAGAGATATGTGGGGAGAATGAGTCTAGATAAGATAGAAGAGAGATATGTGGGGAGAATGAGTCTAGATAAGATAGAAGAGAGATATGTGCGGAGAATGAGTCTAGATAAGATAGAAGAGAGATATGTGGGGAGAATGAGTCTAGATAAGATAGAAGAGAGATATGTGGGGAGAATGAGTCTAGATGAGGTAGAAGAGAGATATGTGGGGAGAATGAGTCTAGATGAGGTAGAAGAGAGATATGTGGAGAGAATGAGTCTAGGTGAGGTAGAAGAGAGATATGTGGGGAGAATGAGTCTAGATGAGGTAGAAGAGAGATATGTGGGGAGAATGAGTCAAGATGAGGTAGAAGAGAGATATGTGGGGAGAATGAGTCTAGATGAGGTAGAAGAGAGATATGTGGGGAGAATGAGTCAAGATAAGATAGACGAGAGATATGTGGGGAGAATGAGTCTAGATAAGATAGAAGAGAGATATGTGGGGAGAATGAGTCTAGATAAGATAGAAGAGAGATATGTGGGGAGAATGAGTCTAGATAAGATAGTAGAGAGATATGTGCGGAGAATGAGTCTAGATGAGGTAGAGGAAAGATCCGAGGGAAGGATGAGTCTAGATAAGATAGAAGAGAGATATGTAGGGAGAATGAGTCTAGATGAGGTAGAAGAGAGATATGTGGGGAGAATGAGTCTAGATGAGGTAGAGGAAAGGGGAGGATGAGTCTAGAGGGGGAATCTGAGGGGAGATTAAGCCGAGATGAAGTAGAGGAGATATCTTCATGGATATTTGCAGGGAGATTGAGCCCGGCAGACAACAACCCAAACATAGCAAGGTGTTGGTCACATGCAGGATAGGTGCCGGAATGCTGATACCCGCATTACCGTCTTCAGGGTGGCATCCCAGCTCTGAGGGACCTGATTGTTTGGCAGAACTTTATCCTCAACATGTGTCTTGACTTAAAACACCTTCCAACTCTTTCTATGCCATACAAATGGCTGTTCGTTTTCATTATGCTTTGTGGGTACCCAAACTCAGGCCTAATTTTCCCTACAAGTCGGACAAGTCAAACTCATAGCATTTTATCAGAATATTTTGTTTATCATGCAAATTAAGCTGGGTGCTGTTTTAGTAGTTTATTTGTATATTTAGAATATATCTACACGTGCAAGACTCGTGTTTTGTGTTGAAATAAGACAGCGCAATGCATTTGTCATAAACATTGGACATTTTATGTATAATTGGTTTTGTTCTGTAGAAACAAACATGCCTGCTTTTCCCCCACTCAGCAATATGGCAGTGATAAGGGCCGCACCTGCCTAGCTGTTATTCACACCTTCTACCCTCTCTTTGTTAATGGACTACCTATACTCAAAAGCAGAATACTTAGTTCCATGCAACTATTTGATAAAGAATTCTTGGAACACAGGTTTTATAAGATTACTTGTTGGTTTACATCATTTGTCTTAACAACAGCCTAGCCTATAGTTTCTTGTGCACCTATTGTAGCATTTACACCGTTTAGATTCATGCAATCCTTTCTGTGTCATACCCACACCTATCTGAGCAAGGAAAATGTGTAATAAATGATATGAAAACAAAAGTGATGACAGCTGAATTGGTTGGTCTTAATAGCTGGTAAAAGAGTAAGGTAGTGTGAGGAACATGGAAGCAGCATACGATATATCATTGTATTTTGTGGTGATGCAATTCCTGTTATCTGTATTGGGAGGTAAAGAAGTTTGGTGAGGAAGTTTAGGAGGAGGGAGACTTTGTTTTGTCTCAGAAGATATGCCAGATTCTGTTAATTGCTCGCAGCAGATCATCACTATATCATCTCTGTGCCCCATATTAGAATTACTGGATTTAGCTTTCTTTCAAAATAAACAAATGGTGCAGTTTAATGCGTAAATGATGTAGTTTTGATGCCATGCTTGGCTCCTATCCTAGTGTTTGTGTTGCCAATGCTGGTCTATTTACTCCAAGGTTAGTGCTGAAAATTATTCCAACTCTCATCCCAGGTCAGGCAGAGTTTATACATAGCTACTTGGCCGAAGATGAAAAGGTCTCCCTTTCTTAATGCACCACCTGAATCATAATCCAATTGCTGAGTAAATATTCCTTAAGAGAGGATGCATCAGCATTGTAGTGTCCATATTTATATATTCGTTTTATTAAATATTGAGAAAAAAGCCTGCCAGTGATTGATGGCTTTACAAGGGAAGTGGTAATAAACACTACAAACATGACCGATCTTTTAATGTGATTTTAGATGCTTAAATGAATCTGTTTTATTTACTTAAGAATCACATGTGTACCTTCAGTATGAATAAATATATTGAGTTGATCCATTTGTCATATAACGCATTGCATTCCAATCAATATATATTTGTGTGGGAATGTTGCCACTCATAATGATATCATTGGATTCTTCATACAAAGTGAAAGACTTGTGACAGGTGGGGGTTCCAGGCGGTTAGGTAATATCTATTAATCAGTGCCATTCGATGAAATTGGTTGAGCCTCTCTTTGAGAAGAACAGGATATATCGCACTTCTTCATCATATCTTGGAGTATAATCCAAGGTCATATCATTTAATCCTATCACCGCTCAGCCTTATCTGATGAAGATTCAACTCATCCAGTCCCGGCTAATTCATGAAACTTAATCATTAAACGTTTTCATACTGCCTCATTTGCAAAGGTTTAAATGTGGTTGTAATACTTTATCTTAACATATTGACCTAAATATAATTTGATGTATGCTAATTAATTGTTTTGGCTCCATTATGTCTCAGAATTTGATCTATTACAAAAGCATCAAGCCCAGGGAATAGTTGAGGATCTCAACTGTGGAAGTGGGGTGAATTGGGATGGTAGTTTTCACCCCATGGGGTGGTAGGAGGAGTGGACTAGGAACAACTGCAAGCTGCAAGGTACACTCTGCCTCCTCTGGCTATCAGTCTTTAGTAATGTGAGGTGGTGACTTAATATCTAGCTTTATATATATATATATATATATATCTAGCTTTATATATATATATATATATATATATATATATATATATATATATATATATATATATGGTAAAATCATATTGTTGGATTCTCCATACTGTTATTGGATGTGTCTCTACTATAAGTTTATTATGACGGGATTTTATACTCATGGTGTCTCCCAACACGTCGTTCACATCTCTTGATGTGTGCAGTGTTTCTAAGTTTTTTTAACGGCACGGGTCGTTGTTCACAATCGAGAAGCTAAGGCCTGAGGGAAGAAAAGGAGTTCGCCAGCAGAGAGCACTGATACTCCACTCCTAATCTATAAATGCCTGTGTAATTGACGCCTCGCACACTGTAACGTCGGGTTAGCAACTCAGATGCTGAGAGGATAATTGCAAAAGATAGGCCACGTGGTGCTGTTGCTGGCGGGACCAGGGAGTAGGGGAAGGGAGGCCCTTGTCCCGGCGACACACTCACACTACATCCTGGCCAAGTGTCCTGCTGGCAAAGTCTTGTCAAGATATGGCATACATCAAAACGGCTATCAATAACTGTTTTATGGAATAACTTAAACTTCAAATATATATTCAGTGGGCTATAATGAGACAGGGCTTTCAGTTTTTATTTGGAGTTTTATTCTATGGAAGGATTTTAATTATTATATTGAATTAATTAATGCACTTTTCAGATTTTTAAGGAGTACGCCTCAGATGAATTATCTGAATTTTAGGTTGTTTGGTGTTACACTTACAGACAGTGGAAAGTGTCAAAGTAGAGCATGACAAATGATCACAAGTTGCCTCAGTCATCTCCCCAGATCATATATCAGGTCAGAGCGTGATCACCAATTAACATCTACCAGTTAATGGTGCGTCAAATTAGTATTGTTTGCGCTGGGTACATAAGATAATAAACTTACAAATGAACCTTTATTACAAATAAAATCTGTCTGTGGAATCTCTATCTCTTTTTCAATTATATATATTTTATTTAAATTATGGTTCTCATTTAAACATTGATTTGTGGTAAACTGTTGGAATTTGTGCAATCGGCCTTGGACCATTCAACCTTCTTACGGCAAATACAATTATCATTTTCAAATCAGAGAGCCATATCAAAATGTGTATGATTCTATTAGTGACAGCAAGTGTTTCTGTGAGGATATTGGGTGTATTTCTTCCATATTTTCGCCTTTGTTGGTGTGCCAAATAGCCGGGATCATGTGTGGACTTGGTTATCTAACCTATATCAACATGGTTCCAGATATATCACGCGGCGCCCACTACCCTGTTATGATAACCGCTAATTGCCAACACCGCCCTGGCATCCACTGCTGCATTGTGGGCCGGTTGTGTGGCATCCACTGCTGCATTATGGGCCGGTTGTGTTGTGCCACACAGCTCACATGTGACAATGGTTCCATGTTTTTGGACCACTTCTGATAAAAATTATATTTAGCGGTATCGTCATCGAATATTTTTGTAATGTCCAGATCATTCTATTTTCCCACTGTTTACATGTCCTTGAGTTTAACTAGTCTTCTTATCAAATAGTCATAAAGACAAGATTCGATCACTTGTACAGATGGTCGGTGATGTATGTATAAACATATTGAAAATGACTTATAACTGAATATATTTAAAGAATATGACAATACCCACAAAAGAATAGCAAGCCTCTGGATTTGAAATGATCCCTCCACGCAGCAGGGAGACCAGGCACTGATAAGACAGGATATCATATCATAAGATACGTCCACATCACATTACGCCTCTATCACAACATGGAAATGTACTTTATACATTCGTAGCATAGAGTTATGCATTGTATTACACGTATGAGTCACAAGTGTAAAGAATGATTTGAGTGAATTAGTCATTGTTTTATAACATGATACTTATATAACAATTGCATTTATAGAAGTATTAATAACGAGGCTATAATAACGAATTTGAAATACGATGGAATATTTGTGTATGTATTATATGAATAAAACAAGTGATCCAATGTAATTATTGGAGGCCTTCAAAAATATCTCTATGATTAAATGTGATGATAATTGCCAGTATATCAAACTCAATTTATAGCCCCATTCCATTTAGTGTCATAATTCAAATGACCTTTACACGATATCTACACATAGCGCGATTGGTACGACCACATACTTCCTGTTTGATGAGATGATCGCTCAGTAAATTCCTTATCTCACAAATCCACTTTGGAAGTAGGTTGACATGCACTCATACTGGAGATTAATTATCATAAAACTTTTATCCGCATTAAGTAATCTCGTGTGCATTCAACATCTTATCATTATTATGCTACGATCTCATGATGCAAAGTGCGCACTAAATGTTGTGAAGAATAATCATAGACACAACTTTGAACGTAATTTATTATCATTAGTTCTGGTTCCAAATGTTTGAATTACTTAGTGACCTGGTAAGGTTTATCAGTAGATCAGTGGGTTAGTCAAGTAATATGACACCTCCCTTTGTGCTTTGCTTGTCCCACCTGTTCATGGCAGTTCATGCACATACAAACATACATGGTAACATACATAAAGATCAGAGCCCATATATACATCAATAATGAATGATTGATGATTCAGTCCCGCATATAAAATGATTTAATGAGTTCAGAGCACGGTCCTCATAATACAGATCAAATAGTTTATAGTTCAGTGTGAGAGATCCTGTCTACTAATGAGAGATATAAGTCTGAGTGCACCATGGCCATCCATGTCAACACGAGACAGAGATGGAGGTCACAACATAAGTAGGTCAAAGTATCACGTACCTGTATCAGTATCCAGGAAGACCACGTGGATGAGGAGGATGAAAGCGATAGTGAAACCGATGCTGGCTGCATTGTGGTGACTTGTTGACGGCGTGGCAGGAATGGTAGTATCACAGTCGGAGTGGCACACAGCCCGGAGTAGTCGAGGTGATGCGGAGAGTGGTGGGTGGGGGGCTGGAGAGCGTGATGTGTAGCAGTTGTCTCCTCCACTTGTTGCCCTCAGATCAGTTTACATCGCCTGGCCTGCTCATTAGACAAGAAGCAAATAATATATATGTCAGCATGACACAAGTACATCATGACTATGATAAACTGTACCATGCACATGTACACACTGCAGCAACAACATGGACTCCATTATGCATTATGCAATATATATATATATATATAGAGAGAGAGAGAGAGAGAGAGAGAGAACGAGAGAGAGAGAGAGAGAGAGAGAGAGAGAGAGAGAGAGAGAGAGAGAGAGAGAGAGAGAGAGAGAGAGAGACACACACACACACACTATAAAATATTATATTGAAATATAAAGAAATCCAAAGGCATCTGCAAAAAACACCCGCGGGTTGAGTTGGGTGATATTGTATTAATTTTTGTTAAAATTCAAGTTTTTTGTAAAAAAACCTTTTTTATTTGTGTTTTTTATCTTTTTATTATTTTTTCGCATTGTTTCTGTTCTATTTAATTGAACACGTAGAGTGAGACTTTTTTCATATTTGGTAAGTGAAGGTCTACTTTCAGTGATCTAGGGAAGTTAGTCAGCTGATTTGTCTTGCTGATTTAATTTCTTGCAAAGCTAATTATTGAAGCTTCAAGTAAAGAGATCTCAACAGAGATAGACACTGAGCTTATTGTTACAAAAAGAAATACAATGCCTAGTAAGAAATGGATCGAAAATAAATCAGATCTACACTTTTTTTATTGATATAACAATAGTAATCACATCCTCTATGGAAAATATTTATGTGATCACATACTCAACAAAATAAATGATGAGGGCTAGTGAGGATAAAACATAAGGCATGGAAGTATTATGAGTGACAGGTCAACACCTAGCAAGCTGAGCAATGTGTAAACTACAGGCTTCCAAGGCTACCACCCTCATCCCAAGCAAAACATGCCTCAAAGTTGTCTCAATAAAGCTTAAACAAATAAGCATTCTTCACAACTTTGAACATACCACCTACCTGTAGTGATACATCCCATGCAAGATGTGGATACGTATGAATAAAGGCATGTTTATTCTTGTCTACTAACAAAGGTACTGGGCAGAATGAAATGACAAATGGGCTGAGCACAAACACTGTGGGATGATAAGAGGGGATTTCTGAGATGCGTGAAGAAAGCGGTATAAGCTGGGAAGTGCAGAGCCGCCGAGCCAGCTGGCTTGACGCTACCATATGGTTCTTATTGAAATCGCTATGTGCTTTGCTTGTCAGGCAGCCTGGATTCATAACTGTTAAGCCTGTGGCATATACTAACAGTTTTCTATGTACACCTCTAAATATTTCACCTGGATCCTGCCCTATATGATAATGCTAAAAGAAATATAATGGAGTGTATTGTATATACTGGCATGTAGCGAGTGACATGTGAGTGGGCAATGATTGTGTTATCAGTAGATCTATACTGATATCATCATGGAACAGCTGCTCTTACTAGCCCCATACATGCATATGGAAATTAGTGCGATATGATACTAACATTTTATGTAAATTACAGTCATATTTCATACACTTCTATGAAGAAGAGACATTTTACCCTGCAGGCATATATCGCACACAGTCAAACACCGCGTCAGAAGGCATATCTGAATAACATGCCCACATGTTCCTAACATCCCAGATCATCTAGGATCCATCATACGGCGAATAAAACAATATCCTGGGCTTTATTGGTGTCCGCCAATGATTACTCGGTGATCCATTCTAAGGCGGTCATGTTAATCCAGGCTGGAATCCCTGAAGACGATAATCTGGGCATAATGCAGATCACATATCGGAGATTATAGGTTTGGTTGGGTGTAGCATTTTGTTTGGGTCTCTCCTCAGCGGTCGAGATGAGCACTTGGCACACTCCGGGCAGAGGGGAAGATCTCACCGGTGGCAAACGATTAGAGCGCCCGGGTCTCGGGCACCACACTAACCTCTCATTTCTACCGTCAACTTCAAAGGAAAATGTTCCTAGGATTTGAACTAACTTGGCATTTTGATCATAGTTTACGAACACCATACATTACATGTATATTTATCTTGATTTGTGCTGTTTTGATCACAACTAATATAGCTTCTAACTTGTATTTCTAAGAGCAGATCTTGGCAAGTCAGGTGCCTCACCCTCCCATTCTCTTTCCATACACAAAGTGGGAGGCACTGGCCACCACGTGTAGATTTCACCGGCAATTGCTCACCCACTTATATTGTGAGAAGTTCTGAGCTGCTCTGCCCCGGCTTACTGGGTCACACACTGTGATTATACCCTTTATATATAGCCTCGTCTCACAAAGATATCTCCATTCCCAAGCGCATAATTACTTCCCTTTTATTTGTCTACAAAGTGACTTCATTTCAGGTTGAATGTGAAAATTGGCAAATTGGAAGCAGTTGTGGGATGAACTGAATCCACCCCGAAGATAAAGTCTAGAAGGGTGAAGTAGATTGATCTAAAACATGGGCCAGGATTCAACATATATCACAGAATTACGTTGAAAAATGTTGCCATGTGTGAGATTGAACCCAGCTGAATTAGCAGCCATTATAATGAAGGAATAACCTAACCTGTAATATCATATCTGATTGACAGTTGTACAGATATTTTAATAGAATTTACCCAGCTAACCCATAAAAATAAACCAGAATATACTAAATTGTGATATAAATAGGTTTGCAATTTTTATATCACTATAGAATACTATGTAGTATGAGGATCATCAGAACTGCTGAGGAAAGACTAAGTAGAGGGGTAAAGGGCGTGGCCCGGGGGAGAGGGTGAGAGCGTGGAGGAGGGCCCGGAGAGGAGACCTGTGCCCCGGCAAGGTTTCCATCAAGGCCCACGCCGGCCCCAGACACCCCGACACAACTTGTTTATTGATCGGCTATTGACACACTTGGGTTCTTGTATTATATCATTTCTTGTGCTGTGTCCTTAGCCAGTGGCAAGAATGTCTTATAGCTTGAGAAAAGAATTTATCAGGAAGATTTGCTACGTAAATTCCACATTAATAAGGTGACGTAAGCTTCCTAATGTAAACGCCCAATGGATTTTGACCTTTAATTCGTATTAAGCAAATACCACATGATAATCACTTAATGCATATAGATATATAGATACAATATACTATCTATATTTTAGAGAATTTTTCAATTTCTAAGTATTTTATCAGTTAAGGTATGTTGATATTTGAATATATTTCTCTGGCAATTATAAATGTCATATTTTAATACTTCCAGCGATTAAGTCCCATCAAATCATTTCAAGGAGATTGGTCTGTAAACATACCAAATCTCTTGGTATGGGGAGAGAGTTGTTGTGAATGATTTGCCGAATAACGACTCCTATCATCGTTCTTTTCCACAAAGGTATATCCATTTCTTAAATGAACAAACATTAGTATTTCTCTGCTCATCATTTGTAATGCATTACGTTTTGTGTCTCAGTGGAATGGCTCTATCTGACCTGTAATATCTCCCAAATTGCCAAGAGAAATGATGGCATACAGACAAGAAAAAGCTATTCCTGTAACTTGTTGTCAACTTACTTAAAAAGTTTGAACTGGTGCTTGTTAATTGTGCAACCATCTTGGTTGTTATCTTTGGACATTTGTCAATAGACCTATCAACATCTCCAATGTCCAGCTTTACAAGTTGTCAGCTGTGTAGATGGTGAAGTGCGCCTATTTGAAGCTGACTTCACTGTGCTTTGTCCTTTACCGGCCATTGAATACATGTAAGTGAGCTAACAACTCTATTTTCAACACATTAAACATTGCTATATCAGATTTAAATCCAGGTTTTGCATTATAATGCAGATGTTGTTTACGGTTATGATTCACTTCATAGTTTTTTTCAAACTTTAACTCAAAGGTTTCTGTTACAAATCTGTCGGCCAGCAAAGGTGTTAAAGCTTTCGAGGAACGATTTGCGTTGCAAATGACAGATTTCCTGGTGGTTCTAAGATCACAGTATTCTCCATTAGGAGAGAGACAAATGTAATTTTCCCACATTTGCCATCTTAAAGTAAAGCAAGAAAGGCACTCACTGCATGTTCCCTGTCAGCGGATGTGGAATTCTTGTGCACTAATAAAGGAATTAAGGGTGAGGAGGGTACCACCTGGGGAAACTTAAATCCGTTCCTGCAGCCCACCTTCCCCGGCCAATTGTGTTTTATATTAGTATAAATCTAAATGCACATCCCCTGAAGGGACAGCAGCATAACTTGGGGAAAAACATTGCAATATCTCACAAACTTGCAATAGCCTTTGGCGATAGAAGGTCATTGGAAGCTGCAACTCAGGGGAATCACATCTAGACTGCTTTGTAGCATAGAAATCATCCAGCTGAATTGCATGTAATCACATCTCTATACCAGAAGCTATGCACTATGTGTCCTCATATAGTCACATTTCTGTACCAAAAGCTATCCACTTTATATCCTCTAAATAAACATGAATCTTTATAACACAAGCTGTGCACTACATGTCCCCATGTACCAAGCTATGTTTTATTTATCCACGTGTAAGAATACCTCTATAACATATGTTATGAAC
Source organism: Amphiduros pacificus (assembly GCA_949316495.1). Lineage (NCBI taxonomy): Eukaryota > Metazoa > Annelida > Polychaeta > Phyllodocida > Hesionidae > Amphiduros > Amphiduros pacificus. The sequence continues at coordinate 38,227,067 of OX439003.1, read as the reverse complement.
CAAATATCCTTATGTAACAAGCTATGCTTTATATATCCTCATGAAAGAATGAATACCTCTGTATCATAAGCTATGAACCTTTATCCTCATGTAACAAGCTATGCTTTATATATCCTCATGTAAGAATACCTCTGTAACATAAGTTATGAACCTATATCCTCATGAAACAAGCTATGCTTTATATATCCCATGTCATAATACCTCTATAACACAAGCTATGAACCTATATCCTCATGTAACAAGCTATGCATCATACTGGCCGAAATTGCTTAATTGTAGGTTATTCGCCTAAAGACCGAGGGATTCCCGGTTCGAATCCCGACCAGTATACTGAGCAGACATTCTCTGGAATCAACTTTATATAACTGTCGCATATACCTTTTATATATCGTCATGTAACTCCTCTACCAGCTCTATAAAACAAGCTATGTCCTATATTGCCTCATGTAATCACATTTTGCATTACTACATATCTTAATGTGATAATGACACCTCTATGACGCAAGCTATCCCGGGAAAGCTATGTACTTTATCCTTATGGAATGTACTTTTGCCAGAAACTGAAATCCAAATTACATCTTTGGATAGAAATTGTCAATTTGGACAGGTAAATTGTGCATCCTTTAGCTTCATTTATTTGAAGTAAATGTTTGCATTGTGTAATAAGTAGTTTTTGGACAATATATTTTTCAAATAAACAATCTAAGCTCTAGTAACATCTGTAGCACATTAAAGTTCATGCATATCGTAATAATAGGGTAAGCAGGTATGAAGGATAACTTTACCTTAAACCTGTTCCTTAAACTGAAAGCAAGGTAATATTCCAGTGAGGTTGTTTCTCCACAAACAAGACGTAAATCGGAAACCCTGACTGCACCAAATTCACTGTCTCACACTTATGTTTCAGGCAAACTATGATATTCATAAACTATGCTGGAGGTGAAATATTCCTCATCAGCATAATGTAAAACAATGAAGGTTTCAACAATGGTGTTCTCGTTAACAAAAAAATCACAGGATGAAAGCAGTTCATTGAAAGTGTATCAAGAGAATGGGACTAACCTGAGGCGCTGAGACACAGGGAATATTTCTCCTGGCGGTTGAACCATTCATGAGCTACATTTGTTTGTCTTTGTCTGTTATCATCGCGAGACGAAGGGATTACCTCATAATCCACTATAGAGGATTAGGTCGATAATATATCGCTGATCAAAGTGCTGAATGTGACCTATTAAAATAGTCACAAAGGCCTGGTATAAACATTTAAGCATTATATGATATCATAAAAGCTCATATTTGTGTGTAATAAGATATATTCTATCTTATAGGATCAATTATAATATATCAATAACATTTGGGTGAGATGCAATCTATCGTTAGCATAATAGAGCAAAGCTATTCATATCATTTGTATTTCAGTATCTGTCAGTTAACAATTCTTTTAATAGGTATTATCTATATTTTATCCAAATCCAAAGACATATTCCAAGGATTGTAACCTGATGATAGACTGTTTAATTCTTTGTACATTTCTTTGATACTGTTGATGTTGTGTTATTCATATTTCCTCTTACAATTTGGATAAAGATAGGGACAATTATAAATAATTATGAGGTAAGAAAAAAAGAAAAGAAAGATTATGTTGCATTTATGATTTAAAAAGAGGTTTGTCAAAGTCAACAGACCCTATCGGCCTTTTTCATATAATCACAGTGTTTTGACATCTGACAAACGCGAAATCTTTGTGAGATGTGAGGTTAATGTAAACACTGGAAATCTATTGAGATCAACATTATGCCCTATGACCCCCTATAAAACAGCCAATAAAGGTGTCTAACAAACCTGATTGATGACTGTGTGTCAAGTTCTGACCTAAATGATTCTTTATCTTATCACAAAGAGGCAAATCATAGCTGGGCAATGGACAACTCAGTGTTGATTAAACAACAATTCAGACCATTTAATCATTGCATTCGTTAGCAGTGCCAGTTGTCCTCATCGCAATATTAATATGAACGATAAAGAACCCCACCTCATGTTAAGAATCAAAATGGGAAACGTCTTGCCATAGCTCAAGCTGCGTGAAAGTGTCTATTAGCATATATCCATAGTGAACACGGTGTGCAACACAATACATGGCTCCAGGCATAACGTCTCCACTGAGGCGTGCTATCTACTTCACAATCACACAATAACCATCTTTCAACACTATCTAAAAACAATTTTCCACTAAATTTACACTATATATGCGTTTCAGTAATTGAAGTTATTCAATCTCTTACCTGTAAGAATCAGTTGGCCAATTGACTGTGTTTACTATCCAGCTTTGCATTATATATGTATGTTTTTTTAATATGTCATTTTTTATGGGGATTTTTACATCATGTCAAAGATCACTCTTGTCACAGTATCATAACTTTTCCTGGTTCATATCGGTGTAGGGATACTAAATCATCTAGAAAAATGTTAGCCATCATACTGATGTTCATCACATCCAGACTTTATGGGACATCTTCATTCTGTTTAGTCCCGGATCTACACCTGGACTAAATCCATTGTTCATTGAAGAGTCGGCGACATCTCCCACAACTAAATGGCGTGGGTCATATCGGTTGTCATTCTCCAGTTATTAGGCATCGGTATCAAAAACATATCTATACACCCAGCTCGAAAACACTGTTATACCGTTGTAACTTTAACTTCGTTTGTGATTTGTGGAAAGATTTCTAGGAGGTTTTTTGTGTACTGGAGCTTCTTTTGTATATTACAGCAACTGGAACTAACAGCCAGACCACCTCAGCTGAAGGCGATGATGGCAGTAACGACAGTTAGGTTGTCACCGACATAACAAGTCACACACCTCTATTCTAACTAATTCTTATAAATGTGTCCATTGTGGAGTATTTCCAATCACTAGCCTATTAATTCTTTTATCAATGAATAAAGCTTATGTATCTTCTACCGTTCAACATCTTTTATGATTAATCATTTCACATAATACGCCATATCATGTAACATTAAGACAGACATTTTCTATTACACATATATTTTTCTCCCAGTGAAGTTTAATACAAAGTTCCATATTTGTAATTTTTTCATACAATAGAGTCTGGGAAGGTTTCAATGGCGAGGCAGAATGCACACCGGGCACAGGACACACCATACAACAATTCTCCCCATCACATACATTACATTTCTGTGTAAAAAAAACCTTGTCGGTGGTAAATGTTTAGAAAAATAGACAGAATCACCGGGTCAATGCACATCCGAATCATACAAGTTATTAGGAATTATACTTCAGAAATTATACCGCAGCAAGCGTAGGTCTTGGGACCCCAGCTCGCATTTCCTTCAAACTATTATCTATTCACATACATCTCTATACATCGTGACTGACAAGAGCCACATATCGCCTGTCCAAATCCTCTCAAAAAGGGATGATCATATATGTACCAGGGACAGCTATTCTTTACAAACGAGAACTTATTTTAATATAATGCGAGGGTCAACTACTACTTAATTATCTTAGACAAAGTGTAACCAATCTAATTTTTACGTCATAGTTTATTGCATATTTAAAGTGTCTTTCTCAACTAAGCCTTTTGTTGAACTAAAAAAATCCGATGCAATATCTACAGATCTTGCTACTTTAAGAATTGTCAAAATATTGTTGATCTGATCAGATAACAAGACTGTGGCCCGGATGTAGAATATCGCCATTACTTGCCTGGCCTTTTTTCTCATCAAGAGCCATTCTCTATATTGCCTCAAGAATACATTGAATCTCACTTCTGTCCAACACATTCACAAACGTTGATTTATCCTGATATACTCTGGTCAATATTTGTTTTCGTTTTTTAGTTTTTTTGGGTGCGATACCACTATGCCACTTAATGAGTAATAATTACAAATAACAACACAGATCAGGATGATGCAGTAGAATCTAGCTTCCCAACACCCCAAATATGCATTGCTCAACCTCTGTTAGGAGCACAGGGACTATTTTGTTGGCCGACATCCATCAGTGAACATGATGAGAAACATTTCACAAATAACAGGACGTTCTTGAGGCAGAGGTATGATTATATGATGTCTTTGTCAATTATATTTTCTTCACTGGGAGCACTCATTACAAAAGGTCATATCAGAGCAATACTACATTCCATTCATTACGATACACATGGTACACAATGACATCAACTCATTATCATGAAAAAGACATATATGTTAACGAATTCACAATCGGACGTATGGTAGCATAGGCTAGTTAATATTTTATCTGCTGATGTGATGTTAAATATATTTCCCCTTCAGCATTGTGTCTGTTCGCCCCCGATAGTGTCATTAATAGACAGACAGTCATTCGCTTGAGTGAGTAGCTTAAGTATAACATTCTGGTTAAACAAGGGATGCGCGGCGGAACCGATGAATAAAGTCAACGTTAAAAGATATATAGAAATGGCTGATGGATAAACATATACAGACTTCAAAGGAAATTGAGTAATTTTCCACAATTTTATTTTTGATTGGTCTATATTTCTATCAGAACTGCACATTATACACTTCTTATAAATATTGATATTGTACCAGGCACATTCCCCCTTAAAAAGAGCTGTGTTTACATCGGCCTTTGTGTGTATCTGAAAGACCTCGAGTTTGCATTATAATATTCCCGACCTTGTTCTTTTTGTACAACAATGATCGGCAGGATAAGTCAATAGGTTATATTTAGGGACTGGAACCAGAACGCTTATGTGATTTGCTCTTTTCCTGGCAGTTTTCGCATTTTCCGGATGATTGAATTTGTGGCGATCTATGAAAATAGAATAGATAAAAATTGGCATATTATGGTTCCTCGAAGAACACCCAACAAACTCTAACAAAGTGCCGCAAACAGAACCCTTGGGAGTGGGAATAAAATGGCATAGGAATAGCGCCCAAATTGCATGTTCTTTTACCCAATTGCAGGGCATGATGGGTAGGAAATTGTGACGAGAACGAGGCTGTGCCAGACCATAATAGCAGCGAGTCATTGCCGGAAGTAACTGAAATATGGTTTGATGTAATTTTCAGTGAGGTCGCTTTAAAATCCAGAGGTATTCATGAACGATATTTGCAGATATGCTCTGCAATAAATATAGACACATTTTTTATGAAAGAGATATTTTTATATTCAAGCTTTCCCATACCATTTTGTCGAGACTTACTCTCTGATATAATCTAGATCTGATTATAATACATGTATTCATGTAACGTCTGGTAAGGTAAAACCCATTTAAATCATAAAATGTACAGAAGGATTTGTCATATGTATAAACGTATGTAAAAAAATGTTTTATGGCAAATTTGAACGATGTTTCTCGGATTTGGCAAAGAGTCAACAAGGTTATGATGAGAGAGAGAGCAGAGCAGAGCAACACTCGCCAAAAATATCGAGACATAAAGGCGACAATTTGAGGGAAAGGTTTGGTGCTATAGGCCAAGAAATCAGTGAAACTGATCATAAACTTGTCATATTTCCTCTTGTCAGGGAATAAAAGAATCATTCGCAGATCACAGAATGTTCCATAGCGACACGGTACCAGGACACACCCACGTGATAGGAAATGAACGATAATAGGGGTAGTGGGCGATAAAACACGAAATTGGTGGTCGTAAATCAGGGTATTGTTGTGCAAAAAATCGTGTATGATAAGATGAAAACTTCTTAAAATGTTGTACAGCAGCTCTATAGAGTGGGCGGACTATTTTCCAACCAATGTTCTTTTTTATATCAAACCTGACAAGAGGTTCTGAACTATCTATATGCATACATTAACATAATTATCACGATCAGATATTGAAATTTCAATAATTTAATTCACAAAAACAGATAAAAAGCTTTCTTTAAATCAGATTTTCAAGCTCGTTTTTCTTTCATAATATAAATGTTTAAATCCAAATATTTGTGATTAAATGTCATTACACTTGATATTACTCATACATAAATGTCTTCTGCCTAAATCCATTTCTTCCATTGAACACTATGTTAACAGACTTTATTTGGCTGACCAGTGCTCTTGTGCAAACACCTTCTCAGTAAATATTAGTTGATAATGCACACCTTCAGATTGAGACAACGGAATGAATTGGCTTACAAAGGCCTGCACTCTAAAAAATGATGTGTTATATGACTCACTGAATGTGTGTCAGACACACATTAAATAATTTACCAAAACATGAAATATGTGTTAAATGTGTTTTACCCACATTTGGTATGTTATTTGACACATTACAAAATATGCGAAACACCAAAAATGTTTTTGAAGTGTGTCATGTTGCAAATAAAGTACATTACTAACACACAAATAATGCTTCTTTGATTCACATATGAATTCACAAATCATGTAAAGTGTGTCAACATTGCAAGAACATTACCACTGGGGAGAAAAGGGGGGTCTTAGCCCCCACCCCTACCCAGTTGCCCCCCCCACCCCCACCCCCCACCCCCACCTGGTCACCCACATTTACCCACTAAAGTAATTTTGATCCCCCACTCATCACCTTTGGCCATCTTTATCTCCCATCCCCACCAACACCTCCACCCCCACCCCCACCTGCTCACCCCCACTATCCCACCAGGTCCCCACACCCAACCTACTCCCCCGTCCCCACCTGCTCACCCCCACCCCCACCCCCACCAGGTCAGCACAAATAATGCTTCATTGATTCACATTTGAATTCACAAATCATGTTAAGTGTGTCAACATTGCAAGAACATAACAGCAGGGGAAAAATGGGGGGTCTTACCCCCCACCCCACCCAATTGCTCCCCACCCCCACCTGGTCATCCCCATTTACCCACTTAAGTAATTTTAACCCCACTCACCACCTTCCACTTTTGCCATCTTTATATCCACCCCCACCTACTCCAACCACCCCCACCCCCACCTGCTCATCCCACCCCAACCAGGTCACCCACCTACTCCCCACCCCACCTGCCTACCCCCACCCCACCTCCCACCAGGTCAACCCCCACCTGTTTACCCTGCACCCCCACCTACCAACCCTCAACACCCCCACCTACCCTTTCCACCCCTCATTACAATACTGTATGTATTTAATGATCAATTCAATAAATAAAACATTTAGTTATCTACACATATAGAAAATTCTTAAAATTTCTGTTTTCATAATAAATAGTTATTTTGTTTCGACCTGTTTAAATTTTTTTGAGTTTTGAAATTGTCATAAAAAAGTAAAGGCAATTATCATGGGCTTTATAAAACAAATTTCATAAAGACAAAATGTCATGAAATCAATCATTAACATATTGGTATTTATCTTTTGAGGAATTATGTATGAATGTGCACAAAAGGCATATCCTGTGTTCAAAGCAAAAACTGTCTGTTTTCTGGAGATTATGTAGTCTGACACATAAGTTGTGTTTTCTGTAATAATGCAGTCTTTGTGTTCTGTCCTGCTGCCTGACCAATATATACAAACACAGAACACACATCCTGTGATTTTGTCTTTCTGTTGTTTATGCAATTGAAACATGGGAAGTGTGTTCACCTCTTAGTCTGGATTTTGAAACAAACACTTCCAATATCAAAGCACCTGCAATATCTTTCAGACAAAATGGCAACATTGAACATCCATGAACTTTTAAAAAAAATTGTTTTGACAAAATTATTAGTTGGATCACGAATATTGTAAAATTGCAGCTTGTTATATCTATATACCTTTAATGAAATAACCAAAAGTGCTAATATTTTCAATTAAAATTAAATTGGGGTATGAAAAAGAATACAAAAGCTGTATTATGTCAAATTGTCAATTTGAATGAATTTTTGTGTAATCTTGTTATTATAAAAGATGTTATGAAATATGGTATTGCTTTGTTATTTGCTAATTTGTGTTATAAAAATTGGATCACTGTAACCTAAAAGGGATCATTGTAAATTAAAATTAGGAAGAAACTAAAAAAAATTAAGATAATTAAATATTTTTAAATCATATGTCAGCTACACACACACAGTGACAGTTTCAGCAGGTGTGTGTTGGTTGATCCTGCCAACAGGTGTGTGTCAGTAGATCCTGCCACCCACCCTATTGGAGGGGTCACACTGACCTGGCATGTGCAGAGCACATCTTGATTGACAGCTTGCCAGTCACGTGACCTCAGTCACTGAAGCCGCAGCAGTTTAAATCTGGGGGAGTCCAACTGACACAATCATGCAGAAGTTCACCACCAAACACAGCACCAAGATGTCTTCATGAACTGGGTGAGTATGGCATAATATTGCACAATGTACTAGGAAACTGTGATAGTGTTAGGTAAAGTTTAGTGTGGACATTTAGTAAACTGTTTGGGAAATTAGGAAACTTTGGTCAGTCTCAGTACTGATGCACTCAAGCATGATGGCTATTGTGTAGGGGGCGCTCATCATTGTGAATAAGTCAAGGACATCAGTTATCATTCTTGTGTATTGACTCTTCCTGAACCCTTTTTGATATATGCTTTAGAGATGGGTTAGATGATGATTTGAATGTAAAGGGTATCAAAATCCATTTGGAATATCCTGGAAAACTTGACTTTTTCTAGGCCCTGTCCAAATGGCCAGGTCAATTTCGCGAGTGCGGGATTTGGTCACAAAATCTTTTTTTGTGACTTTCATATTAGGTCCGAATATTTGGCCTTATAATATGTGATAGAGCAATCCTTTCTGGTCATTTTGGTCCAAAAAGATTTGAAATCGGTTGGTAATTTGCTGAGAAAATGGACTTTTTCTGAACACTGTTAAAATCGCAAGTTTAAATTTGCAAGTGCGTACTTTGCTCACAAAACCTTTTTTTGTGGCTTTCATATTAGGTCCGAATATTTGGCCTTATTATATGTGATAGAGCCATCTTTGCAGGTCATTTTGGTCCAAAAAGTTTTGAAATCGGTTGGTAATTGACTGAGAAAATTAACTTTTCCTGAACACTGTTGAAATAGCAAGTTTAAATTTGCAAGTGCGCGTTTTACTCACAAAATCTTTTTTTGTGGCTTCCATATTATGTCCGAATATTTGGTATTGTAATATGTAATAGAGCAATCCTTGCTGGTCATTTAGGTCCAAAAAGTTTTGAAATCGGTTGGTAATTTGCTGAGAAAATTGACTTTTTCTGAACACTGTTAAAATCGCAAGTTTAAATTTGCAAGTGCGTACTTTGCTCACAAAACCTTTTTTTGTGGCTATCATATTAGGTCCGAATATTTGGCCTTATTATATGTGATAGAGCCATCTTTGCAGGTCATTTTGGTCCAAAAAGTTTTGAAATCGGTTGGTAATTGACTGAGAAAATTAACTTTTCCTGAACACTGTTGAAATAGCAAGTTTAAATTTGCAAGTGCGCGTTTTACTCACAAAATCTTTTTTTGTGGCTTCCATATGGTAGGCTAAATGCAATGTTCAGTTGAATTCTAAAACTTCCAGCACCCCCGACAGTGCCTGAAGCATTCAAAGTTACAGTGATGCTTTCATTGTTTTTCTTTTTAGGAAACCTTTGTAAACCGGAAGGCGTGGAAGGAGGAAGAGGAGCGCCAACAGAAGCCGTGCATCATGGCCGAGATCCTGAACCAGTACCCTGTGCTTGGTCATAGCCTTCCCGTAAGTTTCATAAAATATATGAATGGATCATAAGTAAATGGGTCTGAAGTAAAAAGTCTTTATATCTTGGTGCTGTGTATCACAAATGTTACAATTATATTTTGCGCATAAAGGGTCATGTGTTACTTTGTACCACATTGATTCAGAGTTACATGATAAACATTTTTTGTCACTATTGTACTGCTCAATTCAATAAAAAATTGATTAACCTCAGATTCTAATATTATGCCACCTGTACTTTATTAACAAAAATATTTGAATACAGTCAAACCTGTGATGTAAGACTGCCCTCTGCAGGTGCAAATAAATACAAATGTGAGACGGGTTATTAAAAACATGGTCTCTCATCACAGGTTTGAGTGTATATAAAATCATAGCGAGGTCTGATAAGTGTACAGTACATTTTAATTGTATTAATTTATTATTTTGGTTTGTGATTTTGCAGATATGGAAGGAGTTCGGACTCATCCTTGAACGTTCAAACAAGGACATGAAGGAAGTGTCTGAGGGTTTTAAGGGCATCATTGACAAGGTGGAAGAGGAGATGCCCATACGACAACAGAGAAATGTAAGTATACTTGAGCATGGTCTATGAGAGCTATTCCCTTTCTGGTTGTTTGCTGGGGGATTGTCATGAATACGTATTTGAAATTCACTAGGGGACCAGTGATATCTTTAGGACCAACCTTCCCCTACGCAAGATGGAAATGCAAATTTGACATTGGCTGAAATAATTAGGAATTATAATTAAAGATTTTTTTTTATGAAAATTTCCCTAAAAACAGCATATTTTGGCCAAAAAAAATTAATTCAGGGGGGGTCAGGCAAACAAATTGAAATTCAGGTTGGCTCTTTTGGATTATTCAGAATTCGGGGGCGGGGGGTGTCTTTAAATTTCTTCAGGACCACCCCCACCCCCAACCAAAAATGGAATAGCCCTTATGCTTATCTAAAGCGTTTTGTTGAACTTTTTTGATCATGATGAGACTGATTCCAACTATAGAAACATATAAAGTATTAAAACAATTGGTATTTATATGTACTATATGAACATTTTTTATCATCACATTCTTTGATTTTTATGCTTTCAGGGTGACATGAGGATAGTGGCTGCCATGAAGTATCTTGAGAAGCTCACAGGGTATAAGGCAGGCAAGGGGCAGAAGTCTCAGACGGTCATCCACATCCACGAGGACCTGCCGGAGGGGGATGTGGACAAAGTCACAACCACCAAGCCTGGAGACTGCCCCCAGCTTGTCCTGCTGGTGCAGGATGACACTGTCGAGTCAGCGTTCATCGTTGGTGACACCAGGAGGATTGAGCTGACCTGCTCTATTAGCCGTGCCATCCTGCTGCTCGTGGGTTCTTACTATGTGTTTGACATAGAGTACCCAGGAGCTATGCCATGTTCCTGGGCATCCTGCAGCAGGTGGCATTTGATCTACCCTATGCTCCGGACTCTGGAAAGTCCAAGGGGTTCAAAGACACACTGGCACTTTTAGCTTAACAATTATATTTTGTGTGTGCTAGTTTTATGTCTTTTGTCTTTTGTTTTAGACATTTTATGTCTTTTGTAAAGAAGTAAAAGAGTGAATGGAGTTAATTTGTTTGTAAAATGTGAAAGAGTGAATGGAGTTCATATAAAGTGGCTATTGTAATTATTTTTCAATGTTTGCAGCCAGTGCACTTTTTGTATTTATTATCAATGATATATTAGAAATTTTGTATACAGCATAACAGGAATGAATTGGAAATGCTGACAGAATGATTTGTTTAAAAAAAAATGTAATTTTGAATAAATATATTAATCTTTACATCAAATTTTATGTCTATCTAATTTATTTCAGTGCATTGACAGTGATTCATAGGAAGAACATCATGTGTACAGTATATATTTTATTTCATACACAAGATGTGCTTTCTGTAATTATTTTCAATGTTTTATGCAACACATTTGCAAATCACATATTGTGATTTATATGACCCACATAAAGTGTGTCATTTTTATAACAAAAAAGTGTTTTACATGTGTGTCAATTTACATATATAAAGTATGTCATTTAACGTACTTGCAAAACACAAAATGTGATTTATTTGACACACAAAAAGTGTGTCATTTTTATTACAAAAAAAGTGTTTTACATGTGTGTCAATTTACATATCTAAAGTATGTTATTTAACATACTTGCAAAACACAAAATATGATTTATTTGACGCACAAGTTGTGTTTTTTTTTTATTACGAAAAAAGCGATTTATATGTGTGTCAATTTACACATTTATTTTTTAGAGTGTGCTTGTTCATTAGTATTTGTCTATTGGTACCGGCCTTATGGATTATCTATTGGTACAGGCCTTATGGATTGTCTATTGGTACAGGCCTTATGGATTGTCTATTGGTACAGGCCTTATGGATTATCTATTGGTACAGGCCTTATGGATTGTCTATTGGTACAGGCCTTATGGATTGTCTATTGGTACAAGCCGTATGGATTGTCTATTGGTACAGGCCTTATGGATTATCTATTGGTACAGGCCTTATGGATTGTCTATTGGTACAGGCCTTATGGATTGTCTATTGGTACAGGCCTTAGGGATTGTCTATTGGTACAGGCCTTATGGATTATCTATTGGTACAGGCCTTATGGATTGTCTATTGGTACAGGCCTTATGGATTGTCTATTGGTACAGGCCGTATGGATTGTCTATTCTCCCTATCTGCCCTCCCATATCCGCTGCATTTTCATAACATTGACCCAATGCTTTGCACGCGGAACATCCGAAACAGAGTCTACCAGCCAACTCCATCTAGCGGCAGATAAATCTGTGTGATCCAGTAGGGTTGATTGGGGTCAGGGGCAGTTTTGTTCTATCTAACAGGAATTCCTGTTAGATTCCTCAATGTCATTTTTTTCTAAACCTGACCTGTTGAATACTTCATCTTTATATTATTAATTTAAAATGTTCATAAAACGTATTATGGCAAAATACTTTCAGCAAGGTGGATATATAAAAAACCAAATTGGTTACCCCAGCATGTCCTAAAAGGATTCCACCAATCTATTAATAGCCAAGCCATACAGGAGAAGGCTTTCACCAATATATTAATAGATTAATCAGGCAATTCATTGGAATAAACCAATCGGAGAGGCTTTTACATAACAAACCTTAGGCCCTGAAGCTCCCATAAGGACTTTGCCTGATTTGAGGTTGCTAATATCTGTGTTCAGAACATTGTCGCTTTTGCCTTTCAGCTTTACACCATTGTTTTTCTCGGTTTTGCCTGCCGAATGGTGACATATATAACGTAGATTGCAATATACTTGAATAAAGATTGCATAACAAAAACATAATAGCGCTGACATTGGCTTGTTAATGAGAGTTGTGAATTTGAAATGTCCCACACATCTTGACGAAAGGTGGGCGGAAGTTTACGATGCAAAATATTTCCCGTTGTGATCACGAGGATCACGTGCATTGGTGCATGCTTTATGGACTGTCTATTGGTTCACAACAGTAGTCACACGAGGATCACGTGCATTGGTGCATGCTTTATGGACTGCCTATTGGTTCACAACAGTAGTCACACGAGGATCACGTGCATTGGTGCATGCTTTATGGACTGTCTATTGGTTCACAACAGTAGTCACATGAGGATCACGTGCATTGGTGCATGCTTTATGGACTGTCTATTGGTTCACAACAGTAGTCACATGAGGATCACGTGCATTGGTGCATGCTTTATGGACTGTCTATTGGTTCACAACAGTAGTCACATGAGGATCACGTGCATTGGTGCATGATTTATGGACTGCCTATTGGTTCACAACAGTAGTCACACGAGGATCACGTGCATTGGTGCATGCTTTATGGACTGTCTATTGGTTCACAACAGTAGTCACACGAGGATCACGTGCATTGGTGCATGCTTTATGGACTGTCTATTGGTTCACAACAGTAGTCACATGAGGATCACGTGCATTGGTGCATGCTTTATGGACTGTCTATTGGTTCACAACAGTAGTCACACGAGGATCACGTGCATTGGTGCATGCTTTATGGACTGCCTATTGGTTCACAACAGTAGTCACACGAGGATCACGTGCATTGGTGCATGCTTTATGGACTGTCTATTGGTTCACAACAGTAGTCACATGAGTGCGAGCAGTGGACTAGGCATTTTTAGAAAACACCATTTGCCATAAACTGTCCAAATCATGGATGAAATGATTATCAAAATAACTATCGTATTAGTTATACTCCCGTAATAATTCTATATTCCTGATTTCCTATCCTGCCCTTCTTAATTTTTTTCCCAGCCAACTTTCTTAATCTATATTGATTTAGGAAGAGTTATTCCCTCTGGGCGAAAGAGCAATCGATGTCGAAATAACTTTTCATCATTTAGTGTCAATTACAAAAAAAATAATCAACACATGTTAATTTGTGTTTCAGAGATATTGACAAAATTTTATTAAACCCTAATAAATATTCTTTCAATATGATATTTTTCTGAAAGTTTCGCACAGGTGAATAGAATTGATTTCCAATACAGGGACATTCGACCAAATACAAAGCCACATTAAATATTTCCTGCGGATTTAAATGAATGATAATTACTTTGCGTTGTATTGCCTCAATTTGTGCTGTTGAAAAAAGTAACAATTACTACCCCATTTAAGGGCCGAATATTGTATGGTGTGGCTAGCTTAGCTAGGGACTCATCCCAGTCCCATCATATGATTTATCAATATGGGATCAGTATATCTTCATCGGACAATAACTACTGATTTTGTTCAATGCACATCCGCACAAGTAGGCGATCTAGTGCCACACACAGTAATAAAAAGTACAAACTTTATCTGAAACCATTGCTCAAAAAGTAAGGATTCAATCTATGTAGTACAATGAAGACAATAGATGCAGCGATGATGTAAGGGCAGTTTGACGTTCAATATATATATATATATAGATGTATATATATATATGTGTATGTGTATATATACGTCAAATGATATGCTTTTAAAATATCAAAATATCAGACAAATGGAACGGATCAAGTTCTGCAGCAGCGGCTCGGCTTGTCCATCATTGGTTGTATCTTTGGCAAGCTATCTGACAGATATAAATGTCTTACAGGGTCAGGTGAAGAGGGAACATCTTCTTTATTGGGACCATACTATCAGCAACACATGCTACTATTTGCAGACATGTGTCTCGCTAGGTTCCTGGCAACTCATGTTGGGTGATGACAATTTCATGTTCATCTCAGAGTGCCCTGTTCCTGTGATTAAATTATTTTAAGCTTTATCGAGATGCAACCTACAACCTGCACGATAGCTTTGGTCCGGGTCATGCAGACAGAGAGCCTTGCATTATGGCTGTACTTAAGAAACACATCACAACCTTCTACATGGACATCGTTAGTTCTGTCACACCAATGATCAGCCATCTTAGATATAACATTTACAATTATAATCTCTGAGAAGCAATTTAATGGGTCGATTGTTTTTATATTTGTACGAGGTTGAAGAAGAGTAAATACATTTTAAAATTGCAAATGGTGGTTTTTATCGTGACCACAGTTACATCATATATATTAGTATAATTCTGAATTATTGTCATATGCAATGTTTAATTAATGACGTTGGGAATTTGCCTTTCAGCTAGTGCTGAGGTGTGGTGATATTTTGTAAATAATACTGATGTAATGTTGTTGCGTATTTATATATTGTGTGGTGTATGGTATATGCTGTTCTGATATTGGCGATAGCTGTCTTGGTATGTGTGGCATGCTGTTCTGATATTGGTGATAGCTGTCTTGGTATGTGTGGTATGCTGTTCTGATATTGGTGATAGCTGTCTTGGTATGTGTGGCATGCTGTTCTGATATTGACGATAGCTGTCTTGGTATGTGTGGCATGCTGTTCTGATATTGACGATAGCTGTCTTGTTATGTGTGGCATGCTGTTCTGATATTGGTGATAGCTGTCTTGGTATGTGTGGCATGCTGTTCTGATATTGACGATAGCTGTATTGGTATGTGTGGCATGCTGTTCTGATCTTGACGATAGCTGTCTTGGTATGTGTGGCATGCTGTTCTGATATTGACAATAGCTGTCTTGGTATGTGTAGCATGCTGTTCGGATATTGGTGATAGCTGTCTTGGTATGTGTAGCATGCTGTTCTGATATTGGTGATAGCTGTCTTGGTATGAGTGGCATGCTGTTCGGATATTGGTGATAGCTGTCTTGGTATATGTGGCATGCTGTTCTGATAATGGCGATAGCTGTCTTGGTATGTGTGGCATGCTGTTCTGATATTGACAATAGCTGTCTTGGTATGTGTAGCATGCTGTTCTGATATTGGTGATAGCTGTCTTGGTATGAGTGGCATGCTGTTCGGATATTGGTGATAGCTGTCTTGGTATATGTGGCATGCTGTTCTGATAATGGCGATAGCTGTCTTGGTATGTGTAGCATGCTGTTCTGATATTGGTGATAGCTGTCTTGGTATGTGTGGCATGCTGTTCTGATATTGGTGATAGCTGTCTTGGTATATGTGGCATGCTGTTCTGATAATGGCGATAGCTGTCTTGGTATGTGTGGCATGCTGTTCTGATATTGACGATAGCTGTCTTGGTATGTGTGGCATGCTGTTCTGATAATGGCGATAGCTGTCTTGGTATGTGTGGCATGCTGTTCTGATATTGACAATAGCTGTCTTGGTATGTGTAGCATGCTGTTCTGATATTGGTGATAGCTGTCTTGGTATGTGTGGCATGCTGTTCTGATATTGGTGATAGCTGTCTTGGTATATGTGGCATGCTGTTCTGATAATGGCGATAGCTGTCTTGGTATGTGTGGCATGCTGTTCTGATATTGACGATAGCTGTCTTGGTATGTGTAGCATGCTGTTCTGATATTGGTGATAGCTGTCTTGGTATGTGTGGCATGCTGTTTTGATGTTGGTGATAGCTGTCTTGGTATGTGTGGCATGCTGTGTTGATATACCCCCCGGGTGATATTGGCTTGGTATGTATAGTATCCTGTTTTGACAGTGGTATCAATGGTTGTGGTGTGTGTGGTATGCTGTTTTGACACTGGTATCAGCGGTTCTGATATGTGTGGTATGCTGCGGTTGTAGTTTGTATGGCATGCTGTTTTGATATTTTTGATGTTGTCGTTGTATTGGTGAAATTTCGTTTCATTGGGTTCACTTTTGCGATTTTATCTTCAAAGATATAATTATTGATAAAAAATAGAAATATATCATGATATACTTTAATTTATTTATTGGTGATTAAGATGATGCACATATATTATACGCTACTTTACGCAGGAAGTCAATCCTCTTCCAGAGTTAAGAGACGGCATTTTACGTAATGAAGCGTAACGCACACACTGGGACCTCAAGCTTAACACAATCATTTATTATTTCATATTGATTCAAAAATCACAATGGAATCCTGATCTTGTTAACAAGGTTTTATAATGTGAATAAAACATATTATAATAGAAGACAATCGTGATGCAGAAATCAAATAACAAACTGTAAAAGATCACGTAATTGGAGAATTATGAGAAATCCTACTATTGTTTTTAAAAGAAAAAAGTCATTTCTGAAGTCGGTGTCATATTCGAGTTGTTTATTGTTCTGATATGATGTCACGATAGTGTTTTGTCGCAAGGCATTAATATTACTGCATTTAGCCGATAACATTAACTGCAGAAATTCAATCATCTTATTATAGTTGTACATTGTTGACATTGTAAGAGCGCATGAAAAACATCTACAGCTGTACCTGATCCAGATAAAGGTTTCTCTGTAATTATAAAATTAACTCAGGTTTCCTATTTTCCAGAATTATGAAAAAGTCTTTCATAATTTAGATGTTGGTCTTTTTCTATAATACTTATTGTCGCCTGGCCGAAATTTAGAAATCTGTGGAATGATTAATATATACATCCGCTGTTCACCTAAAGCTTTACATGGTTTGGTTTCAATTTGACGGTCAAATACTGTTTATTTGATTAAACTCTCACACTGTCAGTTCAGGTGCCAATACTGACACAGGTCTTGAGAACAATGCAAACAAACCCTGTGTACACACCTCTGTAAGTGGCTTTCATATATCAAGGACTAGCCACTTTCACAAGTGGTTCAAAAATAGCAAGGTTTCCCAATACACAATTTTCCGACGAATAAAATAATTACAGTGTCTTTTAAATTCAAATGTTGGATGATTTTGGGTTATATATGTATATATATATATATTAAAAGTCATTAAGACAGTAATTAGTGGAGTGTGTTTAGTGATAAGGCCGAGGAGTCAATATTGCACAGGTCATGTGATCAGACCTAAAGGTCAAACCGAACTGTAATTGTAATTGAAATTGTGGGTCAGAAAGTTATGATCACATCTACATTACATTTTCTCATATTTGGAAAGATGTAAAGTTTGACATGAATACGCTCATTGATTTATCAACTGTTTTGGAAGAATTGATCTTATTCAAATCTAGTTTTCTGCGGCAGCATCCAGAGCCACATAACAAGCTTTGTGCTTAAGGCAATATGAAGTGACAAACTTTGCCAAAATACCGAGTTTGTCAACCTTAAGACTACCTCATTACGTTATGTTTTTTAAGCCACTAAATTGTTCTCCGATAAACCTATAAACTATATAATACTATTAACTGGGTGTAATAATATACACCCGTGACCATAAGTATAATTGTACTATACATGAATACATGAATGATTGTATATAAATAATGGATTATAGACATTTCATACCATTGGCCCTGTTCAAGCTTGATTTAACTGTGTTTGTGTTGGTCTGTCCAATGTAGGATTGCCAGTGTATGTTTATGAATGAATTCATTGTGCTAGACGAATTACAGAGGGCACTAACAAATTTGTGCCCACCTTATTACAGCTTTTGAAGACTCCTCTTTTGACGGGTTTTCATATGGTATATTTATATCGTTCACATCCAACTATCATTCGCTCACATTCAGGCTGTTAAGTTATATTTTCACTCATTTCAAATCAAGTGTGATTAAAGAGACAGATAATTCTGTCTGATCTCATGACCTCACTTGAATGTATGTCTTCGGGTATCATAGTATACCTTGACAGATATCATATTATAGTTATAATACTTACCCTCTCCGGCTTTCCAGTAGGGCGCATGGATTCCAATCGTATGAATTATCCACACAAGATATTTAGGATTAAATAAGATCTGAATCAGATTGCAGATCTTATAATTCAATACACATCAGAATACTGAGCAGTTCCTATCAGCCGAGGAGCGTTGATAACTATTTGAACAATATTTCTTGTTGCAATCTCCTAATTGACCAATAAAGGCTAAAGTGTCAAAACTTTACAGCCAATATGGGAAGGTCCCTGTTGATTATCCTGATGTGTAGCATAACAGATTGTGCACTGCAAGTACAAGCGTTTATAGCACTTAAGCTTAATTACTGCTCCTGTATTATAAATCCAGACCCTGCGGATATCTCCCCTCTGTGCCGGGCGTGTCACAACTTATGCCTCATATCATATGCTTCTCTCACATTTGTTTAAGGTGTTGACCATCTCTTCATTATATAAGAAAAAGTGCCAACCGGTAGTCCATTACCGGTTACAGAATGGCACCCTTTGAGATTGTCTGCATTAAGGTATGATCACACATTAGCGCGCTAAATTGTTATCATTAGACTGGTATGTGTCGGGAACGTGATAAAAGCGTTCAACATTATGACACACTGATGACCTGCTCGCCTCAAACATCTACACTTAATGTGAACAAATATTTATTAAAGCGGTGGGAAAAACCAAATAATCCTGTAAGTTGACCGGGACGAGTTTATAATTAGCCAAACCTTCCATAAATGTATATATGTACTCTATTATATTAATTCGCTCTTTTTCTGAGGTCTCATTGCGAAACTCCGATGAAATAGTTTCTTCAATCATCGTATTGAATTCTCTAATTTAACAATTTATGCTCTCTCGCCATCATATCCTTATGAGTAATTGCCTGGGGATTTCGATTATACATTTTATTTGGCAAACTATTAAAACTCTGATTTCATTTCGGGTACAATAGAGCATGTTTTGTGTCAAATAATATCCCAGGAAATGGTAGCTGTCGAGAGTCAGACTTTCATGAACATTTGCACTGCCACCAAACGGTCAAACAGATAATAACACAAGATGGCATCTCATATGTTGTCATGGAGACACAAGGTGGCACTGATGAAAGAAATAAAAGATAAATGGAGAGTTGAATTTCAAAATTATGTTTGATCACTATGTTTGATCAATTTAAACACACGCACATAAGGCTAATATGAAACATTTAGAATTAATTAGTTCTTGGGTAATGTTAAAATGTTTATCTGACAAGATAGTGCGTCATACATACAGAAGGAAGGAGGAAGATGCCAGTAATATAAACCCCAGAAGAGCAACCAACTGGGCCCAAGACATGGCCGGACAAAGCAGCATTAATTGCCACAACAGGAGCTTTGCGGGCCAGACGACTTCTCATGGGACGCTGCGCTTATCAATAATATTATGATTTTGGTTTAAGGCTAGATGCTACCTCTGTGTGTCCACCTGGTGTGCAACTAAATCTGTAGATATAAATCTGTGTTTTCTACTGCAATTAAAGACATAACTTGGAATCAACATTTTGAACTAAGGATAATGGTGTAGAAATGTTGGTATCATATAGATCGTATTCGTAAACTTTATCTTTCTGTGCCGGCTTTCATGTTTACAAATGGTGAAAGCACCAGAGGGCGTATGTCTGTCATTTGGATATTACACAATAAGCGATACATCAATACATCACAACAAGTACATCATGTCTTATATTGACACGATCTTGTTTTCATCTTGTTATAGGCCACTGTTAACTTCAGGAGAAGGTATATATGCCAGATGGCATGCTGCTGTACGGTTAAGTCGAACCTAACCATGTACACTCCACGAATGGTGTCATCCAAAAAATGAATAAGTTTGACTGGGTTCAAAATTTCCAGAATTCTGTCAACAAAATGTCAGTGGGAAGAATGAGCAAAAAACAAGACTTCTTCATTTATGCACAAGTGGAAAAGACGGTCACGTCACAAATTGGTAAACATGTCAATTTTGTCGTTTTTCTATAAACAACTCTTATTTATGACTATTAGAACTATACTTTTATGCATAACTCATATATATATATATATTACAGACAGACATGCTAGCATGGAAGAAATACCAACTCACGAATTCCTGATAACGATATTGACATGTTTTGAAGGTAAATTAAATTATTTTTTATGTGCTTTGGATCATACATCTGATGTTAAATCTATCATGCAAAAAAAAAAAAATTTTGTTTACCTCTTTATACCAATTTATTGCTACTTTCTTTAAACCTTAGAACTTTCTTCCTTAGATAATAACAACTTGATAAATGAACATTTCAGGCGTGTTTTGTGTCGTGTTGGGGTTCGTCATCTTAGTACTGATCGTCTGTCTCTGCTCATAGTAAGTGTATATTGTTTTGTTAGATTTTCTTGGTGTCTAAGGTTAAAATGATGCTAAAACAAATATTGTCATGCTGAAAACACCAAAGAGTCATAATTGAGCATGTAGTGACATTTATACTGAAACGACTCCTTTTAGCCCGACAGCTCATAAGAAAATGATGATTAACTATGAATAACTTAGAGTAACAACAACAAAGCAGTTCCCTGTTTCGAACAATATGTGGATGACAAATATGCAATTACAAGCCTCAAAAGTCAAATATGATATGACGTAATCAATGTCAGAGCTTTCTCCATCCAGTATAAACAAATTGATTTATATTATACATCGAAGTTTCTTATGAAAACTTGTATTTTATCATGAAGTGCGTCAAGGAGGAACAGAGGGAGGACAATTCATACTCTGCCCCACTTCGCGTCTCCGGCGTCCGGCATGTCCAAGGACAAACACCCAGACAAATGCTCATCAGAACACACCAAAGAAAAACTAATACAGAAAGTTTCTATGAAACTCTCAAAAGAAAAGGAAAAGAAAGAACGGTAATTATTGACATCTGTTGTTTGGATCTATTGTTTTGGAGTAGTTGGTATTGTGTTAATATGAATAGACAAGGTCAGTTCAGCTCAGTCCAGCAAAGCATCAGGAAGGACAACCTATTTAATATATCCAAATATTAATAATATAGATTTCATATAAAGGCGAAAAGTGTAAATAGTTTGGGTTTAAAACTAATCTATCAGATTAAAAAATATCGGCTATTATGTTGCTCCTGTTATTTCTTGCTAAGCACAAGGTCGGTAATTGTCATTTGATATTCTTGTTCACACAACATCTCCATTAAATAAATTTGCTCCTAGTTCTGATATAAACGTTTGTAGTTGCCAAATGTTTGACATTATTTGTATTATTTATATTCTGCAGCAGACAATCCATGAATCGTCGACAGTCAACTTGTGAGGACGCTCTATTTCGCCGCCAGTCTGAATCCGAGGATTCTGGATTACGTCGCAAATCTGATTCCGAAGATTCTCGAATTCACTTCCTGTCAGACCCAGGAAGTTCCCGGATATTCGAGCAAGGTGCCAGCTCGAGCAGTGTAGTGTGTCCTATCTGTGAGAAGAGTATGACCGAGTGTTACTCGCCACAGTCCGCTGTGTTGAGGCTCAGAAGATGTGGACACCTGTTCCACTTTGACTGCCTGTGGGGATCAAAGGACAGAGATGTCTCAGCCACCTGCCCAACATGCCACATCCCTATAGGACC
The DNA here is from genome assembly GCA_949316495.1 of Amphiduros pacificus. Lineage (NCBI taxonomy): Eukaryota > Metazoa > Annelida > Polychaeta > Phyllodocida > Hesionidae > Amphiduros > Amphiduros pacificus. The sequence continues at coordinate 38,204,611 of OX439003.1, read as the reverse complement.
CTCGGATCATGAAATGGATATTCTGGACGCCAGTGATATAATAGAGATTACACCAAAAAGAAGTGTGATGATCTTTTGCAATGGAAAAAAGATTGAATGTCAGTCTCAGAAGTCCCTGGCATCCATTGTTACCTGCTTGACCGGAAGTGTGCAGACAAAGACATTGAGCGGTGGCGACATCTTCCTGGCCAAAGCAGACAATGAGGATATCCACCCTGTCTAATGACTTCCTCTCATTCTATACGTGACTTCGTTCTATACGTGACTTCGTTCTATACATGACTTCGTTCTATACATGACTATAAATAACTATAAATATCATGATATATACGTAAACAATATGTGCCAAATGGCAACATTATGTCTTCTTTAAAAAAAACATAATTTTTCTCATAGTTACAAAATGTCCTGTTGAAATAATCTACATAAAAATAATCCATCAATTAGAAAAATCTTTTATGATTAATACCGGCAATAAAGGATTGAAAGACGTTAATTGAAAACAAAGGCGAAATAGACCGAAAATGTAGACTCTAATAACTGTCCATATATGGACAGTAAACCACCTCGCAGGTGCCCGTATGCCATGCCCGGAATTCCGGTCACACGTCACTGGAAATATATATGTGGTTGTTGTTTGGGGTATCCCTGTTCTATATTTATGTCTTTCAATCAGAGCAATCCCCTCCAACATAGTGACATTATTCGCCCGCTGCACAAGCCCATTGCAACGAGAGATCATTGATAGTCCTAATATAGATTTTTTGGACTAGCATAGTCTATCGAAAATGACATCCTATTTTAGGGGAATATTGAAAGGTTGGCAATGTATTGTGCATTACAGATGTTATATATCTCGATATAGATTTTGAGGATAACCAATACAGACATGATACAAATCCTATGAAAAAATATTGGGTGTTAAGTACTGATATACTATAACTATTATCAAAATCTGAACCTCAATTACATAAATAACAATTAAGGAAATCATTTGAAACCTCAGATTAAAGTTTATCAGATCGATATCATCTGGAAAATTAATGTCAGGAATAAATGAAGCATAGTCAAAAGCTGGGTTCGTTTGCTCAATATTTCAAAACTATTCCGGAATTATGCTTTGCTAAATATCTCAGAAATAGAAAATTTCTTCTTTCTCAATAGTCAAAATACAGCCTGATAATATATATATATATATATATATATATATATATATATATATATATATATATATATATATATATATATATATAGCCAAAGGAGATGAAGACTCCCATCCCAATTCACCTCATCTGTGTTCATAAACACATATATTAACATATATTAACAAGTGTTAACAAGAGGATTAACAGATACATCTCAACAGGATTTTTTTTAAATACTTCTACTAGTTTTATTCTTACTGAGACTTGATACCAGCAAAATGCTTGATCAGCACTCACAAAACAGACAGGCCGATATAGTGATGAACCATTATATTATGTGGGGGAGGAGACTGATAACATGCGCTAGGCTAATTAATCTATGAGTGGTTTAGTGCACGTGAGTCATTTGGTGAAGGTCAAATGCTTGATGATATTGTGTTATTAACAAATTTGTATTTGGAAACATTCATTTTTATATTTACATGTGCGTTAATTCTGTTTATACTTTCTGATATACTGGCAGATATTTTTACTTCTCATGGAATCTAATATTTGTTCTAATCTGACCATCTGAGTTCAGGAACTGATAGAGCTATCAATGCCCTTAATCGCAGATAGCGTGGCCCAATGTTTGGTTATCTTAATGCAATATGGATGTGACAATTATCATCAAAACTCAATAACATTATTTTCTGCAACCTGGCATAATTTACGCCGCCAACTGTACTCCTAAACCACTGACACCTAATGTATGGAATATAGCTGTTTCAAATATTTTGAGCAAGGATGGTGAAGTTAAGGAATATCTCTATAAATCTCTCCAATCCGACCGAGGTATATCAACCCGGAGGAACAGTTGATGGATACGTCAGCATTGAACTTGGTAGTCGCATGTCAATGAGAGGTGAGAGACAAATTCTAAAACAGAAAGCCATTGTGTATGGAACAAAACTACATGTTTCAAGATCGAAGTTTTAAACATGAATGATATTTGACAATTGTAAAGGCTGAAAGATCAAGTACATACTTTGTTTTCCTGATATACATTAATGAAATAGTCATATTCTTACCATGTTATGAAAAAGATTACCAAATTTTATCAAAGCTGGTGCAGTCTTCTCCTATGATATATGTAGAAACATGGAGTGTGGGCGATGATATGCCATGACAGTGGGGTACTCCTGCTTGATATGGGCTGATATGGATACCTATCTCCCTCTGTATATTCAAATTGAATCTATAAGACTATATTTTGACATATTTTGACATATTGAGACAGGTGCTAATTCATATTGAGTCTCAAGTCTTTGAAATATATAATTATTACCAGTCACATCAGTGTGGATGATTGTTTGTATTAATTCATCCCAATGCATGGGAGGTAATCTTTAGACTTTGACCACTTCATTGCATTGTGTTATTTCCTTATGATAAAACCACTGGAGAGGAACATATGCACACAAGCACACACAGGAAACTGAGGTCTTGCATTTCCTGTTAGGTTTCATTTTATTTCCTGTTAGGTTTTATTTTATTTCGGAATATATTTTTTTAAGTTCATTTGAATAATAGATAAAATGTTCAATGTCACAGATGTCCGAGAAACGTTCTAAATGCAGCAAGAAAATAACGCCGGCATGTGTGAACCAGTTCCTGTTTACCTTCTATTTGTGTGCAATCCAAATCCCTAGAATGAGTTACCCTCATCACATCATGTAACAATCCTTTGAGGAATCCTTGTTCTTTCTAATTTGAATTTGAAATAACTTTCCTTGAACTCTATTGTAACGTGAAGTTCTAATAATTGATTGCGATAGATTCACATATAATTATTTTGAAGATCAGTGTTGTTTGTTGAATCATGACAAGTCTCAGTTTATCTAATGGGAAGAGGGTAATTCAAAATATTAGCACCTCCAAAGTCTCTTATGAGATAAACACATCACGATTGACCATTCCATGTTATTATGTAGGGATACATATCAAGCTGGATGGGGGGGCTAAGGTGCTATGGAGGGAGAATGGGGAGGAACCCCAGGATGCGGAGTCAGGAGACCATTTCACATCCTCGGAATCCTACCTGTCTCAATCCGCCATCCTGTATGGAAAACGTACGTAACATCATCATAATCCTACCAGTCTCAATCCGCCATCCTGTATGGAAAACGTAAGCAATATCATCATCATAATCCTACCTGTCTCAATCCGCCATCCTGTATGGAAAACGTACGTAACATCGTCATAATCCTACCTGTCTCAATCCGCCATCCTGTATGGAAAACGTAAGTGACATCATCATAATCCTACCTGTCTCAATCCGCCATCCTGTATGGAAAACATACGTAACATCATCATAATCCTACCTGTCTCAATCCGCCATCCTGTATGGAAAACGTAAGTGACATGATCATAATCCTACCTGTCTCAATCCGCCATCCTGTATGGAAAACGTAAGTGACATCATCATAATCCTACCTGTCTCAATCCACCATCCTGTATGGAAAACGTAAGTGACATCATCATAATCCCACCTGTCTCAATCTGCCATCCTGTATGGAAAACGTAAGCAACATCGTCATAATCCTACCTGTCTCAATCCGCCATCCTGTATGGAAAACGTACGTAACATCGTCATAATCCTACCTGTCTCAATCCGCCATCCTGTATGGAAAACGTAAGTGACATCATCATAATCCTATCTGTCTATCATCACTTTATCCTGTTTTATTTGAAATCTGCTTTAAATATAAATAATTATTGTCACAGATATGTAAAGGATAGAGTAGCTATGTACAAACCCTTTTAAAAGTTAATTTCTTATACACGTTCTTAATGATATTATACAAAATGTTGATCCGCGTTAAGCCATTACTTATTATAACGCCTATTATAATGCTTATTATAACGCTTCTTCAGAAGCGAACAGCAATTGCATTTTTGCAAGATTTCCGTATCTTTATAACAGTTACAGCTATATTGTAAATACTCACAAAATTGAAAACTTCATGTAAACAGTTTTGAATGTCTGATATCTTATTTATAGCTATGGGTCAGAAACTGGGAGATGATCCGTCACTGGAGGCAGGTTACTATGGATTTCCTTTCACCTTCATTCTTCCCCCAAGTCTGCCCTGCTCCTATGAAGGCGAGCATGGTCATGTCAGATACTGCCTCAAGGCTATCATTGACTCCCCTAAAAAGACAAAACACGCAGCCAAGAAGGCCATATCTGTTGTCAGCTTAACGGATCTTAATCAAATACCCGAAGCCTTGGTGAGTCCAATTACATTTTTAAACATTTTTAAAGATTGGCTATTGGAAAAGATAAGTGCTTGGCCCTAATAATCAGTTTAAATCGATATTTGTTAGGGACAGAGAAGCCAAGTTATATTTGTCATGTTCAAAGCTTGCATGGTTGAATTTGATATTAGTCTAAAGGCAGATTCCCCAACATTATCTATGTGATTTGTCATTGTTTTCAGTTATCAATAGGAGGTGAGGATGAGAAAATGATATGTTGCATGTGCTGTGCCACTGGTCCAATCTCAGCCTCGATCTCTGTCCCCAGATCAGGCTATGTGCCGGGAGAGTACATTATATTCAATGCTGAAATCAGTAATAACAGCTCCAGAACCATTGACAAGTCCGTTGTAGAGTTCATTGAGGTAAAAAAACATTTATTATTTTACTATCAGCGTTGTACATTTTGCTGCATTTAGTACCATTTGCGTTTTGGCGTACATGACGTAATAGAGACCATGGCCAACTTATGCCTCAGTCACATTTGCACCGGGCGCCGGCCAGGCAGTAAGAATCGGCCGACTTCACAATCTGCCGGGCGCCGGGGAGTTTATCAGCAACAGTCTGAGATATGCCGTGGCTATGGTCACATTATGAAAGGCTACCGCACGGCATCCGCAAGAAAATGACACAGACGTCTGAAGGACATCTTAAAGACGTCTGTATCATATGACAAACGTCTGAAAGACATCCTAAAGACGTCTGTATGAGACCGTAGGGAGCCCGGTGGATCATCTGACGATGGCCTGTGAACACATGAAATAAAAACAATCCTATTTTCACCGCACGATGGCACCGGCAGCCGTAAGATAATCTACCGATGTGCCTGCGGGACACTGCCGGGACCCTGCCGTGTACTTTAAGATGATATTTACTGATAAGACATCGGGGAAACGCCGGCAACTTTTATGTTCCAGCTTATGCCTCAGTCACATTTGCACCGGGCGCCGGCCGGGCAGTAACAACCGGCCGACTTCCCAGTCTGCCGGGCGCCGGGGAGTTTATTAGCAACAATCTGAGAGATGCCGTAGCTGTGGTCACATTATTAAAGGGCACCGCACGGCACGTGCAAGACTGAATGGCACAGACGTCTGTAGGATATCTTAAAGACGCCTAGATCATTGACAGACGTCTGTAGGATATCCTAAAGTTCCTGATGACCCGCCCGACGTCTTAAGGATGCCTAATTGTGGCCGATGATCTCCCGGTGCCCGCACGGCAATCTGAACTGCCTGCCGATTTTGTAAAAAATACCCATCGGCCGGGCATCTTTACTGAAATCAGCGCAAATGTGACTGAGGCATAAGCAAATGAATCACTTGAGTTAGGAAAGGGTTTGGGAAATTTATGAAATTGAAATTAAGTGCTAAAGATTGTCGAGAATTGTCTCAAATTTCTTTGGGCCTTTTAGTGCGTTTGCAAGTGCGTGTGCAAAAATCAAGATGAATAATATGATATGTTTGGAAGGTTTTACAAAATCAACTGTTTTATCGATGTTGTTTATCATCCAGTGGCTACTTTGGAATAGCATTGCCTTCTATTGTATTGTCAATGTTGTCAGTAAATGCACAAATGGGAGCATACATTTGATTAACTTTCATGGCTATTATTATGTTTATGGTGATACTAGAGCTTATGAAGATCGCCTAGAAGACGATAAATGTTCTCAGTGAATGTGAGAATATAATGGGTGATAACCTTTCATGATGTAACCTTTATGTTGAGCTAGGCACCAGAATCGCCGCCAGATGTCTCTGTTTATACTGTAGATATTCGAAAATTCATTGTACTGTGATTGTCAGATATTTCACCTAATTGTAGCATTTTCCCTTCACTTTTAGCATGTGGTATACAGAACTGAAGAAGAAGAAAGAAGTATAGAACGTACATTGCTGCAAATAGAGCACCCTTCTATAGATGAGAACGGGTCAGACAAATATGACAGAGAAGCAATAATGGTGCCACCACTCCCACCCTCACACCTGCAGGGATGCAACCTAATTGACATCAACTATACACTGAATGTGAGTACAGAAACACATATTTCACAAAACTGCTGATATGTCCAAAAGCACCATATAACGGAAAAACTAATGGAATTGCATCATCATTATAACATGAGGCATCAGACATGGAATATAAAAACAAAAGATACTTTGATAGGTTTTCTATATGTTTGCAGTTGAAGGTGGACCCAGCTGGGCCTGCACTGGACCTGGAAGTTCCCTTGGATATCATCATAGGCACGATCCCTCTTAATAACATTCAGCACGCCTTTTCTCAGTCACACTTTGATCCAAACGTCTTCCAAAAGCATCATTCAACAACTTCGGAATTGACTTCTGATATTCCTCTGAATCCATATAAGCCTACAGATGAACTGCAGGGAATTCGTGAGTTATTACATTCGTGAGTTATTATTAACTATGAGATTGTTCAAATATATGTGACCTGCTAATATTCTCCTATGTATGTATTCCTTATGTACGTATTGTAATTTATCTTTAAGCTACGGCATCATTTGGTGAGTGGGCTTATGGAAAGGTGAATATCATGGACAAGAACGACAACGATCAAACCAGAGGTAATCTACACTGGGCACCAAAGTATCCCTTCTACACAACTGGTGCTCCTCCCATGACTGGTGCTCCTCCCATGGCTAGTGCTCCTCCCATGACTGGTGCTCCTCCCATGGCTGGTGCTCCTCCCATGGCTGGTGCTCCTCCCATGGCTGGTGCTCCTCCCATGGCTGGTGGTGCTGCATATCCCCCGCTGAGCTATCCAACAGGGGAATCTAAGCCTGGATATCCTCCCGAGTATCCCCCATCTGGAACAGAATATCTGCAAGCTGGACAGGCATATCCCCACCCTGAATCTGGATATCCCCCATCTGGAACCGGATTTCCCCCATCTGGATATCCCCCAACAGGTTCTGGATACCCCCCATCTGGATCTGGATATCCCCCATCTGGATCTGGATATCCCCCACCTGGATCTGGATATCCCCCATCTGGATCTGGATATCCCCCACCTGGATCTGGATATCCCCCATCTGGATCTGGATATCCCCCATCTGGATCTGGATATCCCCCACCTGGATCTGGATATCACCCACCTGAATCTGGATATCCCCCGCCTGGATCTGGATATCCCCCACCTGGATCTGGATATCCCCCATCTGGAACAAATAACAATCTACCCCCAGGAGTAATCTTTGCTCCGGCAAAAAAGGCTAAAGGTAAAGGGAAAAAAAGCAAAATGAAGGACGTCGGCACAAAGGCAGCCCTATTTGGTCTTGGTGCAGCAGCTGGAATAGGCGGAGCTTTATTACTGCAAAGCTCTGACGATGAAAGTGATGACATAAAAGTAGAAGTAGATGTAGATGTAGAGGTAGAGGAGGAAGGAGGAGGAGTGGAGGAGGGGGAGGAAGCAGAAGAGGAGGGGCAGGAAGAAGAAGAAGAAGAAGAAGAAGAAGAAGAAGAAGAAGAAGAAGAAGAAGAAGAAGAAGAAGAAGAAGAAGAAGAAGAAGAAGAAGAAGAAGAAGAAGAAGAAGAAGAAGAAGAAGAAGAAGAAGAAGAAGAAGAAGAAGAAGAGGAAGAGGAAGAGGAAGAGGAAGAGGAAGAGGAAGAGGAAGAGGAAGAGGAAGAGGAAGAGGAAGAGGAAGAGGAAGAGGAAGAGGAGGGAGACTGAATTAAAAAGGTGTATAAGACCCTCAAAATTCTAATCCATACCAACAATCTGAAAAAATAATATGACTCACTCATTGGGCTCCTGTTTTTATTATTGCCACAGATGCATGGAAACATATATATTCATTTAATCTAAATATAAATTTACTACTTCACTAAACTCTTTTAAATGTTTTTTTCCACATGATCGAGTGGGTAAATGACATATTTTGCAGTAGATACTGTACATAAATTTATCCATTTAAAATTATCATGACATGTACTTCCCTTAAGGGAAATCAAGCACATTTTCAACCAGTATTCCACCGTCTTGATTTCTGTTATGAGAGATCTCATTGAGGACATATCAACATGTTAGCTCCCAATGAAACCAACATCTTCCCAGATTAACTTCCATGTGGCTTCTCCAGAAAATTATGTGCTTCTCCAGTCACTGACTTTCTTTGTTTTATTACGATTTTCTGTTTTATGAGTTCAAGTTAAATATATAAAATGTGTCTGGACATTATATGACAAACCTCATATTCAATGTAAATTTTATTCTGACCTTCTACACCAACATACAGAGAATCAACTAGAAAATGGTGTTATATGGGGATTTTAATGAGACATTCTTTAAAGATATCTACTTCTTTTGATCTATCTGCATTACTTTTGATATCATCTTAGATAAACATATTTTTGGAAAATTTTAGTCTATAATTTTAATTTATACTGATGTGTAAAATTACTGAATATCTTCTTTCATAAAATAACTTGATGATGTTGACTATTTGTGTGATTTACCAGTGAGAAAGTCAAATCATACTTTCAACATGGCTCAGTGGGTAAGACATTTGTCTCCAATGCTTAAAGTCTGGGGTTAAATTCCTGGTTGGGACAACTATTTTTGTCTCATACTGAAGATGGAATCTTTGAAGACTTTATACTAAAAACAAAGACGAAATTTTCATGTCAGGATCTTATTTGAGCAATAAAAAACCAGAACATATAAAATTTTGTGTTTTTTTTAAAATAGAGAAAAGACAAAAAAATTTAAAAAAATGACTTTATACAGAAAACAAAAATGGAATCGGCACAGTTGGGTTTATTTTGAGCAATGACATAATGGTAAAGAAACTGTAATTTAGTTAAGCTAATTACAATCTTTATATAAAGCTGCCATAGGGTGATACGTGGCTCAGTGGTTAAGATGTCTGACTTCTATGCTATAGGTCTGGGGTTTGAATCCCTGTTGGGAAAAGTACTGTTTTCATGCTAAAGGTAAAATATTTCTTGATGAGTTATATGCACTTCAGAAACATAAATTGATTTGTTTATTGTGAATGTAGAGGTAAATGAAATAATAGAAATGACTTAGTACTGGAAAAAGATATGGAAATCTTTAATTTGGTGTCCTAATTGAGCAATATGGATGTCAGAAGGCTTAAGGGAAAAGCACGAAATGACTGAACAGCATCAAAACATTGATATAACTTAATATAATAAATAACTGAAGTACTAAAGTAATTTTGGATTCAATGAGATACAATTATAATGCAACAGACATTTTTAGCATGGCAATCATGAAATATCACCTATGTCATTAAACTGTCAAAATAATATATGAAGGACATAATAATAGTAATATGAATTGTAAAAGTGCAATACCATTTTACCATTTAGGGCTTGTGCTTTGCCTCCCACAAAGAATGCCATGTTTAAAAAAAAGGTTTCTAGTAGTTCATCTCTCCAGGTAAGAACTTATTTCATTGTTTCAAGAGTATTAAAAAGCAATATTTGAAAACATTTCTTTCATTTCATTAATAAAACAATGATTTGAACTAAGAAATATGCATAGTGATGTCCAGATGTGTAGTGTGACCTACACTACACTATATATATATAAATATATATATATATATATATATATATATATATATATATATATATATATATATATATATATATATATATATATATATATATATATATATATATATATTCAATTTAGGAGAGGTCAAAATAAGGGGAGGTTAGAATCGGTTAACCTCGGTTAGAGGAGAACAGTGTAACATGACTTGCACTACTCCGCTGACCAACTCAGATGCCAGATGGGCTTCCAATTCCTCATTCAAATGTTATTCTTGTCCCATTCCCCCATCAACTTAAGATAAGATATTATGTGTTTGGCGTGCTGTGAGTGTCTTGTACATACGTTCTATTCTCAATAAAGGTTAATTCCATAAATTATGTATATGTGTAACGTTATCTCTTTAAGCACTGCTATATTTGAACCAATAGATCCGAGTCAGTCTGCAAATTACTTGAACTTTAAATATTAATGTCCTGAGTTTAAATCGTTCTTAATATACACATAAATAGTTTTGCGGGGTGTCAAATACTCCATATTGAATAGTTGTTTTTTGTTGGGAATTTGTAGTAACATAAATCCCGGGATAAACATCTTTCCATGAGTTTTTATCTTGACGACCGTCATGGTACCATGGAGCATTGGCTACATCAGCAGCTGCAATCAAACAATTACAACATGTCTTCTCTCATACAACTGGATCATACCTCTGTATTATAGATTTTCAATTTACAGTTTACAAATATTGAATCACTACAGACCTGAGTATAGTTTCCAGTCACCAGTGGACCCGTACCCAGTGGATACAGCCAAATAGGTTACAGTATATGGACTGGAATGCGTGTACTCCATCCATACATCAAGGCCCAATGTATGTCCTCTTCCAAACATAATATGGCCATTGGCCCACGTTATCCAGTATTTCTGCATGATATCACAGTTCACTATGGACCCAAGTGTTTGCACCATTAATGTTCCCTGTGGTGTTAATCTTATGCCACTTTTGGTGTTCCCCCATCCTCCGATGACTACCTCATAAGCCGGATATCCGGTGCCTGGAATCTTTTTATCGGCCAGCGATATGTGAGCGTCATTACATGCCTTTACTTCAAAGAACATGTGCGTTGTTTGTATGTCCAACACAAACGTACTGTCAATATATGTTGAACCTACACCATTAATTGTATGAAATTCTGAAAATATCCATTACCATATTATGTTAATTCCTTTTCTAATGAGCAAGTGCCATAGTATAAAGGTGTTCCAAAACAGAAAATATTTGAACAGAAAGTTTCTATAATGATTAGTATTTCTTATATGATATATGTACAATGAATGTGTTTACCTATCGGCGTGAGCCTTGAGGATATCAGGTTATTTGGCCACGAAGACAGCCAATACGAACCAGCATTCACTGCAAGCACTGAAAGTAATATGCATCAAGTACGTCAATAGAGACCCATGATATACTTTATCTTTGATGACTTCCTTGATCATGAAGATGATATACCAAAAGCCAATTTTAAGTCAGTTTCATGCCGGAGATGAAGACCTGTTGCCAATACCTAACCCAGCGCTATACTGTTTATATTCACTGTTTAAATGGTGTCCCAAGGAATTATGAAAACGAATAGTGTCCCACAGAGTACTATTATAATCCTGTGCTCAGTTGGGTGTAACAATGCCTTGTAGTTCTTTGCAATTATTATAAGCAATTAAACAAATTTGTAAATTTCCTTATAAAATAAAATTATTTATACATGCTTGAGATCAAATCTATTACAGTCATTTGGATTGCAGATAGCTCATGTTCCTTGTTTTGGAAATTATCCAAAGTTCAAAATGTAAATTAATAAACCACAGATCAATTATTGATAATAAACAGAATATTTATATCGCTATTAATTTGCCTTGTACTGTCACAACATCATCTTAAATATATTTGACTTATTGTTGTTGTTATTTGTACCGTATCGTAGACATGTTTAATACATATATTGATCATAACATCACAAAGTGATCCTACAGTCCGTAATAAATAATTAAACTGACATTGTGTCCATCCATCACATGCATTAATGCTGCTGTTAAACACGTCTCCCTCAGCTGCCACGCCCCCTTCGGTCTGACACATGGCCTGGTAATCTGTCCACAACAAACGACTTGTCGTATTCACCTCCAAGCAAAGCCCATCGCACTTTGGTAGAGCTACAAAGTAGTTTGCATTAATAATTGCTTCTATCAAATTTAATTGTTATTCTTAAATAAGTATTTGTGAAAGAAAGGCATTTGTGAAAGAAAGGCATATAATGCATTATTAAAGTTTACAGTTACATAACGCAGAAAACGTTAATATTCAAATGTAATTTTAACAAGAAAGTAAGGACAGAAAAGTGATAAGAAATGGAAAATGTTTAAACCAAAGATAAATTAAAAAACTAATATGATTTGAAAAGCAAATAAACAGAACATCAATTCACTGTAATTAGTTGTTATAGTTCACTTGATAAATCTGGCAACACAGTTACTAGCAAGCTGTGCTATAGAGTAACATCACCGCCCACTCTACAGTTACATTTGCAATACAATCTGACAGATCTATCTTCCAAATAGTTTAAAGATGTACCGAGTATTATATTTTCCCTTCATACTGTTGGTTTGTATAATAATGCTTTGCAGTTCAAATAATAACTACTCTCCATAGCAGAGCCAGGATTTATACCTAGCTCTGCAATAATTGACCATAATCAGTGAGTACAGAGAGGTCACGCCCATAACAAGCTTCTTTTATAAGCCAATCGTCACCAAGTAAAAATTGTTGTCACATGTAATAACACAGCCAATCAGTGTCCTTGTTTTGGTAAGAAAGTGACTACAACAACAAATACATGTGCAAGTATAACTCAGTCAACTGGTGTCATTGTTCTGGATGTGTGTGAAGTTTTCACTTTTCACTGTTCTTTATTTTTCAAAATCAATAGATGAGGTTGTCAACATGTTATATTTGCAATATTGTCTTCAAACTTGTCAGTACATATGTGAAACAAGTGGATAAAACTAGCGCAGGTCAATTCCAAGGTCACCAAATTTTGTATGACTGTTAAGGAGTGTCCAAATATTTGTAACCTTTGAATTGATCTGCGCTAGATTTTTAATTTTTTTAATATTATAAGCTAAGTTTGAATAATAATGATAATTTTAAAATTGTATGTGGCACCATCTTGTAACTATCCATACCCCTCAACCCTCATGCAAAATTTTGTGACCTTTGAATTAACCTGTGCTAGTTTTTCTGCTTGTTTCATATAATGTGTTGATAATTTTCATCAATATAAAGTGTCGCAAAATATATCCCAGTGACATGTTTACAACCTTATTTATCGAAGTAGTATATGACTCTACCTCGCCATGCAGAGCAAATAATAACATACTATGTGAAGTATAAAAAGTCAACATTTTTTAGATTATTTGATTTAGTATGAATAGAATAAAAGAAATGTTACAACAGGAATTATTGTAGATTTAAAAGTATGGTAATGTTATCTTGATGTGGAGTTCAAATATACGTTTAGCGACAGCAATGAATACTCTGTTTCCTGGTGCAGTGAAAACTGCTGTAAAAATACAACAAATGTTGCCGGAATTCTACAGTTTCTTCTTACTGTGTAGAAAGGCTTTTGACATGATATGTGGGTTCACATTTGATTTGCCAGTGACACATGTTGAAGGGCTATCTGGCTTTGTGGGTATCCTATCAATGATCATCGCCCTCAAAATATGATCGAAATACTGCACTAATTAGGCCGGAATGCGGTTTTAACAAATGCTGGTATGTGAGAGCACAAATTATAATTAGGTCAGACTGACCCGAATATTATGAACATATTTAAAATCATTAAACAGATCAAAAGTACATATCAAACAATACCTGTGATGGATTCAATAATTCCACATTCAGATTGCCCAAGGTATAATCTTCTGGTCTTTGAACACATATTGGTGGTCGCCCATTGTGCCCAATAAGAAACAGCATCTGAAACAACCAAAATTTCTGTATATCTATGGATATTTTGAAAATTCAAACAATTTTTGTTATTCATTTTGTGCTTTGATTATTTTGATTATTGTTATCACATATGGAAACATTTGTTAAAGGAATCACATTGACAAAGGTTTGTATTCTATCATGCATTGTATGTGAGATTGTTATTACATTCATTCTTTTCTTAACTCTGAATTGGAATTTTCAGTACTGAACTAGAAATAGAAAATACAAAAGCAAACATTTCTATGATATGTCATGATGATGGGGATCTGCGAGCTGAGGAAGCTGAGGGAGCTGAGAGAGCTGAGAGAGCTGAGGAAGCTGAGAGAGCTGAGAGAGCTGAGAGAGCTGAGAGAGCTGAGAGAGCTGAGAGAGCTGAGAGAGCTGAGAGAGCTGAGAGAGCTGAGAGAGCTGAGGGAACTGAGGGAGTTGAGAGAGCTGAGGGAGCTGAGAGAGCTGAGGGAGCTGAGAGAGCTGCGGGAGCTGTGAGAGCTGAGGGAGCTGAGAGAGCTGCGGGAGCTGAGGAAGCTGAGAGCTGAGGGAGCTGAGAGAGCTGCGGGAGCTGAGAGAGCTTAGGGAGCTGAGGGAGCTGAGGGAGCTGAGGAAGCTAAGAGAGCTGAGGGAGCTGAGAGAGCTGAGGGAGCTGAGAGAGCTTAGGGAGCTGAGGAAGCTGAGGGAGCTGAGAGAGCTGAGGGAGCTGAGGAAGCTAAGAGAGCTGAGGGAGCTGAGAGAGCTGAGGGAGCTGAGGGGGCTGAGGAAGCTGAGAGAACTGAGGGAGCTGAGGGAGCTGAGGGAGCTGAGGGAGCTGAGAGAGCTGGGGAGCTAAGAGAGCTGAGGGAGCTAAGAGAGCTGCGGGAGCTGTGAGAGCTGAGGAAGCTGAGGAAGCTGAGAAAGCTGAGAGAGCTGAGGGAGCTGAGAGAGCTGATAGAGCTGAGGGAGCTAGCTGTACCTTGAGATGACGTGCACGGTGGTGAGGGACTGCATTCACGTCCGGTGTAGCATACGTGAGTCTGGTCCGAGATGGGGCCACACACCAGTAGACAAGGCAGCTCACAATAATCAAAGGGTGATACCTGTCACAAGAACAATGTTAAATTATATTTATGAATGGCTTTCTGTGTCTTATGATTAGTGTGAATACATTAAGTCTTGACCTTGATTGTCAGGGCCGACATATTGACAACATTATTAATGAATGAGCCAAATGTATCATAAACAGCAAACACTGATGTTTTATTCAAGATCAATACGGATATCGACAGCTAATTTGCATGTTGAAGTTAATGTTTTACAAAAATGAACAAAGTTGATAAACTATTAACATTACTCGATAAAACATTTACAGGCATCAACAGTTATCAGAATGGGCCCAAGAAGATTCAGGCAAAAAAAACACACTCATAACATGGGTCACGTTGTGGTCAAGAAGACTAAAAATCCCCATGAGAAGTGATATGGATGTGTAATTGGTCCAGAAACCTGAGATACGCAAAATAATCATTTAAAGTCAAAGTATATTCATACTAAGAACATAAGAAAATGATGCTTAATACAAAGCACTGACATAAGTAATTATAGATTAAGTTTCAAAGAAGAAGCCATAATTATGTTTTTGTTATCCATTGACCAGCTCGTATTGGTATGCCAATGATCAGAATCAAAGTGGTTGGCTCTTCCTAGAGATATGATAGATATGCTGAGAGTGATATGATAGATATGCTGAGAGGGATATGATAGATATACTGAGAGAGATATGATAGATATACTGAGAGAGATATGATAGATATGCTGAGAGGGATATGATAGATGTGCTGAGAGGGATATGATAGGTATGCTGAGAGAGATATGATAGATATGCTGAGAGAGATATGATAGATATGCTGAGAGGGATATGATAGATATGCTGAGAGGGATATGATAGATATGCTGAGAGAGATAGGATAGATATGCTGAGAGGGATATGATAGATATGCTGAGAGAGATATGATAGATATGCTCAGAGGGATATGATAGATATGCTGAGAGAGATATGATAAATATGCTGATATGCCGGCACGCAAAATATCAGCGACAGTATCGGTTGAGGTAAAAAAAAAAAAAAAATCATTTAGTAATGTCATCAATTGGAGCATGAAAATCAGGTTTCAGAGACGATTGTCTTAAGTCTTTCATGAGATAGGGGGTGTCGCGATTTAAATTGTCTTATCGAAAATTCATAACCTTGATGTTACCTGTGACTTGTGATATCCTTGTAGCTTTGCGGCATCTTCCTCTGTTTCCACTTTACATACAAGTAGCTTCTCGTCATAGTCTACGTGTCTACAGTATGGCAGTGTGGCTTGGTCCAGGCTGGCAAGGCATCGCTCAGCTAACTCATCTGACTTGCACAATTTACCACAAAGAACACTAACTAACACCACACCAAATAGTGCTATTTTGCCAGTGTTTCCCATTTGGCTTTACAACCTTTGGTATCGGACTGTTAATAGTTATAAATTACTTTTGTATGAGAATATGCCCTGTTTAATTATGCAAAATCTGCTTATAGATTAGATTAATAAAACATCAGGAGGGGCCACTAGGGAATCTTTTAAAATGCTTATTAACCCAGTAGACAAAACTGGTTGAAATCACGTGGTTTTGATTTGAATTTCAAATATTATGACGATGTTATAGTTTCAGACATTATGGTTATTGCGGAAAAGACCAGAATTTTTCATGTGAAAAAGACGTAATTCTCTCACGTTGATACATTGTGAATTTTTCACGTGGATAGATGTGAATTGTTTGCAGGAATTATCATAATATACTTAATATTAATTGTTCTTTTAAATTTGTTCCAACAACGACAACAAAAACACCATAAATGACACCTCCTCGCCTAAACTGTCATCTATAAAACTTATGGAAATCTCACTCATGGAAACTTCACCTAACCTGAAGGCCATATTTGAAAATATCTATTGGACGGGACCCTCGGAAAAAATAGAAACCTAAATAGCTGGCTACTGGGCTTCTATTCACGAGGTATTATTCCTAGGTAATTACAATGTCCATGTGAACAAAATACAGAAATCAAGATGTAATTGCTCTCATAGAACCCTTGACCTTGCAATGACCAATACACGAAAAACGACAACTGTAATGACCAATACAGGAAAAAGCCTTTCATTTGATGGGTTCCAGTCTGATCAAAAGTCAGTGAAACTTTGACTTGATCTAAAAAAACATAACCCCATGGGTTGATAGCTCTGCTATCTGCTTGAATAAAAACACATGAACTTAAATTAAGTATAACTAGCAAACAGGTTATGGTTTTCCAGACAATATCAGTTTTGATGAGATATTCATTGATATTTTGTAAATCATTATCTTGTTAGCAATGCAATATTTCATGCACAAAATGTGTGCACTTAAGGTAGTTGCATTAAGGTCAATGAATGCAGGCCAAAATAAAGCTTGTGGTTGTCATGTCCAATATTGTCATGTCCAATATTAATTATCCTCATTACTCGTTCATGAGATCTTCTTCTTTAGATATTAGTAGGCAAGATGTTGTATTTTCAGTGGTCTAAATCTATCTATTTTCCATTAGGCTCTGTTCTTTTTCCATTTTGGTATGGTTTTTCAAAAATATAATAGCTATTACTAAGTTGTCAAGGAGGCTGCCATTTTTAATAACATAGAAATATTAGCCAATGAGAATCAAGATAACAAGTTGGGGCCAAATTTGGTATGTAACATGCATTTTGATCGGTCAAAATCATCATTTGCTCAAGTCTGCACTTGACAAGGATTAAAGTGATCATTTTGGAAGAAATGTTCACAAACATTATAAAAAAGCAATTATAAGCATAGCTCTAAATCCATTGACATATGCTCATTCACTTTAAATGGTTGTGAGATTTTGCATGCACACAAATTTTGAATTCAAGGTCAATGTGGTTGCCAAGATATGCTCTATAGATAATTTGTGAATCTTGCAAATTAAAAACATGACCCTAAGAAATGATTAAAGGCAACTGGGAAAATGCGTTCCGGACAAGGCGACATTGCAAATAATACACTGGGTGTCACCACCAATGGTGACAATCCCGCTCTTGAGAGATTCACCCCAGTAAGTACAGATAAGGTTATGCAACTGGTAAGGAAGGTGGTAAACTGGTAAATGTGAGCTTGATGCGACTCCGACTTGGCATTTTCATTACTTTTCGGCTATTTCCCGTTATCACGGCTATTATGAATAAATCTGTGATAGATACCTCCATTTCTGACAATTTAAATATCGCTCTTTTAGCCCGATTGTTAAAGAAGTTGGGCCTAATGTTGGGCCGTCTTAAGTAAATATAGGCCTTTCTCTCCCAATTCCTTTAAACTGACTGAAAGAGCTGTGACCAAAGAGCTTATGCCACATCTAGAACGCATTGGCCTTCCAAGCAAATTTTAATCAGCATACAAGGAATACCGCAGTACTGAGATTGCATTACCAAAGGCACAACATGTCATCCAATAAGACCTTGACAACAGAGAATCAATAATATTACTGCTGGTTGATACTTTCATCAGATATTACTGTCCAGGCTTGTGCGGTCACACTCTAAATTGGATTACGTCACACATAGTGGACAGGAGAAACTGTGTTAAAGTGGGTACACACATGTCTACTTCAACATGTCATCCATTAAGGATGTGATTCCACAACGTCGGTCATGGAATCTATCCTGTAGAGTGTCTTCAAATTTGCTCTTGCTGATATTGCAAAGCATGGACTGAGTTATCGCATTAAGCAGGTTAAGCAGAGAATAGATAATGCCAGACTTGAGTGGGAATAATATATCACGGAAATCAGAACCTATGGGAAGACAGAGATGCTATTGTTGTTGCTGTTGCTGTTGCTGATATTGATGTTGTTATTGTTGTTGTTGTTGAATATTTTACGAGTGAAATAAATGAGATTATTTGACATCAATGTAACCTGCTTCATTATAATCACTTCATACATTCCAAATTATTACAAGAACTACCTGCAACTTCTACCTGTTTGTTTTCTCCTCAAGCTTGGTAAACCGTAATCCAGAAAGCATAAGATACTTTTCTTACCAAATCACTCAACCAAATGAAAAGGAAAGGTTAGTAATGTGTCTATTAATTATCATCATAACAGAAACAAAATGTTTTGTTTATTCTTTTATTATAATTCATATGAAACATATATACTTTAAATGTGTTGTTTTGATGACATTATAAATAATCTTTACAGTGCATTATTTAACAGGCAACCAAACAAAACATTTGAAGTTCTGTGCTATGGTTGTATACGGCAGTTCATTATCTCATATCAAATACTTTGATAGCTTCTTTCTGGTGCAATTCATAAACAGTCCAATAAACAGCATTAAAAATTAAAAATGATAATGGAAACATTATTCGCGACACAGAGTCAACTTGGTAAGAGAAAAATGTTATTTTAAAGGGTTTTATTCCATTTTTACTCTGCGGTTTTGGTGTTTCTGCTGAGGCCTGGGATTGCAGGATCTGTGATGTATGATAAATAATATTGTCCTCGTCCACAAACTGAAATACAGGAAACAAAGTCATATTCCAACAAAATTCAAACAGGTGGCTAAACATAGATAAAGGTAAAAGAATATTTTTAGGCATTTTCTATATTGCTTTTAAAAAGTTTTCAAGTTAAAAATTAGTTCATCTCAGTTTTCAATTATATTAAACACTGTACTCTAAACATAGTAACATCAAAATGTGAATTGAAGATTTTAAATAAAAAATAGTTGGCTTTTCCATTTTGTAACATTTTCCATTTTGTAACATTATTGCAATTATATTGAGACATTTGAATTTAAAATAGAGAACCAAACATTTATGAGGATTTTGTTCAGCAAGAGACAATAGTGCAACTACTCACAGCATTGTCTAACTTAGTGGTATCGTAGACGCCATTAGCCCCTCTCACCCTCTCTCCTCCATTGTGCCCCTCCCGGCTGAGCGTTTTCTTCCTGGCAAGTGATATCTCTTGCCTTGCCAGTGAATTCACCAATGCAAACTCTAATAAGGCCAGTACTAAGAAGCACATACACGTCGTCATCCACACGTCTATTGCCTGCCAGAGTGTTATGTAAAAATAAAGAATTACTATTAAAATAATTCTCTTTTTCATTATTTATTCTTTTGGTGAAATGATCAATTTCCCTTTAGAAGCCTTGAATAAAAATACCACTAAAACACTATACGATAAGATGACTATGCTGTAGTGGAGTGTGTGATAATTGATTAGATTCAGATTATTCAGACTGTGGTATTGCCTAATTGATAGCGTCATATAATATACCTTGACGTAGGAGACCTTTGGGAGGTCCTCAGCGACCTGAGCGGCCTGTGTTGCTATGGTGAGAACAGTGAGCACCCCTAGGGACACCCTGCCTGGAACTGCGAGCGGGTCCAGCCAGAAAGACATCCAGGACAGCACCACCACGAGGATGGACGGCACGTAGATCTGCAGCAGATAGTAGCCAATCAGACGCTCAAACCAGAAGTTCACCGTCACACAGCTGTATGACCCTGCAACAGAAGAAGGGGAAAATACTGCACCATCCACCTCTGTATATCATACAAGCCCAATCCATAGCTGTACATAATACACCTGAACCTATCCATGGACCCCAGAGGGAACTCCATGAGAAAAACAATTAAAAGAATTGAAAAATAGGATACCCTCCAGTATTCTCATTAAAAAAAATATGGTGAAATAATGATCAACTGTGTGTGTGAACTTGTATGCGAATTTAGATAAAGGAAGATTGGAATATAATAGTCATTCGAGATATATTTTAATCTCTTCAGATCAGAAAGAATCGTAACGTCATCATTTTTGGTATTCCACAAAATTATGGGTTTTTATGAATTGCCTTTTGGTTGGAAATTCGAGAAATATGAGCCCAAGATAAAAATTAATTACACATTTTGAAAAGTAAGCTTCTTTTATTTTTTTATAATTGCGGCAGTGTATAAACCAAATCGAGCCCCTGTTCCAATACCATGGCCAATTTTTTATTTGAGTTTTGTGCATTCATCTAAATGATTGAAAGGCATGACTTTATTTGGAAATTTGATATAGCCGGAGTCAAGTATCAACGTATTAATGTTTGTAATATTATATTGTTATGTTATCATGTTATGTTCACAGCATGTGGCGTTGGAGGTCAGAATCTACAAATGTAAGAATAAATATATGGCTCACATGGTTATGATAATCCCCTTGTGAAAAAATATTTGAATAAAAGTCTACTATGTGGGTGTGTAAATTACTAAATTGCACAGTTACACCTACTAAAAGAACCGTTTTTACTATTTTTATACAAAAACTTATAAATATTCCAGGCTTGTTCATGACTTATTTACGTTTGGAACCTAGAGCTATCAAATCTAGGTGAGTTTGTACAGTATTCGCTTAGCATTGTTTACTGAAATATGTCTTTTGTAATACTTCCCATTTACTGTGAAGTATCATGGGCAGATATTAAAAGGAAGGAAACCACCAGGTGGCAGCACGACCCCCTGGTCAGGGATGATGCTGAGGTGGAGCTTATATATAAAGCAAGCACGCCAAATCACGTGTCATTGTCCATTTGTGAATCCCGCGTGTGGATACATCTTTTATTGAATGTCATATATAAGGATATTATGGGTATTAGTGATAAGAGCACCCTGCTGACAGATGTCAAACGGCCCTTTGAAAAGTTGTACATTTTCAGAGAAAACATATATTTCTTATTGTTATTCCTTGTGTGAGTTGAATCAATATATTTGAATATTTCAACACAGCTATGGCCAAAAGAAAAATTACGAAAAAAATATTTTAAAAATCTGTTTCACTAGGAAATGAAACAGATTTTTAAAATATTTTTTTCGTAATTTTTCTCTTTTTATTATGTAAAATTCGGAAAATAAAAGTAGTGTTTTGCAAACAGGTATTTGATGGCAGGTAACAGAGACAGATTTTCTAAAAAGGTTGAAGTGTGCACCTAACCTCTATTTTTCTCTTAGTTTGACGAAAAAAATAAACTTTCTGTTTAACTAGGATAGCAGTCACTATTGTTAGAAACGCCTTTCAGAGCTTTTGGAAATTTCTTTTTTGTCCTGCAATATACAGCATCTTTTCTGTATCTAGCATTTTGACTTGACAAACTAATATTAGAGAAGTGATGTACAACTACCTTTTCTTAGTTTAAATGATATTAAGTATATCAATATGATTTCCTCCTTGGTATGATATTGCAAATCATTATGTTTACTACCATATACCTGTATGAGTGAAGTATAATCTCTGGAAGGTTTTATTGAAAAAGGATCCATTTTCCCGTACTTCTTTGAAAATGTTTTATTTGGCATAAAAAGAAAATAGTTCCTTGGATAAATCTGCCACAAGAGGACGCTCACCACCAACACCCATACACCGCCTTAATTATATTAAACGTAAAATAATACCACTGTTACGGCAATAAGAGACTCCTTTATAATTAATGAGACAATCTAAAATTAAATGAGACAATGTCAAATTGATTATTAATGAGCAATCTTTGGAGTATGTTTTACAACCAGACACTCTGCAATGCCATACTGTAATGCAATTTCCAAGCAAAGTGTTGAGTAGCTGTGAAGTGCATAAAAAACAACTTACTGCATAAAACACTTATAGGTATCTTTTGTCCGATAAAGCAGGAATCGAAATGAGACATTTGTGAGTTTAATGAGCCATTGTCTAATGTGTCTTTCTTCAAACAAGACATCTGGTTATCACTTTCTCACATGTATTCATCGGCAGTATTTTAGCTTTCTCACTTCTCTTATCATATGAGAGAGAAATCCTTTAATGGAGGGTACACATTATACTGCAGTTTAAGGTTTGTGAAATATCTTTATTACTAATACAATAAATCTGATGCATAGAGTAACATGGATGTTATGGAAATATGTGTAACTTGCAGAGATGTAACCTACAGATCGATTTATTAGGTAAAGTAGTCCTGAATAAACCGTGTGTTTGACGCAAATACAATCATATGGTAAAAGGTACATTATCCAGTCAACATTTTTAGCAATACATATTTCACATAGATCCATATTTTGAGTTGCCAGTTGTCTGCCCTGTCCAATAGCTGCTGCGTAATGTCTATCAGGAAACTAAATTATTGATTCACACTGTTTTTTTCAGTAATAGCTTATTTGGATTCGTTACAAGCATGTAAATATGTGATAATACACTGTCTCCTGAATGTATATCTGGCATTCATGAGGGACTGTCACTTATTATATTTTACACATACCGAGAACATGCTATTGAGTATATGTCACCCTAAAAAGGTGGGGTGAAATATGGCAAGTTGGACTCTTCCATTGCTTCTCAGATGCTTGTCCCTTTCATTGCACTGATCAACCTTGGCAAACTGAGAATGTCAACATTTTGGCAGCAAATGACTTTGTTCTTCATTATTGCCATAATTATTAAACATTTTAGTTTTTATTCAGACATTTTTTATGATGACAGTATATGAATTTTAAACACAAGTCAATCATTTTAAGATGTGTAAACATTATTCATAAACTGTTTAAACATAAAGATTATTTTCTTTTTCAAACAAAACCTTTGAATTTATACACATCATACATGAGAAAACGCTTGTATATTGCGAAACAATATGTATAATGTAGCCAGGTTCATTTCAATACTTAACACTGACCAAACCCTGCTGAGGGCATGAGCTATTGAAGGCAAGGTCCATTCATGAAGCGGATATCTCCTTGTGGACATGCTTTATAAGAGATCCACCATTGAGCTGTACCCTATTAAATTGCTCATTCCTACATTCACTACATACATGAAATTACCAGATGGTTATCACTTCTTAAAATTATATGATTAAAAATTAAATAAGTCTTTATTTATCTATATGACTTTGAACTAAATAATATCAAAAGCAACAAGAAAAACTTACCAATTCAATTATTTCACTGGTAAAATCAAGAAAAAGGCAAGATATTTGTGACTATTTCAAGGTTTTACTAAGTGATATAATGAGAGACAATATTAAAAATTTCGAGCATTAGCAATAGCAGTCGGAGTCTAAATTTAACACATGTAAATTTATATGGAATTATTATCAGCAAGATGATATTAAAATTCAGTCTAAAAGATTACAGAAAACCACAAAATGTATTAATTCATATCAATTCATTTTATGAATCTGAAACATCATTTTCTAGTCGATTTTCTACACTGAGGTATATAATCTTAACACGGCATTATATGAAATTGAAGAGTAAAGTGAATTTTATAATGTCCGGACATACATCATGTATATTTAGATTGAAGTGAGCTTGTACTGGAAAGCAAGACAAAAAGAGTCAGAGAAGTGAGTGATGTACATGTAAATGCTTGAGTGAGCCAGATTCGGGAGAATAGGTATTCACAGAGGCCAATGGCCTTAGAGCTATGTTGGTTATTGTGTCTTTGTATAATTTATGTGAACAATCTTTGGAAATTGCTTTATAATTCAACATTTTGACCCTTTCTCAGAGCAGACCTGAGCAGATGATAATGTTAGCCCATCAAAATGCATGTTACATATTGTATTTGCCCCGAATTTACTTATCTCAATTCTCAATGGTTAATGTTTGTCATATGCATGTTATTGAAAATGGCAGCTAATAGATTTTTTGAAAAAATCTAAACAAAATGAAAACAAATCTGAGCCTAATGGAAAATAGATAGAATTGATCCTCGGAAAATACATCTTGCCTACTAAAAGCTGAGGACTCCAACCAATAGTTTCAGATTACATTATATAAAGATATGAAACGTCCCCATTTTTACTGAAATTGTCATGTTAAATGGCCATAATCTTGCAACGATATAAAAATATACACATTTAGAAGAATCGTGATCCGACGATGTAAGCTTTAAAGTGTTGGATAACACATTTACAAACCAAAACGCCTGAAGAAAACATGCATTAATCATTTCTGCCTTTTGATATAGGCATTAATATCATTTTGACGTTCTAATCATAACGTAATATATGTAAATGAGATCATTTATCCAATCAACGATTGCATTCTGCAGGCTGTCCGAAGTACACCATTCATAATGCTCTGTAAACGTTAGGGGGAGCAAATGCTAAGTGAGTTGTTTCATCTCTTGAAGTGCATCATATTTGCCTCCAGTTATCGCCCTTTGCATGTGCAGTGAAACCGATAGGATGGAAGCTAATGCGGTTTTTTGGATGTCCCCCAACAACATAAGTAGCCTACCTGTGCTAAATGTGACGTCACAATAGTGAGTTTCCACATTGGTGATATTGTATCTGGCCAGCCTGAGGTCCCGCCCCATTTCCACTGGGTTCACTGCCCGCCACCGATAATATATCTCCTCGGTTGTATAACGGTCTGAAAAGTTACACAAAACAGGTGATTAGCTGGCTGACTTTGACTCTCAGCCACTTCATTGACTTGTATTTCGAGGCAAACTCAAACCATCTGAACTATACTGTGTTGCTGTTTAGCATCCTATTTTGATATATTAAGGTTATTTCATTTACTGCCATACTAAAAGCGATGCTGTTTATTACTTTTTTGTAATGTTTAGTAATGCCTGCAAAGTGCTTCAAAAATGATCCTTTCCTGCAGCAGACTTAAGCAGGTAATAATTTCGGCCTATTGAAATGCACATTCCAAATTTCGGCCAATTGAAGTGCACATTCCAAACTGAATTGTTCTCATTGGCTAATGTTTGTCAAAAATCATTTTTAAAAACAGTTAAATATTGAAAGTCGTTTCAGAGAAGTTGACAGAATGACAGAATGACAGAAAATCCTCCCAATGTATAAGCTATGATATGCATAGCCTAAACCTGGAGCAGAAAAGTAAATAGGGCACCTACAGCTCATGATCTTCATGTCACAATGCTGAGTGTCCAGGGGAAAGTACTGCAATTTCAATGAGCACCAGATTCGAAGTGTCAATCTGCAATAAATGTTGTATTGAATAATTGTTTTTTTATTTTTTTTAAATTACAAATTTTATAATATAGGAGTGGGGTGGACTCAACATGTACATTTTTGAACTTACACCAAGGGGCCACTGGGTCCATATAAAAATGTGCTCAATTATAATGTCCAAGTTAAACTATACGTAAGCCACATTATTACAAGAAATGTGAAAAACTAAACATACATTTCTTGTGTGGTGTCTGGCAAAAGGTTTGGCAGAATATTTAATACCTGTTTTACAAAGGTAGTTAATCCCCTAACTCTCCATCCATCCAGAGAAACTGATGAAACTATGAATATTTGCTTTAGCGCTATGAACAGTTCTCTGGTATCAGCGCGATATAAGTTTTTTTATTATTATTATTATTATTATTATTATTATTATTATTATTATTATTATTATTATTATTATTATTATTATTATTATTATTATTATTATTATTATTATTATTATTATTATTATTATTATTATTATTATTATTATTATTATTATTATTATTATTATTATTATTATTATTATTATTATTATTATTATTATTGCTTTTCTTGACAATATGAATATTTATGATATGTGACCAGTACTGAACGGAGTGATCCAAGGCACCAGTCATGCAGGCTGTAATAATTCTCAGGGCAGGTCTGTTTTGATAGACTTTTAGGGGAGGTATGTTTGTCCACTCTTCTAGGTAATGCCATATGCTCTTTTAGTGGTAGTTCATATTTTAACATATCCAAAGTCTCCCAAAAAGTGTGATTATTCTTTAGGTGATATGAAATAAAGAAAATATACACCATCTACCCATGACATACACAGAGCACATGGTTGGGAAATTTAAATAGGAAATCTGGAATTACCTATCAGATGTGTATACACAGGAGGCTTACATGGGAAGTAGATACTGACCAATCAGACATTGTGTTCACAAAAGATATTTACACAGGAAATTTAGAAAATGTTGTGCATATTGTAAAGCCTAGATGGCTCTATCAAGCCAACCAAACTTTTCTCTGTTTTTAGCATGTTCCTCAAACCCCCCAGATCACCTTTCTGGGCTTGCCAGGAAGAAGTGATTGGAAAACACGACCTACGTTCTGTTCTGCATCAATACATAAAACAATCTAGCAATAATGTTGGGTAGTCGTGTTTAATCACAAATATATCTACATCAAAAGGAATGGGAATATTTTCGTTTTCATGAAGAGCACCTTGCAAAACAAATTCATGAGGTATCCTGTCTATGCCATTTCTACCTATGTAAACGACTCTTTTAGCATCTTGTCTGTTACATGTGTTTGTTTGCATTGTTTCATCACTCGGTATTTTTTGTATTTGTACAAAGCCTCATTAAGCAAATCTGTATATTAGTTTATTGTACCTATATGTGATGTACCTATATGTGATATTGAGATATTTCTGCCTATATGTGGTTTTCCCACTTTGCTACATTATAAAAACAGCAGGTAATGAGTCCCAGTAACAGGCTTTCATCACTTGAAGCTAGATTAATATTTCATGTTAAATATCATGTATGGAAGTATACATGTTGCCACAACTAGGAACACTGTTCATGAGACATGTCTCTCTATTAAAATCAGAGGAGTTTATGTGTTTAGCCCAGCATTGGTATACATCTTACTGCTGAGAGGACGCAATCTAACTAGCATGTGCACTTTGATTGTTGATTTTGAAATAACATACCTATCGTGCCCATGACGACGCAGCTCTTTTGATCAACTAAAAAGCACAAGTATTTTTTTGCGCAATAAACATCAGAATTTTCTTCGAGATACATTAAAAGGGAAATATCAATAAAAACAAACGTTTGTTCAATGAATTATATATCCTAGAATATTAACGTTTATGAGGAAAAGTTCATTAACAAATTATAAAGCAACACAAATAAAACCACAAACATTATTATGATAGATTCTATGATGCCTGTTTAAAGCATGTATTCAGTATGTCAATGTTCCTGATTGGCTATGTAAAGGCCGTACAGCATAGAAACCACAATTAAGGTTAAACGTCCATTTACTACAGCTTGAACTTCCTATTACCAACCATTATCCCAAGTGATAGCGAAAGTGAATTATTCATATTACCTTGATCCCAATATAGCGAATGTGGCAACAGCCTGAAATAAATCTGTCATATTGCATCATAAAACCCTTCTAAATCTCGTGTCAATGAGAAGTGTCACTTCAACAAGTTGTAAAGTCAATAATTTCAAACTTGTGAAGAAATATGGAGCCTTAATGATTGTTTTTGATGATTAGATGATGGGCCAATTTAATAACCATAAAAAAACATTTTGAAAATCTTATTTGTATTTGTTCTGTCCTGGAGTATTATTTTCTTCTCTTGTATTATATTATCGTTTATGTACCATTATAAATTGATTGTGAGCATCTAATTATTAACCAGATGGAAATATTTCTGCTCAATGTCCTTCAATTCGGTGCTTCAAAATATACCCTAGCCTTATATTGATTAATATTACTGCCCAAATCTAGGATCACAATTATAAACACCAGAAAGGCCTGTGATCCATTCTAGCGAATTATGGAAATGAATAGTGTCCCACAAAATACTATTTGTTTTTGTGTTTACTCCTTAATCCATTGTCAAAAGGGACTTATCAAACGAGAATGTTGATATCTACCCCTACCCACATGAAATACAGCTGCTGATATCTACCCCTACCCACGTGAAATACAGCTGCTGGGATCTACCCCTACCCACATGAAATATAGCTGCTGGGATCTACCCCTACCCACGTGAAACACAGCTGCTGGGATCTACCCCTACCCACGTGAAATACAGCTGCTGGGATCTACCCCTACCCACATGAAATACAGCTGCTGATATCTAACCCTATACCCACATGAAATACAGCTGCTGATATCTACCCCTACCCACATGAAATACAGCTGCTGATATCTACCCCTACCCACATGAAACACAGCTGCTGATATCTACCCTTACCCACGTGAAATGCAGCTGCTGATATCTACCCCTACCCACATGAAATACAGCTGCTGATATCTACCCTTACCCACGTGAAATACAGCTGCTGGGATCTACCCCTACCCACGTGAAACACAGCTGCTGATATCTACCCCTACCCACATGAAATATAGCTGCTGGGATCTACCCCTACCCACGTGAAACACAGCTGCTGGGATCTACCCCTACCCACGTGAAATACAGCTGCTGGGATCTACCCCTACCCACATGAAATACAGCTGCTAACATCTACCCCTATATCCACATGAAATACAGCTGATGATATCTAACCCTATACCCACATAAAATACAGCTGCTGATATCTACCCCTATATCCGCATGAAATACAGCTGCTGATATCTACCCCTACCCACGTGAAATACAGCTGCTGATATCTACCCCTATATCCACATGAAATACAGCTGCTGATATCTAACCCTACCCACATGAAATACAGCTGCTGATATCTACCCCTACCCACATGAAACACAGCTGCTGATATCTACCCTTACCCACGTGAAATACAGCTGCTGATATCTAACCCTACCCACATGAAACACAGCTGCTGATATCTACCCCTACCCACATGAAACACAGCTGCTGATATCTACCCCTACCCACACGAAATACAGCTGCTGATATCTAACCCTACCCACATGAAACACAGCTGCTGATATCTACCCCTCCCCACATGAAATACAGCTGCTGATTTCTACCCCTACCCACATGAAATACAGCTGCCGATTTCTACCCCTATACCCACATGAAACACAGCTGCTGATATCTACCCCTACCCACATGAAACACAGCTGCTGATATCTACCCCTACCCACATGAAATACAGCTGCTGATTTCTACCCCTATACCCACGTGAAATACAGCTGCTGATATCTACCCCTACCCGCATGAAATACAGCTGCTGATATCTACCCTTACCCACATGAAATATAGCTGCTGATATCTACCCCTACCCACGTGAAATACAGCTGCTGATATCTACCCCTACCAACGTGAAATACAGCTGCTGATATCTACCCCTACCCACATGAAACACAGCTGCTGATATCTACCCTTACCCACATGAAATAAAGCTGCTGATATCTACCCCTACCCACATGAAATACAGCTGCTGATATCTACCCCTACCCACATGAAATACAGCTGCTGATATCTACCCCTAACCACATGAAATACAGCTGCTGATATCTACCCTTACCCACATGAAACACAGCTGCTGATATCTACCCTTACCCACATGAAATACAGCTGCTGATATCTACCCCTACCCACATGAAATACAGCTGCTGATTTCTACCCCTATACCCACGTGAAATACAGCTGCTGATATCTAACCCTATACCCACATGAAATACAGCTGCTGATATCTAACCCTATACCCACATGAAATACAGCTGCTGATATCTACCCCTACCCACATGAAATACAGCTGCTGATATCTACCCCTACCCACATGAAATACAGCTGCTGATATCTACCCCTACCCACACGAAATACAGCTGCTGATATCTACCCTTACCCACATGAAATACAGCTGCTGATATCTACCCCTACCCACATGAAATACAGCTGCTGATATCTACCCCTACCCACATGAAATACAGCTGCTGATATCTACCCCTACCCACATGAAATACAGCTGCTGATATCTACTCCTACCCACACGAAATACAGCTGCTGATATCTACCCCTCCCCACATGAAATACAGCTGCTGATATTTACCCTACCCATGTGAAATACAGCTGCTGATATCTACCCTACCCACATGAAATACAGCTGCTGATATCTACCCCTACCCACGTGAAATACAGCTACTGATATCTCTATGCTTAAAACAAGCTGATTCATAATTGTTTGAGAACGAATATGAAACGAATATTTGCTGTGTTTCGCATTACGCATATTGATTTTAACCTTGAATAACACTAATATTTCTTTAAAGTTTATAAACTTTGAAGAATCTTGTCTTATGCAAACATACGCATGGCATTATCCTGATTCAAATCATATCTGCTTGGGTTTACTCAAGTGTTCACCAAGGAGCAGATAATGAAGCCTTGGAGATTCACTGTAGGTTTATAAGGTAAGATATATTATATATAAGGTACACACGATTATCTTCACTTGGCATTGACCAAAACATATTGAGAGCACTCACATGGAAGAGGCGTTTGAACGAATTCACAAAAGCAAGGAAAGCAATACGTGTAACAAAAAGTTAAGAAATGCTATCGTTAGATTAAGATTTTTGTAAGCTCATGTTTTTTTATATTCTTTTCAGAATCTCGTTTTTCGGGTTAGTTTGTGTGCTTAATGGGCTCCTGAAATCAAAGCAGATTGCTGCAGATATTAATATAGCTGCCTCAGTAGGAAATGTTAGTGTGAGATGGCCTAATTGTTTACCTCTGATCATATCTAACAGTGCCATTAGGATAGATCCGGGTATAGAAGTTAGGAACTGTGACGTCATGCCGTATCTCCTCCTTGCCGTTCTCAAAGAATGCATCCGGTACCCACACGGCTTCCTGTAATGTGTGTGGTAATGTGATGCTGAAATAAAAACAGCATTTCATGAAATGTAATTTTTTTTTTGATCATCAGTCCTAAGCACAAAGTATAGACCATGATTTGTAATGGGGTTTGCCAACTTTGTGTGATAGGACATAAGAGGGATACATATCTCTCAACATGGATAGTAGGCACTTGTCAATATAGTAAAGAAGGAGCAGGCATTCGTCAATATAGTACACAAGGGGTAGGTACTTGTCAATATAGAAAAGAAGGGGTAGGATATTGTCAATGTAGTACAGATGGGGTAGGCTATTGTCAATGTAGTACAGATGGGGTAGGCTATTGTCAATGTAGTACAGATGGGGTAGGCTATTGTCAATGTAGTACAGATGGGGTAGGCTATTGTCAATATAGTAAAGAAGGGGCAGGCTATTGTCAATATAGTACAGATGGGGTAGGTACTTGTCAATATAGTACAGATGTGGTAGGTACTTTTCAATATAGTACAGATGGGGTAGGTACTTGTCAATATAGTACAGAATGGGGTAGGTATTAATGCAGTACATGAGGGGTAAACACTCGTCAGTACAGTACAGTAGGGATATGGTGCCTTGTCCCCACAGGAGAAAGAGAAGCATTTTGTGCAGGTAACTTGTTGTAAGTTGCCAATTTGAAGTTGCTAATTTCTAAAGGTATGGATTAAGAACTCAGTGTTGGTGCCAATGAGTGTCTGGTAATATTATTCCATTCTCAAATGATATCATATAATTGAGACATTGATTTCCAGTAAATATAACCACTATATCATAGACGAGGGTGGAGTTTCTCTAACATTTATTTTCAATTAAGGGTCAGACCATTAATTATACAGGAGGTTAAGCGTGGAGGAAATAATTGCTGAGGCTTCTCAGAGAAAATATAAAAGTGCGGATATTAAATATGGCCCGATTGGCATGAAATATATTCTTCTTTTGCTTTCGATTCAGACACTATTGAAAAATCTTTAAATGTCATATTTCAAATCTAATATGTTGCCATCTTATGATATTATATTTTTCGTCAAAATATACACCTGCTGAGAAGCAACTGATCTGGTCCGGATATATTAATGACATATACATTGCTGTTATTTCATGACATATATCAAGATGACAAACAAATATGTTCTGTGGAGCAGTTAGCAACCAGCAATATAAAGCTGTAAATATTTAAAAATCAATT
The DNA here is from genome assembly GCA_949316495.1 of Amphiduros pacificus. Taxonomy (NCBI): domain Eukaryota; kingdom Metazoa; phylum Annelida; class Polychaeta; order Phyllodocida; family Hesionidae; genus Amphiduros; species Amphiduros pacificus. Next base: position 38,171,760 of record OX439003.1, on the reverse strand, counting down.
TTGTAAACACCAATATTCATTTTAAATTGATGTTAAGTTATGGGATATGCATTGCTGGATGTCAAAAAGATTAGAATCGGCTAAAACAATTCGGATTTTGTACACCCTGATTATGGCACACATTATGTCTTTATGAATTTTCCTGTCGATATTACATTTGAGAGGTAATTTAATAAGTGTGAAATAGGACATTGACTTAACTTGCCTCCGCTAATTCAAGAAAGCCCCCCCCCCCCAAAAAAAAAACAAACAAAAAAACATATAGATTCATATGGAATGCTAGAAACAAAGTAATTTAATCTTGTAAGTCGCACTTTTAAAGACAAACCTAACAGACCCCAAATGGCAAAGCTTTATGATAGTTCTTTGTGTATCTAAAATGCCTTTAAGAAAAAAATCTAATAACTAAACCAGATGGTGAGTAATTTTAGGTGAAACACATTTTTACGAATTTAAGATTTTTAGGCTTTCCAAAAAGTAAGTTGGACATTTTGATTGTTTATGTATTTACAGAGAACATGAACATTGCAGATAATCTCCAGTCCCTATGAATTTGATGTCAGAGTATTGATTTTATATTCTATTTATCATATCACTGTTACCAGGACACATCTATAGCTTATCCCACGGAAAAGACATCCTGCTTTGGATTTTTAGTAAAACGACACCATTAATCTCACATAAGTGCTCCCATTCAGTGGCATTTATCACGCTACACAAACTTCTATTTTACTTTGGCAAGAAAGAGAATTTGTTTCTATCTTTGTTCAGAATATCTATACATAATCAAGCATATGAAATTAATTAGAATATGACAAGTCGGTGTAGACAATAGTAATGCATTGCCTGGAGAAAGTTTACATTAGTCGATGTTCGCACCTGTGTTAAGACACGAACATTACCTTGAGCGAAGCATGTGTTACATTCATTCAAACAGATATCATTGGGTGCAAATTGACATAATACTGATATCAAATACCTCGATGCGTTCTGCAATTCATTCGTGAAATCCAGTCTCCTGTCCTGCCATATTTGCTCGAAGTACGCATTCACTGTGTAGTCCTAAAACGAAGCAGATGCATCATTCCTTTAGACTTCATATTAAAAAAATAAAAGAATTACCAACTATTATATTTACATCTGTTCTATTTTTATGCAATTAAGGTGCAAAGCCTTTTAAATATAGTGATACATAGCAACTACAGTTATTTTACTTTGACTTGTTTGTTCTTTATTTGATATTTATAAAATGCCTACCATTTCTTTTTCATCTATATCAGCTATGGCGTTGATCCATAGTGCTAAATCTACCATGATGGGTCCTCCTGAAAAACCACACACAACCACACAGGCATCACTCACTGCTCTGTTTCAGAAATTAAAGGAAGTGTGATTCAGACATGAAAAGATGAAACTGGTACAAAGAGCTGGTTGGAACCATGTATATGTGATAGTGCAATAGTTGCCAGCTAGATGGGTGCATGTAAATATGATATAGTAGTGATGAGAGTATGATTAGTTACAAAGAGCTGGTTTTAGTACAGCATATTTATCCGTTCATCAGTTTATGTGTCTTAATGTACCCCCTAAATGTATTGTTGGAATAGACAACCAATATCACCGTTTTCATATATTTCATGCATGATGTATTATTTCATTCTGAGAAATCAGCCATTGGGACACATTCATTTAAGTACAGGAGCACTATTTGTAGAAAGTTGGAAATATTGATCGCCCACCTGAACAGATCACTGTTAGTCCGGTACTTTCTCTGGTGGAGAAATACCTAATGGTTTGGTGGAACTGATAAAATATTGCAGATTTAGGGATTATTATGTTTCAAATGTGTGTGTTCTATTTTGTTAAAAAGGGGTACCCTGACTTAGATGTGGTTACATGGAGTTACCATAGAAACCAACAATTTCTAAAAAAAAGTCTCCTGGCAAAACACTATGTTAGACCCTCGCCTTTGAAATGACATATGACTTGTCTTAATCTATGAGGACACCTTCGCCACATTTTGTAGGTTTTGCAGGTTTTTAAAGGCACAGTTTCTTATAAAGTATAAGGTGATAGAAGTAGAAATGTAGGAACATACCGTCTGGGGGTAGAGGAGGTGGAATTCTGTGATCATAGTTCCTGGACTTCAGTAAATTCAGAAATTCATCAATCTGTGAAAGATTGGCTGACACCAAACAGCTGAAATACATTTGATAAATTCAACATATGTCTTAAGCTGCATAGATATTGATATTTTTCTACAGTTAAATGTGATCTTGCAAATCTGGTTGGAGCAGATTTGTTACCAATATGATAATACATTTAACAATTTTATTTGATTAGAATAAACGTGCAAACAGCTTTGTGTGTAATATTTGCCCCATCTAATACTCGTTTCTAAAGCAATCAATAAGGAAGCAAACCGTCACATTTTACTCTGATGTATTAAACAGTGATCTGTTGCCAATTCAGCCACATCAACCTGCCAGTTATCTGAAAAAGCTCTCATATTGAACGAACCTTAAACATTAAGGTGGAAGCTGCAAAAAATGTTCATGTGCTTGAATAGAAAGTATCAGACATTGATGTCGATATTGGTGTCGGTGTATATATATATATATATATATATATATATATATATATATATATATATATATATATATATATATATATATATATATATATATATATATATATATATATATTGTGAACAAAAACAAAAGTCGGTCAGTCAGCCATTTTTCTATCATTACAACATATCACATACATGTTTATACTATATCAGCTCCATAAGAAAATATATGCCTTATCGCGAAAGGTAAAAAACCCTGAATGTCATTTTGAATCATACAGCGTGATTACACTTCTTATTAGAAAATAACCAATTTAATTAAAATATTACGAAAGGAAATATACAGTGTTTCAGAGAAAAGGGCAATGCTGCATAAGATAATTGACAACGATCGCAGTCCCAACCAAAAGGAAATGATAGTCTTTACAGGTTTTTTCTGTCCGTTGATAAATAGGCGTTCTCATGTGATGCCTCAATTATTTATTCTTGTATTCAATATATGATATCGAATATTAATGGTTAAACATAAAATGAGCCCCGTTACGTTACGTTATTCATTTATGTAAACTGAAGATGTAATACATGGATTGCTGAATTTTGTATTATCAACAACCAATAATTACGCAAAGCAAATATAATAACATTATGGGGACATTTTTGCGTCTTTTGTACGAAATATTACTCTTCTTTCCAAGGTTAAAACTAAGTGAAGAAAAGTGTGTGATTCCTGGAGACACATTCCAGATCCAAACAGCCATGTGTCATTAGATAGCCTTGGACTGTGTTAGTAAGCCTTTTGAGGATGTTTGGTGTCACCGAGATGTTATTAACACAAAGCAAATAATACATTGTTATTGTTCTGAATGTCCCTGACTGTTATGTGAGAATAGATAACATGTCCCAGCTGAAAGAGATTTACTTGTGTGTAATCATGAACATGAAACCAATGCTCATACCAAGGGGCTCATGAATTATTTTCAATTATGACTTGAGTTTGCCATTTACAAATAAAATATTCAATATTAGAGTGCATATGTGAATATATTGGTACTTTCCATGTGTATACATATTGCGCAATTATCCAAGGTATGGCAGAAAGGGCGTGAATCTGGACAGACCTGTACTCCTTGTGTGGCTGTGTACAATGCCCTGCAGGGAGTACGAGGACTCCAATATAATATTACGGTAATATCCCAGTATCGTCCAGGTATATTAGGGCTGTTGCTGATATTACTTTAACCATCAAGGCCCAAGTAGGTAACTGTAGGGAACAAGTAGGTAACTGCGCAGATGCCTGGACCATTCATGTCTATGAACAAATGTCATGCAGAAAGTGCATGGAGAAACGTCATGTCATATATTTACCCTGCTCAATGTGAATGTGAAAAGAACATTCCCGACTGATCACATAATCATCTTGATCAACTCCAGTATACAAAGCATTCGTATGTTACTGCATCTGACTGACATTACTTTTATGGTAATCGTATCCTACCAAGAAACAAATTAACAATATTGTGAATACAATAAATAGGAATCACCCCAGGAATGTAAAGAGAATCCACTTTAACCAGATGATTTATGGCCGGGAAATTGACAAAGTATTGGTCTGATCAATATGGTTAAAAGGTGCTATATCATATGTTATACGTGTATAAAGCCAATAACATACAAGACAAAGTTTGTAAGTCTGTATGTTATCTGCGAGTATGGCTTTTAATGCATGGTATAGTTATTTGCACCTGTCTCTTCCTCTTGCAAACATTGATAAACAAGAAGAAGGAAGATATAAGTAACTCTCAGAGTAAGTCATTGTTAAAGTACATGAATGCATGTACATAAAATTCAGATTCTTTGCAAATAAAGTGCTTATTGCCATAGGCAAACAAACACAGAAGGCAAATATCGTTTAAACTTGGAGATTAATATGGGCATACATGTCTACCACAAGATGGTAGAAAATGTCAAATCATGCTAATAGTAGATGTTCTATGTGTGTTCCCTTCATATAGCATACGATATGATTTGAAATATGATGTGCACACCTAATGCTAGCATGTTCCTGTGGTAGCAGTACATTTGCTGCAAAAGCTGCAGGCTGAAATGTTTTACAGATCTTCTTTTATTCAATTTACGCGCTTAAATATTTTATGCAATAGAATGTTTGGCATTCTCAAGGTAGGTCTCTCAAGAGCTCCCGTAAGATATCTCTTGGGAATTCTGTTTCGTGCCACCCGCAAAAGATAGAAGTTCAAAACTCCATTACTTACACGTTGAATCTTTTTGTTTAAACATTCATCTCAATTTTCACCCGGTAGATTAGCAAACGAAGTATTAGCCCTAAAAATGGATAACATGTTTGGGAAGGTTGGATTTATTTAAAATATATTTTTAGTTTTTGGTTCAATATTGCAATGTATTCATGATTTCTTATACAAAATGACAACTGTATATAATGTCATTTTAGGTACAGCAGGAATTGTGTGTGAATACAGCAAAGGTTTGATGATATTTTACAGTACAGTTTTGTCGTACGTTCAGTGTAGGTAAATCATCATTTGGTAAAATGCGTTGACCAAATTAATCTATTAAGTAGATATGCGATGAAAGCAGAACCTTGAGGATTGCAGGGATGGAATTTTTGTGTTTTGATGAACGAGTATCGAGATACATACAAATAACTTATGCCTGACTTAGATGAGATAATCTCCCTATAATACTATATGAATTAGATATATATTGACAGCAGACCATTGTGGATATTGGGGGTAATGGAGATTTTATGTTGTAAAGAACTGAGCACATAAAAAGTGTTAGTTTGGACAGGTACAATCTACTTGTTTTAGTTGACTAACCACACGTAAAGCTCATTGGATACACACTCCATATCAATACCATATACCGAGATATTGTACAGCTCTTCATGTCAATGCCAGCCCATCAAGCTTCAGTGTCTCCAAAGCATATAGGCTTTGATGTATGCAAAGTATGAGTAGATCAGACCTGTGGACTGACAATCTGTCATATCTCTGAAAAATATTCCTAATTACATACTGTGCATGCTCTCATTCTAAATATGAAATGTATAGGAAAATATATGATACTGACATTATTTGACAAGATGTTGGAATATTAAAAATATCATTTCATCCCCTGATTTATTTTGAGATATACCAAACATTATATCACTTTTATAATATTGGTTCATATTTGTATTATCATATGATTTCACCAGAAAGACCATAAATCTAGGGTCACCACGTTTAAATATAGTAGCTTTTTCAGAATTATGTGATGCAGAATTTACAACCTTTCTTAGTTTTCCTCTTAATAATTCTTATTGAAATGATTGCAATGTATAGACATTGGTAATGTGATAGAATAAAGCAATTTTCTGCATCGTCTGATGAACTTAATCGTTCAAGTTCGAGGCTACAGTTCAAGATATGGCACTATCTTGCTACGACCCTAATTCATAACATCAAAAGCAAAATATGCCGTAAATCTAAATGTTGACGAATATGATAGAATTAATCATCGAAATCTGATTACGTCAATAAAATGTTATCTGATGTAATGAAATATTGCCACAATAATGACATTTTGATTACATGCCATTAATGATTTATTAGCGCCTATTAATAAAAAGTGATATCATACGCATACAAACCAATGATGACAATTTAATAATTCAACATTCTGGACATGTTTTGGGTTGATTCATTGCTTTCATACTCATTCCTGATAAGGTGAGGAAATGGGATGTTTAAAATCTACAAGTTATTAACATGAAAACTTTGACTGCAAATAATGTTTAGTTACCTGCTGAGATTAATCAGGTTGAATCCTGAGATGCAGAGTAAGGCCAGTATATACACCATGGTCCTGAGTGGCAATACAATACTTGTGTCACCGCATCCACGCGGCAAACCAGGCCGGTGTGACCAGCCCCGCATTGACTCTACAGGTACGTTCGGCCCACCACGGCTATTTACAATATAACGATTTTATATGCGCTGTATAAAGATGCCCGGTCACGTCTGAAGTAATAGCAGATGCTGGCTGTGGTGTTATCTTTGTAGAGGTAGAGACGTGCACCTGGCTGCTGATGCTTATGCTCCCCATGACACTGCACATGTGCACTTCCTCTCTATGTAACTTAGTCCACTTCTCCTCATTTGCATTATTGATCAAGTATTGGCAATTACATCCATAACAATACCAGTGGCCACAATCAGGTCATACTCTCACAGAAAAGGCTTATCATTTTCATCAATTCAACTTCTACATCTTGATACTTGAAAGAACTCTCTTATTCTACAGAATATCTTACTGAAATCATCAAACAAGTTCTAATAAATTGTTGTGGTATGTGAGTACTAAAGGATAATTCTGTGAGTACCAAAGGAAGAAAATCTTACAAAATATTTCTTTTATTTTATAAGAGATGTGTAATCATATCAATGCTATCAAATCCTCAACGTGATTTGGAAATATGATCATTTCACAGCGGAAGAAATCATTATCTTGTTTTATGCAATATTGCAATCTTGCTTACTTGCATGCGTCTCATGCCTTAAGAACACATGGAATACATATCACCTGATTTATTTCAGTAAAATGAGGTGATGAAAAATATTGACACACTTTGTATTTTGTAAGTCTCAATACCGACATTTGCATGTATGTCGAAAACGTATATAGCTTTTTTGAGTCAGGTAATAAAATAAACTGAGATTAAACAAATAACGACTGCTTCATCATGTCAGTCATGACAGAAATCACAAAACATCAAAAATACTCTCTCGTGATCATGAGATAAGAAATCTTCCCAAATATTGAAGGATGTGCGAAATAAATTCATCATTTCTAGTGCTCCCTGCAGATGGTTCTTTCTTTTAGGAATTCTCTTTGTGTTGAACAACAACAACAAAACAACAACACCAGCAACAACAATAACAACAAAAACAACTTAGGCCTCACATTGGGACGCCTCATGTCTCACATCTTGACACCTTATGCCTCACATTGGGACGCCGTATGCCTCACATTGGGACACCTTATGCCTCACATTGGGACGCCTCATGTCTCACATCTTGACACCTTATGCCTCACATTGGGACTCCATATGCCTCACATTGGTACGCCTTATGCCTCACATCTTGACACCTTGTGCCTCACATTGGGACGCTGTATGCTTCACATTGGGACGCCTTACGCCTCACATCTTGACACCTTATGCCTCACATTGGGACGCCGTATGCCTCACATTGGGACTCCATATGCCTCACATTGGGACGCCTCATGTCTCACATTGGGACGCCATATGCCTCACATTTTGACACCTTGTGCTTCACATTTTGACACCTTATGCCTCACATTGGGACTCCATATGCCTCACATTGGGACGCTGTATGCCTCACATTGAGACGCCTTATGCCTCACATTGGGACGCCGTATGCCTCACATTGGGACGCTGTATGCCTCACATTGGGACGCCTTAGGCCTCACATTGTGACGCCTTATGCCTCACATTGGGACGCCTTAGGCCTCACATTGGGACGCCTTAGGCCTCACATTGGGACTCCTTATGCATTGCGTATATGCACTTTATTCCTATTGGAGACCAACACCAATCGTGCTGAGCAGTGGCGAGATGACCTTCACTCACTTCCTGCTGTTGGACACTAAAGCCCATCGTGCTGAGCAGTGGCGAGATTAGTCATGGCATCCACTCCCTAAATAACTAGCCCTTTCCCAAGGATATTTTCTGCTATATTTTATTTGCATTTTAAACATTTTTGAGCAGCTTAGGGGCAGTTTTTAGGTCGTGGAGTACTTCAGTAAAAAAAATATGGCTTGATGCATGCCTTTCTGACATGTACCCTTAAATAATGGAAACTGCCTTCTTACTGGCCTTCCAGTAGACTGGTCCCCCACCGATTGTCAAGAACATCGTGTGGATACACAGAGGGCGGCACCAGTCTAGCCTTCCAGCAGCTGACATTAAAACTACAGTAATTTCAGAATTATGCAGCACATGTGATGGGGATGATCAGAAAAATTTATATTTGTGAAAAATGAATAGAATTACGTTGGCTTCCAGTTTATGCTAGAATTAATTTCAAAAACAATTTCAAGACAGGGAAAGACATTGGGCGAATCTTTAAGGGTGCGTAGACGCTTGATTTTTGTGGTTTTTTCTGTGTATTTATATGTCCGCTAGATTTTGATCCATTGGAAGGTGATTTATCTGCTGATTTTGGAATATTTCTTTTTTTTTTAGTTATTTCAAATCCAATATGACAGCCACTCAATCACCACCACATTTCTACTTTTGTTATTGTCTCAAACAGAAGCTATATTGATGAAACTACTTTGGATAACAGTGTGTCAAGCGAATGCCAGAAATACACCACAACAAAGTTTCAGCCCTTAAATAATTAGAGGTAAAGAAATTAATACAAGAAGCATCAAAGAAGTCATGTGAATTAGAGGCATTACCAACCTGGCTCATGAATGAGTGCGTGGGGTCACTTTTACCGCTTCTAACAGCAAATCAGTGACCTTGGGCAATATGCAAGATAAGATGAAAATGACCATTATCAGGCCACTAATAAAAAAAGCTTAGAATACTAAACGACATACTGTTAGACATTGATAAAAATAAAACAGTGATGTTGATCCTGTTAGACCTCTCTGTGGCTTTTGATATCATAGACCATGACATAGTGTTAGGAAGACTAGAAAAAGGTGTGGAATTACACTGCTCTAACATGGTTCAAATCTTACTTGACAAACAGAAACAATGTGTGACTATTGAGGGGAAACAATAAAAAAACATGAATATTAATTATGGTGTCCCACAAGGCTCATTTCTGGGCCCTTTGCTGTTTACCACATATATGGAACCCCTGGCTGACATCATTGCACCCTATGGTCTGAGATATCATACCTATGCAGACGACACTCAGCTCTACATATGCTTTGACCCACTGCTTGCCTATGATGTAGCTAGATCTACAATGGAAATGGAAGATTGTATTAAGAAGATAAAACTATTTCTAATTGAAAATAAAATGAAAATAAATGATGGAAAATCCTCACATCTCCAAAGTGAAAAGATACCAAGCAAAATTACGGTAGGTGAAGCGACCATCTCCAGAGATCCATGTGAAAACACTTAAGAGATTGTTTAGATGAAAAAACTGCAAATACACTAGCACATGCTTTTATTACCTCTACACTTGATTATAGTAACTCATTACTAGCCGGAATCCCTAGGTGTGAACTAGAAAAAACTACACAAATTACAAAATGCTGCGGCAAGGGTTGTTGGCAAATTAAAGAAAAGTGATCATATAACCCATAAATTGAAAGAGCTGCACTGGCTGCCAGTTGAGGCTAGGATTGATTTTAAGATAGCCCTTCTCACTTGGAAGGTGCAAAATGGTTTAGCCCCAGTATACCTCTCAAATCTACTGGTATCAAAAAACAATACAAGAGCACTTAGGTCCAATGAAAATAATGAATATGTTATCCCCTGGAAGAATTTAAAGACTTATGGAGATAGGGCCTTTGCCGTATATGCACCAAGAAAATGGAATACACTGCCCTTAGAAATAAGAAATTCTAAAACGTGAGAAACTTTTAAAACAAAATTAAAAACTCGTTTATAAAGGATATTTCTACTTAAAAGCGCCATGAGCATGAGCTAGTTGGTTTTGTAACTAACTGGGATAGACCAAATGAATGAAAAAAACATAATTTATACTTTGTCAGAGGAATTGTCAAATATTATACAAATACAAAATTATTGAGGTGATGGGCCTGTGACCTTGAAAAGTAGGTGAAGGTCATCGTCCATCAAACTCACCAGATGCTTGTGTGTCGATTCTCATGAAGCTGCCATAATTTGTTCTTGAGTTATTGCAATATGGATTTGGCATAATTGTCCCCTAGACCTTGAAAAGTAGGTGAAGGTCTCCATTCATCAAACTCGTTTGGGGTCTTCACCATATGCTTATGTGTGCCAATTCTTATGAAGCTGCCAACATTTGTTCTCAAGTTAAAGGATGTTAGGGTATTTGATATAATTGTCCCTGTGAACTTGAAAAGTAGGTGAAGGTCATGCTCAAAAAGGTATGAGGTCTTCACCAGATGCTTATGTCTGTCAAGTCTCATAAAGCTGCCATCATTCAGCTGATCATTTGTTCTTGAGTTATCGCAATGATGGGATTTGATATAATTGTCCCTGTGACATTGAAAAGTAGGTGAAAGTCACCATCCATCAAAATCGTCTGGGGTCTTCACCAGATGGTTATGTGTGTTAATTCTCATGATGCTGCCAACATTTGTTATTGAGTTATTGCAATTTTCCATAAAAAAGTCTGAGGTCTTCACCAGATCCTTATGTCAAATCTAGTAAAGCTGCCATCATTTGCATGCATGCATATGCACGCATACACTTTACCCATTAATAGCCGAGAATTCCACACAGTAGTTTCAGTGCATAAGATCGAGTTTGACGGAGAGAATGGCAAATTCCTTACTTACTGCGTATGGGGATATAGTCAGCATAGCAAACAATGGGAATATAATTTGCTGGGTAAAGATGTCGAGATTGGAATCTTAAAGGGGGCATTCTTTTCCTCATAATTTCAGATTTTCAGAAAGGCTCTGAGAATAATATCTCTGTTCACTTGACCTTCTGGTTGTGCAGACAACAATCTTTAAAGTAAAAAAACATTCATATATTTGTATTTTACATATTTATTCTCTATGGAAACCATATAACATTCTAATATATAACATTTTTGTCCAATGTTTTATATAATTTATATTCAAGTGTATTGTATGAAAATTGGACGAATTTTTCAATAGTTTCAAAAACATCACTTAGTTAGCATGAACTAAGATTAATGATTGCATATCCAATAATATCTCTTCATATATTAACCAGAAAAAAACAAACACTGGAGACACTGAAAATATGCCATCAAATGAGGGTCTGGATGAATGAGTATGTGCCCAAATTTAATATTCATCCAAATAGTTTAACACCACTAATCAGTTATTCATTGCAAATTCGTCTTCTGAGGAACTATGATCATATCAATCAAACAATTTAAAAAATTGGAGTACTCTGCCTTTCTTTTGAGAGAAATTACGAAAATAAGACTTGCTGGTAATGTATGGAGAGAAAAAAAATTGACAATATTTTGCAAGATTTTTGCAAGGTCAACTCATTGAGGCTGGAGTCACATTAAAGGTTTTAAGAACTACCCATCCATACATTGTAATAATATATCAATGAACGCTCACAAAGCATCGCTACTTTGGCACACTTTGAATTACAATATCCCTGTTATGAATCTACCATCAAGTACTGAAGAGTACTTAGAAGTCCGTGAAATAATGTAAAATTTAATATTGAAGCACATGGTATTTGCAAACCTGTTGAATGCATTTTTTAAATACAGATGTTATTTTGTACACCTCTGGTTATTTGAATTTAACTGATTTCTGCTATAAATATAACAAAAACAAACCATTTTTTCAGTAATCTAAGTGTAAAAACAGAGCAGATCTAATCAGGCCTAGAAAATAAATACACTTCTTACATATTATGTTAGTACCATGTGCTTGTATACAAATTTCATTATTTCCACACAATATCTGTGAAATAAATATACACATATTGATACTGCCCAATTTGTGAATAAAACATTGAAATCATTTTAAAACATTACTCTCATTATGACACAGAAAAAATAATATAACTATATAGTCCTATAGACCATGTGACTACCTTGTTATTGGAGGTTCTCTTATAAAACAGTTGATGAATTTATGTTGGGTCAACAATAATAGCAGACATGGTTACAGCCAGATTCTATACTGTAACATAAACCGCATTGTAATTGCTACATTTAATGGTTGATATCTGACCTAATAACCTAGTTTTATGTACTGCGTTATACTATAAGACAGAAACAAAAATGTGATTGAGATCTGATCACTTTAAAAATGACTCAAAGCTACTTGGCAACCAAAAGATCAAATGACCACCTCCTACGTCCCATGATAATATATTGCATTATGTTATTAGGCTTAAATACTTAATTATTCATAAGCATATGTAAATAAGAGACGGACAGGCATCTTGACAGACACATGCACAAACGGACATACAGAATGATTACTAAAATTAATTACTTCAGAATCATGGTTTGCTAAACATACATAACAGAGTTGCCACATGGATTAGATTTAAATATTTCCTGCCCTTTTACTGGGTTCCCTGTAACTAATTTTATTTTTCACTGAGTGATTTGACCACATCACAATTATTGCAGACCTTTGCCATTGTTATATTTCTACTGTCTATTTAAAACTTAGTAATTTATAACTCATGTCTCAACTTGTATTCACAACTATCATGAAAAAATAATATATTGTCAAAATTTCATTAATAAATCTACTGACCATGAGAGTAATTGAAATTGTTTGCAAAATAGCCAATTCCCCTGTCCAAATTTCTAATTCCCTTCCCCCTTTTCCCGACTGTTGGCAACCCTGGTACAAGGCAAGCAAATACATAATCTTAGCTGATAAATATCAGTTAAAATATGACGTGCTTTGGAATGATTTATGTAATCAAAACTGTACAAAATCATGTGAATAATATAGGTTTGCCACAAAAATAAGCTTACAAATATAATTAAGCCCAGCGTACATGTAGTCTATACACACACATATATCTGATTTATCACAATCATTTAATTATCATTACTTTCCATTTTTATTACAATATCAAAATATTTTCTTATTATTCAAGATTGAAAGATTGAATGCTAAATTAAGATCCTTTATTTATTATTTATGATGAATTAAATGTGTTGATTCATATGTATTGATTTGTTCAAATTTGGGGTTTAACATCACATTCAATATCATTTCAGACATTTCAGGATGAGACCATTTTATAGCAGATATAATACTGCCTCACTGAATTGTCATGCACCAGGTCCTCAAGGGCATGGGGAAAATAAGTATTATCATTAAGTATGTTTATCTATTATTTGATCTTATTTTTGTGTGTTTTAAAATATAATTGTTTCTGTTATTTATGTTCATCTATGATCTCGATTATTTTTGTTTGTTTGTCAGGCACTCAAATGGCATACCAGAAAAATCTTCTGCAAATGTTATTAATAAATAACATCTGAAGGTTGCAGGTTGTTTTTATAGTTGTGAATTTTCTGCCAAGACATTAATGGGGTAACTTGCATTCTTCTTAGAGATGCACATTCTTAATATCACAGTATTATTATATTAAAAAGCTTAGACTATCTTTTTCTTATGTTACATTCAATTCTACCATTTCAATGTGATATTTGCTGATTGTGTCCTAATGCAGTGAATTATGTAATATTCACACGAACATCAAAGTTGTAGTTTGAAAATATATGTGGGTTACTATATTTACTATAAGCAAGGCAACAATGCCTCGGTTACTGTCTTTGCTGTTAGCAAGGCAACAATGCCTGAGTTGCTATATTTACTATTAGCAAGGCAACATCTGGGTTCTGACATATACTGTTAGCAAGGCAACAATGCCTGGGTAACTATATTTACTATTAGCAAGGCAACATCTGGGTTACAACCTATACTGTTAGCAAGGCAACAATGCCTGAGTTAATGTCTGTACTCTTGGCATGGAACAATCTTTTACTGGTATATAATGTGGCAAATTACATAGTATCACAATCTGCTTACATTTGTAATCACAGATTCATGTTAACCTCAATTTCTATCCATAATACCGGGCATATTCTTGGACAGATACATGTTTGAGCCTCCATAGCATGTACTTTACAGTGAAAGCCTACTAATGACAACAACCTGTTTACTCATTCATTTCATTACCATCACCCAACTTAGTCATAAACAATAATTTCTCAACTGAATGTGACCTGAAATAAGATTCTGGCAAGCATCTGTTTGATTAATAAACCCCAACATCTTACCTATCAGATAATATGTCATGATTTATCAAGTGATACATGTAATTATAATCAGTATTTTCTACAATACAAGCCACAAATATCTCCTCTGATTGATATAGCTTCAATACACATGCATATATGCATCTGTCTTTAATATAAACAAAAAAACATTTTCACAAAATATATACCCAAGATAAACAAGTTATTTGGAAAGTTTGGAGTTTTGACACATATTTTGTAACTTATTGCAAAGACCATCATTTTATTAAAATATTACACCATAGTCTACCAACTATAAACTAATCAAATAATACAAATAAACAATAAACTGAGTTCAACCCAGGTCAGGCCACATCCATATTATTGGCTTTATCGTCTATACCCAGATTATTATAGAATCAAACTGGATTCACATGCAAACTGGATTCACATGAGTTATGGTGTGACAATAATCATCATGAACACTACTCATAAGTAACATTAAATAAAGGCAAATGCATCTCATCCTATACATATCTTAATCACTTGCTCACATTTATATATATATTATTGCTACAATGTGCACACACTGATTTTATCACTGGAAAACCCCTTTCAAATTCTCTTGTTCTAATAAGTCTCATGCTTGGAAAAATAGCAATTAGAACATGTCAACAATGACTACTCTGTCTTAAAATGATTAACTTTCAAAGGCTTGCTTATAATGCTAACACTTGAACAAACACTTGGGATTTAACTTTTCTCATGTCCTTTACCAAGTGCATGGAAAAGGTTAATAAGGGATGGAAGGTCTGCACATTTGTCAAAATATATTCTACTATATTGGGATAAACAATTATGACCAGATGTAATATTGCATAAAATATTTACAACGTTTGATATCATAACTGTCAAGTTATACATACTATACACTATACTCCTACATTCCCATTTTTCTCAAGTTGTATACTGTTAGTTGGGTTAACATGATTGTCATCAGTAACAATGAACTGGGGGTCGGGCTGGCTGTGGCTGAGGTATGCTTCCTGGGCAATGCTCAGCAAATGTTTTGACTCGACCGGCCCTGTCTGTTCGACCATCTTGAAAAATTGGCTGTCTTCATTTTGTAGCAGGGTGTATGGCTCATCAAACTCCACAATATTTCCCTCACTCAGCACCTATGAGAAAAGCAACATAAAAAGGGATGGTAAAATTGGAATTCTTTAAGTGGCCTTGTCATTTGTATCAAATAGGTATAGTGAATAGAAGAGGCAAAAGTAGTGTTGGAATGGGGGAAAATAGTGCAAATTTTATCAATACATGTGCATTGTCTCAGAGAAACAGTTCTATATTTCAACCAGTATTACAGCCATTTCATTTGTTTATTCAAATACTACAATATTCTTTGATACAAGAACTTTTTGGGGACAAAGAAAAAAGATATAGATAAGGAGAACAGAATAGAAATATATAAAAATAGAACAAGAAGAGAATATTTATGGAAGAGAATAGAAAAGGTAAAATAAAAGAGGAACATGAGGATGAAAAAATGAATAGAAAACAGGAGAAAAAATGAAAATTGAAAGGTAGAAAGAAACAACAAACACCCACATGGTTCCCCGTATTGGTTATAATACAGTTTGAGTAAACAAGGCAACCTGGGCAAGTTTGGACTGAATCTAATCTTATAATCAAAAGGTTATTTCAAAACTTTGTAAAAGATTTATAAAATGTATTGATAATCAAAATATCTTATAAACACGAATATATAATATATATTGCTGCTATATTATATGCAAGGTAATCTAAATTTGCCATCATCTTGACTTCAATGAAAAGCTGTTCTCAAAATGTTCACTAAATGCTTCCTGAAGCCCTGGGAAAGATCAACATTAAACCTGTCAGGTCATAAAGCATTCATGTGTACAGTTTGGTTCCAGACAATGCAATATTGTTAAGTTAGAGAGCCTGCACCCTGATTGTTTTGTTTGTTTGTTTGGGGTTTACATCACTTTCAACATTATTTCAGTCATTTCATGTTGATGAGACCTACTTGTTGCAGATATAGTGCTGCCTCACTGATCTGTCATAGAAGGAAAATGGATAAGGCCTTTAGGCACGGGCCTCAGCTCGCATGGGAAATTGTATCATGAGTTCAATCTCGGCACAGCCAGGGATTGAACCCATGACCTTTGGATCACCATAGAGGAACTGGTGCTAATAAGCTGGCTCTATAACCAACTGTGCCACAGCCCCTGGCCTTCTAACCCTGGTCTAATATCAAAGTTTAAAAAGGTTCAAAAGTACAGACAGATGAACCAACATATGGATGGACACATGTCTTACAGTGTCCCCAACAAAACTTTCAATAAAGGAGAAGAATATGATGAGAAAATACTACATGCAATTGGTGTTGTTGTATATTTGGTGTGGAGTGTGGTGCCCTCTGGCCAGTGCTAGTGTAATGCACTGTAGTGGTGACCTCTAGTGTGAGACTGTGAGTGTATCAGACTTGTCAGTTTGGAATGTGAAAGGAGTGCTTGGTCATTGTTGTATGAGCATTACATGAAAATATAGCACAATATTATTTACATCCCTTGAGTTCAAGTTGTTTATTATATGCACAATCCACTCTCAAGTGAAATTGTGATATTGGAGAGAAAATACAGAAGATTGTGTTTGAACAGATCACTAATAGGCCTTCAAGAGGTGTATGTGTGGTAAACATTGTGAACTTGTAATTGAAATAAAGGAGTAGCTATGGCAAGATTGTGTTGACTTGCGGGCAAATGGAGCCCATCATCATATAGCTCCCAAGACTAGAGAGACTAGAGTAGTCACTTACCATAACCCGGTCCGAGTCCATGATTGTGTTGAGTCGGTGAGCAATTGTAAGGACAGAACATTCAGAGAACTTCTTTCTTATGGTCTGCTGGATTAACCCATCTGTCCTAAAATCATATTCAATCAAAAGCAAATCATTTTTTTGCTAAAAATATCACATAACCAATATTCAGCAGAGAGTAATATGTTACATATGTGACCTTTCAGAAGATACTATGTCCTTTTTAAAAATGTTTTGAACCTTTCAACTTTTCCGTGCCCTGGGAGGGAGCGGGGACATAACTGTCTGAGGGGGGAGGGGGGAGGGGGGAGTGAAGCTCAATGTCCTTTGCCTGAGGAGGGGAGTGAGAGGCTCAATGTCCTTCCCAAATAACAAGACAGCTAAAATCGATCAGAATCATTACATACTAAATATAGATACCAAATATATCTTAAAAGCCATACCTGGGATCGACATTGGCAGTGGCCTCGTCTATAACAAGGATCTTGTTCTTTCTGAGCACTGCTCTGGCCAGGCATATAAGTTGTCTCTGACCTACACTGAAGTTGGTACCCCCCTCTGATATAGCAGCTTCCAGTTTGCCTGGCAGCTCCTGCACTGCTGCCCTCAGCTGTACCTCCTCCAGGGCCAGCCACAGAGCTGAATCTAAATGCTGGCTGAAAGGGTCCAGGTTCCTGCGAACTGTGCCGGTGAACAAAACTGGATCCTAAAACAACAATTATATATTCCAATATCAGAGGAAATTGTCGGGAGATAGTAATTCTGAGAACATCAATGCATGAAAAAGAAGTCTAAATAATACATAGTAAAACAACACTCAAAAGGAGGGTAAGTTATCAACAATCAACAATAATTAATCCGTTCTTCTCTTAATCAAGGTACCTGTGGTATGATGGAGAGCTTGGATCTGAGGTCATGTAGTCCCATCTGTGTGATATCCAGTCCATCTATCTGTACCAAACCATCTGGCTCAGCCATGCGGAACAACATGGTAATTAGAGAACTCTTTCCTGCTCCAGTACGACCAACTATACCTACCTGCATGTCAAAATAATGAAAAGCTTTTTTACATTCATTCTACAAAGCAATTTGCATCAGTCTTTTTACATGATCATCACTCTGCAATATTACTTGAGAAAATCAAACTTCAATATACCTCATTTTTCTTAATTTCTCAAAATGAGTTGCTGAACAGAATAATTTTTTAACAGACCAAATATATTTTTAAAAAATCTGTTGTACCTTTTCTTTTGCCCTCACACAAAAATTAAGCCCTTTCAGCACATAGGGAGCGTCTTGTGAATATCTGAACTTGACACCCTGTCCAGTGATTATACCATGCCTTGGCCAGGAATCCTCTGGTTTCTTGTCTTTTACAGATTCAAGTGCGGCCTCTGGTGGCAAGTTACAATACTCAATCACTCTTTCTACTGAGGTCATCTGGAAGATTAAAAGGTATAACATGATTTCCAATTCTGGCAGCTCAAGATTCAAGATTTATAATGCACCAGGTGGCACTGTAGTCATGTACAATGCATCCTGGGATAGTTCTTGGTGTTATTTATGATTGTTTTCTTTGACAATACAGTATGATTATCTTCTGTGAGGTAGTAGAATATAGTTCCCACACTACTGAGCTGAGAAAACGTCTATTCTTGGATGGCTGAGGCTTCCATTTTTGACAAATGCACATTTTTAGAAAAATCAAGATCTTTTCATCACTTTTTAAAATTATGAATAAGAACATCATTAGATGACAAATTTTCTAATTCAGCGTATACCCTTTCAGCACAGTATATTATAAAATCTGTATCTAATGTCATGTCAGTCAAGTATTATGCAGCACAGAAACATTCTTTGCACCAATCAATTATGAGAATCATAGACATTAATTAGTTATGTATCAATGTTACATGAGGGACAAATGATTCTGTAGTTTGGATATGCTAATGTGATTAACAAAATGGATTGTTATGAAAATTGCACAAATGTGTCATGAAAACACAATCAAAAGAGTGCTTTTTTTTGTCAATTCACATCTGTTTAGCAATTATTCAAAAGTAAGAGAGAGAATAGGATACAGATCTGTGTACCAAGGTGTGAATGGATGCCCATTCTAGCACTGGTTGTAGTTTGAGACAGATGTTGAGACTATGGAGTGGTCTTTACCTGATTTTCAACCTCTGCACTTTGTCTGACTCCCCACTGGAATAGGCCCATGAGGCTGATTGCATATGTCAATGTTAATCCCACCAATCCTCCATTTAGACCTACAAAACATAACAATATCAAAACCGTAAGTAGTCAAATTTGGGAATTGACATATCAAACATGAGAGGTACTTATTTTGCTAGATAAAAAGAGTTCTGAATACTTTGCAGACAGCATAAAAGATCTGTTTTATAAAACCTGATGGTGATCTGTAACCATATTCCTAATCTATGCTGGCATCATTCCTAACCTGTGGCCACTTTGTTAATCTCACAATGTTTTCCAAAAATAGGTGTTCTTTAACTATTTTTCTAAGGTTACAGATATGAAAATGTTTTAAATGTTCACCAAAAAACTTTAACATTTCACTTAGTCTTACTGCCTGTTATATTTAAACCAATATCACTTCATTTAAACCAATATGAGAAATTGGTAGGAATTCCTGTGATCATGTGAAAATTGTTCTGTATATCTATCCGGGGCTATTTATCAAGTAAAGATTTGCCAAAAATTTTAATTCTACCTTGCAAATTATATGTACACATGCCAACAGCACATATTAATGCTTGTTTGAAGTATTTTAGGGATATAAGTATATAACTTACTCTCTGCTGCCAGCACACTGCAGAATGCCACGGAGGAGACAAATAGAGCACAGAGCCAGTCAAGCCTGATAGCAAACCATCTGCTGGTGGAGAGGAAGAGAAACCATGCCTCCGAGTGCAGGTCCTGGTGCCGGAAGTACTCCTTTATAAACTGCTCCGTGCTGCCAAATGCCCGGATGGTATGCAAGCCATTCAGACTGGCACTCAGGTGGGAATATACTGGACTGCGAGCTGAGAT
Source organism: Amphiduros pacificus (assembly GCA_949316495.1). Classification (NCBI taxonomy): domain Eukaryota; kingdom Metazoa; phylum Annelida; class Polychaeta; order Phyllodocida; family Hesionidae; genus Amphiduros; species Amphiduros pacificus. The sequence continues at coordinate 38,151,299 of OX439003.1, read as the reverse complement.
AGCAAATATATATATATATATCGTATATATTATAATAGGATCAAGAGAAATGGGATTAATATGTGAAGGTGAAATTACATTTGGCATAGATTTTATAAAATTGTTTCCCTTCATATTTTAAGCTTTAATGAATCCTCTAAAATAATATTGCTTTTAAAAATTTATTTAGAAGTAATACAATTTTTATCTAGAAATTAAAAATATGAAAATCTTGTTTTAAGGAACTCTTGAAGTACGTTTTCCGTGTCAAAACCTTTTATCTCAGTTACATTTTGATACAAACAACATTTACAAAAATAAAACATAGCATGCATATAGTTACTGGCAACTTAAATGTCATTTCAATGGTAAAAAATAGTAAAAATGGTATTTTCAAAAACACAAAAACATATTTGACTGATAATTAGAAGGAAAGGCACTAACTTGTAGCCTCCAGCCTCTTGACATCTCTGGAGGTCTCTAGGTAGTATCTCCTGATGAAGAAGAAGAAGATACAGATTGGAGTGGTAGGGATGAAGACCCAGGGGTTAATGAACCCTGCCACCAGGATGATGCTGACGATAACCAGGGAACACTGGATGAAGTCATACATAGTCAGGGGCAGAGTCTCGTCAAGGCTGCCCATATCCTTAGAAAAACGGTTCAGTATTCTACCTGTATAACACACCAAACAGACATATGTAGCTTAATCTCTCTGTAAATATAATCAAAATATACAAATGAATGTTAAATTCAAGTTTAAAGGATATTGCCAGACAGTATTCGAGGAGGTTATTAACAATGTAAGTATTGAAGTGCAAATGAGATTGACAGAGAGACGGATTTCATCATATTAATCTAACAGAACCAGCCAGCCTCATATGTATAATGTTTTTATGTGTTAGATCTACCGGTAGGTCAGAAAAAAAGAGATTGATATCTTGATTCTGAAATAGGGAAAATTATATTGCTGACCAGGCAGATTTTGTTGGGGATGTTACAAAAAGAGCACTTCAAATATAAACAAGAAAAAGTGGTGATCTACATGTATGATAGGATGAGAAAAAACCCCAAACAAACCAAAATTTACAACAAACAGAACAAAAATTTAAATAAACAAAACAAAACACAAAACAAAACAATCATTGCAAACTGATGGGGTAGTTGAAATTATCATTAATCATCTTTCAAAAATATTTAATTTCGTATATGAAATTTTTTTTGATCTGGATCTGTCGGCAGTGGATATAAAAAAGGACCACCCATGTTACAAAAAATCATAAAACACTGGCAAAAATCCTTTCACACACTGTATACCTTGACAAAAGTGCTTCATTAGTTTTAATGAGATTAAGTAATATTTTTTTCAAAAATCAGAATCAAAATGGTTATCCTTGACATCAAAAAAGGATATTTAGTTACCATATAAAAATCTTATTTTCATGCTGTATGCATAAATACTAACCAACAGGATTTGTATCAAAGAAGAAAATAGGACTTCGGCAAACAGATTTAAACATCATGTTGTGTAATGACCGGGAGGCATTGACTAGAAGCTTGAAGGTGAGCAGAGCTCGGAAGAGACCAAAGAAGAACACACTGAGAGTGATACCAGTGTAGATGTACAGGTTAAAGTAGACATCGTATTCAGGGATGGTGATGTTTGTGTCATTGTACCCCTGGTCCAGCAGCTCTTCGTGGTCCTTTACTGCTTCACTTCGTGCCTCTTCCTGGGATGACCTTAAACAACAAAATCATCCTATTTTTCTCTCTCTCAAATTTTTGGCACGATTACATTACAAGATGAGGACAACACATGAATCAATAGCATTTCTTATAATCCATACTAGTCTTGTAAAAACTTCTGATTCAGCCTCTTCTGCAAGAACCACCTGCCATGTTGTGATCTCTAGTCTCCCAGTCATCATGCTAAATAGAACCGGGTATCACACCAACTAATCGAATTAACATCTACTCCAAGAACTTTCCCTGGGCTTATTCCATATTTCTTTTGCAATATTGGCTTCCCTTGCCAAAACATTTTCAATAAAATGACTTGAGCATACAATTTTGTCTAATTTACATACATGGCAGATGCTTGATTCAGAGCCAGAATGTTGGCCATAACACTGCCATGAGAAACTGTAGGCTGAGTCTGTGAGTAGGAGCTGAAGGTTTGAGTGGAACTTACCAGTATGACAACCACCAGTCAGAGAGTATGTATGTCCCTTGTGCCAGAATGTTGAGGACAACAAAGAAAAAGAATCCTATGCATCCACCTCCTTTCCATAAATATTGAAGGTAGACTTTGTTGGATACTGTTCCAATTTCCCGTTTCTCTTCTTCCTTCACAGGAGCTACAAAGTCTGGCTATAAGAAGAACAAATTGGTTCATATGATTGCTCATGAATATTTTTGTACATTGCCTTTCATGAAAATTCAAAAATCATAAAATTCTGAAAATGTTATTAAAAAAAACAGAAATTTAAAGTTAATTAAGAGATATAGCACTACCTACTTCTAATTTCTGATCTATAAGCATCTTAAAAAGTGTTTATGGTTTATGTACATTTATCAAATATATACATTTCCTTACAGCAATGTTTGCATCCAGTGTCAATACAGAAGCCACTGAGCCAAAGGCTAAATGATCTACCACAGATAGATTGCCCTGTGATTGGGTAATAGCTAGGTCCTTCTTTGAATCTACTTTCCGGCGATTCAATTTTTCCACAGAAGTAACATGCAGAGATTTTGTTGATTTAGATATGGAAGGTTTTTCCTCATCAGATAAGGTCCTTGATAAAAGTGACACTGCTTGTGGGTCCAGAGATTTTGACAACACATTTATACCAAACGATGACTTTTTATCAATGAATGCTATATCATCAATATCAAGAGGTATATCATCAAAATCCTCTTCTTGTTTGTTGAATTCTTCTCCTTCCTCCTTTTCTTCCTCATCTTCCTCTTCTTTCTTCAGCAGGGAAGCAAAGTCCACTCCACTCGCGACCAGGTCATCATACGAGCCTAATCCCAGTACTTTTCCCTGTGGCAACATTGATACATAACTTAACTGAGGCCTCAAAGCCAGGGTAAATACATGATCAGATAAAACATTGTCTGACTGATCAGGTTCATGGAATTCTCCCACAGAAACCAACAAGTAAAATACATATGTTGAATATCTTTGTTTAGACCTTAGTGACGAAATATTTCAAAAGATTTTTTAACCTGCAATGTGAATCTTCCTTTACTTCTATTACTCCCAAACTTTTAATATTAATCCCCTTAGTGTTGGCACCCTAAAGACAAATAGCTTTGAAAATGTTTTTTTTAAGATTGTCACTTGCCTCTTTCAGAACAAGAATCTTGTCTGCTTGCTTTAGATACTGCAACTGGTGTGTGACTAGAATTCTGGGTTTGGACTTAATGTATCCATTTATACATCTGCAATGGCAATTCCAAGACATAATGTTATCATTTTCTTCTGCAATACTTGACCTTTATACAATTTAAAGGAAAAAAAAAACAACCTTATCACCAATTGACACTTAGACTCTTTTTAAAAATTCTTTAGTGAAAAAATTCATTTTGAAAGGAAGGGAAGCTTTCACACTTTTCAAAAAGATGTCTGCTGACAGCTGCATCGACTGCACTGAGGGGATCATCGAGTAAGTAGACATCTGCATCAAAGTAGAGGGCCCTAGCCAGACTGACACGAGCTTTCTGACCTCCACTCAGACTCACTCCACGCTCCCCCACCAGGGTCTGATCCCCGTCACTCATCATCGCTAAATCCTATACAATATCATACCATCATTTCTATTCATAAAAAATCTAGGTATATAATTCTAAGTATTGAATTACACAGAGGACCAGTGTTTATGAATGGTTGGGTATTCAATTAAATGATATAGATAGTCTATTTTTTTATTTTTTTTATTTTTGTAATTAATGGATTGGAAAGTCGTGAGAACAAGACAAGTTAGAATTTACTTGGCTTTAGTTTTGTTGCCTTCTGTGATGCCATGGCTCATTTTAGTTTATAAATTTCTGAATCTGAACAATATAAAGATTAATCTTACTCTAGAAAGCATCTAATTCTACCTTAGTGAGAGCTGCAGCCTTGATGACCTTATGATACTTCTTCATATCAAACTTTTGTCCAAAGAGGATGTTCTGTCTGATGGATGCTGAGAAGACCCAGGGTTGCTGCGAGGCGTATGCTATGTTGCCAGTTATCTTGACACTACCTGCCACCAGGGGGAGCTCCCCTAGCAGGGCCATCAACAGGGATGACTGCAACACACACATCACTTCATCTTAGTAATTATCAAATTATGTCATAGTAATAATTTGTTGGTTTTTTTTCTGTTATTTCAGACAACCTAAGTTTCTAACGAGGCCATCTAGGTCAGTGTGGCTATATATACTGTAACACTGTGATACCTACTGACATTAGAGACATGGTGTGATCAGGAAAATGGAACTACCCTTACATATATAGATATCACAGAGGAGTTAGAGAGATCAGAGAAAATATAATCAGTGTGTATTATGCAGGGTGCTTAATGATCTCATACCTTCCCAGCTCCAACCGGACCAATCACTGCCAACAATTCTCCAGGACAAACTTCAAAGTTGATACCATTCAAGGTTGGAGTGTCAATGTTCTGAAATCATCAAGATGCAAAGCTTGGATCCTTTTTCTACATGTATGTTTAAAGATTTATTTGATTCAATCTTAAAATATTTTATTTCTATGTTTTAAAATTTGTTTGATTTAATCTTGTTCAATATTTCATTTCTATGTTTTAAGATTTAATTGATTTAATCTTGCTAAATATTTCATTGTATTTAAATGCACATTAGTCATTCAATGTTGGCTATGAAAACTATCATACTTTAAAAGAAGCTGAACTCTCAGTAAAACTTGGTTAAAAGATTTGTGAATTGTGACAAACCTTGTTCCATGCAGCCCTGACATTAAGTGCAGTGACCTTACATTCAGAGGTCAGAGGCTGAGTAGAAGGTCGTACTAATGAGGATGACTGTTCTAATTCTGGCAGTAACAGAAACTCCTGAAGTTATATATATATCAAAGATATACTCCTTTTCAATATTTACAATGATTATATTTATATTTACAATGATTACATTTACCAGCTAAATAATTTAATATGTTCAAAGCAAAGTCTCATACTTTGCACTAAATCTATGCTGGAGTCTGTACAAATCTGTTACCATGTGAAATATCACATACCGCTAATACAGGGCTAACTATATTTCATCATTAAAATTAAAACCAGATACTCAATGACAATATGCCACTTTTAGAAGAATATAAAAATTATTTAGAAACTTTTTGTTGCTGTTTCATTCACAGCAGTGAGGCATGCATATGAATTTGTGGTTTATTGGTCATAGTGATATCATTACTTATTTGCTGCTAGTGCAAGTGCAACCCTATCAAAGTGCCAGTGATTTCCCTGGTGGCTAACACATGAATTACAACCAAACTTATCTTCCCATGTGGTGCAACAATATGTGGACATATAATAATTAGCAAGATTCTCTCAACATAGTCTTATCAAATTATGTTTAGTTCAAATAAGTCATGCTACAACTATAACACAGACAACAAATGTAATGTAATATCATTATTTGTCAAGGCTATTTTGAACTTTTATCAAAACACTGTATTCTGTGCATAACAAGAAAATAACTTGTAACAGATCTATTTGCATATGATCAGTGTATTTTCCAGACAATGGGGACCTGCAGTATTTAATTACTGGTACCTTCTTTTAGCTACTGAAATTATCATAAATATGGCAAGAGCGAGGGGAGTATGAATATCAGTTAGCTTGGCAATCATGAACCATGGAAAATGATGAATTGGAAATTGTAATTCAGGTAAGTGTGTGGAGCAAGATCAGCCAAAAAAAGATATAGCTTGCTATCATATGTACATGTATGTGTTTGATTATATAATTTAGGACATGTCTTTAGGTATCTTCTATTCCTTGACTCAATAAATGCCATAGTTTGGTATAGAAGCACTTGAGGGAGACCACAGAACAGGACACCATTAAATCAGCACATAGTATTATGCTGTTTTACAAAATGGAAACTATTTATTCACAAAAGATACAGGTGTCCAGTTCTGATGTTTGCATCCACAGCTACTAATATACCCGATTCTATCTCTTTTTAAAAGGATAACTTATTCGCAATGATATCATATATGTTGACTATTTTTAAAAGCGATTTAAAAACTTAACTTACAAAAGTAGCTTTATGTAAATGCTTAAGATAACGTGATAATCAGCACCTTCAAAAGGAAAGTTCTACATTATGCACCATAAATTCCTGAATGTTCCTGCACTTATGACTTACACTTAATAAGTGGTGACAAAAGATTTCCTTCACCATTGTTGGCATCTAGACATCCTTTTGTTCATAACAATTTTGATCCTGCATTATGAGCCATTCACTGCCAACAATCCTCATAATAATATTTTATATTCTGTAAAGCCATTTTTTACACCTTCACAACTCCCACTGAGATTCTAGCTAAATTTCTGGTCTAAAACTGCAATCTCCTTATCATATATAGTGTGGTGATTGCTGTGAATAGTCAGTGAGAGTTACACCTTTTCCTGCTACACCTTTATCAAGTGCTTAATTTGCATCTTTAATCAATATCCTCAAAGAGTCCATATCAAGATTAAAAAGGATGGCATATATTGTAGCAGAGTACAAATGTATTGCATGGATTTCTCTATAAATTTCCAAAAAGAAGGGTACAGAACTGAGCAGGTTGTGTAACATCCATGCAGTATTGGTTTTGGGGTGATCCACAGCAAAGGTGTAGGTGTAAATGGGGATGAAGGCAGCTCAAGAGTCTTTCACCTGAAGCATATTATTTAAACCAGCAAACAGTGCAATGCAATATGATCAAAATTGTCATGACCAAATTTATATCTAGATCAGATTGGATTTGGGGTATAAATTATACCTGCACTCTCCTCACAGAGGTGCTAGCCTCTCCTGAGAACTGTATCGCCATGGACAAGCGAGAGAAAAAGGTGCCCCTTAGCACATGGAGGAGTCCCATGGCAGGAAATATGTCCCAGGCAGTTAAATTGTGGCCTGGCAGTACTCGACCCACTATCACCACAAACACAAGAAGCTTTGAGCCAAGGTTGTACAGGATGGATAGGAATGCTCGGGCGTGCGTGGACCGGTACACACGACGCAACTCCCGGCTGCAGAGTAAACAGATATCTGCAATATGATCGGTTAGCATCTCTTCTTAAAACAAGAACACATTAGTTGGCTTTTCTTTATAATGTTGAATTGTAAAACTGTTCTGAAGGAATCAAAACAATGTCTGTGTCCCTAAAAAAATATTTATGTTTAGAGATTTTGTTTGTGTTTGTTTTCATATATGTGTATGTATGTTGTGTATTAAAATATAAGTGTCCATTTCTCAGGAATTCTGCATATAAACCAATTTCCAATATCATTTGTTGGCAGATCTAGCAGCATCTCTCTTCAACACAAGAGTTAAAAGCAAAACAGCTTAAACATGCTCATAACCATGTGAGAAAAAAATGGGTTTGCATTTCAATCATTCTCTCACTTACTTAGCATGCCTTTCTGTCTTTCATATATAGTTGCACCAGTGATGCAGAGTACCAATCTTTGGTGGCTTCATTAGCAGTGATTTGGAATGAGAGGATATTAAGGATGAAATTTCAAGGCTGAATTCCTCTGACACAATCCTATGCTGGGGTATAAGACAAAACTGTTTTTAGGAGGCCTGGTGCTTCAAATGTCATGTTGACTTATTTTTCTGAATGTTAGTCTATCATTACACCAAATGGTGTGAAAGAATAGGTTATTCTACAACAATATTACAAAGGGAAACCAAGGTGTAATACAACAACAAAGATATCATCACAACACTGATTAGCTATCATTAAAAAAAAAAAGAAAATTAGTATTGCACCTGAGACAAAGAGAAGAATGCCAGTTTACCATGGTGAACATCATGGAAAATCTTGAGAGGGTTATTGTAACTCAAAAAAGGTAACAAATAAATCTCAGGGAAAAAATGAATTATTCTTGGTGACATCAATGTAAAATAATAAAAAACACAACAAATATACCATTCCTATTGACAAATAAAGCATCAATATGAAAAACATAAATAAAGTATGTTTTCCTAATCCATGCAATATTATTACATACCTGTAATCGTTTGAGTGTGACCCACGTTTCGGAGGACAAGGTGATTCCGAATGGCACAAAGAGGGTCATGACAAGGCGCACTGGGTTATACAAGCCTATAGCAGTAAAGATGACTTCCGCTGTAAGGCGAGAGCCAGATAAAACATAACCAAGGAAGGTGAGAAAAGCTATGACCTTAGCAGAGGAGAAGAAAGGAGAGAGCAGGGCAGCTCTGGCCAAATTGGCAGTCTCAATGCGCCGGACTTCGTGGCTGAAAATGGCAAAATATTCCAACAAATGTAACTCATCTGGAGTCTCTTTTGACTTAATCTACTGTGAGGATAAGAAGATAAAAATGTGACATAGATGAAAATCACTATCTAAATTACAATCACCAAAACTCTGTTAAAAAGATTTTTTCAATGTAATCAGGAGATTGCTTTGCTAAACAGAGGTAGTCTATCCTCCACCAACCTTTCTCCAAAGCCCTGACTTTCTGCCAGTACTTGCTGTAGATAATAAATATTCATAATATTGAGAAAAAATAGTAAAGTTTCCCCAATTTTCTGTTCTTTTTGACAGTTAATAACTTATCAACAAAGAAAAAAAAATATCAACAATTAATGATAATTTTATATTTGTTTTGTGATTTATTTACCTGGCTTTGTCTGGCCCTATTGGTGTGAACACGTTGATAAACAATATTTGTATATGATGGTACATAACAGTGTTTTTCTGATTATGTGTAAAGGAGGAGGAGCCTGTCTGCATATTTATTAATAATAATCTGGGATTTTTCATATTTCTTGGGCTTTGGAGACAGAGGCAGATAGAGAACTGATTCTGTTTAGCAGGGTATAAAGATATATCCAATCTCATATTTATACTAAAACTGAAATGATATTAATAAAAATTAGTGTAAAGAACAAAGTATTTTATTCTTCATGCTGCTCATATTAATGTCAGAAATTAATAATAGAATAGACATAGAAAACAGTAAAAGATAGGAAACCTTTGAAGTGACAAGGTGAATCCAGCATTGGTGAAGATATTCCTGGAAGACAGTGTACAAAGAACACATGCTACAGAAAAACACACAAGAAGACATGCCTGGAAGACAGAGTGAACAAACACATGCTACAGAAAATACACTAGAAATCACATCAAAGTGAATAACAAATATCCATAATACAGTATTCTGACCCAATCACAAACATGCTTTGACTAAAATGAGCTCTGTGTGTTTTTAAAGATTTTATAAAATCTTATAAACAGTAAAATACAATAAATTTGTCTAATTCTTGCTTATTTGATTTTGTCTCAATGGACAGCAAACTTCTCACATTAAGCAATATTTCATTATTGGGCAGAATATGGTATATAAATAGAGAATGATGAGGGAAAGAACAGAACACCAGAGCCTGGAGACTTCAACCAGAAATGTGGAAGAGAATACATGTTTCAGCTTACACCAATCTCATGCAGACAGAAATGGACACATTGACATTTGTATTCCTTACAAAATACTGCTTTTACTAGATTTGCAAATATAATTAAGATAATACTTGGAATGTATGCCTATTACATATGTTTGACAGCATGGTGAGTTAATATAATTTGAATGAAAATAAGATTTGTTTGGACAGTTCCATTTGAAAGTTGAACTAAATTTCAAATGGAGCGGCCTTTAACAATTATAAATATACACTTTGGATCAAGACAAAAAAACAACAACATTTTTTTCCAGGTTGGAGCTTACCTTCTGACTTTTTGAACGAGATCACCAAACAGTTTCTCCCAGCAATACATTTTTATTACTCTCATGCCAGTCAGTATCTCATTCATAAGTCGCACTCTCTCATCTGTCTCAACTGCTGTTTTCCTCCTGAAAACAGAATTAGTTTTGATTATAAATCGATTGAGATGTTAGCTTTAATCTGTAGATTTCATCGAATATTGCATATTGAGTAGTAAAACATAGACATCAGAGATGCATCAACCATCAGCCCTGGTAACTTTCTGCAAAACATTCGCTCCACACAATATTTGTGAACAAGACGTCATTGCACCAAAGCAAATTGATGCAGGTGTAATAAAAACATAATAGTGCACATCTACTTCCTTTGATAGCTTATGTGTGTCAAGTATCATGAAACAATCATCATTTACTCCAGAATTATTGAGATGATGGGCCTGTGACCTTGAAAAGCATCAAACTCATCTGGGGTCTTCATCAGATGCTTATGTGTGTCAATTCTCATGGAGCTGCCATTATTTGTTCTTGAGTTATTGCGATGACATGAATTTGACATAATTGTCTCTGTGAACTTGAAAGGTGAAGGTCACCATTCATAAAACTCTTTTGGGGTCTTTACCAGATGCGTATGTGTGTCAAATCTCATAAAGCTGCCATCATTTGTTCTTGAGTTATTGTGATTCTTGGGATTTCACATAATTGTCTCAGCCTGATTACATCAAGGGCTGAGGGTAAAAACTGCCCTTTGTAGCCTCATGACTTTATTTATAAAACCTGGCCACAATTTTAGAGAAGAGTTTGCCCATGCTTCCCTGGAGGGGTATAAGCAGCAGAAGTATGAAGCCTACCAAATGATGGAGGGTACTGACCTGAGTTTAGAGAAGAGTTTGCCCATGCTTCCCTGGAGGGGTATAAGCAGCAGAAGTATGAAGCCTACCAAAGGATGGAGGGTACTGACCTGAGTTTAGAGAAGAGTTTGCCCATGCTTCCCTGGAGGGGTATAAGCAGCAGAAGTATGAAGCCTACCAAAGGATGGAGGGTACTGACCTGAGTTTAGAGAAGAGTTTGCCCATGCTTCCCTGGAGGGGTATACGCAGCAGAAGTATGAAGCCTACCAAATGATGGAGGGTACTGACCTGAGTTTAGAGAAGAGTTTGCCCATGCTTCCCTGGAGGGGTATAAGCAGCAGAAGCAGAGCAAAGCCTGCCAGGCTGGCTGACCCCAGCATATACCACAGGATCACCAGAACACTGATTGCTTGGAGTGGCCCAATCCATAGGAAATGTAGAAACAATGTAGCCTGAAATAACATAAGAAATTAATATCAAATTCAATGCTAAAACCATTACATTTTTGTTGTAATTTCCATCCTTTAACAAACAAATTCTATATTAAAAGTGATAGAAACAATTTGGAGGTGTTGTGTGAATATCTTGCAAAATTTGGAATCCAAGGCATTATGACTTATGTCAAATTACTTTTTATTTCTATCTTCTACTACACTACTTCCTGCATTAAAGGTATTTTCACTTCTATCAGGTACTATACTGCTTACTACATCATATATATTTTCACTTCTATCTCTTGCATAGACTGTTGAGACAATATTTTGCAAACCTTAAAATTTATCACTTGAATTCTTATGAAACCATCCAATCCAACTTCCACATTGACAGGGCCAAAACACCACCATCACCTCCTCATTTATGATGTGACAATTCACAGTAGATTATATACCGTATTTACTCGAGTATAAGTCGAGGTTTTTTTCCAAAAACTCTTAGTTAATGTTTAGGGGGTCGACTTATACACGAGAGCAACCTGTGGACGAGGATTTACGCCAAAAAATTACGACACTATGAGTTTTCATTACGAACATTCTTATTTTCGAAATAACGAATATCGGACATAGCGGGTCGGTTTAACAGTCTTATACTCGAGTAATTACGGTAAAACGTAAATACGATCTTCATATTTTCGAAATAACGAATATCAGTCGCAACAGATTGATTTTAATTGCGTTTTAAATGATAAAGAAAGGTATTTACCCAATATTACTGGTCTATTATTCGAAACGCTTTGTTTTGACTTTGTTCTCACTGATTCCAATTATCAGCGTTCACAGTTTTGCAATACGTCTTTGTTTCCACTGCTTTGAGTCGTGTCTTCCCGCTTGGAAAGAAATGCTTTCACACGTGGATCGATTTTAATTGCGTTTTAAATGATAAATAAAGGTATAAACCCAAATTGTTCGAGAACAGAACAAAACCATCAATCCATTTAAAACGCAATTAAAATCGATCCCCGGGTGAAGGCATTTCTGTCAATTTCTTAACACGTGGTCGCAACACGTGGTTGCAATTTAGAAAGGCGGAAGTGACGGGAAGAGGCACTTGTTTTTAGCGCGAAAACGAGTTTGATATTTTAATTGCGTTTTAAATGATAAATAAAGGTATTTACCCAATATTATTTCGAAACACTTTGTTTTGACTTTGTTCTCACTGATTCCAATTATCAAGGACGTCACGTACATCGTGTTACGTTTTCGATGTGCGGAACACGGTAAATTTGATGTGCGGCAACACGAAGAGAAGCCAGGGATCCATCGTTGCGCAATATATTAATATTTCAATGCGAGTTGATACACTCCATTTGTTTTCGCGCCAAAAATAAGAGCTTGTCCCCGTCACTCCCGCTTTTTAAAATGACGACCTCGTATTGCGTAATGCATTTAAATGGATGAATGGTTTTGTTCTGTTCTCGACCTGCAAGGCATATTTTGTGTTAATGTTGGGTATATACTTTTATTTATCATTTAAAACGCAATTAAAATCGATCCACGTGTGAAGGCATTTCTGTCAAGAAGGGAAGACACGACTCAACACGTGGTCGCAATTTTGAAAGGCGGAAGTGACGGAAGTGAATATTTCTTTGTGTATTAACACGCTTCATTTTGATGCTAAAAACGATATAAACAAGAATAATTAAAAGCGATATAATGAATATCGTTGGCTTTATAATACACAAAGAAATATTCTCCCACGTGTTGGTTTTGATGCTAAGATTAAGGACGTCATGTACATCGTATTACGTTCTACATCGTGGAGAAATTCTTGCGAAAAATAATTTGTGATAATATTGGGTAAATACCTTTATATATCATTTAAAACATATTATTTCAAAATGCTTTGTTTTGACTTTGTTTTCACTGATTTCAATTATCAGCGTTCACAGTTTTCCAGCTCGTCATTGTCTCCACTGCTTTGAGTCGTGTCTTCCCTTGTTGACAGAAATGCTTTCACACGTGGATCGATTTTAATTGCGTTTTAAATGGATTGATGGTTTTGTTCTGTTCTCGAACAATTTGTGATAATATTAGGTAAATACCTTTATTTATCATTTAAAACGCAATTAAAATCGACCCGCTACGTCTGATATCCGTTATTTCGAAAATATGAACATCGTATTTACGTTTTACCGTATTTACTCGTGTATAAGACTGCTAAGATCTTATATCGTAAGCATATTTAAGTTTCACTTTTAAAATGACCGCCAAGCTTCAGCTGAAGCTTGAATGGTAGCAGAGCCGATATGTCAAGAAAAACCAACTCGACTTATATTCGGAAATTGTTTTTTTTCAAGAAAAATAAGCTCAATTTTGGGGGTCGACTTATACACGAGTCGACTTATACACGAGTAAATACGGTACTTTCTTCTATTCTATTTGTAATGACTTAATGTACATTGTTTCTTACCTGATCAAATCTTGCCACATCATTCGTCATGAGGTTAACAATCTGTCCTGTAGTAGTTTGACCCAAAGCTGTATTACTTAACCTAAGGGACTGAAAAATATGGATAAAAGTCAAGAAATTAAATAACTCACAAAAAGGGTATTAAATACAGAAAATGTTCCTAATGCCTTTTGGGTTAGGCCAGTATAAAAGAATGTTTGGTTTCTGGTTACAGAAATTATATGTCAACCTGTCAGGTATGAATTTCTTTTCATGGTCAATTACAACAAATATAAATTCTTTTTCCAAACTTATTTTCTGTATTATTAGAGAGAAAAAATCAAAATATTATTGCATTAATGTTCTATTGAAAATATCAAGATATTGATATCAGCAATGAAATTAAACAACCATAGGCTGACTCTGTTTTGTTAACATTGAATTCATCAAAATGTGAACACAAGAAAGTAAGGTCCAAATGCAAAGATGGTTTTATGATACTTTATAGTACTGATAAGAAAGCATAATGATCTTATTCATGAGGTCAAAAAAGCCAGGGAGAGACCATGGAGAGGGCAGTGTCAAACTCTTCAAAGATATTTATCTGAAAAATTTTCATCTAAATTTCAAAGCATTTGAAAATTTGGCTAGGTTTTATCTTTAACCAATCAGACAGTGATGAGGGGTCACAATGCTTTTGGAAAGATCAGCTAGTCCCCCTCTCTCCTGTGAATAGCAATAAAATCCACTCTGTAGTTTCAGAGGAGAAAAAAATGACTGACAGACTATTGATTGGACAGAATGACAGAAAATCCCTCTCTAGCTGTATAAACTTTGCTAACAACTTTAACACATTTAAATTGCAGTACACAATATAATCATGATATCTACAATAGTTGCAATTTCCTACCTTTTTGTACAACAGAGAACAGCATGCGACTCTGAGCCACATCCCAATCCTCTGTACCCCAAAGAAGTATGGATGGTGAGAGATAATGAGGACCATGGCACTCAGACTCAGTCCCAGTGCAAACAAGTAAGCTTGTGTGGTGGTTACTGGACTGTCTGGAGCAAAGTAACGGATCAAACCTCCCAGCATCAAGGGTTGCACCACCTTTGTCATCTCCTGCAATACAGTGTTTTACATCAATATCAACAATTCACAAATGATTACATTCATCTTCAGTTGGGTCTTCTGCAGTATTGATTTCAACCAAAAAATCAAAATTTGTGAGTTCCAACCACCAATTTTGGTTGATATTCATATTTGAGGTATTTTGTATATTTTTCTTCCTTGAGCTGATTTTGACAGTTATAAACTGTATAGTGCTCAATTGTGATTAGAGTTGAGCACTGGTCTTATTGACTTTTCGTCTCATTATACATCTGTGAATATTCTCCCATGTGTCTATATAGACATCTTCCATCACATTGCATACACTTGCATACCATGCCACCATTATGTACTTTGGAGATGTTGGGAAGAGTATCATTTTGGCAACCAGTGCAATTGCATCACTTTTCTCTCCCGCTAAAATAGCAATAAATGCACACCAATGGGTCCCAATCACTAATATTTTTTCTCTCATTTCATTTCTGGAGAAATAAAATGGGAGTCATATGAGCTTGTTATTAAAAAAGTTCTGTTATATCAGTTTGGCAATTGGATAAAATATTTTGGATAAAAGGATTGCGTGAATTTTGATGACTAAACAAACAATCTAAATTTAATCACATATGAGTATATACATCAAATTTCATAGACAAAAAAATCATCCTAGTAACCATGGAAATACAAGCCAAAATCTTAACTTTTTAAACAAACAAAACATCTCATCAAACCATACTGGAGGGAATTTTGCAGTAGCAAATACAGGTCTCTATTCCTAGTAGGAGGAAAGAGAACCTTGTCGTGCTCATTATGGAGGACTGACTTCAGCATTCCATTCTATAATATTACTAGTCAAAAACTGGACAAATCAAGGCTGAAAACAACTTTTTATTCACAAGCTCTTTTGCTCCTGTGGAAAAAAATATGAAGGAAGAATTGTATTTGTTTACATATCAAGTAAAAATAAAGTAGACTTTAGATCTTGTATCATGTTTGTGATCTAGATTGGCATGCTTAACCAAACAGAATTGAAATAATATTTAAACTGTATACCAGTGATACAGAGGATACAATTTTGACTATTGAAATAATTTATCTCACCTCAATAAATGCTATCATGCCCCATAATGCATAGTTATGACCAAATGTTCTTATAATAGCTTTCAAAAGATATGGCTTCTTTCCTTCTTTTGTCTTTTTTATCTCCTTGTCCCATTCTCTAAAAACAAATCAGGAACATAATTAAACAATTACCATAAATAATGTTTCCTCGTTAACATGTGCAAAATTAATATTTGGAAACAATCATACCAACTGTCTACTCAACCCCCCAAAAAAAGAATTAATATTTCTCAAGTGTTCAGAATAATTATTCAAAACTATTGACATACTCCTCTAGTTTGTGTGTGACATGCTCTGTAGAATCCTCGTGTGGCACATTGTACATGTCCGTCACCTGCAGAGGGCGCTGATATCCCAGTTGGAACAATGGATTCAACCACCTGTAATAATCATGGTTATCTCTAAAATGTGCATCTTGGTTAGTCTGATACTTTTTTGACATTTGTAAAGTTGGCAATATAAGTTATCTTAGGCCATATGAATTTAAGAAACTGAAAGTCATTTACTGATTAATTTTAACATTTCACATAACCTATTCGTGACCAACATGAATTACGTAATGTTTATTTTGATAAAAAAAATAAGAATGTCATAAAGTAAGATTGACTTAATGTCCAAACATCGTACAAATTTATCCTCAGGTGGTATTAATATTTTTTTCTGTGCAGTGCAGCCACCACATAGAAAAAGATACCCCACAGGGAAGAACTCCACCACGGGTAAATTCATATTATATATGGACATCAAGTCAATATTTTTGGAACATTCCATACATAATATGAATTTACCCCTGGTGGGGATTATTTTCCATGTGGTGTTGCTCCAACCTGATATTGTCATCTTAGAGCAGCACTGTGTGGACATCACGTGAATCTTACTTTATTCTTGTGTTTTGTCAAAACAAATTAAAAGTCATATGACAAGAATTTTTTTAAGTGGTAAATCTTTAGATTTCATACCTCTGAGAAACATCTGACAATTTTTTCTGCAGTCTGATGTTTAGTTTAGCTATAATCCAAGATCTTTGAACCCCCAGGGTAATTAACCTACTCCCTTGACCTAGAACTGGGTCAGCAGGCTGCCTACGTCATTGCGCCCCGCATGCATCTCCTGCACACATATTCCTCCTATGTCTGTACATGTATAACACCTGATGTCCTTACTTCTACACAAATAACATCCATTGAAAATATGATTAATGGCAAAACTTAAGGCTGTAAAATAGAGACTTGCATTTACACCAGCTTCCCATCCCACAATCCCTACTTTAATTGAAGAAAATAAACAAACATGACTTAATTGGGTATAGTGTCTGAAATATGGCCTGCTCTACTCTTATCAGTTTCAAGACACTTATTAGCTAGCCCAAAACATCATGGATTGAAGTTTAAGGGTTTTCAAACTGTAAATGGAACATTGAGATGACACTTTTAAAATATCTATGAATTATTTTTAGTTGATATTTCCATATCTTTTTACACTGAAAATTTATTTATTTATTTGTTAACCAATGACCAGTAACAATATCAATTGGTTGAATATTATTCATATTCAGTAATGTTGAGCTAAACTTCGTATGACATAATTGAAAAAAAAGTTTTGAAAGCATTCGACACATTTTTAGATCTGTTTCATTGCTGGAAATTATTTTGACTTCTAAATTTTGAGGTCTGGTTATATATCATTTATGCATTGCAGTTGTATTTCAATGGCCATTTGAAATGTTTAGTTTGGTATTTTTTTAATGTCTGTCATTGCGTGTCAGTGGGTACCCAACTAAATCATATATCAGTATTTATATTCAAACAGACAAAGGAATTTTGAATGAAAATAGAAATTCTGTAAAAATGATACTAAACTTTGAGATTTCAACATTTCTTTCTCAACAAGGAAATGACTTTGACCATAATGTTATGATAAAGAATAGTTCAGTCCCTTGAGGGATCTGAATAATCTCAATAGGCAGATGTAAGTTTGCCAAACCCAACTGGGAGGCTGGCTGTATTCCTGTCTTCCCCATCACTACAGGCAGAATCCAAGTGACTATGATGTGAAACATGATCTGACCTACTATCCACATGTGCTAATTAGGCCACCAGTGGTTCAAAGATGTTATCAACACTCTTGTTATTACTTATAAATTACAATCCCTCCAGACTTTCACTGGCTTGGAGTGGTTTGTTTTGAACATGAAGGGCGAACATGCGTCACTTCCGGCAAAATCTCAGCAGCCCTGATTTGACCCACATAAAAAGGGGCGTGTCCAGCAAATCACTTTGATCCACTATAATTCTGTACTCCATTTATAAAAATGTGTAAAACATGTTGAAATGCAATGTCCATGTATTGTAATATATTATGGCTCAATATAAACATTTTCACAATTTTCTTGTCATGTGACTTTTAAATAATTCAGACTGGTTACAAAAAGGTTTTGTAAAATGTCAAAATAAATCATTAAATTACTCCCGATTTTCAAAACTTGCTCAAATGCATATGGTCTAAATAACTTAGTGGATGCTCAGATGCATCAAAAATAAATAGACTCATTACTTTATAGAACATTGTAGCATTGGAATGGACAAACGAACTGATAAGGTAAAAAGGTGGGTTGAACTGATGAAAAGATGATCAAATAAAAGGACAGAGGACAGACAGGGTGATTACTCAGAAGCACTGGATATTTCCTTCCAGTATCTCAATATTTTTTATTAAATAGATATATCACATTTTATTTTAAACTTTTAATCTTTTAATTGCAATATCATTAATAATCACTTTCAGAAATAAAACTGAAATACTATATACTAGATTGTAATTGGCCTGTATCGTAAACAATGAATATGGTCTACATGAACAATAAGGTCATGTACATGAGGACACATGATAACTGGTTAGCACTGAGAGATTACACACAAACAGTTACACGATGCTAACCAGAGAGTAAAGAGAAATAGTTAAGTAAACTCTAGTTATTTGGGGGGATGTGTTGTTGTGTTGACTCACTTTTCAATTAAACTAGGCAACTGACGGGCCTCAGATGCTCCTCCTGCCAGTTGCTTTTGAAAACTAGATACCTTGTGACAAATGTCGCAATCAGTACTGTAATAATCTGTGGTGTCAATAATAATACTATAAATGGTTGAAGCCAGCTTTCTTAATACTAAATACATTGCACAAGTTGATATCTGACCTAATGAAGTATATCTTTTCCTCTGTGCTGCAGGCTGCTAAGTGCACTTACATTCTGCTCTCTCATCTAATTCACAGACCCTGTTAAATATCAAGACCCCTGCTCTATCCCCATGTCGGTAGATTGAATACAGATAACAACGTAATCTACTGTGTGCCTTGTATAACACCACTAACATCCCAGCTAATAAAAAGTAAGTACTAAAGATGAATAAGAAATATTTACTATGAAGCAAAATTATGTTAATGAACTGGTTCCTGTTGACATTAATTTAGTTTGCATCAGGTTAAGTTTGCAAACAAAAGCATATGGTACCATATATTTACTCGTGTATAAGATGATCCGTGTATAAGACGACCCCCAAAAATTGAGGTTATTTTGCTTGAAAAGACCAATTTCCGAATATAAGACGAGTTGGTTTTTCTCGAGATATCGGCTCTGCTACCTTCAAGCTTGGCGGCCATTTTAAAAGTGAAATGTAAATATGCTTACGATACAAGATCTTAACGGTCTTATACACGAGTATTTATGGTAAAACGCAGATCGATTTTAATTGCATTTTAAATGATAAATAATGGTATTTACCCAACATTTTAAACGATAATAATTAAAAGCGATATAATTAATATCTTTGGCTTATAATACACAAAGAAATATTCTACCACGTGTAGACAGTAGTCCGCCTGTCTGATATTTGCTTTCACACTAGTATTGTTAAATGGATGGATGGTTTTGTTTTGTTCTCGACCTTCAAAGCATATTTTTGTTAATATTGGGTATATACTTTTATTTATCATTTAAAACGCAATTCTCAAGCAAATCTGCAAAGTCAATGATCACATGACGCTACGTCACGGACATCGTATTTACGATTTACTTTTACTTCTATGTCTATTAAAATTAAAATAATTATATTGCACAATTCAATTCTGCCTTTGATGTCATTCCATTCAGTGGTGTGAAAATTAGTAAAATTTCACTGATACCAATTATCAGCGTTCACAGTTTTGCACTTCAAGGGCATTTCATCTTTGAGTCATGTCTTCCCGTTTTGACAGAAATGCTTTCACGCTAGTATTGCGTAATACATGTGAAATGGATGGATGGTTTTGTTCTGTTCTTGACCTTCAAAGCATAATTTGTGATAATATTGGGTAAATACCTTTATTTATCATTTAAAATGCAATTAAAATCGATCCGCTATGTCCGATATTCATAATCTCGAAAATACAAATGTTTGTAATGAAAACTCGTAGTGCCGTAATTTTTGGGCGTAAATCCTCGTCCACAGGTTGCTCTCGTGTATAAAATGACCCCCCCAAACATTAACTAAGGGTTTGTGTACAAAAACTTTGTCTTATACATGAGTAAATACGACAACTTATCTTGACTAAACAAAAGCACATGGTAACTTATCTTGACTAAACAAAAGCACATGGTGACTTATCTAGACTAAGCAAAAGCACATGGTGACTTATCTTGACTTAACAATTGATCCAATCAATAATTAGGAAGCTCTTGAGCTCTGGAAAACAGGATGGCACCTATCTTGATAGATCAGTGCCATACACTTGAGGATACAAATGCAATGAAGAGGCTCTTGTGGAATCAGGTAAAGATTAGCCTAGCTACCATTAAGAGATCATCTTTGATAACAGCATGAGCATTGTATTTATGTTATCAGTTGAGTCCAAGTACATATGTGATCATGCTGGATCATTTAAACAAGTTAGATAAATTAAATAAATAACTCTATATATCCATAACACTTATAAAAAGGTTTATAGAGAATGATAAAATTGCTCATAATTCCATGATGCCTATTTTTATGTGGTTTTTTTTTTACCGTATGACAATGAAACAAAAGAATAGATGTCAGAATGTTGGATTGCTTGAGTTGTTATCTGGGGGTTGAATTGGGGGTCACTGGTTCTCTCTAAGGCGAGGACAACACAATACCTGAACTTTGTTACCAATCCTGGTAAAAGGAACTTATAATTTATAACATTACTCCTTTCATATTTTGGTTTTGCATGCACATTTGATTTAAGCATTATAGTCAAAGAGAAAGTCCTAAGGCATGAGAAACCAATATACTAGTTTTGTATTTAACTCAGGACATTTGGTGACTCATTACTTCTCTGTTGATAGCTCTACAATATTAGCCACCGAATAAAAGTGTTGTCAATATTTTTATAGTAGAAGTTGCATTATTAAACCAAAAAATAGCAGCTCCATCCATTATATTCACTTGTTTTGTTTGTTGTAGTTTTTTATATGACTTAATTTTTCCCCCATCTGTGTTACATGTGGAGCATCCCATTTTCTTGTTTAAAATTCAAATTTATCTAATATTGTCTTATTAATTCTTTTATTTTTTTTGTTTCCTTTATTTTCTGTTTTAATTATTGATCCCTTTGTTTTCTTTTTTTCTGGTATTTATGCCATCCATATCACAGATGAAGCTCCACTTGACTCCATAAAATTCATCCCTGACTGTGATCCCTTTCAACCAGATGAATTATCCAACCAAAAATAGTTCTATCTGTTAAAGCCACTGAATGTAGTATACACAGGGATCTTGTTCAGGGGGAGACATGAGACTACTATGGCTCCTCAAAGTCACAAATGTCTCATTCTGATCCATGCATGCCTGAGGAGACAATGGACCCCTCTAAGTTTTAACACAATTTGTTATGTTCTCCAAGTATTTCACACTCCCTAGTTTTCTAGAAAGCTGATACTGGTTCTGCAATGAACAGTAATTGGTTCCTATGCATTGTCTGATTAAAAATGCCCATTCATAGCCTTACACCTGTTACATTGTCTTATTTAATTTTGAATTGAATTTTAGTTTATAAGGAGACAAAAGTCACATCAGCATTTTCACATAAACAATTTCTTTTGATTTTAAAGACATCATTGAAACCTTGTTAAAACTTAACATATTGTGAAAGGTTTTTGCCAATAAACAATATATTCAAATTTCAAAATGTAATTTGAAAGTAAAAAATATGAAAAATCTTAGCCTGCAGCTGTGTTTCTCAGGTATCTTATCCTGGCAAATTGCAACATGGTGAAGTACTTAGCAAAGCACTTTTTTCTGTGGGCTATAATAGAGAACAATATTTCCTAAAACCTCCAAGACTTGTATTTTGAGTTTCATTATACTATATACCTAGATATTTTCAAAAGCAGGCTATTTCAGCATATTTAATGATTTGATGTGCATTCGTAAAAAAATTTTGCTTGTAAAATGTTTTCAAATTTGTCATCAGTTTTTATTTCATATTTCTCCTGCTCGCATGCAGATTGTTGCCATTTTAACATCACCTTTGCAATCTTGTTTTGTTCAAATTGCCAAATAATTAACAAAATTGCATGTCTTTGGTGATTCAAGACAAAACAATTTAAACAATGTCTGTATGAGGACAGGAAGAACGTTTTGATCAATAATGTGAAGATCGGTCAATGGCTGAAAGAAAACAGACCATTGCCATTTTGAACATAATCAAGTGACTGGATCGAGATTTGAGGGAAAAGATAAAAAATGGCAGCGTGTATTATTGTTTAACTTAGTTTGAAGTTCTTGTGATTAAAATACTTAGTGGCGGAAGAGAATTCAATATTCATCTATCTCATTATATTTGGGTAGTCTGAATGGGCATAAAATGTATTATTTTATGCGGCGATTGAAGCAAGGATGTTTTGAAGACATTTTGCTTTTGTTTACTGTATTTACTCGAATATAAGATGACTCGTATATAAGACGACCCCCCAAAATTGATGTTATTTTGCTTGAAAAGACCAATTTCCGAATATTAGACGAGTTGCTTTTTCTCAAAACATCGGCACTGCTACCATTCAAGTTTGGCGGCCATTTTAAAAGTGAAACATAAATACACTTACGCGACAAGATCTTAACGGTCGTATACACAAGGATCTACGGTAAATATGATGTCCGTGATGTCCTTGACCTTTCATGTTTTTGAAATAACGAATATCGGACTTAGCGGATCGATTTTAATTGCGTTTTAAATGATAAATAAAGGTATTTACCCAATATTATCACATTTTACGCTTCACAGATCGAGAATTTCTCCACGTCCTTGACCTTAGCATCAAAAAGCGTTTTCATTACAAACTTTTCGTATTTTCGAAATGACGAATATCGGACGTAGCAGATCGATTTTGATATCCTGATTTAGGGATGATGCAAAGTTAAAATGATGCCCTGACTTTGGGGTGATGCAATAAGAAAATGATACCCTGTTTTAGCCTACCAGGCTAGAGAGAAAGACTTTGTACAAATATCTGATATCTGGTGCTCAGAAGCTCAGTGAGGATGATCTGGGGAAGCAATTTCCCACAAATCTTGTTTTTTGTTGTCTTTTCTACTTCCTGAAATTGTAAACCAATTAACCATCATCTGTTAATACCACACAGAATATAGAAATGTACAACTTAATTATTATTATAATTGTATAAACAGATACTGTGCCCTTGTCAAGTGTCTTGTGTACAGATGAGCATGGTGAGGCAGCAGACAGCTTAATTATCACACCTTTGCTGAGAACAAAAGGCACTGGCCTACTGCCCCAGCAGGTGACACTTATGTTCCTTTGATCAAGAAACATGCAAAACTGACATAGATAGTCGGTGGGATCGACTTAATAAAATAACTTAGGGAAATTAAGAATTCAGTTGTGTGTAAAAATGGTACAATTCTGAACATCATTCCAGGATTAGGATGAAGGTGACAAAACATGCTCTGAATTAGAAGAATTGGAAAAGGGATTTTGATACCTGTTTTAGGGAAAAAATTGAAAAGCAGTATCCTGTTTTAGGGAAAATGATAAAATATCTGAACCTGTCTTAGGGAAAATGTCAGCGAAAAGGGCCCTATTTAGCCCAGCTTCCCCGGTACAGTCGGATGACAACAGAGCTGTGGTTCAGTTTATCAATTGATTGCAAGTGTCAGAAAACAACTTAGTGTGAATATTTTCAAAAGGCTTTGAAAATGAAACCGCAGCTCTGTTGTCGTCCGCAGCTCTGTTGTCATCGGTTGCTGTAACACTGGCTATGAAAGTATTGACGTTTCCCTAGTAAATGAACTTGACCTCCGGCGATTGACTGCAGTTCTGACCCATGCCACTATCTTTCCCAGTCATAATGTGTTAAAAATGCAAATCTGTGTGCATTCTGTAGTGTTTTTCTTCAGTTTTTTACCCGATATCAAACTTGACGTGAAATGACATTTAGAAGAGTCCAAGTGATGACGTCATGGAAACACCAAGGGAGAAATTTCATATGACGTCACAAGCACCACTGCGTTGTTGAGCTTCAGGTCGTTGCTGTCACTCCCGTGAATAAACTGACCCACTTTCACCTGATTGCGCAAACTCGTAAACAATGGCGAAACAATGCCAAGATGAAGAAATAACAAAGAAATATTTTCAAACAGGGCTGTCATCATATGTTAACTTAAAGAGAACATAATTGTTTGATTGTTAGTTGCCAGAAGTCAAGTTCTACTGGAGTCGTGAGTTAAATTGGATGGGCAATGCGTGATGTTTCTTGAAACAGTGGATTTCAAGTTTTTTGACGATGTCTTTGCACTGTTTGGGTACAGACCGACCACCACAAATCCTTGACTGGAGTTTACTCGAGTTGCATTGTCAATTTAAACAAGAGAATTAGAACTTGATCTCACCAAACAAGAACCTTGGAAAAAATGTTGGCTTTCTCCAACGGACTGGGATTCAGATGCTTTTCAGTTTCATCCATCTCGAAACTTGAGCGTCAGATAACAATCATTACACAACTTCTCAAGCTCCCTTCCCGCACAGGTTCATCGCATTGTTAATCATTGACGGGTTGTTTTCCTTACTTTGCAACAAACTGGACGATTTGAATGATAGGGCGCCCGACAAAATTTACCCTCTACTCTTTGAGAACACATTTATTAATGATTTATTATTGAACAATTGAAATATAGTAAAATATAATTAATGAATAATATTTATCTACGAATTATTAATTTCAATACAAATGTATCAGAAAAATGTTTTGTCAAAATAAATATGTAAAATTGGTTTAGAGATTCAGAAAGATTCTTGGCGGGAAGATTTGTAAACAAAGTGGATGATAAATTGATGTAAAACAAGGTAATTGAGACAAAAATCTAGATTCTTTATTGCAGAGCACAAGAGCAAATGTAGTAGGCGAAAAAATGTAATTTGTCGCCTTTTGTAGCTGAGAGACTGACAATCGATGAACCCGGCTCCGCCCAGGTACTCGATTTACAAGGATGGGTACCAAACTACTCTGCTCAGTATTCATCGTCAAAAAATAGACTTGAAATGCACTGTTTCCAGAAACTTCATGCTCTACCCATCACAATGAAGTTTCCCTCCTAAATGAACTCGACCTCCGGCGATTGACTGTGTGCACTTGTAGTTATGACACATGTCACTGTCTTTCTTAGCCTGGCTGGATGATCACATCAGCTACAGCAGAGCTGGGCTGATTGGGGTCATGGAGGTACCTATAGTCAAAATAACTGTGATACCAAGTGGACAGCGCTTTTGAACTGACACATATAATTCTGTGAATATTCTCACTTTTCACCCAGGCCCAACATTAGACCTACTCGTCAGCGACCAGTTTCCGCCAATGAAGTAGACCGTGACTGGCAGCGGCTACAAGGGTCATCTCCAGCTTAGCCGCTGTAATCGGCAGTAATTGGTAGCGACGGAAAACTGGTCGGGCACAAGTACGCATTCAAGTTTGGCGGCCATTTTAATCTTCAAAAACGTAAATAAAATGCATTTCTAAGCAAAGTTAAGGCTCACATATTCTCTAATTTACAATTGTAGGTAATGTATATCAATAATTGATAAATTGCAAAGATTGGGCAGCTTGACCGCGGTTCAGTGTGACAGTTCAATAGTGCGGTCCACTTGGTATCACGGTTATTTTGACCATAATTCGTCATGGATACTCCTTACCATTTTACCAGTCAGTCAAGTTTTCTTTTATATACAAAATATTTCAGGGGAAATCTTGATATCATCTCAAATAAACTAACCTTAAGTGATTCACCTAGATTTGGACACTCCTTTTCCTGCCAATACCATACTTGGAGGATTTTATCTATCTGACAAAATTAGTGTCTTCTGCTCTGATATCCAAAATGGTTCCTGTCACAACCAATACATAAATATGTAGTAGAGACCTCTTACATGGTTTCTTCAAAACCTGTTGCCGGAGAACAAGTTCTACCAGAGTCGCATCTTAAATATTAATTGACTTAGAGGTGAATTGTGAAGCAGGAATTATACCTCCAGAGCTTTATAGCCACAGTAATTGACAGATATTGGTAGCGACAGAAAGCTGGCCAGGCCAAGGAGCTGAACTTGGCCCCAGGGGCTGAGATAGGATAAGGATCTTAAAGTGTTAGCTACTTGTCATGAATATTCATCAGTTATTCATAAGTTATAGGCTGCTCTGCTCTGATTGGTCAGATATGTCAAGTTACTCTCAGGCACATTGAAAGTTAATTAAAAATAATCCAGTCACATTTGCGGTGGGTACTGTGAAATATGAAATGGTCAGCATCATTCACTTTCATTTTGTAGCAAATTATGTATAATGGAGGATGCAGAAAAGTTCACGAGTAGTGGCAGTACAGAAGATGCTCACCAACCTACCAGTAGTGGCAGTACAGAAGATGCTCACCAACCTACATGTAGTGGCAGTACAGAAGATGCTCACCAACCTACCAGTAGTGGCAGTACAGAAGATGCTCACCAACCTACATGTAGTGGCAGTACAGAAGATGCTCACCAACCTACCAGTAGTGGCAGTAATGGTACAAAACAGAGTCAAACATCTGAAGTTGCTCAAAATCCTATTGTGGAAAGCCAAGAATATGAAACTCAATTCTTTGGGTTCCCTCCCAAGTCATTTGCAAATGGAGGTAATAGAGAACAACACCTTTTAAATTTTAAGATGTATATTTGCTAGATTTTCTTTTTCTTTGAATTCTTTAAGTGTACTGCATGTTTCCATATTGGTTTCTTGTTTTATATTGATTTTGTCTGTAAAAGCAGAATGATGTTTAATTTTCTGTCTGTCAAGCAACATTCGAAGCATAAACATAAAACCTCCACAACATGCATGTAAGCCCCAAGGCAAAATGAGAGTTTATTTTTTTCATGCAGTGAAAATCATAAAGTGTGAATAACATTTAAAAATCACAAATTTTTAAAGAATTTCACCATCCTCAATCTTAGGACTATTCTTTTCTCAAATGTAAATAGGTTTGATAATACTATAGTTGTCATTTGCAGTGTACAATGCAGTGCTAGGATACGTTCATGATGCGTACAAGGCATCACATCAGTACCTACAAGAAGAGGTGAGTCATCACTAACTATGTACAGCCAAATACAGTCTCTGTAATAGGGTTTAAATGTTGCTTACCCTAAGCTTGTTTTAATCACTCAGATTATGGAAAATAGTAGAAAATGTTTTGTTTGATGATAATTATCAGAGATACATTTATATTTTAATCATGGAATTCTTAGCAACTTGACAATTATTAATGGTGATGAAAAAATATTGAGAATTGGATAATTGATTGTTAGGTTCTGCTTGGAATTTTGTTCATTATCATTATAGTAGCAGATAATAGAATATAGAGTTTGCCAAGAATTATGTTCATTATCATCATAGTAGCAGATAATAGAAGATAGACTTTGCCAAGAGCAATGTTGATGCAAATTACATAAATATTACTAGAAATCAGCTGATAAGAGTTGATAACAGGTTTGCTTATGTACTAGTTATAGGCCAAGTAGTTTCCTCATTGAATTGATGGACAATTGTATTTGAAGTTAAGGATGCTGTTCTGATGTATGTCATCCAAAATGAAACACACAAAAACAAATAATGATCAACGATTTATTTGCCATTTAGCTATCTATCCATAAAATCTTTGATGACTTTCCTGGCATCCAATCTCTTATTCATCCAGACATAGAACCAATTTTTCTATTCTTATATAATGTATGGGTTATAATTTACCCATTGCCTCATGAAGTACTACCTGTCTATTCTATTTTATTAAATTGATAACTTTATGATTTTTATTCCAGTTTCCAGATTTAGTAACTGCTGATCACGAAGAATTAGCAAAAGAGCAGATTGTTAAAAAAATAAAGAAAGTGGCAGACAGCTCTTTTGATCGTTTAGAGGTAAGCATAAGCTGGGATAAGGAAAGAGGAATAGACAATGGAGCTTCACAGCAGGTGCAAATAAACCTGTTGCCAGTTAATTTGAACTTGCCACCATTGTTGTTAAAATGAGATAATTATAATTGTTATCCATTCTTGGCTGTTAAATGATCTCCCTCTATTTTTTTATTTTGAGAAAGCCATCTATGCAATATTGAAATGTAGACACTGCTTACTGCCATTGTCACTATGCACTTCTTGTGTAATTGTCTGTTAGCTGCAACAAAGAAGCTCATCCCGTAGTTGTCCCAAATAACCCTGTTGTTCGTGAATTTGAACTTTCTGTCATAATCATTATCATTGAATAATTATTAATGGTTTTATTTTTCATCGGCTGGTTAATGATTTGTCGCTATTATTTATTCTGAGAAAGCCACCTATGAGATGTTGAAAGATAGACACTTGGTGATCGCAATCTCCCACCATTGTTACCATTTGTTAACTGCTCTCTACTTGATCAAAATAATCGCCATTGTCTCTCACCATTGCCTCGACTGCCGTGATTGGTCCATAAATCAGATGTGTGTGTGCGGCACTCATAAGATTATTATTAAGATGCGGGAGAAAATATCATTTGAAAATATTTTGATGAATGGTTGAGGTATCAACTTCATAAAAAGGACTTTTTCGAGGGTTTATTATCTCACAATTCTCTGACTGATAGGGACAAGACAAGACTGATAATTTATCAATGTTTTACTTATATCTGTTCCATGATGAATAAAATGTAACTATACTCAATTTTAACAATAAAAAAAAATCTTTTCATAAAATGTCCGGTTCACAGCCCAAAACATCACCTCATTATAATATCATATTTTATACACATTAAAAATATTGGCAGTCCCATTATTGATGGTTTTTCATGTTGTGAAAAATATTGGCAGTCCCATTATTGATGGTTTTTCATGTGGTGAAAAATATTGGCAGTCCCATTATTAATGGTTTTCATGGGGTTATTTTATATTGCTGTATTTATGACAAATGATCATGTATTTGCAGCTCTATCTGAATGAGAATATTTTTACCATCCCAAGCAATGTGCTGCTACCGGAAGATGAAATTCACCGAAAACACCAATACACAGTAGAGCAAGAGATTCAGCTTGATGAGGAAATCAAGCTCCTGCAACAGAAAATAAAAAAAGTATGTGTGGAAATTTTCAGTTTGAAATTAAATTTATAATTTTATTTAATCTATACAGGAATATGTCAAAACATTCTTTGGATCATTTATACGCTTCTTACAGATGTTTGTTAAAAAAAATTAAATTTTATTTTCAACTCTAAATAACCATATACTATATTAAAGGTATTTTGCAGGAATTCTGTAATTTGGTTATTAAAAGCATGTACATAAATGAACAGAATCCAGCATTGGCATTTGCATAGAGTAGTAAGTTACTGAGAGGCAAAGAAGTTGCACTATCAGCTGAACCCTCCTTCCTCATTTTAGGTTGCGGGAGTTATTACCCCACATATGCACTTAGGCTTGGTATTTTTGTTAGGGTTCAGCCTCCCTCCCAGGAAGTTCTTTCTGCAAAGCAAGTTCCTGTTTTTATTTATTGGAATGCAATTTCTTTTCTTTTTTTTTAGACAAAATATATGAATGGGCGATTAAAGCAAGAAATGGCAGATTTAGACAAAATGAATGATCAATGTGAAAATGTTATTAAGCATCTTAAATCCCTAGAGAAAGTTGCTGGTACTGGAGGTAAGATATACAATATTATGCTGTGGTAAGAAATATATGTCAACATCCATACAAAATATTTGCAAATAAAAACAAATATTAAATATAAGAAACAACTTACCAGAGATGTATTTCGAGATCTGGAAAAAATTTATTATTTTTTAAATCCTTCTAATAGAGAGATTAAAGGCTCAGGGGAGATGGAGACAGCTGCCATAAATACTAAATACTTGAAATCATCATTCATGAAGCAATTTTCAACCATTTCTTTATTTGCAAGTTGGATCTCTGAATTTGTGAAATGCCCGACTGTACTGTCAGAGAATTTAAACTTTTGATACTTATATAGATCTGTTGCTACAATCAGCGATCTTATGATTTCTTTGTTAGGAAGCTTTTTTTCTTACATGCCTTACATGTACTCCAAAGTTCCAAAATTTACATTAAAAAATGGAGTGTGATTTAAAACAAAATACTCAAAACCTCCATTTTGTTGAACATATTAAAGGGATTTCAGACTGGTTATTAGTTCAAATTTATACCAGTTCCTGATTGCATAAATCTTCTCAAAACAAATTCTGGTCACAAACGATTTGAAGCCATAGTGGCTATAATAAATTGTTGTTTTTCCATTTATTTACGTATACTTCTACACTAATTTCATTTGTGGACCTTTCACCTTGGTGCATTGACCACAAAAGATTTGTCTGGGCCGTTTTTCAGTAAATGTAAATAGAAGCTAGTTCAAATTATGACTAGAGAATGTTGTGTTAAATGCAGATTTGACCATGGCCTGGCTCGTTTTGAGCATACGGTACGCCCGATAATTCTGGTTCTGGAATAGGGAGAACTATTGGCAATCGTCTTGATTTTTTAGGCCATTGCGTGCGCATCCAAAATTCTCCCGCGGGGCCGCCCTATTGTCCCTATTCCAAGCTGTGCTGTGACTTACCTGTCCTGGTGACGTGACAGTACGCCACATCACGTGGTAGCATGCCCGGTAGTATTCCCGTTTTGGTGCAAAATGAGCCGGCCCATGGTGCAATGACCATGACCTTATCAGTATGTTTTATCAGCAACTATGAACAGGAAGTAGATTATGTTTTAAATAAAAGATAATCTAAAGTTTTGGTGTCCTTTGTCATGTTTAATTGTGCAGTTAGCCATGTTCAATTGTGCAGTAGCATTGAAATTTTTTTTCACTTGAACTTGGTTAGTTTTTGATATTTAAGGTGACCTTGAAGTGTGCAATATCACTGGGGGATTTGTGCAATAAAAAGACTTTGCATTTATTTTTATTCAACTGTACAATCAATGATGAGCTGAAAGACATAAGAAGTTTTTGATTTTAAATGAATTTGTATTAAGGTCTATAATCCACAATGAAACACTGGGACAGACTTATGTTTTTTTGGCTTAAATGTGTTCAAAGTCATGTTATTTGTTAATTTAGCACAGAAAAAGTAAACTTAACCAGCTAGTCTTAAACTTTTATTTAAATTGAACCCGTTTTAACTACCGTTAAAACGGGTTCGACTCAGTTATTGCAGCTGGACACCATGTGTGCTGTATGAGAAATACCCCCCACTGACGTCATAGCCTCACTCTCATCCTGGAATCCCCCAGAGCATGCAGAGCCGAAGGCAGTTACGTAAATATACGAGACCACACAAAGTTCTCTCCCGATGCTTCAAACTGATTGTGGATTATAGACCTTAAAAGATTTAAAATGTTTTGGTATTTTGCAGTCACTGGTACAAAAGATTCAATGATGTATCTGATGTATAATGCATTGAAGGTGAAAGACCTGTTCAATAACATGCCAGATACAACTATACCACACAAGGTAAGCAATTTGAGAGTAAAACATGAGGTGGGAGAACTATCTTCATTTGATTATTAATTTCTGATCAGTAGAAATTTAATTTTAAATAATTAAATAAGTTTATCAAGGCAAATAGTAAAGTGAAATGCTTTCCAGACTTTTCCACAGACATTGTTTTCATCGCTATTTGTCTGGTACCGAGTCAAGTGGTAAATTAATTGAGAGTCATAAATATTTATCATCTCTCTTCATATTTTGGGAAATTCTGCTGAATCATAAAGCTTCATGTGTCCCATAAAATTTAAACTGTTTTTTTTATATATATATACCAAATGACCTTATTGGGCAGTTATCTATTTTAGGACCTTTTAAATTTTTAGCTTGGAACAGCGACACCATCTGAATTATTAAGCATCTTAAATGAGGGATAATTCACATCTAGGAAAACATATGACCCTTAAAGCAATTTCAAACCTCAAAAACCAAAATAACATGTATTAAACTTTTATCGTTGCAGAAGACAAAATCTACAGATGTTTCACATAGCCATACATCATTAGAAGGCTTTGCAAATTGCTCCAGCTCAGATGAAACAAGTGTGAAGGAGGGAGGAAGTATGCAAAAATAACGACTGTCATTTAATCATCCTGTACATGTCTAGTTTGTAAATAGAACTGTAAATATAAACTCATATTTCTTTTCTTTATTGTCTATATTTTATTGATATTAATAGAAGTAAACAGTTAAAGATTTACATATACAAGATATAATCTAGAATACTTTATACAGCACATTTATCTCAACGATTCACATACCTTGAAAAATTACTGCATCTCTTTACAGTGTTTCAAAATAAAAATGTACATTTGTAAGGTTATCAGATATTTCTCTCTAATCCTTATAAATTACCACACTGATAACTATATTTCATACTTATTCATAACAATAAGCAAAGATAAAATAAGTATTTTTTCTTTAAATTTCGTGGAAATAGGCTATATGTTTCTCATTCAACCAGATTTTAATATTTGTTATGAGTTTGTGCTTAAAATTAAATGTAGCACATGCTTTGCTGATATGCAATTTTTAAGACTCATTTGACAATCTATAAAGTGGGTTTCTATCATCTGGAGACTATCACACACACATTTCTATGTATATTTGTTCAATGAAAGAAATAAAATAATGTTTTAAAAATTTTCCTCACTGACCAGAAGTGATTGTTTAGTTACTTTGATATTTAACCTGCTTATTTGTGATTATTATGAGACTGGATAGATTTTTCATAATTTTAAGGCATTCCAGGAGTTGTCATCCTGTCTGCAACCTGGCTATGCTTCCAAATGGAATAGCCCTTCAAAGAAGAAAACACTTATTACTTAAATTGTACAATTATAAGAATTGTATCTGAAGAAAATGGTAACATTCTTTTTATAAAAAGAAATTGTCTAAATAACTTGAATAAAAGGAAAAAGATCAATTTTCAACATAATTGTAGTACAACATAATTGTAGTGAATACATTAAAATGAGATTTTTAAGCTGGGAATGGAAAAATAAAATAAGGTATTAATATACCGGTATATATATATACATGCTGTTCAGAGTTTATGTTTTAGAAACACAAATAAATAAATATTGGTCTCAGGTTGAAATTAATCTGTCAAATTGTGTAATACAATATAGAGCCAATTATTACATTCAACACTTTAATTTGTCAGTGTGCATACAAAGGTTTAATTATTCAATCTGACTTCTGGACAGAATTGCAAAGTTGCAGTCACATTTCTACAATTCCTTAAAACTATGTTATAGTTGACAATGAAGTGTAGAATCATGACTTGGATTTGGCTAGGGCTATCCCTGCTCCTATGATGGCTCCAATGGCCACTGCTGCCCCACCTCCAACTATTGCCATGCCCATTAGTCCCTCTGCAAAAAGAAAGCAAAAACAGTCTTGTTTATTTATGTAATGAAAATTACTCCGAAAAGAATATATGAATTGGCATGGAGAAAACAAATGTCACAAGATCATATTTTAAATTGATGGTGAGATCATAAATTTAAATTCTCTAGTGTGAAATTTAGGAAGAAGGGTTTTTTGTTCGAAAAAATATCTACATAAAAAGGTGATGTAAATTGATTTTCTTTGAAAATAGAAAAGTAAATCACTCATCCCTTGACTCTGCAACATATATATTACTCCATAAATAATTTGATGTTGCATCAAGTCTTTTAAATAGCTGATCTGGGCCAGTGGACAAAAATTCTTTTCTACCTAATACAGCTCAGTACTGCCAGTTTTATTATTACTTACCTTTTTTCATTTTCCTCTCAATGTGTTTCTTTAATTCTTGGGCTTGGTGATTTTTTGGCTCAACTTGTAGGATTCCATTTGCATATTTTAAAGCTCTATCATACTCCTGAAAGAAAAGTTGCTTCATAAATGATCATTTAAATCCTTTCCCAAAGCAGATTTGAGCAGAAGATAATTTCAGCCAAACAAAATGCATGTTGGAATAATAAGCATAGCTGAAAAAGAGCTGCCTGAATTTATTAAATTTTACATCTAAAGTGGAAACAATCCAATTTTAGCATAGCTGAAAAAGAGCTGCCTGAATTTATTAAATTTTACATCTGAAGTGGAAACAATCCAATAGCAGGTTCATAAAGTCTATTTTTTCTGTGTAAACGTCTGATTACACCACTGAATTGTCATAAGTTGACTTTCTTTTATATGCTTAAGTATTTACCTTTAATCTTGTGTGTCCCACTGCTAAGTAGAATAAATAATCCCTTTTTGCAGTTTCATCGCTGGTCTTGTGAAATAGATCTATTGGAAAAGAACAAATTTGTTTAAGTATCACATTAATCATATATTATATATATATATATGTGTGTGTGTGTGTGTGTTCATGCATGTGTCCCCATCCCTTGTCTATCCAGTTAATATATGATCTGTGCCCCTTCCCAAGCTGAGTCCATAACTCCATTCTTACACTTTCTGCAATCGATCAAGTTTTAAATTACAATAGATATTTGAAACCAAGCTAAATCTTACTTTCCAGTAGTGAGATACCCATTTTCAGATCAGCTGGGTATCGACTCCTGACCAGGCACCAAGCATATTCAAACTGAGCTTTAGCACTAACAGCCTTGGGGCCAGACTTCAGTTGATCATTGTAGATTTTCTCAAACTTCTAAAATATAACATAATTAAGATAATATAAATTAGAAATGTAAATATTACACATGTTTAATCACCTGGTCAAAAACATAATTTTGATACAAATTAAATGGTAATCTCTAATCCTGTGTAGAACCTACAAAAAGAAATCTTGCTGTGAGAGTGTGAACAGATCTGCAACAGTCTGCCATTATTTCATAAATCTTATACCCACAAGTCAGAAAATAAACACTTCACAAAGCCAAATCATGCTTTGTGTCTGATGTTGCCTCCATTATGGAAACCAGAAGTGGCAGGGAATGAATTGGCAAGAATTTTAAAATAGAAAGCAGTTTTACTGCACATGATATTTTGGCTGAAATATCATCATTGTTTAAAAATATATATTTCGAAAGCAATATTGAGGACTGTATTGAAGATATGATAGGTGTCAAATAGGCTTTGTTTTTAAGTTCCCAAGTCAAAGCAGAATAAAGTGTCAACATAATCACAAAAAAGCATCCAAACAATGTCAATTGGTCAATAGAAAGTAAAGTCGCACCTTCCTGTAAAAAATAAATATTAATAACATGAACATCTCAACAATCATACATAAATTGAAATTTGGCATATGGTGACAAAATTTAAGGACAATTATGAAATGACAAGAACGGCTAAAATAATTCATCATTCATTCCAATCCCCATATCTTTATGATGAAATATATTTTGAGAGAAGAATACTTTCACGGAATGCAAAACATTATTTGTAATAGCAGCTCTGAATCGAAGATAAAAACTTAAAAGCATGAAAATACAGCAAGGATCTCCATTAAATTATTCCATACCAGTAATAGGATTTGATATATTTTGTTGCCAACATTTACTGATCAACTTGTTATGTTAAGTTAGCATATGTAAACTGATTCAGTTAATTGACTGCCTATGTTTATTGTACTTTTGATTTTCTTGGCAGGTGCACATGTCAAGCATACAATCTGGTGATTATTTTTGTACTGCTGATTAATGGAAATGCAGTACTTTTTGCCATCCCCACAGCTTTAAGGGTTGTTTCCTTTTTGAACTTTGAGAAATTTTCCTCTTTTTGAACTACCGTATTTACTCGTATATAAGACGAGGTTTTTTTCCAAAAACTCTAAGTTAATGGTTAGGGGGTCGTCTTATACACGAGAGCAGTCTTATACTCGAGTATTTACGGTAAAACGTAAATACAGTAAAACGTAAATACGATGTTCATATTTTCGAAATAACGAATATCAGACGTAGCAGATTGATTTTAATTGCGTTTTAAATGATAAATAAAGGTATTTACCCAATATTATTGGTCTATTATTTCAAAACGCTGTGTTTTGACTTTGTTCTCACTGATTCCAATTATCAGCGTTCAGTTTTGCGTTTCGTCATTGTCTCCACTGCTTTGAGTCATGTCTTCCCTTTTTGATTGCGTTTTAAATGATAAATAAAGGTATTTACCCAATGTTATCACAAATTGTTCGAGAACAGAACAAAACCATCAATTCATTTAAAACGCAATTAAAATCGATCCACGTGTGAAAGCATTTCTGTCCAAGCGGGAAGACACGACTCAAAGCAGTGGAGACAATGACGAAACGCAAAACTGTGAACGCTGATAATTGGAATCAGTGAGAACAAAGTCTGATAAATAAAGGTATTTACCCAATATTATCACAAATTATGCATTTCTTCATTGTTTCTACTGCTTTGAGTCGTGTCTTCCCGCTTGGACAGAAATTCGATGTGCGGAACACGGTAAATTTGATGTGCGGCAACACGAAGAGAAGCCAGGGATCCATCGTTGCGCAATATATTAAATTTTTCAATGCGAGTTGATACACTCCATTTGTTTTCGCGGCAAAAATAAGAGCTTGTCCCCGTCACTCCCGCTTTTTAAAATGACGACCTCGTATTGCGTAATGCATTTAAATGGATGAATGGTTTTGTTCTGTTCTCGACCTGCAAGGCATATTTTGTGTTAATGTTGGGTATATACTTTTATTTATCATTTAAAACGCAATTAAAATCGATCCACGTGTGAAGGCATTTGTCAAGAAGGGAAGACACGACTCAACACAACACGTGGTCGCAATTTTGAAAGGCGGAAGTGACGGGAAGAAGCTCTTGTTTTTAGCACGAACTCAAAGCAGTGGAGACAATGACGAAACGCAATAATAGACCAAATAAATTGGGTAAATACCTTTATTTATCGTTTAAAACGCAATTAAAATCGATCCGGTAAATTCTGTGGCAAATCTGCAAAGACAATGATCACATGACTTGTCAGTCACGTGGCCAAACGATCCGCTACGTCAGGGACATCGTATTTACGTTTTACTATGTCTGTTAAAATTATTTAAATATATCGCACAATTCAATTCTGCCTTTGATGTGGTGTGAAAATTAGTAAATTTTCACTGATACCAATTATCAGCGTTCACAGTTTGTTTCCACTGCTTTGAGTCGTGTCTTCCCTTTTTGACATGCTTTCACACGTGGGTCGATTTTAATTGCGTTTTAAATGGATTGATGGTTTTGTTCTGTTCTCGAACAATTTGTGATAATATTGGGTAAATACCTTTATTTATCATTTAAAACGCAATTAAAATCGACCCGCTACGTCTGATATCCGTTATTTCGAAAATATGAACATCGTATTTACGTTTTACCGTATTTACTCGTGTATAAGACTGCTAAGATCTTATATCGTAAGCATATTTAAGTTTCACTTTTAAAATGACCGCCAAACTTCAGCTGAAGCTTGAATGGTAGCAGAGCCGATATGTCAAGAAAAACCAACTCGTCTTATATTCGGAAATTGTTTTTTTTTAAGAAAAATAACCTCAATTTTGGGGGGTCGTCTTATACACGAGTCGTCTTATACACGAGTAAATACGGTACTTTGAAACCATTCATAAATTTGGTTGGTAAGTGTTTGTATATACATGCAGTGTAGCATTCAAACCAATGGCAGTCACTCATCAGACCTTGCCTTGCTGGAACAGTGTTGATCGACAGCCTCCAGCAAGACAAGGTTGCTGTTTGACCCCAAATGATTTTTAGTGACAAAAAGTCAAACAGAGGAAATTATCACATGATAAATCAATTGGTCTTAACAGATTTTGCAAACTTTTGCCCTTTTGAAATAAACTGAGTAAAGATAAAAGCAGCAGCTCGATCCTGACTGTACCATGACTATGTGCACAATGCATGAAACATTTGAATTTTATGTCTATGGTACTATTGAACCATGCATAAGCATCTGACTATATGGAATTGAAACACACTCCACAGCCCACATTGCTTGATTGCCTATCTCCATGTTGTTTTTCCCCCATTAAAAAGTACACACTGGAAAGGTACAACTTTACTTAATCCAGAACTGAACAGCTCCTAAAAATTTAATCATTGATAATGACGACTGGTGGGGGGCCTATATGGAAACAACTTTTGATATTTTAGGGCAGCAAATGTGGCAAAAATAACATATATTAACAACAACAATAATAATTGACTTTCCCAGCCAGTGAAGTAAGCTACTTAAGTCATTGCCTAATGTTTTCAACTGAACTAGACCTATCCCTTGTCTACAACACTGGGCACATACTTTAATGTGGCTCTTTTCATAGCTCATCATGCATATATGAATATTATTTATTAATAACGACAATAAGAGATTCCTTAGTACCTTACAAAAAAGGCTTGCTTTATTATCCCCCTTGCATGAGTGATGAGACTGAAGCCAACGGTGGTTCATAAAGGGAAATTAGTACATTGAAAGACCCTGAATGTGACCCAGGGTGCATATGAAGTCTGTGGATTCTGAGATACCTTCCAATAGTCCAACTGTCCATGATTGGCTGAAGCCAGTGGCAGTGAAGGACTCCACCATCATTATTGGTGGTCTAGCAGTAGCATTTGAGATGGGGAAGTCATGGATTTTTGAAAGTCATTGAAATGTTGATTTTAATTTAGAATATTGCATGCAGATTGAGGATATGATTTAACCCCTAACGGACGGGAAGGACGGCAACGTCCACCACCGGTAACAGACGAGAAGGATGTTGACGTCCCCTTTGTTCTGACTTGATGACGTCATTTGTAACATTCTGAAGGGCTGCAACTTGTTACAATGTAATCATGATAATGACGTCAGACTGATTGGATCATGAACTTTTGGCCCCAGCACTTCATTAAGCAAATTTAGTAACCATGGTTATAAATTTTGTAAATTTAGCATGTGGATACACTAGTCCAGCCAAAAATTGGTTAGTCCAGCCAATCAACAAAATTTAGATAGCCTAGTCCCTTAGGGGTTAAACAAGTTCTCATTTACCAAAATTGGAATACAAAAATAAATATTCTATTCATCATTGACATCAACACAATAACTTGAGTAAGTTGAATCATGGATGAATAACAGAGTCAGAGATACAACATACAATATTTCTCCCAACTTTTGATTTGAATTTGGCAGCAGGTCTACCAGCAAATACCTCGTAAAGCAGTATGTGAGCCAGGCAGCAGATGGACTCGGCTGATTTCAACCATGTCCACCCTGCCTGAGGAGTTTTTGTAAGTGTCACTGTTACTGAATCATGATTCATGAACTGAGAAGTGTAAATTAGTGTTACTCAGCAACTTAAAATAGATTTTGATCTGTACGTGGAAACCTCGTTGGTGTGCGAAACATGTCTATTAATATTCCAAAAATCCAACACATGTTGTAATTTATGGAGAAATTTTTGTATCAACTTTATCTTATTGCCACAACACTGATAAATAAATGAATCTAATACCTTCAAATCTTCAGGAGAAACCACTTCTTCCACAATAGCCTCCATTTTAAAACTGTTATGACTTTCACATCTCCAGTGGAAAAGAACTATCGTTTTTACTCACCAGAGGACGACACTGATTATTACTCACTAGAGGACGACACTATCCCTTTCACTTGCTTGGCTATTGCACAGAAGGATCGTCACTTGTCAAGTTATGAGTGAGACTTGATTCCGTCTCAATCCTACAATCATGATTTGAGTCGGGTGCGCAGGAGTTGTATTAATGAAAACTTGTTGATAAAAGACAATCACTTTCCACAAGATTTTTCTGAACTATTCGAAACTATTCTCATCTAATCTTAATCTGCTTAATAAATTCTAATCTAATCATTCTCTCTTCTAGCTTATTCTATTTTATTCTAATTCATTATAATATATTCTTATTTGTTCTAATTTATATAATATAATATTTTCTAATCTATTTTAACATAATAATAATGATAATAATAATTATAAATAATATGAATAGGAATGATAAAGTCATTAATCAATTCATATGCAGCATCTGCTGCACCGATCGGCTTGATCTTGGGCTCACTGGAAAGAAAAAGATGAAATATTAAGAAAGGTGGAGGGGACATAGCATAAATTCCTTTTATTATTAGTCAAAATAGCCAAAAAGGGGGGCTTCAAGCAGTACAGAGGGGGGGAGCATACAAAACAGTAACAGTAGTATTACACTTCCTTGTTTGACGTCACTATGTAATATTTAGTGTTGAAAGAAATGTGCATCTTGGAGTCTCACAAACATGCCAAGCAAGTGCTCACAACGTAAAAAAATGTGCTGAGCACGTGCTCACAACGTTATCTTGTGTTCACAGATCTACATCCATACAACGTCAAGCTACAATCTACTCAGCACCAAAACTCAATGTGCTCAGTCACAATGTAAAATTGTTAGCTGGGTCATTGCAGGTTAAATCAACTTTCTTCTTAAATTATTGACATAACTATTGTTTTTAGATCTGTTGGCTTCTTTGAAGGTGCAGGAATGAGGAAAATGTTTGTCCGTCTGTCTGTCCGTCTGTCCGTCCGTCACCACTCCAATTATTTGCCATTGCATATTATTGTCGACGGTTCACTTGTAATGATGATGATGATGATGATGATGATGATGATGATGATGATGATGATGATGATGATGATGATGATGATGATGATGATGATGATGATGATGATGATGATGATGATGATGATGATGATGATGATGATGATAATAATAATAATAATAATAATAATAATAATAATAATAATAATAATAATAATAATAATAATAATAATAATAATAATAATAATAATAATAATAATAATAATAATAATAATAATAATAATAATAATAATAATATCTCCCTCTCGTTTCGATGATTTTAGAACCATTCAGATCATTTGTCTGTTCTAAATACTTTCATAGTCAGTGTTACCGGGGAAGCTGGGCTAAATAGGGTCCTTTTTGCCAACATTATCCCTAAGACGGGTTAAGATATTTTATCATTTTCCCTAAAACAGGATACTGCTTTTCAAATTTTTGCCTAAACAGGGATCATAATCCCCTTTTCAAAATCTCCTAATTCAGAGCATGTTTTGTCACCTTCATCTATAACTATGTCACCTGGAATGGTGTTCAGAATTGTACCATTTTTACACACATCTCAATCCTAAATTTCCCTAAGTTATTTTTTTAAGTCCCACCCACAGATTATCTATGTCAGTTTTGCATGTTTCTTGATCAAAGGAACATAAGTGTCACCTGCTGGGACAGTAGGCCAGTGCTTATTGTTCTCAGCAAAGGTGTGATAATTAAGCTATATGCTGCCTCACCATGCTCATGTGTACGTGTACACAAGACATTTGACAAGGGCACAGTATCTGTTTGTACAATTATAATAATAATTAAGTTGTACATTTTTATATTCTGTGTGGTATTAACAGACGTTTACAAATCCAGGAAGTCAAAAAGACAACAAAAAATGAT
Source organism: Amphiduros pacificus (assembly GCA_949316495.1). NCBI lineage: Eukaryota > Metazoa > Annelida > Polychaeta > Phyllodocida > Hesionidae > Amphiduros > Amphiduros pacificus. The sequence goes on along the minus strand of OX439003.1, from coordinate 38,109,334 downwards.
TTGTGGGGGGGGGGGGGGGGGGGGGGTACTCTCATAATCAGCGTTACCGAGCAATCATTTTCTCTAAAACAGGATACTGTTTTTCAAATTTCTCCCTAAAACAGGGATCACAATCCCCTTTTCCAAATCTCCTCCTTCTGCATCATCCCTAAATGAGGGTATCAAAAGTTCAGCTAGTCCTAAATCAGGGTACAAAAATTTCAGCTAGTCCTAAATCAGGGTACCAAATTCCAACTAGTCCTAAATCAGGGTACCAATAATGATAGAATATTTCCCTAAATCACGCTCTGGGGTTTTCAGTTCCATCCCAGCCTCCACCCCAATGGTGTCCTCAACACATGCAATGAAACAAGAGGCCACACATCATACCTCCAGAGGTCACCAAGACCTGATTTCTGACCTGACCTGGAAATACATTCCTCGCCGGAAATGGAAATGAATATCATGAGCATGCGTAGTGATCACAACCGGGCAACATGGCGGATGAACAGGCACAGTTCGAGGTTTTACTCCAAAATTTTATGAGCCCTGACAATGATGTTAGGGCTCAGTCAGAGGTTAGTTTAATATTATGACCGGGGCGCTATCTTTTTATTGTTATTGTCAGAGGTTTTCTAGACTATGTTAGGTGAAATACAATGGCTGATTCATCGCGGAAAAACACATTGAAAACCCGCGAACTCATCAGCCCATTTGTCTGAGACACATGGACAGACCACATTGCAGTTCAGACAGACATGTGGTCTTTCAGTCTAAAATACATCGGAGAAATATATTTATTAAAATTTGTTTTACCCAATTGAAAAAAATGTTGCAACATGTCGGCTTATGCTCCATTTAAAGTTCAAGGAATGCTGTGAATGTGACATATTACCTAATCAGCTTAATGTCCGTATTAAACACAATTGCTCAATTCAATAGTGCTTAACAATAAATAACATTACTACTCCTTAGTGTAGAAGAACTAATGAATGTTTAACTGTATCTTTATATTCTTATTGATGATTGATAGAAAATAGGCAAGTGCAAACATGCAAGAAAGTCTCCCAACATGTAATTTGAAATGAATTATATATACCCATTTTAAAACATGAAAATAAAAAATAAGTCATCAATGAATGTGCATTTAAAATGTTAGTAATGTTAAAAATAACTGTCTGTTAAACCTTTTTGAACAAGACCCAACTGATCAGTCCTTTTTGAAAGCACCCTAGTTGCTTGCCATCAGTTTTGAGCAGTTAGTGTGTATTTTCTCCTGTCATCAAAGGTATTGTTATTTGAAAACATCAAGAATAACATCAAACATATGGGCTGACTCATAGTGCAACATGTCTTTTTGCAATTTTTCTTATTGCTCAATGCAATGCTTCAAAATTCTTGAGGATATGCTTGTAATATTATAGGACAGTAGGAATGCTTTTATCTTGCATCAGAACATCCATCTCACATCACACTAAATTCATAGGCGTGAATCTTGCATCACACTAAATGGGCTCAGTCTTAAATTGGGTTTAAAACAGAAGGCTCAATCAAAACAATCTTAGGCCATGCATATTCATGGTCACTCAATAGTGTAAACATTTAAGAATGCATTAGTAGGTCACCAGGCCATTATTGGCTGATAGATCAACATTGCATGGGGTGACAGCTGAATTATTCACAGTCCATCTGGTTACACAAGTAGATAAAAAAATGATGAAAAGACATGCTGATTTCACCTCCTTATTCCTAATTAAAAGCCATTTCAAGACCATGCTCTCATCTCATCCTGGGTGGTCATCGGCAAATAGAAAATTTATTCTCTATGAAAGTACAGCTAATCTTTTTCTCTGTTGAGTAAATATGACGTTATTATTTCCATTTTAGACCATGTTTGAAGGTATCCCAGCAGCAACAAAAGTTCCATTTCTCATCCAAGGGATGAGGAATACTAATGCAACCACTGAGGTAAGATAGCTTTGCTAGTCTGATGCCTGCCACTCAACTAGAAATAGCAGCTGCATGAATAAGAAAAAGATATATAAGATTATCTACCATATAAATCACCCAGCTACATGTGAAAAATTTGTTTATGAATACATCCCACACTTTTAACTTATTTTTCATGTTTGACAAATGTTTATTTCAAATATGTAGGTGCGAACAATGGCAGCTGTGCTACTGAGGCGACTTTTCACATCTACATTTGAGGAATTCTGGCCACATTTTTCTCCGGAAATGCAGATTCAAGTCAAAGAGCAGATGTTGGTTGGTGTGCAGCAAGAAGAGAACAGTATCATACGCAAAAAGATTTGCGACTGCACAGCAGAATTTGCTCGTAATTTACTGGGTATGAGTTTTTTTGATATGCTGCTTGTTTGTATATTTTTATAGTTTCATATGATACGATTTTGATTATAATAAATCTCTGCAACATAAGATTACTGCACACTCAAAATCTTCTTTGTGTTGTGTCTCATAAGACATGTTTTGGGACATGAAGTGTTGAAACATTTTCTCCAATTTTTGCTTTACAGATGACGATGGGAATAACACATGGCCCGAGGTGCTGAATTTTATGTTTGAGTGTGCTGGGTCACAAAATGCTGGACTGCGAGAGAGTGCCCTCAATATTTTTGGGTAAATAATATGAACTGGCAGATTATTAGGGGAAAAAAATAACTTGATGGTCATGAAGAAAAAACAAACTCATGTGTGACAACCATTTTGTTGCAGTCAATAATAATTTTATCTTTATTTTCATGTGCTAATTTTATATATCTCATCGAGACAAACAGGAATGTAATCCATTTAAATACAGTTTAAAACCCTAAAAAAAAAAGAAGATAAATATGTGATATGATGCATCAAACTCCGGTTGTTTAATATTTCAGAGCTGTGCCAGGAATATTTGGCGTTAGCCAACAACAACACTTAGATGTCATCAAACAAATGCTCCAACAATGTTTAGCAGACCAAGAAAACCAGCAGGTATGAAACTTATCCACAGTTTTAGCACAGCATAGAGACAGTTTTAGCATCGCATAGAGACATTTTGAGCATAGCATAGAGACAATCTTATACATGGACATAAAATAGAGAATACTTTGTAAAGGGCTTGCATGAGAGAATATTTGTCAGCATGGGACATCTTGCAATCTTGGATTGCCATTTCATTTTAAAATTTCAATTTTCAGGTACGATTTGCTGCAGCAAAGGCTGCAGTCTCATTTATTCTAGCAAATGAGAAAGATGGATCTGTCTTTTCTCATTGTAAGGACCTTCTACCAGCCATAATTGCAGTGAGTATCATATTGACTTATAATAACCCAGTTATTTTATGCTACATTTGAAGTAAATAGTATTTGGCCAGTCTTTGTTCCACAAACATAATATTGGTATAAAATTATCCATTGATAATATGATTTAACTTTTGCCTTGGCTGCAACATCAGTCAGCAAGACCATGGTGTTACTTTCCCTACGACTCTGTCTATATTTAGAGCCATGAGCTTTATTTACCGGCTGTTACATTTTTGTTTGCTTGATGAAAAGTCACAAGAGAAAGCATTGCCTTGCTTGAATATCAAAATTGTTGAATATCAAAATTGTTGAATATCAAAAAATTGTTGAATATCAAAATCAGCCTTATTTTCAATCAATTGCAGGTTATCACAGAAAGTGTGCAGCAACAAGATGATGATGCTCTACTTAAATGTCTGATTGATCTGGCAGAAAATACTCCCAAATACTTGAGACCACAGCTTGAACCTGTCATAACATTGTGCATGAAGGTACAAACCATGTTAATATGTTATTATATTAATGGCATACCGTATTTACTCGAGTATAAGTCGAGGTTTTTTTCCAAAAACTCTTAGTTAATGTTTAGGGGGTCGACTTATACACGAGAGCAACCTGTGGACGAGGATTTACGCCAAAAAATTACGACACTATGAGTTTTCATTACGAACATTCTTATTTTCGAAATAACGAATATCGGACATAGCGGGTCGGTTTAACAGTCTTATACTCGAGTAATTACGGTAAAACGTAAATACGATCTTCATATTTTCGAAATAACGAATATCAGTCGCAACAGATTGATTTTAATTGCGTTTTAAATGATAAAGAAAGGTATTTACCCAATATTACTGGTCTATTATTCGAAACGCTTTGTTTTGACTTTGTTCTCACTGATTCCAATTATCAGCGTTCACAGTTTTGCAATACGTCTTTGTTTCCACTGCTTTGAGTCGTGTCTTCCCGCTTGGAAAGAAATGCTTTCACACGTGGATCGATTTTAATTGCGTTTTAAATGATAAATAAAGGTATATACATAATCGTTTTCGTGCTAAAAACAAGAGCCTCTTCCCGTCACTTCCGCCTTTCAAAATTGCGACCACGTGTTGCATTGAGTCGTGTCTTCCCTTCTTGACAGAAATGTCTTCACACGTAGATCGATTTTAATTGCGTTTTAAATGATAAATAAAGGTATTCACCCAATATTATCACAAATTATGCTTCGCAGGTCGAGAATTTATCCATGAAGTAAAACGTAAATATCATGTACGTGACGTCGCGTTAATTCACGTCCGCAACACGAGGAGAAGCCAGGGATCCATCATTGCACAATATATTAATATTTCAATGCGTGTTAAGTAGGCTCTGATCGTTTTCGCGCCAAAAATAAGAGCTTGTCCCCGTCACTCCCGCTTTTTAAATGACGACCTCGTATTGCGTAATGCATGTTAAATGGATGAATGGTTTTGTTCTGTTCTCGACCTGCAAAGCGTATTTTGTGTTTATATTGGGTATATACTTTTAGTTATCATTTAAAATGCAATTCTGCCAAATCTGCAAAGTCAATGATCACATGACTTGTGAGTCACGTGGTCAATCGATCCGCTACTTCACGGACATCGTATTTACGTTTTACTTTTACTTCTATGTCTATTAAAATTAAAATTATTATTTAGATATATCGCACAATTCAATTCTGCCTTACATGTGTTCACAGTTTTGCATTTCGTCATTGTTCCACTGCTTTTCTGTCAAAAAGGGAATACACGACTCAGTGGAAACAAAGACGAAATGCAAAACTGTGAACGCTGATAATTGAAATCAGTGAGAACAAAGTCAAATCAAAGCATTTCGAAATAATATGTTTTAAATGATATATAAAGGTATTTACCCAATATTATCACAAATTCGCTTTGCAGGTCAAGAACAGAAGCATTACGCAATACATTGTCGCAAATATCGGACAGGCGGACTACTGTCTACACGTGGTTGAATATTTCTTTGTGTATTAACACGCTTTGTTTTGATGATAAAATCGATATAAACAATAATAATTAAAAGCGATATAATGAATATCATTGGCTTTATAATACACAAAGAAATATTCTCCCACGTGTTGGTTTTGATGCTAAGATTAAGGACGTCACGTACATCGTATTACGTTCTACATCGTGGAGAAATTCTTGCGAAAAATAATTTGTGATAATATTGGGTAAATACCTTTATATATCATTTAAAACATATTATTTCAAAATGCTTTGTTTCGACTTTGTTCTCACTGATTCCAATTATCAGCGTTCACAGTTTTGCGTTTCGTCATTGTCTCCACTGCTTTGAGTCGTGTCTTCCCTTGTTGACAGAAATGCTTTCACACGTGGATCGATTTTAATTGCGTTTTAAATGGATTGATGGTTTTTTTCTGTTCTCGAACAATTTGTGATAATATTGGGTAAATACCTTTATTTATCATTTAAAACGCAATTAAAATCGACCCGCTACGTCTGATATTCGTTATTTCGAAAATATGAACATCGTATTTACGTTTTACCGTATTTACTCGTGTATAAGACTGCTAAGATCTTATATCGTAAGCATATTTAAGTTTCACTTTTAAAATGACCGCCAAGCTTCAGCTGAAGCTTGAATGGTAGCAGAGCCGATATGTCAAGAAAAACCAACTCGACTTATATTCGGAAATTGTTTTTTTTCAAGAAAAATAACCTCAATTTTGGGGGTCGACTTATACACGAGTCGACTTATACACGAGTAAATACGGTAGCTATGAACTTATTATAGGTAAATATTTATTTTTGTAAAAATACCAATTAAATGAATTCTACAAGCTTACATTTCTGTTTAAAATTCAGATTGAAACGATATCGGACGTAGGAGATCAATTCAATGTGAATCTAATTATAAACATGTTATGATCAGTTCTGAAATGTAAAGGTGTTTTATTACAGATTATAGGGGATAGCAATCTGCCAGACACATGGAGACAGCTAGCTCTCGAAGCAATTGTTACATTGTGCGAGACTGCACCAGCAATGGTGCGCAAGCATGGCAAATTCCTACAAGCTATGGGTAAGCTATCAGGCATATTGAACATTAAATAATCAAGGTATTCAGATGATTGAAAGAGTAGTTTGCCATTATGTGAAGGAACTTTTGAAAGGAAAAAAACTTGAACTTAGAACTTTAAATGTTAAGCTCTTCAAATTTGGTATGGACAAACATCATGAAGTGTTGCAGCAATCAACAATGGCAATCAATAATGTCATGCTTGAGTAAATATGTCACACACGAATCAAGAAAAAAAAAGGTACTTTAACACAGACTTCTATTACTTATCATAAAGGCTAAGCTCTTCAGTTTTGGCATGAAGATTTTAACATATATGATCAATAATGCCATGCTTGGACTACTATCATTTCTTTTAAAGTTTAAGCTCTTCACATATAGGCTAACAATTTGATGCTTTAGCAAACATGTCATAGATGAATGACCATACAAGATAAACCTTTTTGAGACTACGATTTGACATCGTATGGGATTCTTCGCAGGCCCATGACCTGCTTTTTCAAGAGCAGTGCTGACAAAGCCTCTGGCCTATTGCCTAAAGAAAAAAGTAAAAAGAATTGGGTTAATACAGTGATAGTTAGTATGGAATATGTAACAAATGCATGGGAAGAATTAGAATGTGTAACAAGGAAGGATAATAGTAGTTATCTGCTTTCAGTTCCCCAGGTTTTGGCCATGATGGTGGACATAGAAGATGACCCTGATTGGTCTACCACAGATGAAATTGAGGAGGAAGATAATGACAGGTTTGTAAGAAAGCCAAAATAAAAAGGGAATGGGCAGCATTTTATATCTGAAATGCTTGTTTGATTTGAGAGATTTTTTTCTTCATTAATTTAATTGCTACAAATTGTTCTTAGATTAACATGGTGTACCTTCCCGTTTACTTTCAGCAATGCTATCGCAGGTGAAAGTGCACTGGACAGAATGGCATGTGGTCTTGGAGGGAAGACAATGCTGCCGCATATCTTAGCTAATGTCCCACAGATGTTAGCCAACAGTAAGAATATTACAAAATTATTTCAATGCACTAGAAAATCAAATTAGATATCAACAGTCTTTTAAAATATGACTCACATTTATCATTTTCACCTGCTTTTGATACCTCTACTAAACTTAAGCCACATCCAGTTTAAAAATGCAAATACCATTTGCACATTAAATAAAATGAAATCAGTACATCTCCTTTTGTAACACTGAGGACTTCAGCTTTAATGTTTAATATACAAATTGGTTGTAACTAGGTGATTGGAAGTACAGACATGCTGCATTGATGGCTTTATCTGCATGCGGGGAAGGCTGTCACAGACAAATGGAACTAATGCTACACAATATAGTTGAGGCTATATTACCATATGTTCAGGACCAGGTTAGAAATATTTAATCATTATTCTATCAATAGCTGCTCACTTATATTTGATCATGCCTCGATGAATCCTTGAAATAAAAATAGACATGGGCCAAAGATTGCTGAGTGGATGATAACTCCAAAATAAATTGTATACAGGTATATGTGATGAAATCCATGCATCCTTACCAGTTATCTCATTTAAGTATAATGACAGTGCACTAAAATCATTTAAGTATAATGACAGTGCACTGAAATCCACACTGCAATATCAGCCAAAGGGTCATTAGTTGTTGAGTAACAGCCCCAAATCTACAAGAAAGTTTCATGCTGCACATACCAAGTATCTCATCAGTATTCTGGGTAAATATGGGTTTGTGTATAAGTAGGTGACCGGATACTTAATTGTATTTCTGTTTTATTTTTTCTGTAGCATCCTCGAGTGCGCTACGCTGCATGTAATGCCTTAGGCCAGATGTCTACTGACTTTGGGCCAACCTTCCAGAAGAAGTTCCATGATAAAGTGGTGGCAGGTTTGCTGATGGTGATGGACGACTATGGCAACCCAAGAGTGCAGTCACATGCCGGCGCAGCTCTGGTCAATTTTAGCGAGGACTGCCCAAAATCTATCCTCGCTCTCTACCTTGACACCATCATTTCAAAACTAGAACAAGTCCTGAATAATAAATTTAAAGAGGTTAGTTAACATAAAATTTGATAAAGAAAGGAAAATTAAAGCCAATCATTTAATGAGAAGAAATTATCATTGGGACAAATATTAAAGTTTGCTTGTGACAAGAATAAAGTAAGAGTGTATTGTGATGAATATTTTCCCTAAGTTCTGCTATTTTGTATGTTGCAGTTATTGGAGAAGGGTACCAAGCTTGTCCTGGAGCAAGTTGTGACAACATTGGCATCAGTTGCAGACACAGCAGAAGAGAAATTTGTCAACTATTATGACAGGTTAGTGTTAGCATGAAGACTTTTTCTGATATTTCTTATAAAATAAGATAAAATAGCACTATTTTTTTTTTTGACCGAACTGACACACATTGGGTTCTCTCTCTTAAAGCAGATTTTGTCCACAAAATTAAAGCTGCATTTTGTGCAGGGCATCTTCACAACCCAATTTGTTAAAAATCAAATATCTGTCACTCAGATGTCAAGGAGGTTGCCATTTTGAATAGCATAACCAATATCAGCCAGTGAAAATAGAGATAACAATGGAATTTGGGCCTGAGTTCAATATGTAACATGCATTTTGATTGGTTTAAGTTAGCATCTGCTTAAGTCTCCTTTGGTATGGATTTAAATGATTTTTTTTATGAAGCAGATTCACAAACATTATAAAAAGTTTTCTGTATAGCTCTAAGACCATTGGGCTTTGTTTTGAAAGTAGTTGGTCACATGTAAAAATTCATTTCCCTAAAAAAAAAATTAATTTTCATGTTAAAAGAAATATTGAGATACATATATGTTTTTCAAAACTTCCTCAAGGGATTAACATAATAGGACTCACAAAAGAATATCTTTAATTTTTTATGGCTAGTCAAACAATAATGGAGAAATGATAATGACAGGCATGTCCACATTAAAGCATTTATATCTAATATTTTGTTGATTGTTTCTGATTTCAGATTTATGCCATGTTTGAAGTACATTGTCCAAAATGCCACAAATCCTGAGCTTAAATTGCTGAGGGGTAAAACAATAGAATGCATTAGCCTCATAGGCCTGGCAGTTGGAAAGGAAAAGGTAAATACCTCTACATATCTTAGTCAGTAGTATGAATTATTAAGAAGATATAATATACATGGTTGCATGTTCCTATATAGCTGACCGTAATGCTTATACATGATTTAAACTTGAAGAATTCGGTGAATGTTCATTGGTTAAGATATGAGATATTTTTCCTTTCTAATCTAGGCCATTTTGGGGCTCCAAATGGTCAGTGATTTTTTAGTCTTGAGAGTTTTTCATGTGATGATGTTGTTTCTTTGTAGTTTATGCAAGACTGTAGCGAAGTGATGGAACTGCTGCTCAAAACTCAGACAGATCAAGATGATATGCCTGACGATGATCCTCAGGTTAGTGCTTTATTCAAGATTGACAGACACTGAACGTCATTACACTACCCAAACCAGGTGGTCTGCTTCAACACATACAGTTGTACACGTGAACCCCTGTATATTCAAGTATTTAATGCACATCTTTGATATTTTGGTTCGTGCCATATGGTATCTTGACATACAAAATTAAACATTATTTGCACTTTCTCTATATTCCATGCAGTCTGTAGGTTTTTTTTAGTTTGGTGTCAATAATTGCTCAATTTATTTTCTGCAATATATTTTCTGCACATACCCTAATGGCGGCAATGTCAGGCAATTATTGGGCATGGGAGAATATTCAAAGTATTCAGAACTCTTCACACTGTGGCAAAATAACATCTTGTGCCTCTAAATTGGAAAGTCAGATACACCATTTTCATCACGAGACTGGGACACATATAAAAGATGCTTAATGTGGAGGACGTGTGGTTATTTTGTTTTCAACCTGCAAAGCATAATTTGGTCATATCTGACAAAGCAAAACCTAACTTTATGAGTCAGACTTATTTAAAGTTTTTATATTATTTTCAGATTTCCTACATGATCTCGGCATGGGCCAGGATGTGTAAGATCATGGGCAAGGAGTTCGCTCAGTATCTGCCTCTCGTCATGGGTCCAGTTTTGAAAGCAGCTGGACTTAAACCAGAGGTTGCACTTGTAGACAGTAAGTCATACAAATAAAGATTTGAGTTTTCTTTAAACCTGGGACACAGGTATAGCTTTAAATTTCCTTAGAAGAAGTGTAAAGAATGCAAATGTGAAGCACTAACATATTTCCAGCACAAGTCTTCAATTGTGTATGTCTCACATAAACAGATATTATTTGAAGAACTAAGAACTCATGAAGGAAAGATTTTGCAATACTAAAAATAATGCATAACTTGTTTGTTTTTCTCAGGTGAGGATATGAAAGTGTTGGAGGGAGATGCTGAGTGGCAATTTGTTACCCTTGGTGATCAGGTAAAAATATCTCAAATCTAACTTCATTAGTTCTTAACCTCTTTTATGAACAGAATTTATATGTTCCCTCTTAAAACCTGATTTCATAAATAATCCCTTGTTTTCAGCAAAGTTTTGGCATCCGCACTGCAGGGTTAGAAGAGAAGGCTACAGCTTGTCAGATGTTGGTGTGTTATGCCCGAGAGCTGAAGGAGGGCTTCGTGGAGTATGTAGAGCAGGTGGTCAAGCTGATGGTCACTCACCTTAAGTTCTACTTCCACGATGGTGTGAGGGTAGCAGCAGCAGAATCCCTGCCATACTTATTAGAGTGTGCCAAGGTCAGGGATGCAGCATATCTCATTCAGATGTGGAGTTATATCTGCCCAGAACTTCTCAAAGCTGTGGAGACAGAACCTGAACGAGACATTCAGTCAGAACACATGCATGCACTAGCACAGGTGAGTAGAACTCTCCCAAACTTCTCAGTATAAAACCCTGCTCTACTGCTGACATATCATGGAGACAGAACAGATGATAAAAATTATGTAGCGACAGAAGGCATTAGGCAAAACAAAAAATCAATGTTTTAAGTTATGACTTGATGCACAAAGAAATAATAACTTTCTTCAACCCTTTCGGAACAATGCTTAATTTCGTATCTGTTTTATTGATCGGTAATGGCATTAAAATGATAAATAACCACCTGACATTACAAACCAAAAGTTAATAAACAGAAAATTGCATTAACAGTATTGCAGATTCGAAAGTTATTTCTACTAGATATTTGCAAGCTACTTTATATCTGATGTACATATTATGCACATTCAATTTCAGTGTATAGAACAAATGGGAAGTGGCTGCCTCAATCCAGAAGCTGTATCCGAACTAGTCCGTATTTTAGACAAAATTCTCAAAGATCATTTTGAGAAGCAGGCAGCCAGGCTAGGTAAGCAGTCCCTGTCATCATGACCTATTCATTCTGTTTACTTTGATATCTAGAGTATTGTCTAAGATTTTGTTGAATATTGTCATTTTGTCCTTCTGAGGATTGCATGGGTGTCATATTGAATATGCCAAAACCTGATAATAAATGAGTCATTATTGTTTCAGAGAAAAGAAAAGATGAGGACTATGACGAGGTGCTAGAGGAGGCTTTATTAGATGAAGATGATCAGGATATATACATCCTGAGCAAAGTGTCCGACATCATGCATGCACTGTTTGGAACGTATAAGCAGAACGCCTTGCCAATATTTGATCAGCTTCTGCCACATTTTGTGAAACTTTTGGTATGTGCATTATTTCTCAATGCATAATCAAACATATTAGTCTGTTTGTCAAAGATGTTTATGGCATTTACTAATCTCCCTCAAAGCAGAGAACACTTCCAGATGGCTAAACAGAAAAGGCCCTTATTATTTTTAAAAAATATTTTGTTTTCTCTACTAGTTTTTACTGAAAGGACTATTATTTACTTTACAGGGAGCAGAGAGACCATGGCCAGACAGACAGTGGGCTCTGTGTATCTTTGATGATTTGATAGAACATACAGGACCGGTATGTCATTGTTGAAACTTGGGAAACTTGGGAATATTCTTGAAGTGATTCAGTTCATTTTATAGTGTTTAGTAATGAAATATTTTAATCAGAGCTATTTTACAAGGGTGATATTCACTGTTATTTGATTGTGATGTAATGATATCTTTCAGTTGTCATCAAATTATCAGTCGTACTTCCTTGCTGGAATGATATCTTATATCAGTGATAAGCAAGCTGAGGTGAGGCAGGCCGCAGCATATGGAGTGGGTGTCATGGCAGTCACAGCAGCACAGACCTACACTCAAACATTTAAAGGTATTTCTACCTTATATCTTGATACCTTATATCTTGATATGTGAGGAATTATAGAGTAAGCATTCTATCAAAGAAAGTTAAATCATCATATATTACTAACAGTTCGTCATCTTATCATATTTAATCAAAATATTAAAGAAAGTTTATTTTATCTTAATTTTACTAACACTTAATGATTTTGGCATTATATAAGCACTTTTTGGAGAAACAAGTACAGGAATCTACTCTTTATATTACAAAGATTTGGTTGCTGATTGTTGTTTCAGAGGTCATGCCTCTCCTGGTCAAGGTCATTCAAGACCCAGAATCCCGCCAGGCAGAGAACTTAAGTCCTACGGAGAATGCCATCTCCGCTGTCACTAAGATCTGCAAGAACGCGCCGATGGCTATCAACATTGAGGAGATACTGCCGCACTGGATGTCATGGCTGCCCGTGTGGGACGATGAAGACGAGGCAGTTCACATCTATGGATACCTCTGTGATCTGGTCGAGGGGTCAGTTAATGTTTATGTGCATTTGTCAAACATACATAGTCATTGGAGAAGTGCAACCGGATAAACCTGATAAACCTGATAGTGGTGATCACTTTCAGTTCATTCCGTCAACTTTGAGTTGAGATTGGTTATTTTCTTTACTGTTACATGATTCTTGTGTTCACCCACTGTTTTTGGCCATTAGGTAGGTAGAGGTCATAAAGAATTATTGTTTTTGCCTTTTGTGGTATCAACCATTCTTCCTGTATTATTATAAGATTATGATTGGGTGCTTTACTCTTTATAAAGTTTCCTATTTTATTTCTTAACTAACCCTAGATTTTGATATAAAAATATGTGTTTTCATATATTTTTTCTATCAAGATGGCTGGGCATCCTGAATTGTTTCAAGTGGGCTCCAGTCATATAATGTTTGCGGAATTCAAATTTGCAATATGTGAATCATCTTTCGGATGCCTCTGTATTTGTTTGCAAATGGTGACAATGATAATTTTACATATGATTGCAGGAATAATCCACAAATTCTTGGTGAGAATAACCAGAACCTGCCGCGCATCGTGAGCATCATAGCGGAGGCTCTGAGCAGAGAAGCCACTGTCAAGGACGAGGAAGTCACCAAGCGTGTGGTCAACATTGTGCGGCAGGTGCAGGGTAACACGGAGATTTTCCAGGCATGCGTGAGTCAGTTGACTGAGGCACAACGGTCTGCCTTGTCTGAAGCCCTGGCAACACCTGCCAGCTGAAGAGGATTACATCAATATATCATGTGGCAGTAATGCTACAATGGCATCATACTGCTCCATTCAAAAGTACACACTGGCAGGACATAGCTACATATGATCAACTGCATATATAGAAATAGATATATGCACTCTTTTTTTCTCTTCGGTATAAAAAGTTAAGAATTAAATTGACGATTCAGCTGTATACTCCCAGTGTGCTTTTGAATATATTATTCATTATGTGGAGATTAATTGGATGTGCCCACTAGCATGATGAACACTCAGAAATGTACACAATGTCATATGACATGAAGTAAGTCAATCAGCTTAATGGGTGAGATGAATCTCCACATATTGAGATGGTGACATTAAGGCATTAAGGCAAGTTTGGTGTGATGTCACCCAGGCATGGAGGTGATGTCACCCAGGCATGCCGCCATGGTTGATGTCATCAGTACAGAGCCAGGTCCTGTGATGTTTGAATTAAAGATGTGTGATTTAATACTAACCTAATGATTTGGGAAAAGAAACTAATTCATACGATATTAATGTCGCAGACATGTATTTGCTGTATGTGAACTATTTTCAAGCATATTATTATCTAGTGTTGTAGATTGGAGTCTTTAAAGCATATTTAATGAAACTTACATAAATGAGTATGTCAGAGATTGACAAAACTATCTACGTATGCCCCTTGACTCTAAAAATATAGCATTTCTTCATCTGTGGAATATGGACTTCAGACATGTATTTATTTAGGTCATTCAACACAATTTATCTTATCCTGAAAACAGAATGAGTCCATTTGATTTAAAAATCAATTCTGTGAAAAAATGAATAGATTAGTCAAATATGAAAATACTGAATTTATTGTATATTCGGGAGATGAATCTGAAAACTTTGGCTTTTTTAACATGTTCAGGGTATGTGCCTTGCAAGTCCCTAAAAACCATGCAAAATGTGTCCAAATATATATTGGCAATAATGGAATATCCAGATAAGTAAATAAATCTATTCAAGAGGTACGTCATAGTTCTGATGACCCATAACCTTTAAGCATTGTTGTCCTGTCAGGGCTGCCATTTACCATGTATATGCACCAGACTCCAGCTGCACACTGCATAGCAAAACATCTGGTCTGTCCTAGATTATAAGATTTTTTGCCAAAGATTTGATCAGATCATATTTAATCATCACAACACTAAAGACATTAGAACTAAAATCATTTTGTATGCAGATTGATGCATCATTCTGTAGATTATAGACACAAGTGATGTTGTGATTTACACACTTTTGTAATGGCTGGACAATTCTTTAAACATATCTGAATTGATTGAAAAAGGCAATGCAAGAATAAGAAGGAAATGTTTCCTTTATTTTAGTGTACAAGTTACTATTTTTAATGTAAATAGATTTACATCTTACTGAAGAAAGCTTAATGGTTTATAGGACTGAAAACAAATCATCCCATCTCATAAATGAATGATGTATATCCTTCTTAACATTTTATATAAATACTCTCGCTTATTGATATTGAAATTGAAAGAATGATATCAAGTTTTTCCTGCATTACATCTGGCATAGACTCTGAGGATTGAGTTGGGAATGTTGTACTCTTCATCCTTCATATAGCTGGTGTACAATAAATGGTTACACATAATGCCTCACACAAATGCCTGATAAATGTGTAAGCATGTATTATACTTATATAAGATAAGAAATTGTAAAGAATTGAAAGTAAGTTATTTAAGATGAAGGGAGTGATGTGAATCATGTTCTACCAGGATGTAATAATGCAGCAATGTTCTACAAGGCCAGAGGAAGCCTGCTCATGGCACACATTTCTGCCAGACAAATAACAATTCAACTCATCAGTTAAAATGCTTTTCTTGAAAAGGATTCTTGAAAGTCTTAGAAGCACACTTCGACATTTGGTTGGGGTTCAGTATGCCAAAATGATTAGGTTTTTGTCAGTTTTGATCATGTTCGAAACTCCCATATAACATTTTGGGAGGAAGTTGTGATTTTTGTGAGATGGTATGGCTATTTTAACTGCTAAAAATCATATGTAATTATCAAAAGGTTGTATGAAAAAAGATAATGGTTCTGCTTATTGAAAAGATTGTTCAGATTATCATGTTATAGATTGATGACAATTTGACAAAAAAGGGCATTTTCCACTTACTTTCGTCTGGTGCATCAAATATTACAAATGAAGGTAAAAGTTGCAAATGAAGTTATGAAATTATTAACATTTTGGTTTTGATTTGGCCATGAAGTATGAACTATTATATTTTGAATCAATTTGATAAGCTATGGATATTCTCTTGCCAAGTAAAAGAGGATTGATTTCTGAATATTAAATTTATTTATAAGTTTGACAGTGAAATGGAAAGCCTGTGACACAGAAATAGGTAGGTCTTGTTGGACAGGACTGCTGTCATGTGGGGTTCTGGCAAACACTGGGACCTCTTCCTGATCCAGTGGTAGATGGCCATCAATACTTTAATCCAAACATTATTGGGTCATGCATATTAGGGACCATTCACAGCTACAATAGAGCATTGTTAACTCCCATATAACTCCAATAATGAGGTCACAAATAGACATGCCCCAACCAATGAGAGGACTGAAATATATTTGCAAAGAGGACACCGAGGTTTGCTTAGAATGTCACAAGATTGTAGACAACCAACATCTGTGATTCATTCAAGAAGGAGGGATAGTAGATCTCAGTTGTAGAACTTTGCAGAGTCTTGTAAATAAAGTTGAGTGGGTGGCAACTGTACAGAAGACAACTGTACAGAGGTTAGATGATCATGTACATACCAGGATATTAGTCCACAACACTGCTCTACGCACCCAATTCTTTTAAGCAGTAGGCACTTATTCCATGGATATTGATAAAGAATTCTCAATTTAAAAAGCTAATTAAAAAGCCTGGAAACAATGGAAAGTTTAGGTCACAATACATTGCTGTAATGTTTCAAGGAATCGGTTTTGTTATTTTTGTTGAAGCTACAGGTTATAGTAAAAGGGTTAAACTTCCAGGCAAATCAAGCCCTGTAACGCAGGAAAAGGGTCAGGTTTGCTATGGTGTTTTAATGTATATATATATGAACATGACATTTTATCAGTTGTAAATTAGGTGTAAAGATATGGCCAATGGTGCCCATATTGTAAAAGAAGGGTTCAATTTTCCCTTATATTTAAACTATTGTGCATAGCTGAAATTTTGACAGCAAATGTAATGTTCTGCTTTGCCCAAATTCTTGAAAATTGATATATTGGAAAACAACAAAAATATAAATAAAATCACTGAAATGGATGTTGAGTTAACCTTGATGATTTTGATGAAATGTTTGAGACAGAAGAATGTTAGAGGTGTGGCCTTTATTCTGAGGTTACCAAAAAGTTAGGATGTCACTATTCCTTGGTGAACAGTTGCATCACCATTTTGACATCCATTCCAGCCAGGGATCCCGACCAGACCACACCTGAAGGCACCTCTCCTCTCATCGACTCGACTGTAAATCGTATTGATTGATGATTTTGACATCACTGCTCTAGACTGGGCTCCATTTCTATCCTCCAAGTAGGAATAGTACAGGCCACTGCACACACCCTTTTTCTGTCTCAATCCAGGTAGAGTTTTCTGATTGGTCAAATATATTCACACCTCTATATAATAAAATGATTAATTTGTCCACATTCGCAAAAAATGCATTCACACTGCTGTTTCACTGACACAGGTAAGATTGGATGGTCAGAACTTAAAACAATGAGAAGACGTGACCAACTTAGAGACATTCAGACTAATAGCCATGCTTTCAATGGAACATACCAAACCCTAGTCATGATTTGGGCTGGGGTGGCTTCATGCATTACTTGCTCCAGTTAATAAAATACAATGGCAAACAATGATTTGTTTGGACATTCAATCCAGTACCGCATTCTGTTAGTCTAAGCCTCGGTTTCAGGCTTGTAAAAAAGGCAATGCAGGGTTCATGGAGTTGGCTTGCCGTATTGTGTGTAATTACTATATGCATTTTTGTGGTCAGCAAAAAGAGAGGACAACATTCTGTTTTTTGGATTTAAAATGGATCTTAATACTAGGAATAATAGAACCAGATGTGTGTCATACACACATCTCATTCATTGTCCAATCATGGCAGCTGAAACAATGTTCGGGATGTTGTATAGTATTTTTGCTCAATCAGAGACTGTTATGGGACCATCTGTATTCAGGCAACTCATAAGAGGATGGGGCAGGTGTCTTGATATATAACATGACGAAACCTACTTGTGGCAGATATTGTGCTGCCTCATGGAATTGTCATGTCACAGGTCCTTGATATGACAACCCAACTAGTCACCGATTTTTTAAGACAATAAGTTAACCCTTGAGGCATTGGATAAATAAAAAATAATATTTGTATAGCGCTTATAACAGACATGTTTATTCATAGCGCTTTTCCAGGATTTTTTTCCTGAATAGGCAGAATAGGTAAGTCTTAAATCTGCTCTTGAAGGCATTAACTACTCATAATATCAATAGAAAGGGAATTCCAGAGGGCCATAGCAAGAAAAAAAAACCTATCCCCTACCATCTTTAGGCAAGTTTTAGGAACAGAGAGGTGCATGCTATCATTAGACCTTTCACCCTTTCAGAAGTAAATTACACGGGTAAGGATGTGCTTCCAGGTAGGAAGGAGTAAAAAAAGCTAAGAAGATAGAGTACATCTTTCCTGTCACGTGTGCTGCAGGTTTTGCAGTTTCTTAATGTCTGCACTGGGAAGGCCAACTAGGAGGACATGACTTCTTTGCTGCCTTCTTGATTAGCTTAATCCTCAGTAGACAAAGGGTGTGAACCTATCAAGGGGAGAGGTATCACACTTGTGGTAACTGTAACCTCAACATTGTCCACCACACCATCTGGTGGAGAAATATGGGAGTGTTGAGACCCATTTTCCATCTCACGACGAATTTTATCAATTTTTTCGAGAAAGAACTCATTGAACTTGTTTTCCTCCACTAGTTTGGAGAAATAGATTGTGATGATTTGATCACCATGCCTTCACCTTTCTTCGTGCCCTGAACAGGCCCCCCATTTTGTTGCCGTATATATACACAAACTCTGGCATGGATTAAATAGACATAGTGATAGGGAACTTATTAAATTAAAATTGTGTATTGATGTTCAATGTTGAGAAATTTACACCTGTGTATGTGGGCCGACAGGCAGGCTCAGGGGTCACCACAACCTCATTAATATATCAATGAACACGCATCGCTCAAGGGTCAGGAGTAATTAGAACAAATACTTCAAGATGCAATGCAGATAAAACACATTTATCGGTGCGATAAATGCTTTTATGGGAGTGACGAGCAGCAAAATACGTACCGGGGTTTGTTTTGGTGGCGGACTTCTGACGGAAGTAAAAGGGGTGCGCGCGCAGCCGGAAGCGGCCAGGAACTGCGCGCGCAGCCATTCTTTCTTTCCACCGCGATATCCAACGGGTTCGCACGTATTTAAGTGTGGGAAGCATTATCTGTTGTATCTCAAGCAAAAAACAGCCATCGGCTCTGCAATTTCACTAAATTCCAAAGACATCAAGCTTCTGAAGCGAAAGTAAGAACAATTTTTTGAAAATGGAAACTTTTCAGTGACATTTTTCGTGGTTTCTGCCTGAGTTAGTTACCGGGTATCAAAACAGCCATCGGCTCTGCAATTTCACTAAATTCCAAAGACATCAAGCTTCTGAAGCAAAAGTAAGAATAATTTTTCGAAAATGGAAACTTTTTAGTGACATTTTTCGTTGTTCTGCCTGAGTTAGCTTACCGGGTATCAAAACAGCCATCGGCTCTGCAATTTCACTAAATTCCAAAGACATCAATCTTCTGAAGCGAAAAGGCAGTGAATTCCAAAGACATCAATCTTCTGAAGCGAAAGTAAGAACAATTCTTTGAAAATGAGAACTTTTTAGTGAATTTCTTCGTTGTTTCTGCCTGAGTTAGTTCACAGGGTATCAAAACAGTCATCGGCTCTGCAATTTCACTAAATTCCAAAGACATCAATCTTCTGAAGCGAAAATAAGAACAATTCTTTGAAAATGAGAACTGTTTAGTGAATTTCTTCGTTGTTTCTGCCTGAGTCAGTTACTGGGTATCAAAAGAGTCACTAAATTCCAAAGACATCAAGCTTCGGAGGTAAAAGTAAGAACAATTTTTTGAAAATGGAAACTTTTCAGTGACATTTTTCGTGGTTTCTGCCTGAGTTAGTTACCGGGTATCAAAACAGCCATCGGCTCTGCAATTTCACTAAACTCCAAAGACATCAATCTCCTGAAGCGAAAAGGCAGTGAATTCCCCCCATTGATGAGCCATAGTAGGTGTTTGGAGTGTGTGTCAAGATTGGCTGTTTCTAAAGTACGTCATAGAGAGGTCCCAAGTGGGTTGCACGTGAAAAATTATTTCTTCAGAACAACTAGCCAACGTGGAATAAATGCTTGCATTCTAGTCTAGATAACTTTTGGATAAAGAATAAGCCATATTAACATTCTAGTGGGAGAATTCAAGCCAGTGGATATTTGTGAGTTTGCTGAACCCCGCCTGCACCTCCAGTAACTTTGTCACATGACACAAGATGGCACCCAAAGTCTTGTCTTCTGCTCTTAGATATGTTTCATTTTCGGCTAATATCAAGCTTCCATAATCTTATAGCAAGACACAAATAAATCAGGTGACTAGTTTTAAGTAACAGAAAATCAACCTTTTAATTTGTCACCTCATATCTGTCACGAGAATGTCACACTAGGTGTGTGGTTTGGAATCTCTTCATGCGTGAATGGGGTGACACTGAAACGGTCATATTGCTCCGACCAGCCCAGCTAGAAAAGAACAAGGAGGACCAAATGCCGTTTCTCTTAAACTACACTGGATGGGCTCTGGAATGAGGTAAGACGCTCCCGTTCCAGGAAGCCCATCGTGTTCCTCGACGTGGTCGGGAACGACTTGGACGGGGATATGCCAATCCACCAGGCAGCTGACAGGCTGATTGATCTGGCCCAGGAACTCCACAACGAAGGGGCCAGGATAATGGTGAGGGGCATGCCAATCCACAGAAATAAGCCGAGGAACATGTCGGCGGAGGACTACAACGCCAAGTTGGACGATTCAGCGAGCACATGGCTGAAAGGCTAATCCGCCCTAAGGCGGGGAAGAAAACAAACACTCGCTTCAATTTCCCGCACATCTGGTGGTGGCGGCATCAGAAACTCAAAGTGGACCCCCCACCACCCCACCCGCGCTGATAACGGCATATACCGCTATTATCACAATGTAAGGAGGGCCATCCTGGAGGCGGACAGGTGTGTGGAGGAGCAGGAAGGTCGGCAGAGCAGAGTGACTAGGAACTGGCAGGATGCCAACAAACTTTCAGTTTGGTGGGTAGAAATACATTACTAATCATTAACTTGGACAGTATTGATGTTATAATGGCAGACTAGAATGATTATTTCATACCAAGAACTTAAAAATATATTAACTGTATTTGCATAATAAATTCACTCTATTATACAACTATAGTCAAATTAAACCACCATGAGGACTTATAGAATCTTAATTGCACATATGCATTGCATGTATTGTATTTTAAATATCTGGAGATGTTTATAGTACTGTAGGTACTCAAGATATTCAATTATTGTGAGTGTTGTGGTACTGTATGTACTTAATATATTTTATGTATTGTAGGAATTGTATTTACTCAATATCTTAATGAAAGAAGTTTAGTGTAGGAAATCAGTCAGTATTCTGTTTGGCTACTACATAAAAGAAACAATAGTGTGGACCTTGCATTAGTTAAGCACACTCAAGGTCAAATATTATCAGGAAAGCCTTTGGGCAACCCACCAGGGATTAGGAGCAAGTCTCCCTAATTCATAGTATATATATATCTGCATATTAACAGGGGGCTGGAGGCAAGTTTCCCTATGCACACCCAATTCCATTATCAGGCGGAGGCAAGTCTCCTTAATACACCGCCAGTATATACATGTGGGGGCTAGAGGCAAGTCTCCCTATGCATACCCATTTTTTCTACTTCTATCAGAGGCAAGTCTCCCTGTCACACATATAGCGGCCAGAGGCAAGTCTCCCTGATTCACCGCACAATATCGATAGTGCGGGGTTAGAGGCAATTCTCCCTACGCATACCCATTCCTATTCTATGCAGAGGCAATTCTCCCTGTCACAAGGCGGGAGTCAGAGGCAAGTCTTCCTGATACACCGCACACCTATTACAATACAGGAGTCAAAGGAAGGTCTCCATAAAACACATTAAAACACTATCAGAGGCAAGCCTCCCTGTTAGCATCTCACGAAGCACAGAGCCATATGACAGACCATATAGTCGGCATGTGTTTTGTAACAAACTGTAATCATCAATTACATTTTCATCAGAGGCAAGTTTTCCCTGTCACACAAAATAGCGGTCAGAGGCAATTTCCCCGGTACACCGCTCAATTTCGATAGTGTGGGGCTAGAGGCAATTCTCCCTATGCATACCTACTACTATTCATTATGCAGAGGCAATTCTCCCTGTTCACAAAGCGGGAGTCGGAGGCAAATCTCCCCGACACACCGCACAGATAATATAACACAGGAGTCGGAGGAAGGTCTCCATAAAACACATTACAACACTATCAGAGGCAAGTCTCCCTGTTAGCATCTCACGAAGCACAGAGCCAGATGACAGACCATATAGTCGGCATGTGTTTTGTAACAAGCTGTAATCAGCAATTACATTTTCATCAGAGGCAAGTTTCCCTGTCACACAAAATAGCGGCCAGAGGCAATTTTCCCCGGGTACACCGCACAATTTCGATAGTGTGGGGCTAGAGGCAATTCTCCCTATGCATACCTACTACTATTCATTATGCAGAGGCAATTCTCCCTGTTCACAAAGCGGGAGTCGGAGGCAAATCTCCCTGACACACCGCACATATATTATAACACAGGAGTCGGAGGAAGGTCTCCATAAAACACATTACAACACTATCAGAGGCAAGTCTCCCGGTTAGCATCTCACGAAGCACAGAGCCAGATGACAGACCATATAGTCGGCATGTGTTTTGTAACAAGCTGTAATCAGCAATTACATTTTCATCAGAGGCAAGTTTCCCTGTCACACAAAATAGCGGCCAGAGGCAATTTTCCCCGGGTACACCGCACAATTTCGATAGTGTGGGGCTAGAGGCAATTCTCCCTATGCATACCTACTACTATTCATTATGCAGAGGCAATTCTCCCTGTTCACAAAGCGGGAGTCGGAGGCAAATCTCCCTGACACACCGCACATATATTATAACACAGGAGTCGGAGGAAGGTCTCCATAAAACACATTACAACACTATCAGAGGCAAGTCTCCCTGTTAGCATCTCACGAAGCACAGAGCCAGATGACAGACCATATAGTCGGCATGTGTTTTGTAACAAGCTGTAATCAGCAATTACATTTTCATCAGAGGCAAGTTTCCCTGTCACACAAAATAGCGGCCAGAGGCAATTTTCCCCGGGTACACCGCACAATTTCGATAGTGTGGGGCTAGAGGCAATTCTCCCTATGCATACCTACTACTATTCATTATGCAGAGGCAATTCTCCCTGTTCACAAAGCGGGAGTCGGAGGCAAATCTCCCTGACACACCGCACATATATTATAACACAGGAGTCGGAGGAAGGTCTCCATAAAACACATTACAACACTATCAGAGGCAAGTCTCCCTGTTAGCATCTCACGAAGCACAGAGCCAGATGACAGACCATATAGTCGGCATGTGTTTTGTAACAAGCTGTAATCAGCAATTACATTTTCATCAGAGGCAAGTTTCCCTGTCACACAAAATAGCGGCCAGAGGCAATTTTCCCCGGGTACACCGCACAATTTCGATAGTGTGGGGCTAGAGGCAATTCTCCCTATGCATACCTACTACTATTCATTATGCAGAGGCAATTCTCCCTGTTCACAAAGCGGGAGTCGGAGGCAAGTCTCCCTGACACACCGCACATCTAATATAATACAGGAGTTAGAGGAAGGTCTCCATAAAACACATTACAACACTATCGGAGGCAAGTCTCCCTGTTAGCATCTCACGAAGCACAGAGCCATATGACAGACCATATAGTCGGCATGTGTTTTGTAACAAACTGTAATCAGCAATTACATTTTCATCAGAGGCAGGTTTCCCTGTCACACAAAATAGCGGTCAGAGGCAATTCTCCTCGGTACACCGCACAATTTCGATAGTGCGGGGTTAGAGGCAATTCTCCCTATGCATACCCATTCCTATCCTTTGCAGAGGCAATTCTCCCTGTCACATAGATAGTGGTCTGAGGCAAGTCTCCCCACCACAGGTAGAAAAGATTGCAGGTATCCTCGAACACATAAAAAATAATTGAGTGCTACGAGCAGGTCAGGTATAATGGTCAAAGATAATTCTTGATTCATTAGTATTTCTATTACCGATGATCACCATTACTATGGTATGTGGGCAGAAATATGGAATCATATCAATCCCTAATAAATCCAGGACACCTTAGGAGAGTCCGGTAGAATCAGGTGAAAACAATGTCAGACACAATGACTATTCTCTAAAGATAGCAATATGTTTCAGTGGTAAAGGCCAGGGTCAAAAGACGAACCAGGAACGTTCAGAGGTTAGGGGAGTGGGAGATGGACCCCCCCCCCAGCGAAGAGGCTCCTGCCCCTGGCAGTTTCCGGGGCGAGGCCGAACCGACGCCAAGCACCTCCACCGCACCAGACACTCGAAGTCCTCCAGAGACGGTGACAACCCCCATGCCTCAAGTCATCGCAGAGGCGGTAGCGCAAGCAATCCCGCAGATCGTAGCGGAAGTGACCGCCAACCTATCGGGCCCCTTTAGGCCTCAACCCTCCCAGGCAGATTCCGAGAGGGTGCAGGGCCAAGGGGAAGTCCCAACACTTCTAGAATCACAGAATGCCAGACCAGAGTTCAACCGAAACACCGGGGCATCAGTGGATCCTCTTCAGTTCCAAATCCAGGAGCCCATGGATGCAGTGGACCGCCACCTGGCGCACCTCAGTAAGAACCTTTCCTAGTTGGGGCTGGTGGGGCTCTCCCCGACTGCTTCGGGGAGGCAATCCCGGGGTTGCTTGGCCTGCTTAACCCCACCAGCAAGGGAAACCCAGGCAGCTTCCGGGGTCCCAACTCAGGGAAGAAACCGTCCAAGGTAAAAAGGGGCAAGTTAAACCAGGAATAAAGGGGAAGAATTGTAGGGGATGGGAGTAACTTGGGGAAAAAAGGGAAGCATGTAAAACGGGGAGTGCATTGTGGGGAGGGAATTAAGCAAGGAGGGAAAGGATTGATATGTCAGGGAGTAAATAAATTTAATATGGTAAAGAAAGTCACGGTTAACCCTCAGGTTGTAAATAAGTTCACGGGTAACCAGATTTAGTTAAGGTGAAAAAATCATGTACAAGTGATCAATTATTGGCTATCTGGTAATGGACCTACCCAAATATGGGCCTAGGTCAAGGTCACGTGGGTATCAAGCGGCAAACCGCTACAAAAGGACTGTAAAGACTGTTGCAAGAAACATAGCCCGCAGGGCCATATGAACTGAAGCCGTATCAGGCAATGATATATATGCAGACAGGGTACAGTTTTACTCCGTCTGAGGTAGAAGTAAGTTATTGGACATAATAACATAACCACGTATATATATTGTTATGTAAAAAATATATATATTTTATTATCAGAATAAAGTTATTGACATGGTCTGTCGCCAAGAACTCGGTTGTTGTTGTCAGTCACTCCCATGAGGCGAGGAATTAACATAAAACACATTTATCGGTGCGATAAATGCTTTTATGGGAGTGACGAGCAGCAAAATACGTACCGGGGTTTGTTTTGGTGGCGGACTTCTGACGGAAGTAAAAGGGGTGCGCGCGCAGCCGGAAGCGGCCAGGAACTGCGCGCGCAGCCATTCTTTCTTTCCACCGCGATATCCAACGGGTTCGCACGTATTTAAGTGTGGGAAGCATTATCTGTTGTATCTCAAGCAAAAAACAGCCATCGGCTCTGCAATTTCACTAACCACCTCCTCCCCACCACCACCAGTTTTCCCTGGCCTGCTTAACCCCACCAGCAAGGGAAACCCAGGCAGCTTCCGGGGTCCCAACTCAGGGAAGAAACCGTCCAAGGTAAAAAGGGGCAAGTTAAACCAGGAATAAAGGGGAAGAATTGTAGGGGATGGGAGTAACTTGGGGAAAAAAGGGAAGCATGTAAAACGGGGAGTGCATTGTGGGGAGGGAATTAAGCAAGGAGGGAAAGGATTGATATGTCAGGGAGTAAATAAATTTAATATGGTAAAGAAAGTCACGGTTAACCCTCAGGTTGTAAATAAGTTCACGGGTAACCAGATTTAGTTAAGGTGAAAAAATCATGTACAAGTGATCAATTATTGGCTATCTGGTAATGGACCTACCCAAATATGGGCCTAGGTCAAGGTCACGTGGGTATCAAGCGGCAAACCGCTACAAAAGGACTGTAAAGACTGTTGCAAGAAACATAGCCCGCAGGGCCATATGAACTGAAGCCGTATCAGGCAATGATATATATGCAGACAGGGTACAGTTTTACTCCGTCTGAGGTAGAAGTAAGTTATTGGACATAATAACATAACCACGTATATATATTGTTATGTAAAAAATATATATATTTTATTATCAGAATAAAGTTATTGACATGGTCTGTCGCCAAGAACTCGGTTGTTGTTGTCAGTCACTCCCATGAGGCGAGGAATTAACATAAAACACATTTATCGGTGCGATAAATGCTTTTATGGGAGTGACGAGCAGCAAAATACGTACCGGGGTTTGTTTTGGTGGCGGACTTCTGACGGAAGTAAAAGGGGTGCGCGCGCAGCCGGAAGCGGCCAGGAACTGCGCGCGCAGCCATTCTTTCTTTCCACCGCGATATCCAACGGGTTCGCACGTATTTAAGTGTGGGAAGCATTATCTGTTGTATCTCAAGCAAAAAACAGCCATCGGCTCTGCAATTTCACTAACCACCTCCTCCCCACCACCACCAGTTTTCCCTGGCCTGCTTAACCCCACCAGCAAGGGAAACCCAGGCAGCTTCCGGGGTCCCAACTCAGGGAAGAAACCGTCCAAGGTAAAAAGGGGCAAGTTAAACCAGGAATAAAGGGGAAGAATTGTAGGGGATGGGAGTAACTTGGGGAAAAAAGGGAAGCATGTAAAACGGGGAGTGCATTGTGGGGAGGGAATTAAGCAAGGAGGGAAAGGATTGATATGTCAGGGAGTAAATAAATTTAATATGGTAAAGAAAGTCACGGTTAACCCTCAGGTTGTAAATAAGTTCACGGGTAACCAGATTTAGTTAAGGTGAAAAAATCATGTACAAGTGATCAATTATTGGCTATCTGGTAATGGACCTACCCAAATATGGGCCTAGGTCAAGGTCACGTGGGTATCAAGCGGCAAACCGCTACAAAAGGACTGTAAAGACTGTTGCAAGAAACATAGCCCGCAGGGCCATATGAACTGAAGCCGTATCAGGCAATGATATATATGCAGACAGGGTACAGTTTTACTCCGTCTGAGGTAGAAGTAAGTTATTGGACATAATAACATAACCACGTATATATATTGTTATGTAAAAAATATATATATTTTATTATCAGAATAAAGTTATTGACATGGTCTGTCGCCAAGAACTCGGTTGTTGTTGTCAGTCACTCCCATGAGGCGAGGAATTAACATAAATGCTAATAACACAACAAGTATATGTATAGATGTATAGCCAGAGTCTATCCCTTTAATCTGATTGAATAAACGAGCATATATTGCAAAAAGAAATAATTATGAAATATTTGCTTCAGAAGCATAAGGTGAAAGCAGAAATAAGCAAAATTGAAAAGAGTTTACACATGGTTTGTGTAGTCAAGGCGACACAATGTGCTGAAGTGATTATATTCAGGTTTTGGTTGAAATATTTGATGAAAACAGAGATAATGTCCAAAATGGGCTGCCAAAATACTTAAAATCCACTGTTTCCAAGAACACGAAGCACTGTCCATCATATTTCATTGACGACTCATTCCTTTCATTCTATCATCAAACATGGCTTGTAAGAAAAACATTTTTTTCTTGATGTCAGCATCATTTCGCCATTGTTTCTGAGTTTGCGCAATGAGGTGAAAATGGGTCAGTCTAATCATAGGAGTGACAACAATCAGAAGCTCCACAACGCAGTGGTGCTTCTGATGTCACATAACATTTTCCCGTTTTTGTGTCCATGATGTCATCACTTGGACTCTTGTAAATGCATGCCATTTCATATCAAGCCAAATTTCAGATAAAAAGCTGAGGAAAAAATGCTACAGATAACACACTATTTACACAGATCTTGAGTAGCCCCCTAGTGTCAATATTACACTGCTTCACTGAATGTACTACATTGTCTTAATATGGGGCCCAGGTAGCAGCACCAGATGGGCTACATATTTTTTACTATTAGCATCTTCCCTTGTGCTGAATAGAATAGATGTATATTAATACATCAACATGGCCAACAAGTCGAAATTCGAAATAACTCCCTTGTCTAGGATCTTTACATTGAATTTTAGACAGAAGGCTGTTGTTCATTCAAATTCATTTTTAGTAAATATAATAATCTATAGCATTCTCTTAAATTTCAAATATTATGTCCCAAAAATGTCTAGAAATAACATACACCAAAGAACCATGGGATCACCAGGCATTGGACTTTGCAAAATGCTATGACAAACTGGTTAGTATCTGCCAGCTGGTAAAAAAGATGAAGTTGTCACAATTCTCATCTAACTATGGTTAAACAGCTGGCAGATTTTATGACACAAGCTAGGTGGCTGGCAATATAATTTCCTGGTACCTGGTGAAAGACAACAAAATGAATATCAGATTATTTTGGCCAGTTAATTTCTAAAAACATTAAATTTGGTTTCCTTTTCACAAGAGACCAATTACAAACATGAAATGTGAAAATCCCCAAAAATATTGGTGGTGAGCCCCTGTTAGTTTTAGGAACTAGATTCTCATTTTTATTGGTTGATCTCAGGGAACGTGATCCCTTCTTTGGTATTAGTAGACTCGATAGGTATTTAGGGGCCATACCATTTTGTACCTTCCATATCAGTAGATTTTGTTTGTTTGTTGTTTACATCACTGTCAACAGTATTTCAGTCATTTCGTGATGAGACCTTGTAGCAGATATAGTGCTGCCCCACTGAATTGTCATGTCACAGGTCCTTGACATGACAACCCGCCCGGTCACAGATTTACAAGGACAACGGGTTAACCCTTTAGGCACGGGCCTCAGCTCATACGTGAAATTGTATCATGAATTCAATCTCGGCACGTCCGGGGATCGAACCCACAACCTTTGGATCACCACAGAGGAACTGGTGCTAATAAGCTGGCGCTCTAACCAACTGCGCCACAGCCCGGGGCCTTTCCATACCAGTAGAGATATTTTAAATCAATCCTAGCCTCAACTGGTAGCCAGTGTAGTTCCATTAGTTTATGGATGATGTGATCGTGTTTCGTGATTTTTCCAACTACCCTGGCCGCCGCATTTTGTAGTCTTTGAAGGTTAGCCAGTTCACGTTTAGGAATTCCAGCCAGTAGTGAGTTTCCATAGTCCAGTGTTGAGGTAATAAATGCATGTGGCAGTGTATTTGTTGTTTTTTCATCCAGACAATCTCTGATCTGAGAGAGGTTTTTTAAATGAAAAAAATCATTTTTGCACATTCTCTTAATTTGTTGCTTCATGTTTAATTCACGGTCACCAACAGTAATTTCAGAGGGTATTGTGGCTTTTTTTAAATTAGAGTATTTCCCACAGATTAGCATTTCAGTTTTGCCATCATTTAATTTCATTTTGTTCTCTAATAGGAAGGATTTAACTTTTATGCAGTTTTCCATTTCACGTGTGGTAGACAGTGTGTTCTCAGTTGAGGTGTGGTCAAAGGAGATATAGAGTTGAGTGTCATCTGCATATATGTGATGCCTTATCCCGTATTTGTCAATTATATCAGTCAGAGGTTCAATATAGGTCGTGAAAAGTATAGGTCCCAGGACTGATCCCTGCAGGACACCACACCTAATATTCATAAGCTCTGATCCATTGTCTTCTATTGTGACACACTGTTTCCTACTAGATAGATAGACTTAAACCATTTAAGTGCCGTACCTCGTATACCACATCTTTCTTCAAGTCTGCGCAATAGTATCTCATGGTTAATGGTGTCAAACGCTGTGGAATTCCTTGTATGCTGATTGGAGCATGCTCTGAATATTATTCCTTTCTAGATGACTTACAAATTGTTTCGCAGCTGCTCTCTCTATCAATTTTGATAGATAGACTAGGTTTGATACTGGCCTATAATTTTTCTTAAGTAGCTCTAGCCCCAGTTTTTTGATTAGTGGACGTATGATTGCAATTTTGAGAGAATCAGGCATATTTCCTAGCGTGATTGATTTATTTATGATTGATGTAATTAATGGCAGTAGGTGTTCCATACATTCATCAAGTAACCAGGTTGGAATAGGATCCAGTTCACATGAAGTCTTTGGTGCTTCTTTGATTAGGTTTTTGACATCATTCTTTCCCAGTGGGATAAAGTTTTCAAAACATAGTTGAACGTAGGTGTTTCTTGTGGCATTCTGTTTGCACTTGTTAAATCCATGTCTTGTCTTAGATTCGAGATTTTTTCTAAGAAAAAAATTGTTAAATTCAGTTGCTAATTCTTTTGTATCTGCATGATTTGGGAAGGGGTGACTTCTTTAGTGTGAAGTAATCCATTTAATATAATTTTAAATAATTTTTATGGGTCTGATTTGTTAGAGTTTATAGCAGTAGAGAAGTAGTTCTTTCTGGCCGTCTTTATTTGATTGTTGTATTTTTTTCGTTGTATTTGAAATTGTATTCGGTCACTTTCAAGGCCACTTTTCTTAATTTTACGCCCTAATCTCCTCTTATACCGTTTTTTCAGTTTCCAGTTTATCAGATAGCCATATTATGATCTGAGATTTTTTCATCCAACGTGATGTTCTTTTATTATATTACTATGTATGTTTGTTATTAATAAATCAAGAGTGTTTCCTAGTATATGTGTTGGTTCGTGAATATGATTATGTAAGTTGTATAGATCCATGATTTCATTGAATTTTATAACAAAATTATAATCCCCAATGAAAATAACCTCATGTTTGTATGTGCTGTAGTACGATAATATCTCTGAAAATTCCTCAAATAATTGTGCATACGTGTACTTGTTTTTGTCTGATGATTCCGGCCTGTATTTAAAGATAACCGTGCATGTCTTATGGTTATTTCTTATTTTAATTTCCATTAGCTCCATTGTAGTCAGATTATGAATATGATTTATTTTAGTGATATCCATTTCAGCCCTGTGAATGGCCGCTAAACCTCCACCACTTCTCATCAATCGTGGAACATGTTTAATGTCATAATTATTTTCTTTTAATCTTGATATCGTTATATCGGTGATTCAGGTTCAAAGGTACTGGCCGATCTGGGATATCCCACCAGATTTTGAAGAATCTGGTTCTAGTTTTCCTATCCCAGAAATCATCTATTATTTTTTCTACCCTATATGTTTCAGGTGGGATAATTTCATTTTCCATTTTTGAGGTCACTTTAGTAGAAATCGACATGTGGACAATGTCTAATATAATGTTATTGATAGTATGAGTCTACCTGAAAAATTTGTAATTGATATTACTGTGTGATATATGCCTAAGTATTTGCTTAAGCAGGTTTGTTTGATAATCGCTCAGATTTGTTTGATATGACTGAGGTGATTGTTTCAGCCACAACTGTGATATATATTTATTTGATCAGTTAACTTAATTAGGGCTCAGGTATTTTGCCTGTGGTAATTCATCACTAGAAATGGGAGACATTGAACATGAAATGGGTAGTACAAAACTTCCTATTGCAGTGGGTACATGGTCTCACTTTCACCCAGCATAAATGGCGCCAAAAATAGAACACATTCTCCAATTTATATACATATTCAAGAACATATTCAATGATTGCATTGGATCAATTTAAAGTCCGTCAATTTTCATCTTTTGTACACCTACCACATTCAAGCTATTTCTAACCAAATCTAGCTTGTTAATAAATCTCGAAATTGACGGACTTTATTTCCATTTTATTTTCAGCATTAGAGTTTTTTACTATGTGGTATTATATGTACTTTCATAATTTAACCAACAATAAGTTGTTATTATAGATATCATTTTAAAATAGCTCAGCATATCAAAAATTCCTCTAATTTCCTTTGCAGATTGGTTCAAAACTTGGTCTAATATTGTTAATTCTGAACTTATTTTGATGAATAAAGACTCTATGTTTTTGAAAGATGCAGATGAATGAATATTGAAATTAATAGTGAAATCCACGGAACTAGGAGTTTCGTTTTCAAAGTCATTCAAAGGTCACTTCAAGGTCATCAGCAGTATTTTATAAAAATAGCATACAAAGGTCCGCATTCAGTCATGTATCATTTGTGGATGTGTCCCACACAGTAAATATGTTATATGCCTATGTCTGTCATTTCTACTGATGTTGTATATATATGGAAGTCAGGTAGATGCCCGACAGCAGGACTCAGGTGTTTGCTTGATACTCTGTGTCTATAACAGTAATCAGGTATTTCCCTGATATCTTAGATTTGGTTCAGTCAGTGGTTCAGGTAATTGCCTGAATAATATATCTTTTCCAAGTAGTTTGCTTGGATAAAAGTTGATTCAGTTGTGTATATGTGTATGAATAAAAAGAAATGAAAAAATCTATTCAAGTACAAGATTTTACCTGTACAGAAATTTTTACATGTACCAGTGCCGGCCGTTACAGTTTAAAACACGTGTTGGTGGTCACCGAGAAAATTATAGCATGGTCCCACTAGCAAAGACAAGCATATGGTCCCATTAGCACAGACAAGCATGGTCCCACTAGCGTAGCTTGTCGGTAGGGCAATGGATTTGTGCCTTATTTGATCATATAAGTGGGGAACGGGAGGTGGTGGTTTCGAGTCCCACGACCGCCTGTTGTTATTTCAGACTGGCTAAAGATATCTGCCCACGTTGCTCAGATGATCGTACAGACACCTTCAGGTCGATTATAAGATTAACTTCCTGTACTGAAATTGAATCCGAAGCATCAGATCCTGTCTTTTGGTCACATTCAGATCATTTGAATGAAATGATTCTTCTATGGCCCCAGCAGTAAGCTGGCCAGAATACAACTAAACTAGCCAGTATGCAACTAAACTAGCCAGAATACAACTAAGCTAGCCAGTATGCAACTAAACTAGCCAGAATACAACTTAACTAGCCAGTATGCAACTAAGCTAGCCAGTATGCAACTAGACTAGCCAGAATACAACTAAACTAGCCAAATACAACTAAATAAGCCAGTATGCAACTAAGCTCGCCAGAATACAAGTAAACTAGCCAGAATACAACTACATAAGCCAGTATGCAACTAGACTAGCCAGAATACAAGTAAATAAGCCAGTACGCAACTTAACTAGCCAGTATGCAACTAAGCTAGCCAGTATGCAACTAGACTAGCCAGAATACAACTAAACTAGCCAAATACAACTAAATAAGCCAGTATGCAACTAAGCTCACCAGAATACAAGTAAACTAGCCAGAATACAACTAAATAAGCCAGTACGCAAATAAGCTAGCCAGTATGCAAATAAGCTAGCCAGTACGCAACTAAGCTAGCCAGTATGCAACTAAGCTAGCCAGAATACAACTAAATAAGCCAGTACGCAACTAAGCTAGCCAGTATGCAACTAGGCTAGCCAGTATGCAACTAGGCTCACCAGAATACAACAAAACTAGCCAGTATTCAATTAAGCTAGCCAGTATACAACTAGGCTCACCAGAATAAAACAAAACTAGCCAGTATTCAATTAAGCTAGCCAGTATACAACTAGGCTCACCAGAATAAAACAAAACTAGCCAGTATTCAATTAAGCTAGCCAGTATACAACTAAGCTAACCCGAATGCAACAAAACTAGCCAGTATTCAATTAAGCTAGCCAATATACAACTAAGCTAACCAGTATGCAACTAAACTAGTCAGTATGTAACTAAGGTAGCCAGTATGTAACTAAGGTAGTCAGTATGTAACTAAGGTAGTCAGTATGTAACTAAGGTAGTCAGTATGTAAGTACTCAACTAAGCTTGCGTCATGAATTTAACACACCCCTCTAACATTCTCCAATGTGATTGGAAGTAAAATCCATATTAAAACTCAGAAATAGCCATATTCAGCAAAATCGATGTTATATATATATATATCGGCTTTACAATCATAACCCTGCACACATGAAGACATCATATTTACCGGAGATATTTGACATCACTTTAGTATGGAACGACACACAACGACAACCATTTATCTACGTTGCTTTGAAAGCATTGTAAATAATTAAAAGATTAAATGGAACCGCACGCCCGACAATACCTTACAGAGATAGGAAAAACAGAACTGTATAAAGCGTAATTGAAATTGGAAAGGTTTGATTTGGCTTTGTCCTTGCAATTCAAAGGTGAGTTCAAAAAGTTCTTGATATTCGTCCCTGACGTCAACGATCAAAAGGTGCATCAAGATCGGACACAAGTCTTGGCTATTCTTGAAAATCAGGCTATGGACTGATTTATAAAAGAATAGATGAATGTTCATACACTCAGATTTGTTTTGTACTGACACTTGTACTGATTTGTCAGTTTCTGGGTCAGACACCTGTCTCCTACTCTGCATGGCGAGGTAGAGGTATAAATCATGGCTCTGCTATGGAGAGTACCTGTCTCCAGGTTATGACATAATGTTACTCTTTTTCTGATTGAAAGATATTTTGATGACCAAGACATTTATGACTCGGGGGGGGGGGGGGGGGGGGGGGGGGGGTGAAATTCAAGATTTGGAATGATACCAAATACAGGCTAGTGACGGTGGTGGTGGTGGTGGTGAGAATATTGAACTACTTGCAATACTACCGATATGATACCACAGAGTAGATATCTGATCGATCTAAACATGGATTTAACAGGTGAAATTAGTCCACATCCTGGTTTGAGTAATACAATGATACGGCATGACTAAGACAAGGAGGTGACGGAGGAGGTTGTTTAGAAACTATAGAATATTCAGCGTGAGATATACCCCTACCAGTAATCCATATGTGGACATCAAATTAATTAAAATTGTACAAGAAAATATGCTGAATTTCAAAAGGCAGAAAAATCATAATTTTACTTCAGATACGTGTTGTGACCGAAAATCATAAAATACAAGATAGATAAAAGCCTTTTTCTTTAAATGAGTACAGTCAAAAAGGTTTAAACGGTTTAATTCTGACTTATTTAACGATGTGGGATGAGGAAAGAGAGGTTAGTAACGGACTCTTATAATGATTTATGCACCAAAGTTATGATGTGTTCAGCAAACAAGTGTAAACTGAGTGCAGACCGGCCTGCCTAGCAACGTATGATATAGGAATGACCTGCGCTTTGTGTACCTCAGTTGCCGGTCTCTCTATCATCATACTCCCAGATCATTTTCATGATTTGAGTTTGATATTTTTTTCATAGACGATCTTCATGGTGAATACAAAAAATGCAGAAATATGTTGCTTAATGCTCCTTATACTGTTTACAAGTAAGTTATTATTTTCTCTTGACATCTAAATCAGAAAATGTATATATTTGGATTTTTTTTATATCTGAAAATATTTAGGTTAAGCAGGTCTGTATCTAATGAATTGTCCTAAATCTCTCATATAGGTCTGGGCAACACTGCAAAATGTTTCTACGGGAAATTACTACAAGATTTGTTCCGAGATTATGATACGAGGGTTAGGCCTGTAAAAGAATATAAAACCACAACAAATATCACCTTTCTACCAAATATCAACCAGATAATACAATTGGTAAATTATAAGGTTATTTGGTGTCTCATTTTTAGTAACCACTAATATTTTGCAGAATTAAAACTTAACATGACTATGTTTTTAAATTGTTAACATTTTATCTTTAATTGATAGTTCAGAATAAAACATTTCACGTCAAATCTAAATATAATACATGCAATCCAAAAGATAAAGTATAGTAAACAGTTTATAAGCAATACCGTGTTAGTAGTTTTGTTCATAGCAATACATTTCACTGCAGCATGAGAAGACCCAGACTCTGGAGGCAAAACTCTGGCTACAAATGGTAAGTTACCATGATAATATTGACTACTGAATCTGGGTAAATTACTGGTAAATTTAACACAATGTAATATGTTTGCGAAGCCCGTCCTAAACCTGTCCAGTATTCACATTCGTCCCATATTTGTCACATATTCGCCCTACATTCTTCCCATATTTTTCACATATTCGCCCCACATTCGTCTCACATTCGTCTCACATTCGTCCCATATTCGCTCAACATTCGTCCTATATTCGCCCCACAGTATGGCACTTTACCCTGTACAGACATTTATGAGAAGGTTCCTGATTCTTGTGGATTGATCCTATTAAAGATCCGGCCCTATTAAAGGGTTAGGGATCTTTTACCAAGAGAGGTTTTAGTAGGGAATGGGACACTTTTAGGGCTCTGCCTGGACCATTTCCCGTGATCAACTAATGTGGTCACATTATACATGGGTGCCGCACGGCACGGGCAGTATTTGATGCCAAAGACGTCTGTGGAATATCATAAAGACGTCTGTATCATATGACAGACATCTATGATATATCCTAAACACGTCTGGTAAATGAAACAGACGTCTGTGAGAAATCGTAGGGAGCCCTTAGGATTATCTGACGATGGCCTGGGTACACATAAAATTACAAATTTTATTTTCACCAGACGATGCCTCTGACAACCCTAGGATAATCTTAAGATATGCCCACGGGACACTGCCGGAAGCCTGCCGTGTACTTTAAGATAATGTTTGGTGAGAGGATATCGTGGAACTTTCATGTTGCAGCTCAAAGTTCCTGATGACCAGTACAACGTCTTAAAACTGCCCAATTGTGGCCGATGATCTCCCGGTGCCCTCACGGCAATCTGAACTGCCGGCCGATTTTGTAAAAAAAATATAAAAAACCCGGGCATCTTAACTGAAATCGGCGCAAATGTGACTGGGGTATTACTCATAGTTGAAAATCCATTATCGTCAGTTTTGTGGCCTTCATATCATAGTTTCTTTGCAATTTTTCACTTTTGTAAAATACAGTTTAATTGTATCTGTTCTTAAGTGCAAATCGCTCAAGTGAAACTCCAATATGAAGATTTCATCATTGTTTTCTATATGAAGTAATATGTGTTTATATTGTCTTACTTTGCAATAATTCAATGGTCACTGTTTGAGTGGGACCGTTTGAGTGAGCAATCCATTGTGTTAAAATCTGTCAAGCATGGGGAAACTTTGGAGACATGGAAGCTTGGCTCAGAGTAGAAACATTTCAATATAATTTCAATGTGTTTATTACACCCATAGCAGTCTTTCTATTCTTTTCAAAATTCCAGAACTGATTCTTTTCTGTAGATTAATTTATTTCCCTTTACAACATGTCAAACTATATCGGCTGTCATGTCATATAGATTGTCATATAAATATATCCCAGCATGCATTGCACATGACAAAAGTGCTGCATAGTCTTTCTTTAGAAGCTTTGAGTACTCATGAGACATATTTTACATGAACAACTTATCAAATCAAGTCAAATCTCTCATTGTCAGCTGTAGACCAATCTTGCTTGCCGATGTTCCTGGGGGGTAAGAGTATGTCCTTGAACAAAACCGAGTGCTTATAGAATAAATGCATTTATTTAATATTGATTTATGTAAAGTGCTTATGCAAGGAAAACAATGTTACACAATGTTACACAATGTCCTGTAGTTATAGTAATAATTATTATTGAGTACTCGATCTCAATAGTTTGTATTGACAATATCTGTTTAACATGATTTAGCTTTGGAGAGACGAGTTTTTGACATGGAATCCAGATGAGTATGATGGTATCGAACACATCTATGTTCCTGCTAACAATGTGTGGACACCGGATATCATTTTCTATCCTAGGTAATTCTAAGCTAATTTTAGATGCATTTTAAAAATGTTTGACACATAAAGGTAAGAGACTGTCCCGTCCAAATGAATTTCTAGTAGAGGGAGCTTTCAGTGACTTATCTACTCCATCCACGTTGATGATTACATTTACTTTTTTCAAATATCAGCTATGAGAACTTATACTGAGTTTGGTGTTAAGGTTAGTAAACGGTCTTTTAGGACAAATGGCATATATGTAATTATTATTATTGTGTGTTTAGAAATATTAGCAGAGGAGCACCCATTTTCAATAAATCTTTGTATTGACAATAGCTATTTATCGTGATTTAGCTTTGGAGAGATGAGTTTTTTACATGGAATCCAGATGGTGCAAATAAAATATAAGATAAAGGCACAGACATTATCCTACCAGTGTGGATTGCCATTCTTTCCTCTTCATTGGTTCCTACAACTTGTTCACATCCTCCTGGGTCTGAAGTGATTTTCTTTAGAATTGACAATCCTTTTCTGTTGATTATCTTGAAACGTCCTAATGTCAGTTCTGTATTACCACCCACTGACCGTCAAAGTAAAAATAAAAAAACCATCTGCATTCATTTTTATTATATGTTCCTGTTGCACAACTGCATTTGGGTTAAAATAACAACTATATTAATGCAATTAAGCCGACTGTAACCCATTTGTAAAAAACCCAAAAAACATGCTGAGATGTGGAAATAATATGTCATAACAGACACCGTGGTAAATAGATAGCTTGAATTCATCTTTACCCCATTCATGAAATCACAGCGTTTTGGGGTATGCTGAATTGATATATGATATATGGTCACGAAACTGTGATACAAGCAAGCTTTCGCACTAAAATCAACCAAAATATATCGAACATGTTTATTGTGTTTTACTGAAAGTGTCAAGTACTGGCTGTACTCTTTTGACCACCAGGTGGTCACAGGTATAAATGCATGTGACCTCTATTGGTGTCTGTTTGGGTCTTAGGCCTGTACCAATGGACAAATAGTAATGGACAAACAGGGATCTGTAAACCAAATCACTCCATTGTCTCTACCTAAAGGTGCCCCATAGCTAGTAAAACCGTACTAAGCAGGTGTTTACACTAGATCACTGGTCAGCTAAGCAAAGTTTGTTGATAGTGTCCAATGGATTATAATCCCCTTAACAAGATGGCTGACAGCAGCAAAAGATGATCATTAGTTCAGAAATTTTGACCGTAATAAAAAAAAAAAAATAATATCTCAAAATTTCATGTTTTATATGTGTTCATATTGATGAAATTTGAATTGCTAATGCACAATTTGTGATTTGGCAGCTTGGATGAAGACGCCTCAGGACACTTCTTTGACACTTCCATCATGTTGGTGGTGAGCTCCAGTGGCAGTGTCAACTGGTTACCCTTCTCCATTACTAAAAGCGGCTGTGAGGTATTCCAATATGCAGTGGTTCTTCTCTAGATATAAATGCTTCAGTTTTCTTTCTGGCAAATCCGCTGAAATCGTTTTGTTTAAATCATACATATCAAATGAATAGGTGGGTTTAGAAATGTTTTTTTCAGTTTTATATGTTCTGTTGCAGATTGATGTTAGTCTTTACCCATTTGATACGCAGAGGTGCCCTTTGTCATTTGGATCATGGACACAAAGCTTAGCTCTTTTAGATATACAAGTAGTTGCATCAGATGAAATCCCCCTGCCAAACACTGAGTGGCACTATGATGGAATGCCATGTAATCGAACAATACCTTACTCGATAGGAAACAATACTTACGGGCTTATAAACTGCCATGTTATACTTAAGAGGAGAACTTTCTTTTACATATTTAATATTATTCTGCCTTGTGTAATCCTTCTTCTGGTTGGTTCGCTCACATTCTGCCTTCCTGTTGAATCTGGGGAGAAGGTGTCTCTAGCAGTGACAGTTCTCCTTGCTAATATGTTTTTTATGATGGCGATCATGGAAAATTTACCTCCATCCTCTTCTTTAATCCCCTTGTTAGGTAAGTAAAATATCTATGACATCTTTATTTTTCTTGAAAACAAAATGTTTGATGGAGGACATAGGTGGGATAGAGGGCGCTGTTTACAAACTTCCTGTTATGGCCACTGGGACTGTCAGGT
The DNA here is from genome assembly GCA_949316495.1 of Amphiduros pacificus. NCBI lineage: Eukaryota > Metazoa > Annelida > Polychaeta > Phyllodocida > Hesionidae > Amphiduros > Amphiduros pacificus. Next base: position 38,069,159 of record OX439003.1, on the reverse strand, counting down.
GCATTAAAGTGATGTTTTATGGTTTTTGACAAACATTTTCACCTGACAAATGCCATTGAGGATTTCATACTGACTTTGGACATCAGAGCTTGTTTATTGTAAGTTTGGGGACAGATATTCAGAAGATCAGATTCTAAACGAACCAGATTTGTTTTCCCACGACAGAGCACACAAATACCAAGAGGTTACAAACCCTTGCTAGGAAATCTTGGACAACGCTCATGCAACAACCAAAGGCAACCCGTTAGAGCTATTTGATGATATGTAACATGTAATTATTATTTATGTTATAATTGTGTGTAAATATTTACAAAAAGATATTAGTTTAGAAGTGTACAAACATTTACAAAGCGTGTATTGAGGCCCAATATAAGAGCAATAAGAGAGCTTACCTCGGGCATTTCTGTAGAATGTGTGCCTTGTCCATAAATGAGTTCAATGCCGCCTGTGAAACCCACAAGAGGGCACTAGTATTACCAAACGTACAACATTAAAATCTTATCTTCTGTACCTCAGTTTGCATTGCAAATCTATACCCTAAGCTTTGTGATCAAATGCAATTACCCCAAGACACAATGATGTGAATGTAAATCTTGTCTTCATCAACGATATGAAGATTAGGATTTAACCCTTAAAGCACTTACAGTACTAATAGGTCTTACCAAGTTGTAACAACAATACAGAAATCTGCATGAACCGTGTTACTTATTCACTATTCACAGTTCATTATTCAGATTATTTAAACAGAATAGGATTTGAATTGTTTCAGAGAAGTTCGTGTTTTGCTGTGCAGTGTTGCTGGCGCTGTCTACGGCAGGCTCGGTTGCCATTGTCAGCTTACACGAGGCTCGTTCAGCCTCCTCTCCCTACCTCCGATATATCATGTTCAGGATAATTGCAAAGATTGTCCGAGTTAAGACCAAACCACCCAACTCTATCAAGGTATTTTCATACGAGAACATCTTGGTATTTTTGTTATAATAAATTTACATATCTATATTAAGCTCCTGATGGAGATTATGATTATACATTTACAAATGAAAAATAGATTCCCTGCAGCATCTGACTGTTGCTCCTGCTAGATGCTAGGTGTGATTGGACTTTCCTGACCTCCTTGTCTGTTTGCAGAAGAGGGATAGCGGCTCAGAGGCTCAGCTTGCACAGAATGCCCAGGAGTGGAGGCTTATTGGTGTCATACTGGATAGACTGTTTTTTATCTTATATTATGTTTTTGTTCTTTCTATCGTTGGCTTTATTTTTACCAACGTATAGATAAATAAATAAATAAATAAATAAATATATATATATATATATATATATATATATAAATATATAAGATATGATCAGATAAACATGAACTAAGATAAGCATGTTAATGTTTTGAGTTTATCTTAGTAATGTTGACATTTGTTCAAAGTATATACTAGGTATTTGCTATTGTTAGGACTCTATTGACATTTAATGACAACTTATATCTCAATGAACTTCTGAATGGAAAGTATTATAAGAATGGAATCTGGGCAATATTATTATATGCCAATATAACAAAGCACGTCCACTTATCTTTGCTTCGTGTTATCTGTTAACTCCCTTTTATTGCTTATTGAAGGGAGCACTAAAGGACTGTCAATGGCTTAATGTAATAATGCAATAAAGTAATATTATATGTGAGTGCTCCGGAATTAAGAGTGCTAAATGATATATGCTGACCTCTATCAAGAAAATAACTGAATACCTAGATATTGGCGTTGTAAAGAAGAGTTTAGTGTTAACAAACATGGGGTCACCATGTTTATTTTGAAGTTCGCACAATTTCCAGGGAAAGGTGTGGAATATTATGGCATGGTATTTGGGAAATTAAATAACTATTCAAATTAACACAGTGATCTTATGTTGTTTTGCTTTATATCATTGCAAGAAATATTGGAAAATAGGAAGTATCAATATGCGGTGTGGAATTCTATATTATAACTAACATCTTATTTGAGCAAAGATGATGTAAAACCCCTTAAATCTAAGGTTCAATTCTTTCATTTCTGAAAGATGATGGTGACCCTTATTTGTATTAATAATTTGAAATGCCATTTAAGATTATTACAACATGTATACAGTCTATTTTGCATTGCAAATATTAATTGGATGAAAATATAATTATGGGAAAGATGTTTAATGAAATAGTCATGTCACCTTACATACATTTTTATCAATTGTAATACACTTGACATGTACATATAAATAATTTTACATGCATACAAATATTTTGTGAATGTAAAATCTCCCTTCTAAGTGACTCACAAAGTTTGAAAACAATTTCCTTTGAATAATCTGAGGCTCAGGTTTGGCTAAACCTTTATGAACATCTGCTATATTAGTTAGCATTAAACCTTTATGAACATCTGCTATATTAGTTAGCATTAAACCTTTATGAACATCTGCTATATTAGTTAGCATTAAACCTTTATGAACATCTGCTATATTAGTTAGCATTAAACCTTTATGAACATCTGCTATATTAGTTAGCATTAAACCTTTATGAACATCTGCTATATTAGCAATCATTAAATCATGAAAGAAAATACAACAAGGTCACTATTTATAAGCTGAAAGTCGGGCCTGAGTGCACATGAACAGGGTCAATCGTGTGAGTCGTATACCGATGCCATTGTACTGTATGCATTGAATAGACCCTCATGATGCTTCTTTTAGTTATTCTTGTCAATTAAGGTGAGCATGGGCATGCGCAAGGATCCACCCACTGCAGACCTATATGCCAATGTGTGAAGTCTTGGTCCACGCCACCCTCATAGCAGGATTTCTCTATCATATCAGTCCCTGCCACCAAAGGTATAAAGGTGCGCACTAAATCCAACGCAAAGAATGAATGCATGTATAAATAGATTTGTTTTGTAGTGGCAGTTGTACTGATCAGTTTATGTGCCAGACACCTGGTTTCAGTTTATGACCTTACGTTGGTAATTCAGATTTGATGGCCACGGGCCGTGGCGCAGTTGGTTAGAGCGCTAGCTTACTAGCACCAGTTCCTCTGTGGTGATCCAAAGGTCGTGGGTTCGAATCCCGGCCATGCCTAGATTGAACTCATGATTCAATTTCCCATATGAGCTGAGGCCCGTGCCAAAAGGGTTAACCCGTTGTCCTTGTAAATCTGACCGGGCGGGTTGTCATGTCAAGGGCCTGCGACATGACAATTCAGTGAGGCAGCACTATATCTGCTACAAGTAGGTCCCATCACGAAATGACTGAAATAATGTTGAAAGTGATGTAAAACCCCAAACAAACAAACAGATTTGATGATATTTTTGTGAGCAAGGCAAGTATTTATGGCTCAGTGAATTCCAAACTTTGAATGAGATCAAAAATAGGACAATGACTGCAGAGGTTTTAATAAAATACTGCCAATGTAATGCAGAGTAGGTCCGCACTTCCAAAGGGAATATTTGCAGAGCCAGGTATATTTACCAAAGTTATGGGAGAAGTAACACCACAGAAAAAATATTGACATGGACATGGACATATTATTATTCCCCCATAAGGTCATGATATATGAACCTCCCTAAATGGGAGAAAGCCGTTTGGAACTTTTATATTGATAGTTGAATTTCTGTCGAAAATATATCAAAGTTCATGTGGTGAATACAAGGCAGTGTTGCCCAAGGAAATAACTTCTTTAAAACCCATTTCTGAACAAAGAGACTTACATGCAAAGAACGACTTTTCGATTTTTCACTTTTTGTGAAGGCATGTCACCATGACACAGCTGGTGAGAGCGTATTGAATTAGCATCAGTTCCTCTGTGATGATCCAAAGGTCGTTGGTTCAATTACCGACCATGCTGGCATTACAATCACTTCACAGATTCTCATATGAGCTGAAGCCCTTGCATGAAAAGTAACCTGTTATCAATGTAAATTCGTGACAATTCAGTGAGACAGCACATTCTCTGCTTCGTGTAGGTCTCGTCATGATATGTCTGACAAGGAACCAAATTTAATTTCATCTAACCTGTTGGCAGGTGCGTGACATGTCATGTGTTGTATATGTTGTAGGATGAATTGTTTAATTATTTCAACCAGGTTTGTTTGCATGCATTACAAATATCAGCGCAGTACATGTGGCAGTTCAGATCTAGAATCTAACTTTGTATGACTAAGTCGTTCCTGATATCGAGAATATTTTCTCCGGTGTTATAGTGTTGTTATCCTCATTTTGGTCAAATTACATTTATTCATTCTGATCATACATTTTACTTTTAGCATCACCAATAGTATCCCCCGCCTGACGAAATATGGTGTCCCTTATGCTAGCAATATGATGTGATTGTTTCATCACTTTAAACCTTTTTCATATCAAGCAAATTATGCATAGTGATATGTGTCTCATTCTAACTCCGTCAGAACACTTCCATTCATGTGTTCTCGGGTCGCTATGTAACTACTCAATGATTAATGTGTCATTCCGATTCAGGCTGAGAAGTTTACCAGAAGGTTGCATCGACATCAAAACTCTCACCAAAATCACTAGGCAAGAGAGTATCACCGAGCAAATCTGCAAAATGGTGATATTTTATATATATAGCGATATGACAGTAAAGATATCAATTTTAAGTTTTGTTAAATGTGACGTTTATTGGCATCTAATGCAATCACATATATGTATGTATATATATGCATCTCAATGTAAGTGTGTGTGTGTTTAGCTGGGTACTCACAGTTAGAAGCATCTTCTTGTCGATATGGAACAGTTGCCATGCTGTGAGACCAGAATGCGTACTTGTAAGGTAGCTTATAAACATCTATCAATCAAATAGCAACATTTATTATTTAACTCTGACAAGCAATACCATTATTTTTGTGTAGACATTGGCATTTTCATGGCGATAAATATACATAGTTCTTTGATCAATTTGCTGTTAATGATTATGGTACTGAACGCGTTTGTAACTGGTGTTTACCTTTGCAGCATATGTTTGCTGAACTAAATTACGGGTATAATAGTATTTTTATGGTTGATGTTGTATATGATGCCCTGCAACCCATTAAACAGGGGCAATCAGAGGCAGATAATTGTTTACTTTCTAGAATGATTCAAACCATAAGAACAGTTAGAAGTTAGGGAGTTTTTTTTATTTTATTTTTTTTGTGCTGAAATTTAATTCCACGCGAAGGTATATAAATTTGTACCCATCAATAAATAACTGGTTGATTATTTGGTATATGATCACTCGGCATGTAAACATGGGGTCAGTTTTGGATATCAATTTGATATAAATAACAAACAAGCATTACTTGCGTAGCAGTCGAATCAATGTTTGAAAGCCTTGTAACATCCAACGTATACAGTATCTCTCTTGGTAAAGTACTCTGAAATACCATATAAAATTCTTTTTTTTATTATTCATCTTCTTGTTTACTGAATTAGATTTAATAGAAGTTTACTCAAGTAATTCAAAGTTATATTTCGCGAGGATGGCATTGACATAAAAGTGCATTTTCAGCAATTATTATCATATATTACCATATATTCATTGCTTACCGCGCTACTCAGAAGTATTCCAGCCAAGGTGATAAGACCCATGTGGATAAGTACCAGAAGAAGGAGAACTACGTTCAGAATGATACTTAGGGCGGTCCCATCAATAGGTTTGCTTGGCCAGAAGATGCAAAGCATATTGATGAATACTAGAGACAGATCCAGGACGTAGGTGACGAGTATGGACAGACAGGCACTGCGATCTACCTCAGTCACTATCTGACATAAGGCCAGGTATTGCTGCCTAAGAAACTCTATCTTACCCTCAGCCATCTCATTGTGCAGGGTCACTTGCATTTGCTTGGTAAAATGCTGATATTCCTTTCTCAGTAGAAATGAGATTAACAATAGGTAGGCTACTAATAACATATAAATGTTTGCAAGGTACAGCTGTACCAGAAGAAGCAGAGTCATATCTAGATAAAAATAGTTATAGGTGTCAAGAAAATTCCAAAAATAAATTGACCGAGTTGATTGTGAGATTAAAATAAAGACTATAGAGGGAAGCATTAGGAAGAGAAACAGGGTCCAATATATCTTCATTGCTCTTGATGAGAGGCGCTGAATTGTTGCAAGTGGGAGACCGTCATAGGTGTGTGTGTAGCTGCTCCAGACCGTTTGTATTAAGGGGATTCTCGACCTGTGCACAGTGAGGCTAATCGTGATCTTGAGGGTGGCCTGCAGGTACCATGAATGCAGGTTCACTTTGAAGAAGAATGTGTACGACTGAATTGTCTCACCAGCATACAGAACGAAAAATCTTACAAAGTTAAACCATGCCAGAACCAGAAAGAAAATACAAGCAGCTTTGAACACTTTAGAACTTGATCGTTCAAAGTGCATGAAGGAGCATGTCATGCTTTTGGACAATGTGGATAATGCGGTTTGAATGGTAAGGCAGTGATGTTCCGGACTCTCCTCGACACACAGGCAGGACTGGCACTTCCGGAACGACATCCCATCCGGACCTACCTCATTTCCTGCATCTTCTCTGTTCCTTTTGCATGTCATATTTTCTAGTTAGGCGCGCATCCTTGGGATGCACTTTTGATGTAGATAGGCAAAGTAAGATTTTGATGCAAACAGGAAGCGTTGTTGTATTAACGTTATTCTTTGTGGGATACACTCTGATTGTATTACCTCTCAGGGGTGCAAGGCGACTGGAATACAATTGAACATAATCTTAATGAATATTGATAGAGTGTGCACAGCGATCTTCCTATTTGTTTACCTCAGTTTATTATATTTGCCGGATAATAGATTGTACTGGCTCGGTATTGACAGAACTCTTAAATTCGGACACGGTTATCTCATAAGCAATGATTAATCCAGCATTTCTTCCCTCCCTAATTTTTTTAGATGTATCCAAACAAGTACCCTCCAAAACAGGACTTCTCTATCACATCAGTCCCTGCCACCAATAATAAAAAGTTACGCAAGTCATGTCTGTTTATGAATTCCTAAAAATCTGGCTGAAAACTGATTGGTGACAGAATAAGTGACTATTTATACAGATTCTTATTGGTTAAGGTTTCAGCCAACTGATTACAGGTCATGGCCTGAGATTGGTCAATTCTGATTGTATGATGTTTTGGTGAGCGAGACTCACATACATGACATTAAAACAACGTCAAAACGGGGCAATGACGACAGAGGTAGTGAAACCGACTGATGAAGTGCAGAGTACAAGTCCAGGTGAACCTTCAGGGTTATTTATGTAAGAGCCGCTCCGATTGGTTTATGAATTTTCTGACTGGTTAATCTCTTAATTTATTGTAGAAGCCCTCTCCTGTACGGCTAGACTGTTAATAAATTGGTGGAATCCCTTTAGGGCATGCTGTTGTATCCATTTTTTGTTATATATATCCACTAAAGCTTATTTTTGGTTTTATTAAAATTTCAAATAATCGATATAAGGATGGATTACTCAATAGGCCAGATTTAGACAAATGACACATAATCTGAGAGAATTCCTGTTAGATTGCGCAAATGACCCCAACCAGCCTTACGGGATCGCAGATTTATCTGCCACTAGATGGAGTTGGCTAGTATACTGGCTATAGTTCTGTTATGATTGTTATGCCCAAACACAACAGTAGCCACTGCTACATATCTCTCTACCTATAATTCATGGATTGACACCCCACTTTGTCATCTAGTTCCGAAATATTGGTTAAATTTATTATGAAACGTAGCAGACCGACGGCCAATTCTATTTGTTTTAACATGGATGTTTTCTCTCGACCAGTCGCGGTTTAGGACTTTGTTGAGTTACTTCTCATATTAAGTCAGGGTGTGTGTGCCAATTAAGATGTATTAGATAAATGATGGTCACGAGCATGTGCTGCCTGCCTGCAAACCAAATGTGTATTACTATATTCTATGTAAAGCATTTCTTGGAACTGTAAACCTTACCTCTTGCTCTCTTACAATATTTCTTTCATGAAAAATGTGTATTCCAAAAGAAATGAAAAAAACTGGTGATTAATTGGTGAAGCACCCTGTAAATAAGGTTATTCTCTTTTCACTTTGCGCCCTCTGTTTGCTGATAATACTTGCAAAGAACTACAAAGGCACTGTCTTACCCGATTGAGCACAGAATTTTAAAAGTATTCTTTGGGACACTATTCATTTCCATAATTCCCTCAATTAGATGACAGACATTTCTGATTTTTATACAAGTGATTTATATTCGGGCAGAAATATTAATTAAGGGTAAATTTTGAAACAGTGAATTTAAAGATTAGATGGCACAGATCAGAAATATTCATAAGTCATGAAAGTAATAACTTTATACATGGATTAGAAACGTTCTCATCCAAGGTTCTGCTTTCAGCTTTCATCCCTTTAGTTGTATATGACAGAGGAAAGAATTTACATTGCATTGATCACACAATTTCGGCACAATCCTTGCTTTTTAGATTAATGGTCACGAGACCTTATGCAGTATACTGTCTAGTCGAAAACGAGACACTTCACAAGTAAGTTCCAGTGCCATACATAAGACAGGGTCAGCTGTGTGAAGTAACCAGCAGTGAACTTTGTGATTATGTGTAATTTCATATATTCAGTATTGGTCTCTTTTATGCCACTTTAAGAGTGTTAAAATCATCTGGAATGTTATGTCAACCTGCCTCACATTTCACTGAGACAGGACAAGTATGCCACATCGTGAAATAAATAAAATAATATTGAAAGTGATCCCAAACGAAGAAAGCAAACAAATACATCAACAAAAGGCATATCTCACTTCGTGTCTTCAGTGATAGAGGCCGGATACGAGCCATTGTGTTGCACAGGTAGGATCACCACCGGGACCTTGCACAAAAGTAGCTTTATTAGATTAGGAGTCACAAATCAGAGCAATTGCACCAGACTGTCCCAGCATATTGCTCAAAATATTGTTATGTACGATATTATCGTAATGTAAAACACAACTGATTTAATAGGTCTTATACATGTGTACAAATGACACGTGACAACAATTCCTCATTGGGTCCTTATCCCAGTATTATGAAACAAGAAAATTCAGTATCACTAATATGACCATATAAAAACATGAACAATCCTTTTGAGATATAATTTGAATAAATATGCTGTTCTCAATACATTTCCTGTACTTCTAATCAGAGCACAATTCCGTCAAGTGAGAAGGAATGGGGAATAGCTAGACTTTGGGCCAAAATACCAAGAAATACAAGAAGACTTTAGAACGCATCTGCGTGGGCTGGTAAAGTCTATAAACTGGATTTTGAAATGTGTGTTTTGAAGGTTTTTAATCAAAGGATATCAATATCGATATCATGCCAGAACTGATCATTCAGATCACCATACATTACACACCCACAGCCTGGGAATCCCCATTCTACTGGAGCAGCTCAGACTCATAAACCTTTGAGACTGCCATCTATATGCGGAGAACAGGATGTGCCATAACCCCAATCACTGAGAGGCGCACCCTTAATCACTCAGGGGGTGCAAGAAGAGGGGATCAAATATTGGCCAGAAATAAATTAAACAGGTAATTGGATTGAAGAAATATAATAACATGCTCGGTTTTAGGATAGGGAGTCAATTCAGGAAACCATTTTGACTGACCAGTGTCCTGACTATGAGGGGCATTCAGTTCTTAAGGCCTCAACATTCAACATCAAATACAGCCGTCAAAGTTTGAAGTTATACTATTTTTTATTTTCTGCAATATCAGAATTATTTTCTGAAATTTTACCCAAAGGAATGTGGACAAATGAAGAACTTCCTCAGATGACATGCCTTCATTGATAAAGAGGATCGTTGATTTGATGATTGGTGTATGTGGTCGTGACTGCATTGATTCCATAACTACCAGGTCTATGATTAACATTTGCTTGTCAAAACATGTATGTGTGCAATAACTGACCCTTTCATAAAGATTATTAATGATGTATGCATTGTTGACAGACAGTTATTTATATAATAATGTTATACTTCCAGATGAATTAGACAATCGTATTGTCAATTGACTTGTTAATTGGATATATTTGACAGTGATATTAAAAATTAAAATTGTAAAGGTTTTTAACAATTTAAAAAAATATATATATTTCTTGGCAATATATTTAGTCCATACCTACATGTCACACATACAACACATGAGATCAAATGATTTGAAATGTTAACCACATGAGGATATACCATGTTGTTGCTTCAAACAAAATATACAGTTGATTTTAGGTAATATTGTTTATGCATGGTCATAGTTCAGAACAAGTAACAAAATAACTAAGTAACTAAATGACTAAGTGACTAAGTGATGAATGAAATAGTTATATTTATTGTATACCAGTATAAAATGCGTATCATTCCTGAATAAATTAGATTGGTCTCGCATGTTTAAACATACCAAGGAGTTTCCTCCATATCCCCACACCTGAATGAATAATGGTCCGTCCCATGACTTTGTGGGCCGAAATGTTAAAAGCAAAACAGGAAACAACGACGAAGAGAGAGTACATGAAGGTTTATTCCCAGATATAATTAGTGTAACATTCCTGTGTGCTTTATACAAATCATCAGTGTGTATAATATATAACAAAAGTCAATGTAAATACAAATGTTTATACAATAAGGTTCATAAGGTCTTATTAAAATTAGATTTGTGCGTTTTACAGCAACGTAATACAACACAAAATCCTCAAAATTGAGGCAGTCTATACTAGAAGTAATACTAAGTGTATTACTCTAAGGTCCACATAGAATATTTCATGGAAATACACGTGATTTAAATAATGAGAAACGCTATGATTGAACAATAATAACATAATAGAATGATTAACATATTCATTGTCAATATGAGGCATTCGTTTTGAAATGCTGGATCGTGATACTAAGATTGGTCCGATTTGAGATGAGTGAACTACTCGGTCCTTTAGTATGGAGGTTGCAACAATCGAGATTTTATTTAATTCTTTTAAGAGTGTTAAAACCATCTGGAATGTTAATATGTCATTCCTGTATTCAGCTCCAGTACACTATGTCGGTGTATCGTGGTTGATGTTTCTCTGAGGTTATTACTACCCTTGGGCTTGTAATGGAAGCACTCTTCACAATTACTTCTCTCACTCAACTGCTCAATAAAGGGAAGCAGCAGGTCAATGGTTTTCACCAACATCCCACCACATCCGGTCTGGCTCGGTGCTCTGAGAAACGCCCCAAACTTAAGGCCAATCGATATCTGTGGTTTCCAAATTATTTTCTTCATCAGTTACGTGTTGGTTTTTCCTTTTTTGTTGTTGTTGTTTGTGTGTGTGTTTTTTTTTCGTTTTTTTTTAATTAGCACTCAGCAGATTCAGCGTCTTCCATTCAGATTTCACAGAATCTGTCTTCACGTTCCAATCTTCCAGACCACATTGCCACCTGGTGTCGACTTTGTCCTGTTGTTCCAGGCCACCTTTTTATCAGGTAAATTATTTCAGATATTAAGATTTTCAAACTAAACAATTATGTCAGATCTATGCTTATGAAATAGTATAATTATAAATTTGTTGCTACATTTTTTAGTGGAAATTATGCTGAATAAAAAACGACAGGCTTTATAACATGGATAAACGATTGCTTTATTAATTCAAAAGGATTTAATGCCTTGCACGGAACTCTGTCAAATGTCACGCATAGATGTTAGCACATCCCTGAGTATTGTCAACAGTCACATCTAAATAACGCACGACGCACGATCCAGTGTTCTATAGTAAGTTTGGGTATTTCTCTTTGAAATAGTCTATAAAAGGTCCGAAATTGTCCAATAAATCTTGTTCAGAGATATTATAGTCGGCCATATTATATCGGTGTTTCCCATGTTTATTTTTCGGATTTGCCTGTAGGTGGCGCATCATTGCCATTTCTGTTTCTGGTGTGAATTGGCGGTGGCAGTGTTGATAAATGTTCTTCATTGCTAATATTGGATTTTTGGTTAAAGTTTCGTAATCCAGGAGGTAAAATGGATTCTGATCCTGTAAAATAACCCAGGAAGTAATTAGCTGTCAGGGCACTAATTAGCTGATGTTAAGTATCATATGAAAACTGCAGCTTGTTATCAATCTTATATTAACCTTTACACAAAATAGACATGCAGCGTCATTGTGGTAAATGTTCAGCTAGCTTTATTCAAGTGACATGGCAATGTCACGTTTGATCTGGGATGTGTTTAATTAGCTTACAATATAACTTGTAAATAGCCTACCTTTGGTACATGATCATAATTCTTCATAACCCGTACTGCTCTGTTTGCAAACTGGCTCAGAAGCTGAACACTGCGCTTACCAAACTGATCATGCATTGGTCCATATGGGGTGGTCACCTGCAACAACGAATCCTTAAATATAATTTGCACATCAGTATATGAATTTTCTGTCATAAATTTCTTCATAAAAAGTTTTAAGCTTCACGAGAATTTTTGTTTTACTGTGGATATTACCAAAAATTGATTTACAATTAAATTGGTATATGGTAAAGTGGAGAACCCTCCAATCTGAATATTTCACTTATGAGGTAACCATCCTTTCCTTGGTAAGGGGTTGAAATGGTAAGGGGCTCTGAGGCTAAAATGACACTTAATGAACCCTAATTTTGGACATGTTTGACCCAATGTTACAGATTAATCAATCTTTATAGAGATATTGTGATAATCTTGCTCAGCAACTGGCTTTTATTTCTATATCGTAGATGTTTGCCAGTAGCAAGCTAACACAATTACCATGACAACAGAACATTCCTCTAAATCCATCATTTGGAATTGACAAAATTTTCAATCTTTATAAAATATTCTAGGTCCCAATTGCTAATAAAAATGACAATACATCGTGAACAAAGAGTTAATATTTTGTTAAGATATTAAAAAAGTAATTTTGAGCCCCAGAACCTGTTATTCATGAATCGATAGTAACCATATTTACGAATTAATATATGCCAGCCTAAATATATGGACCATATCTAAAGCAAATCTATTTTTGATCATTTCCGCAGCCCACTGATTTTTTTTCTCATGGAGCTATTTATAAGGACTGAACTTACCACTTGCTGAAGAGAGCAAAAAGACCCAACCATTTGAGATAGCTTTCTGTATGTGAATACGAACTTAGCATCTGGAAACACCTTCAGTATGGCGTCCAGGCATAGAAGATGAACATTTGCCTTCAGGACGTATGTCTGCTTGTCCAATCCTGCAATAATAAATAAATAAATATAGATTGAGATATAGCGTTTAGTTTCCTTTTTAACATTACACATTGCGCTCACAAACTCATGTACTTTTGAATACGTTATAACCTTGCCTCCATATCCAATTACTTGCAGTTCCTTCTTGTAGTATTCATAAATGTCAAGGAAGTCTTCATATTGGAGGCTGTAGAGCCAGTCAGCGAAGTCGGTGAGTGACTCCACCCTGAGGAAGGTGTGGTACTGGACGAAGCAGCGACTCAGGATGTGGTAGCACTCCTCGGGGTACTGTGCGCCAGTCTTATGGACCACGTCATGCTTATCCCTGGGGATAAAATAGCGGAGCATATCTGCAACACACCCCCATATCATATAGCAAATACAGGTAAGATCAGACTTAATCGGGGGAGAATAAGATCAGACTTTACTGGGGGAGAATATCTGCAACACACCCCATATCATATACCAAATACAGGTAAGACAAGGCTTAATTGGGGGAGCATATCTGCAACACACCCCCATATCATATGTCAAGTTCAGGTGATACCAGGCTTAACTGGGGGAACATATCTGCAACATACCCCCATAACATATAACAAGTACAGACAAAGCAGCAAGTTACAGGTTCGTCAGACATTTATTCATTTACAACATATTAATGATCGCAACGTCATGAACATACACACTGTATACCTGCTTGTACTACTTTATTTTGAGGTTACAAACTATACACAGTTAGGCATCGAAACATTGTAGGTACTATTTAAATCTCCTATTTAAAATCTATCAAATATGTAAATATATCAGGTTTTTTTTGTTTATTCTCAGCCCATGTCTGTAAAATAACCAGAACTTCATTCCACAAAGCTTGAATAACACTGCTGTTCTGGCTAACATGGGCCCAATGTACAAAACGGAAGTAGTGTATGGGCTCTACGCAAACTATAAATCTACAAAATTGATAAGAAAATGCAAAATCTAGCACTCTACTTGTCTATTAAAATAGTTCAACAGTTGGAGTGTGTGGGTCCAGTAGTGGGAGTTTGGGGGATCAAGTAGTTGGAGTTAGTGGGTCCAGTAGTGGGAGTTTGTGAATCCAGTAGTGGGAGATAGTGGGTCCAGTAATGAGAGTCAGTGGGTCCAGTAATGAGAGTCAGTGGGTCCAGTAATGAGAGTCAGTGGGTCCAATAATGAGAGTCAGTGGGTCCAGTAATGAGATTCAGTGGGTCCAGTAATGAGAGTCAGTGGGTCCAGCAATGAGAGTCAGTGGTTCCAGTAATGGGAGTCAGTGGGTCCAGTAATGAGAGTCAGTGGGTCCAGTAATGAGAGTCAGTGGGTCCAGCAATGAGAGTCAGTGGGTCCAGTAATGGGAGTCAGTGGGTCCAGTAATGAGAGTCAGTGGGTCCAGTAATGGGAGGTTGTGGGTCGAAGTTTATGAGGGTGAAAATCATTTACAGAAATAATCCGAAAAGTTCTGAACTCATGAGATATATATTGATACGCATGGACACACACATGAACACTGAAATGGACACAAGAGAAATTTTGAGGTGATCTTTCTATAATCAGTATTTAATCATTAACACAAACTGATGATTTCAAGATTTACTCAAATATTTTACTGATGATTTCAAGATTTACTCAAGAATATTTAGCCTTGCGTAAGTTGGTCACGAGGACAACCTTGAGCATTTAAAGACACGCATTAGAAATAAGCCATCTGGTCCTGGCCTGATCAATCAACGTCCCAGACTTAAATACGTTACTGTTCCAATCAACAGTTAAATGACCAACATGCCTATATTATGTACACGGTGAAGTGTTCTTCTCCCTGCAAGGTATAGGCTGTCTATTTCACACATCTTGGTAACGCACTCAAACATGAAATAAATATGTTATCAAAAACCTATTAAAGTAACCGAGACATGGTGAGTACCAAGATATCTACTTTATGATCAGTTGTGTACATCTACCAGCGGAAAGGACTCCTGTGCACGGAATGACCTCCCCACGTCCGCGCCGCTTTGTGATTGGCTGATATGCTTGATAAATGGTGCCAGTGTTGGCGCTGTATTCTGGGGCATTTGGCATGCAGGCGCAAATCGGCCTAAACTGGTTGTAATTGTTATACTGAAATGGTTGCATGTTATTGCTGTCCATGCTCTACGAGAGCACACTGACAACCAGGTTATCATGTATGGCAACTTCGAGGCCTTCAGGGCTTTTGAACCACGTTGCAAGAGTTTAGCTTGTGAATGGGGTCTTTTTCAATAGACTTTACCTCGATATGTGTGTGTCTGCACCGAGTAAACTTTTCATTGTGCTTCAGATGGCCCTGTGCCATGTGTGTAACTCATTCATCCCACACTTAACATTCAGGGGATGTGCAAGAGATGTTTTTCGCTATATGGTGTTAGATAAGTGGTATATTATTAGGTTTACAATGGGGACATATATAGCCTATAAAACAGTTTACTTTTAACATACCATTTTATGTGAAAATTTCCTTTCTCAAAATAATTTAAGATATTGACAACTTGGACTGAGTGGAGTGTGAGTTATTAAGCTGTTTGGTTAACCCCTAAAATGTCACAGAATCTAGATATTGTCGAACAAGGACAGAGTCAACTGTTGTGTCATCGCTGTCTGAGGGCGATTTTTGTTCTTCCACCAGGTAGCGCGGTCGGTGCTTTATCATTTATGGTTTTTGCACTTAAAGGTGTTTTGGCTGTTGGTACATGTACAATATTTATCTTTATCTTTACCATGAAGTACATCTCCTTAGCAAATATTAATCACAGATTGAGTCATAATTCATCACAACAGGTCATTGGGTGCTTCCAACATAAGCACATAGTTAGAGTTGTGGTATGACAATGAGATACATATATAGTAGGTGTATTTTTACTATCTCTTATTTTTATAAGGAAGTTTTGAAACAGTGGGTTAGCTGTTCAACTTGTTTTTAAACCTTTCAGCATCTCATGATACATCAACCAAAATTGTACATATTCGTCTTTCGCCCGAACAGAAGATTAATGACTATTTGTTTATTTGAATTCCCCATCCATCCCTCTCTAAGGCATACTTATGATATGAGTATATTACCATATATATTTTTTGCCAAATACCTGACACTAAAAACTAAAGTGATATCAACACACACATGAGGAACGAAGTGTACAACATTTGTCACTCAGAGATACCGTTTGCCTTTGCATTTTTTATTGCTAAATTGGTATCTGAATAATGCTTCCACAGACGTGTTCATAATGCTTACATTGACGTTATCATCATGATAATAACTATTTCTAAGATGCTGACCAATGAACAAAACATACACATGGGGAAATTATATTTTTCTTTAAACTAGCAATGGGTTTATTGAGTTGACTGTAGTACCATGTAAACTTACTGAAATCTTTGACGGCCTTCTTGAAGCGTTCACACTGGGACCAGTTTTTGGGCCTGGTGGGAGGGCAGGGGTACATGAGCTCCCAGTACATGGGCGCTCTGAACTGAGGGTCGGTGCAGAACAGCTGGTGTAGCATGGTGGTGCCAGTTCGAGGCAGCCCGATGATGAACACTGGCTTGCGGATACCCGTCTGAAACACAAAATAACTGGAAATACACTTTGCTATTTATATCTTTGTGAAATGAAATGAGAGATTTCTCAAGGGGTCTCTTGAGACATATGCTTTGAGAATGAAAAAAAATATGTCACTGAAAGTTCATATTATCTAACCACTCAAATTGAACCAAAACAAGATCTGTTATGTTTTACAACAAGTGTAACCGTATATGCATTACATTAGAGTAGACTTAACTGCTAATAATTTACAGCAAAGGTTGTTGATAATTTTTGTGACATTTTGATTTACTGTAACAACTATTTGCAGTGCCCTGCCCCATTCTATCAGGATATATTATTCCTACATTTGAGAGATTTTCATAAACGGTGAAATCATTATGTGAGGTACAAGATATTTGTAATCAATGGAGGTCCTGGTAAAATGAGAAGCACATGTAATATTTAAGATCACAGTTGAAACATTGTTGCTTATCAATGCCATCTGCTTGGATAATTTATATTCAAGTGTGATATAAATAGCATTTATAACTTTGCCTCTGGAATGTACTCTTATACGTGTATTAATTGTCCTCGTGATCAGGACTTACAATGCATATAATCCAAGTTTCCAATTTATCATCAGATCTTATTACAAAATACGTGTAGCGGATAGTGTGATGGATTCCAGGTGTAGAATATAAATAAACTTCTGATGAAGTCGTGATAAATTGGAGAATATAAATAGTTGCATTGTTTTCTATTCCATATTTCTGAGTTAAAATTGGCTGCTCCATTAATATGTGGCAGCTGAGCAATATGTGGATACACAATACAATAAAAAACAATATCTGGAAATTAAACGCATATATTCACTTAATTTCCTGAAAATGATGAATTTTATCATGATACTGTTGACATTTAACACCAGTCATATCCCAAACATAGCATTCCCTACATTGTCATCCTTTAACGTCACTGTTTGTGTTTTATAAGCTAGGTCATTCCAGCCTCTTTATTTTGACGGTTTCTCAATGCATGTCTTGACGACCTTTTCACCACACTTAAGGCTAAAGGTAATTACTTGTATTGGCCTTGCCTTCAGTATTTAGTTTATACGAGGTCATAGCATGTATTGAGGAACTTTTCACCAGTGTCAATAACATACGAGGTCACTTCCTGTACCGGCGACCTTTTCACTTCCCTTAAGGCTATATTACGACCTTTTTTCTCTAAGTATTAAGGCTACACGAGGTCATTCCTTGTATTTGACGACCTTTCGAACGAACAGCTGATAAGGCAGAGAGAAACGTCTGTCATCGGGATATGATTGCAATTCCGGCTTTTTCATGTGGAGTGATCAAGTTATATCTTCATATCAGGACAAACAGGTCTTTTTTAATTTTTAAACGGTTGAAATTGCAATTTTTTAAAGAAATAGACTCGTACCAATGTATACCTGAAATCTCAAGACCTTCCTTTCATAAAATCACGAAGTAAGTAATATCGATTAAAATAGGTTATCTAGGAGTATTAGCCTTGGTTATGTTATCTAGGAGTATTGGCCTTGGTTATGTTATCTAGGAGTATTAGCCTTGGCTAGTATATCTAGGGGTATTAGCCTTGGCTAGGCCGCTATCTTGGAGTATTAGCCAATGTTAGGTTATCTAGCAGTGTTAGCCTTGGCTACGTTATCTAGGAGTATTAGTCTTGGCTAGTATATATAAGAGTATTAGCCTTGGCTAGTATATCTAGGAGTATTAGCCTTGGCTTGTATATCTAGGAGTATTAGCCTTGGCTATCTTGTAGTATTAGCCTTGGCTAGTATATATAGGAGCACTTGCCTTGGCGAGTATATCTAGGAGTATTAGCCTTGGCTAGGTTATCCTTTGTATTAACCTTGGCTACATTATATATGAGTATTAGCCGTGGTTATGTTATCTATGAGTATTAGCCTAAGTTAGGTAATCTCGGAGTATTAGCCTTGGCTAGGCTATCTATCTAGGTTCATTAACCTTGGCTAGGCTATCTTGTAGTATTAGCCTTGGTTACGTTATCTAGGAGTATTAACCTTGGCTGGTATTATCTAAGAGCATTAGCCTTGGCTATATACTTCATATAAAGAGCTCATATCATTCTGAGGTGTCTTCAAACCTGCCTTGTAAAATGACCCGAAATCTGTGGACTCATTGTACTAATTTAATATAAATGTTTTTCCAGCTGTGTTTGACATGGTTCTATATTTGATAAACTAGTGTTTTGGCCTAAAATATTGGCAAGGTGGCCTAGATATCTAGATGATTGCATTGTGTTTGTTTTGGGGACAAATTATCTGGTTATGACCTTGTGAAATCCTCATGGCATGGGTCGTGGAGTAGGAAAATTATAATCTAATTCTATTATGTGAGTGGTGACCCAGGCATTATACTCTACAACAGCATTACTATTATCGTTACTATTCTTGCATAATATTATTGTTGTGATGGTTTATGTTGGCAGAGACCAATGCCAAAAAATACCACAATGCCCTTCAGATGATCCTCAAGGAACCCTTTCGTACTGGTATAATGCCTATTTTCATGCTGATACTACAGCAAACGCACTTAAAACTGGCAGAAAAATATTGACATATTATAAAACAGATCAACACTTTTAAAAAATAAACATTGGCAAATTATATTAGTAAAACTTGCCAGGGGAGAATGTTTCATTGTGTGAATGTCAATGCACCGAGAATAGAACATGATTAATGAAATATGATATATCCTATAGATATGCCTAACCTCCAGTGCATTTGTCATAATATGTGGGATCATTTATCATACAATGTCAGGTAATTGAACTGCCAGTGTCACTCCGGTATCCTCAATTGTGTTTGTGCGCCCCAGGGTTAAGGTTGCTATGAAAAGAGTATGGCAAGCAGAAGTCAAAGTTGAGAAAATTGTCAGTGGTAACGTGTCACGGGGTGCTTCCTTCACAGACCAATTATTCTCCAATACATGGTAAAGGAAGGAGGAAGAATGAAGGATGCTTGAGTTTTTATGCATTCCTATTGTTGTCAGGAGATACACACACATGAGGGATTTTATGACGCAAATGTAAACACAGGTTATTTGAGTGCAGAAATAAGGAACAACATATTCACCCCAGTTTAAAAGAAATCTCAGTTGAGTAAAATCATACAATGTAAATATATTATTTAAAAGATATGAATAACCATATCGCTACATTTATTGCACATATGTCACCACAACATGCAATATAAAATAAGTAACAAGTCACTTTTTTCTGCGAGAATGATTTATGGTGTCATGTGATATATACTAAGTGCACAAGGTTGAAGCATGGCAGGAAACCTCACTAATGATGGGAAGACACCTGATATAAGGCCTCGTGTGGTACCTGGATATGTCCATACATCTACCAGACAATTAGCATTAATATAAGCAATGCGGAAGTGGCGCGGCGGCTTTGTGGCCGGGTGAAGGTCGCGCCTCACCCTAGCGGAGTCCGTCAGGGGTAACCCGGCTCACTGCTGCGGTATCACAGGCTCTGTGCACCAGGCAGGTACGCTCATGATACATGCTTAGAAGATCTACCCTCCTTCATGATTTTCTATCAGAGGACAACATTAATATACCTGTTCACACATGTCCATCAATTTTTACGATGCAATCTACATTTGATTACTCTCCTGTTGTCATAACTCGGTATTGTCACAGTTTAATTCTGGTATATTTAGATAAAATCAAACCCTCCAAATTAGGGCCTACGATAAACTCTAAAGAAGAATTGGTAGATCATAATTTAAAAAAATTAAATGTGATTTTTTGTAATTTTCTTGTTTGTGGTTCGCTTGTCAACCAGAGCTGGATTCAGGGAACTAGTGCTACATTTAAGCAACCAGAGTTGGCTTTAAGGAACCAGTGACGAATTTAAGAAACCAATGCTAACTTTCATGAACCAATGCTGACTCAAACAGTACTGACTTTCATGAACCAATGCCGATTTAAGGAAACAAAAGGCGACTGAGAAACCAGTACTGATATGTTGGAACCAGAACTGACTGTAAGGGACCAGAACTGACTGTAAGGGACCAGAACTGACTGTAAGGGACCAGAACTGACTGTAAGGGACCAGAACTGACTGTATGAGACCAGAACTGACTGTAAGGAACCAGAACTAACTGTAAGGGACCAGAACTGACTGTAAGGGGCCAGAACTGACTGTAAGGGACAAGAACTGACTGTAAGGGACCAGAACTGACTGTAAGGGGACCAGAACTGACTGTAAGGGACTAGAACTGACTGTAAGGGACCAGAACTGACTGTAAGGGACCAGAACTGACTGTATGGGACCAGAACTGACTGTAAGGGACCAGAACTGACTGTATGAGACCAGAACTGACTGTAAGGAACCAGAACTGACTGTAAGGGACCAGAACTGACTGTATGGGACCAGAACTGATTGTAAGGGACCAGAACTGACTGTATGAGACCAGAACTGACTGTAAGGAACCAGAACTAACTGTAAGGGACCAGAACTGACTGTAAGGAACCAGAACTGACTGTAAGGGACCAGAACTGACTGTAAGGGGCCAGAACTGACTGTAAGGGGCCAGAACTGACTGTAAGGGACAAGAACTGACTGTAAGGGACCAGAACTGATGCTGAGTTCAAGGAATAGCCAATGCTCATATTAAGGAACCAGAGCTGTTAGTGTTAGTCAGAAAAAACCAAAGCTAGCATTTGGTGACGTATTGACAAGCTTGATAGGGCCAATGCCACCAAAAATGCCACATACGCCATTCAGAAACACAAATCTACCAGTAAAACATTTGATTTGAAGTTGTTTCTTTTTACTTCTTTTTCAGCAAAATGACCTAACCTTTTCAAAGATTACCTGTTCTTCTGTTTCAGTCAACTTGTTTTACACAAAATCATCCCAATATAGTTACGTCATGACAGTGAGACACCAAATGGACCGAAAAACAAAATTCCACATGTGAACTTGCGTTTGGTGTTCTTTGCACTGTCAAACGATTACACAACACATCCTAAAAAAACATGTTGTTGAGAAATAACTCCTTAGCAGACACCCATCTTTTTTCATGTAGCCCACATCGGGAATCAAATCCCAGCATACGCACGTGCGTCACTGCCATCTATGTCACAACAGGCGCAGACATCTGGATCTACACATGTAATGCCGGCACTTATCCCATTGCGTGGTAAACCCTAAAGACATGTTGATGCCATCTATGTCACAACAGGCGCAGACATCTGGATCTACACATGTAATGCCGGCACTTATCCCATTACGTGGTAAACCCTAAAGACATGTTGATGCCATCTATGTCACAACAGGCGCAGACATCTGGATCTACACATGTACTGCCGGCACTTATCCCATTGCGTGGTAAACCCTAAAGACATGTTGATGCCATCTATGTCACAACAGGCGCAGACATCTGGATCTACACATGTAATGCCGGCACTTATCCCATTGCGTGGTAAACCCTAAAGACATGTTGATGCCATCTATGTCACAACAGGCGCAGACATCTGGATCTACACATGTAATGCCGGCACTTATCCCATTGCGTGGTAAACCCTAAAGACATGTTGATGCCATCTATGTCACAACAGGCGCAGACATCTGGATCTACACATGTAATGCCGGCACTTATCCCATTGCGTGGTAAACCCTAAAGACATGTTGATGCCATCTATGTCACAACAGGCGCAGACATCTGGATCTACACATGTAATGCCGGCACTTATCCCATTGCGTGGTAAACCCTAAAGACATGTTGATGCCATCTATGTCACAACAGGCGCAGACATCTGGATCTACACATGTACTGCCGGCACTTATCCCATAACGTGGTAAACCCTAAAGACATGTTGATGCCATCTATGTCACAACAGGCGCAGACATCTGGATCTACACATGTACTGCCGGCACTTATCCCATTGCGTGGCAAACCCTTAAGACATGTTGATGCAGTATTCGGCCAACTTACAGCCACCGTGCATTTAGTGCCTTCAAAACTTTATTACAGCTTTCACAAATGATTGTGACGCTGATACAATGGGTGGTAATGCATTAGCCGCCATTCCCTATTCTACTTTTTAATCACACACGACTGTCCTTGCCCCAGTGTTTCACCTCTTTAATAAAAAAAACAAAAACACGTCAAGTGGGTGGAATATGACACAGACAGATTACAATGGCAATGTTTTTTCTGAGTTAATTTTTAATTTCATCTTCATTTTTTTGTTTTTTCTCTTATGCTATGCATAGAATTATCCAAAAATGGACAAGGGATTTCTTCAAAATTAATTGTCAGAAAGTGGTTGTATTGTATAGGTCCATACACAGGGGAGCCTGTCCAGTTTCCAGAACTGCTCACGATTGTACAGATATGTTACGTATATAATTTTTAAAACTATAGTACAAACACATTTACACGTTCGCAAATGCGTCTGAGTGAAATATATTTAGATCAAGGATCAAATAATTCATCGGTAAATATGTACACACATAGTGCTGTAATCCAAAAATAGCTTACAGTATAAAATAGTTTGGTCAATTGTCTGTGACAGTTTAGCGTCGGATTTATTGAACCCTGGATAAAAGTTGATCCAAGACTCCTCTAATGATAGTATTTCTTGCTTTCATAACATACCTTGTTGACAGAAATTATGTGAGAATCATTTGTCCTGAGAATGCAAGGTTAATACAACTGTATACCACCTTGTATGTTATCGCTGCATTTCTTACACTCTTTTTGACTGGTAGTAATAAAGTAAAGTGCGCCTTACCTGGAGGATGTGAGGATTCTTGTAGATGGCATGTTTGACTGCAGCCCTTGTCTGCAGGAGACTGCGTACAATCTCTATGTTGATAACCCTGGAGATTAGTGGAATCTTAGTACTCTGGTTGAGCCCCTCAAGGAACAGTTCCATAGGTTTAGCTATAGTCTTGCATTCAGCCTCCATCACTGCCTCTGGGGGCAGACCCTTCAACACCGTGTCCTTGTTTAGCTGAACTAACTTGATACCACATCTCTCCAATACATAACTCAGGCCATTGGCCAAGGCAAATATAAATTTAAACAAGAAGGACATTTTGACAGTCTGAATTTCAATGTGGGTTTCCTTCTGTGATAGTCGTTTTCTTCAGAATGTCTCCCTGAATTCACTTTCTGTGAAGTATTCTTGTTATGAGCCACGATTTCTTCAAGATATCACGGCTATATCGTCCCCATGACAACGCGCTGGTGGCCACCTCAACCAAGATATGTCTGTAAAAAACAAGAGGATTTGGTTTATATTGGCCGCGAAGCCTGATATGTACACCCGCACTGTGGAGTCTTAAAGACAGGATGCCGCCTCCCGGTGAGGCAATACATTATGACAAATATGCTTCATCATGAGGTGCCCTAGCCTCGTTTTTGATGAGTTGGCAAGCCCAGACCTTAAAGCCCTGTAGCACACAACACACTCTCTCCTACCTGACTCAATCACTGTCCTATAACGAGGCATCATAAGATTCCTTGAAAAAGTTTGATAGAAATAGTTGATGCGGAAGTAATTACATGAAGGTTTATTAATGGTAATTTGGAGGTTCTTAGAAGTGCAGTAATAGATTGATAGATGAACTTAATGACATTATGCTGGCTGTGCCTTGTGGTGAGATGAGGCACCCACGGCCGGGAAGTTTTCCTGGTGGCCGCGCCGGGAGGGGATCGAGCCGGGAGGGTATCGCGGTGCAGCACAACAGAGTGACATGATTAATGAACCTAGAGCTGAGGAAACTACCGCTCAAGCCTTAAAATAACATCGTATTGTGTAATAAATGGACACGTCTTGTGTCTAGCGTATTGAATATTTCTATTTCTGTCACGGTTATAGGCTAAAAATGTGAACACATTAAAAAAAGACTCTGTTGGAAATGAGAGACACTATATATTGTAAATTGTTGCAAAAATTGTTGAAAATAGAATTTGTTTAGGAGCACCACTTGCAAATATGGTATATCAGAGAATCATAGTCATCCCTTTATTTCATTTCTAAAAAACTTTAACAGAAAAACAATGCATTCATACATCGTGTTAGACCTGAAAAGTGAGAAATAATGCTTGCGGCTGGTAGCTTTAAGCTCTTGCTTTTAATTTTCACCAGAAGCAGAAAGCGATAGTGCAAAAACATTGGAAATTGAAAGCTATGTTTAAAATAGCCTTAAGCTATACATTTCTAAAATGATAATACATATCACATATTTATGAAAAGAGTAAATAACCTATTTTTGGATCTTATGATAACTCAGAGCATCTAGCCTTAGAAAGGTTTTTTTTTATAAAAGTTGTCTGGATTCTTTAATTAAATTGTGTCTATTTAGTTATGAAGCCTGTATATAAATCATGGTATTCTCAACAAATAAACAAAATTATCGTCTTTTGAAATGCTTTATATTGGTCCGGGGATCCCTTGCAGGGATTCAAAATTTGGCTTGGGGGACTTTGGGACTTCGCACTTGCCAACATTGAAATGTTGAGTTTGATGGGATGCCAATGTTTGCGACGTACATGGATAACAACCTGGATTTACGTGGATGGTTATCTTGTTGACACTTATCATCACCGAATATAAAACTAGCAACTGTGTAGGCTTCAGTACACCGCCAGAGATGCGTGTTCATGGAAGGCCTTGCTCACTACTATTTCTGTGCAAATGTTTAGTTCACTTAGTTCATTTCTGACTGGAATGATAATAAATGTGTTGTATTTTATGCACAGACATCAGTTTTGTAGGTCATGCAGCTATGAAAATACTTGTGTGTATTTGAAAACATTGTAATTTGTATCCCACGCTTCCGTTAAGTGGAATAAATGGTAAATGTGCCTTATTAGTGGTTGACCATTAAATCATGGTGCGGTTCCGGGACAACTCGTTACATTAAGGGTTTCTCCCAGTCATAAATAAAAAAACTCAAATGGCAGAGGCTAATCTGTTCTACACCTCCCACGATCCATAAAAAAGCCCATTAATTAACACATGTGTTGGCTCCTGTGATATAAGCTGGCAGTGGTTTTATATATGTGACTGCGCCCCTCTGTACATACAGGCTGTAGGACATTGGTAGTCAGGGGGTAACACTTTCACCACTCTCTCATGCAAACATACATCACCAACTGACCTGTACATGCCTGCTATACAGCACACCAGGCTTACTTATATTATCGCCCACCATTAGTTCTGCTGATGGCCGCCAGGTGTCATAATGATCAAACATGGCCGCCATGGTGAAACCTTGGAGGTGAAACCAATCTCTGTACAAAAGATTTATATTTTATGGCATATTTTCACTAAAAATGCATCTTTTAGCACACTTTTTTTCCCCACTAATATTTGCTCTGCTCATATTTTTATTATAAATTCCTTGTAATCTTGTTACTTTGTATTATTATCTATTCTGCAAGCAACAAGCAATGTCAAATAAAAGTTACAAAAGTTCATTTTTCTTTAAAAGGGAAGACAAGCTATGGAAACAATGAAGGAATGCTCTTTGATCATAGGTTTGACTTTGATCACAAGGATTTTGAAGAGCAATACTGTGAATGCTGATAATTGGCATTTTGGCGTTTTTCACACCAATGTCAAAATTTGTTTGAGTATATTGTATTGATATTATATATTTCATTTCTTAAAGAGAAATAGTCATTGAATATATGTGGTAAATATTTGGTAAATATTTGGTAAATATTTGGTATTAATCATATGTGAAAAATTTCTTACTTATAAATGTGAAAAATAACTTACTTATGTGATAAATATCTTACTTATGTGATAAATATCTTACTTATGTGATAAATATCTAACTTATCTGTCAATAAGATTTTTTTTTCAGAATATTATTGTCAACTGGGAAGACATCAAAGACTGCATAGGCTGAGTTGTGGAAACAATGACAGAATAACCTTTGATCACAGATTTGGCCTTACATCACAAGGACTGTGAAGGTGGCTTTAGGGGTGGCTTCAACAGATTCTGTATTGGGGTGGCTTCAACAATTTTACACATGTTTGCAATTTGTCTTTGGGTTGGCTTCTGGAACTATCCAAACATTCAATGTATCTTAGGGGTGGCTTCACCACTGAACACAAAGGGCATTTCGTGCCCTTTGATCTTAACCATAGTAGGTCTACAAAAAAAATAAAGAATTAAGAATTTCTTTTTATTAATAAGGTAAAATATTTCAAAGATGTGTGATGACCATGGAACAAGCTCTTGTTTCTGCAATTTTCTTGTACCTGCAACAAATGAAAAAAAAAAAACAATTTAAGAGAAGAGTCTATATATCAAATGAACAGTCGAGGCCAATAACTTTGTTATATTAATGTTAATTTAAATATTTTAAATATTTCACATTAATATTTCTGCTAATAATACACATACAGAATCGATTTTTATATGTCTGAAATCGTGAGAACAAGAGGAAGACAGTGGTGTATGTTTTCGGTAGATTAAATTCTGTTTTAGCCTAAAAAATGACTGCCGTAATTGCACATGATATATAACAATATGTCAATTATAGATCTGAAGAATTATTTTTTTCAAACGTAGAAAGTATAAAGAATAATGACTTTATACAGAAAACAAAGATAAAATCTTCATATTGGGCTTCTATTTGAGCGATATGCACATCAGAACATGTAGAATTGAATTGTTTTTTTAAACGTAGAAAATATAAAGAATAATGACTTTATACAGAAAACAAAGATGAAATGTTCATATTGGGGTTCAATTTGACTATACTATTTCAATGGCTGACAGGTATTTGTTTTCAACGCCAATTGGGGTTGCCAGGGCGTGAAACCCCGTATGTGTGAAAGTGCCCGTATGACTGCCCCCTCCTCAGAACACATTTCACCATGTGCGATGTGGCTTCAATAGCGGAATTGAAGGCTGGGCATGCGCATTACACATGTGACGTAAGAGTTTCAAGCTGTATAACAATCGCCGCCATTTCTCTATTTGTCAACAAGTCAAGCGATATATTCCCATATCACAATATTGCACTGTATCTCGTATTGTTTGCAAGTCTCTACGCCCAGGCAAAATATAGTTTGTAAAAATTGGATCCTTCAAAAATAGGATTTGCTGCACTGAAATACAGCTGTTCCCTGAATGGTAATTTGCTCCGAAGTTATGCGTGGGCATGCTATGCTTATCAGGAGTGGTTAAAACAATCAACATTAAAAACAAGAAGCGGATACAGAATGATTGATAAGGCGGTGCTTACCTGCGGCTGATGGGATCAAGTGACTAGAACTGAGAATCCAAGCCCATTCTTAAAGCGGCCACAAACAGCTTCACCAATACCAGCGCGATAGCCAACGAACCCAGTGAACTCTTGTCAAGCACAGGAGCTGTGTATCCAGCGTGGTGGTAGAATAAGGCGGGATCAAACTGTTCAAGGTGTGATATCCTGGTAGAGTGTGTTATACCCCCGGAGCCCACATAGCAGAGTTTGTTATGTTTGTCTGCTGGTGGCCACCACATTATACTTATGACATGTTGCGTGCACACAGTATAAAACCAGGGCGAGTGATCAGCTGTTGTCATGGAGAATCCTCACTGACTTAGGACAATGTTTTGGCCCAGTTTCAACTTTAAAGGGCCTCTTCCTCCCTAAAATGGATGGCACAAAGTACTTATTGACCCAAACTATGACATTGGAGTGTTAGGTGAGCCTTTTCTCGGGTATTTGATAGAATACGAACTCCCGGTGACCCCAGGAGGAAACCCGATAAGTTTCCAACCCTAAAGGGTGCCCCGGCATTGAGGATCACAATGCAAGCTGCACCAAGATTCCATGCAAATTATTCTACTGAAAACATGAGCATATCAAGCTTGTAGTGTAGAGGTGTTAATTGATTTGGCATTTGTTTAAAAAACGTACATTATGGATTTTTGTTTTGCAAAGATTGCACTGTAAGGTATTTTTTTGTAATGCTGGTATCTCACAATATGTAGCTATCAACTGATGGTTCCTACCATGAACACATGTTATCAAAAAATATCAACCCATACATCTACCATGTTCCGAGGTATATAATTTTAAGACAGGTCCTAAGCCTGATATAATGTCAGAAGGCGTCATTCAAAGACATCTTTATACTGATATGATATTTAGATGACCAGAATATCGAATCAAAAGCAATGAAACGTTAATCTGGGTAAATGAGTTAACACGCATGTATCCTGTATATGAATTGCACCTGGAGCTCTTTAATTATCTGATTATCTATTTATTTATTTGTTTAGGGCCCCAATCATGAGTCTGGTATAATATTAGGACGGAGGTGTCTTTGTAGACATATTCTGATAAGGATGTTTACAATGGCAAAAAATCACCAAGATTATGAAATTTCCCAAGGTTAGCAAGACAGAACATTTTGATGAAATCCTGCTAAACATTCCTGATAGTTGATCTTTCAAGAACAATGCTTGTTCTATTACAGGTTTGACATTTTACTCTCTCATAAATACTCTTCTCATAAATAACCAATGTTTAGTAATAAATTTGAGCAAGTCTCAATTTCATCTCAAAAGACACAATTCCTTTATGATATATAGTATACATCTCCTTTTGGTGACAATATTGATTTGGTAGATATTGACCATATCTGCAAAATTAAAACACACTGTCAACATAGTTAATTTAATCGTGTGATTTGAAACAGAGGAAACAAGCTAATAATCATCTGAATATTTTCTCCCCTAAAACATGACTGATTTAATTAAAATTTAGTTTCAATTCTCACATTTTAAATAGGCATTGCTGCCAACTTAGCATATCAAATTAACAAATGTTAATTGACATGTCATTTTTTTGTAATCAGTTGATTACACCCATAACTTTCTTTTTATTCCTCTCAAGATTCCAAAAGTGTTGGGGGCTAAATGCTCTCTAGAATAATTTCAGGAAGCGTGAACAAAAGGAGTAATAACTTCTACTGTAAATCCTTACAAACAATGATTTCATTATGATTAGAGAGCACAAAAATTAAAAGGGGTTAAATTGGCAGGTACTGGACATGACCTAGGAACTACCAGAAAAGAGGACAGGGCACCCTGTGTGCAGCTACTTTGAATATAGCCCTCAAGGCACAGCCCAAAGTACTACCTGCCTAATAGGAGTGTGGAGTCCAAAGATACCTCCAGAGGGAGGGCATGCATTGAGTGGCCGGTGCTCATATATACTGATAGGAAGTCAGCAGGCTCGGCCTGGCTAGCTTCTAATGGTCAAGGACAGACCCTGAGGCTTGGCTGTGCAGCAGTATTTATACCCTGTATTTAATTAGTCATGTTAATGTAGAATGTATTCTTCCATTCTATAGATAAATACAAGTTAGGTATGAATACTCAATACTAGCAATATGGGTATATATACCCTAACACCCCTTAGGTGATTCTTTGTACCAAAAGCAGCAGCTCAGCTTGTACTGGCTTCTCATTGGCCGATATCTACTTCACGTTATTATAAATATTTCACTTATCATTCGCATATTGTATTGAAAAACATAAATATTCTTACACATTTCACAAATATCTCACAATATATGAAACTAATAAAGCTCAATTGAATAATTCCATATGCCCTGGACACAGTTGAATTTGAATATTCCAATATCGTCACCCTTGTTCTAGACAAAGGAAAGCCAACATATACCGATTCAGTATTCTCACATAATCAACATTCCTTAATACGTTTAATATAAGGACACATAATCACAGTTGGACCATATATACATTGATTGATTAATTATGTATATTATCTAACTCCCACTATACAAGCTTGCTATTTGAACCAAATATAAATGAGGTACTTGATAATCAACATATACTCACACAAATGACATCAATATACTAGATTTATCAGGGACACTGACTTAAAGTAGTGATGTTACTGTAGGCTAGCATTGCATATATCTGGGTATAATCAAATGTAAATCCAGTAATAGTAATATTTGCATTTAATACAAAAGAATAATTTTGTATATGTAGAATTAACCTGTAGGCATGTTATATAACGGTTAGACATGCTTAGCTGTCATATAAGAATAAATATGTGTGACATACAGGGAGGAAAGAGTGCATTTGGCACCAAGGTGTGACACACAAGGAGTAAGTCAGAGGGGCAGATGACAGTGAGCACATCTCTTACCTCTGGTAATATGAGATTCAATAACTCTTTAAATTACGATATCAATATGTCAAATATTTGAACTTAAAATTTAGTGAAATTGCTGAGCGCCATATATGTTCACATAACAAGAGACACCTGGTGGATCACAAATGTTGAAACTCAAACAGTGAGAATTGGTTTGAATCCAATCGCGCAATTCGTTTTCATCAAGCTACATTTTGAATTCCACTATGTCTACATAAAAGGAAAGACTTGTTAGATTCTGATATTTTACTGAAAGTAATTTCGTGGTTTTATCATATTACAAAGTAAAATAAAGAACTTCACAACATAATTTGGCCAAACAACTTGTGAGTAAGGACAGTTGTATAGAACCATCAATTTATTAGATCACCAACAAGTACGTACACAACCTACAAGAATGTCCTCTAAATACAGGAAGAGTGTACTCGACATGCAAGTAGAATATCTACTAGTCAAATTACAAAAAGGTCATCACCTCAATCTTATTATGTGAAATGTTCATTCTACATGCTCTAAGACAAACATACAAGTAGTGTCTCATCAAGTTTGGCCAAGGTCTGTTCTAGCATGTATGTATGTAAGACTAACATAAAGTATGGAGAGTCTAATAAAAGTCTTTTCTAAGACTAACATAAAGTATGGAGAGTCGAAACAAAGTCCAGCTCTAGGACTAACATAAATGTATGGAGCGTCTCATCAAGATGGTTTGCTCTGAGACTATTATTAAGTATGGAATGTCTATCAATGTCTGCTAAGACTATCACATAAGTATTTTATGTCTGTCTCCTCAAAGTCTGCTCCAAGTCCCAAGTCCTTTTTCAAATAATATCAATAACTTATCAAGATGGATATAGATCTTCGAGTAAAATTATCAAACAGTATCAAGAAGCATGTCTTAAGGCTTTGCCGAGCAATCACATATTAACAACACCGCAATCAACTAATGGCTGCTAGATTACCTGGCAGGCTCATCAGGAGCTAAGTACTTAATACATTCTCTTATGGGAAGCCTCCTTGGGATATTTTCACAGTCAATTGAAATATATGTTCATCTGTCTGTATGTACAATTCAGTGTTTGAATCTTGACGTGCAATATTTCTGTCTCATCTTCTCCCGGAAGAATGAGTTCAAATCCAATCTCAGAAAACTAATCTAAAAGAGTACATACATCTTTGAAAATATCGTTGGGTGTTTTTCATATGTGATTAATATTTTTGGACAAGAAAGGAAAGAGCCTTCAAATATCTAGTATGGTAATTCTGAAAAATGCAGTATGATAATTCTCAAGACAAGTAGTATGATAATGTTTTGTACATCATTCCAAGAAGCGCATTTATGTCTCCAGCATAAAATACTCATTTTGAACTTTGGACACCGGCTCTAATCAGTGTGTTTTTTATATTTGCAAAGGTATTTTCCAAAAACATGTTAATTAGACATTTAAAATCAATGGGAATAGTAACATACTGTTCACTATAATAATGTGTTCATTTATGTTTGTGTGTCTATTTTATTGTTTAATGGGATAAACGCATTCACCTTCTCGCCTAATCTTGCAAAAGGTGATAACATTTTGTTTCGTGTTTTCTTTTTAAACATATATTAACGGACAACAAATAGCCGTTCTGTTCAGTCGCTAAGATACTTTGAAACCTTATTGTCTACGAATTGAAAACCCTTATTTTCATTAAATATCATTAAATTGATATTATGACATTCTGCAAGATTAGAGTTTTGATGCTATCAGAGCAGGAAGTCTACCAAAAGATATGTTATCTTCAAAAAGATCTGCAAAAGGAGAATATTTTGTGATATGACATACAAGTATGAATGATCCAAATGGCCGCAAATGTGATATTACTGAATGCATTACAATTTCAGAATCACTCATGGACAGAAAGTCACATATTATTTGACATTAAATTAGAGCCTCCATTTTGCCCAGCTTATTGTCCTGGGGTGTGCTGATCTGGGCCAGGTCCAACCCTCGGTGTCACTCAGTGCTATCTTTACTCTCAGACTTACACTTTTCTAAGAATCACAACTCTTTTTTCCCATTTTTGGGAATGATAAAATGCTTGAGATATTACAGCGTGTCTGCGCAGTGATTCATGCATATCTGACCAGTTGCAATGCCCTGAATGACATCGGCATCGGTTTGGGATGCCACCAAATCCAACTAGATGCTTTTTAGTGAGCAATCAATATATATATATATATATATATATATATATATATATATATATATATATATATATATATATATATATATATATATATATGTAGTGTCTTTTACTTTCTCTACACTATACGTTTTGGTCAGAACTGTCTGTGTGAGAGAGTTTCACATTTCTAACTCACACCTATGCACCTTTCTAGCAGCCATTGTCACACATTCATTCAGGTTTCAGAGCAGGTTTTAAAGATAAATCATATATGATAAAATGACCAACTGGTATCAATGTTATTATTACAAAGTGTGTGCAACAAAATTGGCGATAAAAGTAAACTAGGGATGGACCATTAATCAATCGGCGGATCAAAAGCAATCACAGATAATTTTTGCTTGCCAATTTCAATATTCATTGTTCTTACTAAAGAGTATTTCAGATATGTGTAACCTCCCCCTCCCGAACAATTAATAGTCCATCCTTGATGATTTACCATGTGAAAATAGACACGCAAACATCTATGATGGTGGAAATTCATTTTTAACATAGAAGGCAATCCTCACAAGCGAGATTACACGGGATCTACCTAACGGAGAATGAAGCCCTCGTTTCGATTGATACCTTTATGCATGTAATGCTCACTTAATTTCACCTCAGAGTTATTCCCAATTTAATCTAATGTCAATCCCCCATGATACATTTTTTTGACCTTAAAGAAACAGTCGCGCCTTGAGAGATTCAATCTGGTCATTTTTTCAACTATATTCAAATAGTGCCCATTTACATCATGTTAATTTGAAGTGTCCTTGTGAGTGAATGGAGATTGGAAGTGTGGCTGATTGTTCTGCTGAGCGAGGAGACCCTCCCGGAGATTCGGGGGATGTCTCTGAGCTTTGAGTATAATTAACTGACAGAAATATATTGAATGACGTAGAGAGGATTTTCGCTGACGCAGAGTATATTTAGGCTATCCTGTATATGATGTGATCAATTCTTAAATCATTATTGTATTCTAATAATATGTGTATGAATAGGTCAATATAAGGACAGCTGAAAATAATTCATAAATAACAAATACGGTTTTTTTGGTTTAGCAGTAATCTCTGATTATATTCTACCGGATTCATAGAGTCTGCATGATTCATGTAATCTGCCCCATTCATGTAATCTGCCATTCATGTAATCTACCCCATTCATGTAATCTACCCCATTCATGTAATCTGCCATTCATGTAATCTACCCCATTCATGTAATCTGCCCCATTCATGTAATCTACCCTATTCATGTAATCTACCCCATTCATGTAATCTACCCCATTCATGTAATCTACCCCATTCATGTAATCTGCCTCACTCATGTAACCTGCCCCATTCATGTAGTCTGCACGATTAAGTTTGCATGATTCATAAAGTCTGCTTCAGTCATACAGTCTGCCTCAGTCATACAGTCATACATGATTCAAATAATCTTTTCAAATCATAAAAAAGTGATTTATTTTCACATTGCAATTAGACCATAGATATCAGCAAAATATTTTGATTAACTAAATATCTTATCATTGATTACTCTTAGATTAAAAGGACACACTAAACAGCAAAGAAGAGTGAGCACCGCATGAAAACAAACTTGTAACTCTAGACTTTTACATCCAAACCAAATAACAAATTACAAATTTTTCCATTTCCGCAATCCAGGCACAGCACTGGCATATGTAATCAGGGCGAATATATCTACCAACTTCTACGTATTCTTCTCTTGTATTCCGCCTGAATGTCCCATCTCATTAAGGTTACACAATGCTGCCGATGCAACCTTAATCATTATCAAACCATTAACAAACATTCATCAAATCAAAAAAACAGATTCTAAACAAAAGTCAAGGTTGCCGTTTATATCAATACTGCCAGTATCCTCTTGGTTGTTTATATTGGCCGAGTAGTATGTTATCAAAGAGATATTGCAACATACCTTTCATCGGGCATTTTTTTAAAAATTGTTTCTAGTCATGCTTATTTTTTATTCAGTCAGGGAGTTTTGATTGCAACATCAACTGAATTTGATATATTTCTTCCCCAAAATTTCTAAGAAATACTTTGTTATCCTGTTCTTATTTTATTCTTATCTATCTCTGCCCTTATCCTGTTCTTATCCAGCTCTTATCCTGTTCTTACCCTGCTCTTATTCTGCTCTTATCCTATTCCTACCCAGCTCTTAACCTGTACTTACCCTGCTCTTATCCTGTTCTTAACCTGTACTTACCCTGCTCTTATCCTGTTCTTATCCTATTCCTATCCAGCTCCTGCTCTTATCCTGCTCTTATTCTGCTCTTATTCTGTTCTTACCCTGCTTTTATCCTGTTTTAACCTGTTCTTATCCTGTTCTTACCCTGCTTTTATCCTGTTCTTACCCTGTTTGTACCCTGTTCGTACCCTGCTCTTAACCTGCTCTTATCCTGCTTTTATCCTGCTTTTACCCTGTTCTTATCCTGCTCTTATCCTGCTCTTATCCTGCTCTTATCCTGCTCTTATTCTGCTCTTATTCTGCTCTTATTCTGCTCCTATCCTGCTCTTATCTTTCTCTTATCCTTCTCTTATCCTTCTCTTATCCTTCTCTTATCCTGCTCTTATCTTGCTCTTATTCTGTTCTTACCCTGCTCTTATCCTTCTCTTATCCTGTTTTACCCTGTTCTTATCCTGTTCTTATCCTGTTTTACCCTGTTCTTATCTTGTTCTTATTATATTCTCATCCATCCTGTTCTTATCCTGCTCGTATTATGTTCTTACCCTACTTTAATCCTGTTTTATCCTGCTCTTACGCTGTTCTTACCCTGATTTTATCCTGTTTTATCCTGCTCTTATCCTGCACTTCAATTTGCAATGAGGTATTCAAATAATCGACTACCTCTAAAATGCCGAGTAAAATAACTCTCATCAGTTTCTGTCATTGTGTCAACGTTAGTGGTAGTTTTCCTTGAGAATCTTTTTAAAGGAAATCTCATCCACAAAGTCGTCCAGTGCAAACATAATCTACAGATCAATCTACGCATATAAGTTGGTTTTTTGTTTTTTGTTTTTGTGTTTTTTTGTTCTGTTTTTTTTTTAAAGGAGATCAATTCTAAAAGCCTACCTAAATAAGCTTCCATTTTTTTCTGATCTTTATCAATTTCATTTAAATTTGACATCAAACACGACAAAATATTGCGTAAATGTGTGATAGGATAGGGTGAAATCAGTTTCACGAATAAAAAGTCCATAAATATTTCAAACAGCAAATGTTGAAAACTGTGAGATATGTGTTTACTTTGTGTTGGCATAATGAGGCATTTTAACCACTGTACTGATTGAACCTGATTCACAACGGGTTGAAATATGAGGTATGACTTAGACCCTTTATAATAAAGCAAAGGTATTAGCGGCGGCCCACATGAGGGCATCATTATGTTATAAATGCGTTTCTTTAAGTTCAAATACACAAATCAAAGCTTTATTCATAATAGTGTTTTTGTGCAGGTGTGTTTCTGCTGGTCAATGATATCACTGTACTGTTGTGAGAAGAAGTACAGTTAATTCTGTGTTTGGGAAAAGTTGATGGAAGATGTGGCGGAGGCTTTCATATAATTTCTCTAGAATTAACACAGCATTGGGGGCAATTTTCTATACTTAAGGCGAAATTCGAATCCACAAATGAAATGATAAAATCGCACATTTTACACCTTGGGCTCACCTTGGTCTCAAGTTGACCAAATAGCTTACGCCCAAAGCCACAGAGTACACTATTATGTGGTCACAGAATGACTCATGGTATGAATGCGGGGAGGAAATACCATGTCATACAACTACCACCATAAACCTGTAAACAAGCATTACAGATAATTGATTAACATTGCTGAATCAGTTGAAATACTGGTCATTTTATTATAAATAGAAGCTTTAATCATAATTCCTTGTTTTTCGACATTTTTTTTAACGAAGAAATGAATTTATATATATATATATATATATATATATATATATATATATATATATATATATATATATATATATATATATATATATATATATATATATATATATATATATATATATATATATATATATATATATATATATATATATATATATATATATATATATACAACAACGTGTGTCGAGTTATTGCGCATAGAAATCTGCGCACTCGTCTGTATGACATCGGTAGTAATGATCGTCGTGCACTATTCTCGCTACCTCCGGCCGTCATTGCCCTGTATTGACTGCATTAATCTGAAACTCCACTTCCAGTCATGCTTATCAGTCACGCTAATCAAAACATCATCCAATTAGACTTGACCAACCTTGGGTCACGACCTGTGATCAGTGGGCTCCACATGGTTTGCGGGTGATCCTGAACGCACCTTTTAACCACTGACGACAGGCACTGTTATGGAGGGTATTTCAGATTTCAAATGCTCTTACATTCCAACCTAAAATAAAGCAATATGGTGTTTTGTTTTGTTTTGTTTTTTTCATTGTTTTGATATATGAAAAGATACACCGGTTCTGAAAACACTACCTTGGAAAGCACTTTGAACAGACGATGTATGGAATCAGTCCTATAACTTTATAAATTGTGTTATTAGCCAATTCTGAACTATGTCATGTCATTAATCATATGTACTACCAAAGGGATCTGTCCCCCCTTAAAAGTGCAAATGTTAGCAATAAAACCTTTACTATTTAGAAAAGGAAACCTGTGCTTGTCAATGTAAATCTTGACAAATAAAGTTTTATTGTCACATTTGTCACAGTCATCGTCATGATACAGCATAGCTCCATTTTTTAAAAGCATTTATCAAAAATCATCACAAAACGTAACAAAATTAATTATGTGTCCTTAAACTGGGGCTCATTCTTGTGTTGAAATTGGACAAAATCTTTTCAAAATTTAGTTCCAGTTGATCACGTACTTTTCTTACTGATGATGTTGACATTTACTACACAATTTGGATGCGATAGTTGATATCTGAAGTTTAAAGAAAACTTTTCTTTTAATCTCTCCATTGTGAACGGTATAGCTCAGATTTTGCTCAGATATGTTGCGACGTCCAACGTGATTATACACCAGCGTCTGGAATAGATAGAAATCTACGGATTACATTTAAAAGCGTAGAAATATCATGAACACCTCACCAAGACAAAAGCACTTCTTGGACACTGTGCTACAAACCACACATAGTGTGAACTTGCTGAGTCACACCTACAAACACAGCGCACTGGACACTAGATACCAACCACTATCCATAAAGAGTGTGAACTTCCTGAGTCACGCCTACAAACACAGTGCACTGGACACTAGATACCAACCACTATCCATAAAGAGTGTCAACTTCCTGAGTCACACGTACAAACAGCGCACTGGACACTACATACCAACCACTATCCATAAAGAGTGTGAACTTCCTAAGTCACACCTTAGAGTAATATTACTCTAAGGTCACACGTACAAACACTGCGCACTGGACACTAGATACCAACCACTGTCCATGAAGAGTGTGAAATCCTTGGGTCACACCAATGGGTTCTATTTGTGTCATTAAATGTTTTGTATAATTGAAATCATTGTGGAGTGTTTGTCTAAGATCATGAATAAGTCATTATTTACAAAAAACAGAAAGTCATCATCCATCCATGCGTGAAACAATCAGTTCATATGACTGTGAGATGCCTCGTTATTGATAAATCAAGGAATCTTAAGTTGATTTAGTTCACATTTGGTGTGAATCGGACATGAGGGTGGCAAAAAAGCACAAATCAGATTGATTGATGTAAAGCAATTTCCCCTGACCCTTTCATATTCGAGACTGCACAGACTCGACTTTGCCTCTATTTCTGCAAGAAAATGTGTTAATATACCAAAATAAATGTTTTTATATCTTTATTTGCACATCAAAGAATGGCAATTTATGAAACAAAGAAATTAAACAATAAGAAGGGCATTTTAAAGTATTACATCACGGTTAAAATCCTTTTATACATATTTATACATATTCTTCAGAATTCAAATTAATACATTCAATAAACCATCTCGTACATCAATCATTTCTCTCAAGACATTTACATTACTGACGATCTCATTTATGGCACTATAAAATTCTTTATCAATAATAGTTCGACATTTAGATAGAGACTCAATATCTGACAGTGATTGTTGCAAAATGTAGAAAAAGGATTCACTAGTGCTTTCTCAGCCACGTGCCTTGTTAGACGAGATCCTTGTTTAAAAATAAAAATCAACAAATTTACATAACCTTTTCTTTAGGCTACGTTCTAGAGGTATGCAATCTGGCAATAATGCAATAATCTAACAATGTGTCATAGTTGATATACACCATATTTTCCCGAGAGCTTTCCTCCATATGACACATACACTATGCATTTTACTGAAATGCCATAGCAATGCACAATAGAAACTCCAACACTATTGCTTAAATAATTTGTATTGTAAAAAAGAATATGTATGACCAAAATCAACTGGAAATATGTTATAACTTCTCGAGAACTGGGCCACAGCTCCAGATATCATAGAATCTCTATCAAGACTATTGATTGTATAACCAAAGTGCACTCATATTTTTGAAAATTTCAAATTCCCCATCTGTATGATTGTCGGTTTTTAAAATTTGGTTTGTTTGTTTTAAGTTTTGTTTGGTGTTGTTTCTTTGTTTTTTGGCTTCTTTGTTTAAATATTCATTTTGCTCCCTTTCATTTTTTGCCGTCTGTGTTACACGTGGAGCACCACTTTTTCTTGTTAATAACGCAATCACATAATATGATACATCATATAATGACGTCATTAGAAAACACTTGACATGCTTTACTTAATGCCAGTATTTGATATTTAAACATTAATGCATCATGTTTCATGCAAATTAAACTTCTCATTTGATTTGCAGGTCCACAATATATTTGGGGACATTGACATGGAAATAGATACAAGTAAAATGTATTGGTGGTGACAATACGAGAAGCTAGTTACTCTAAACGTGTGTGTATTCACTTGGCCTCTTGTTGACCCTTTAAAATATCCGACTGAATAGAAAGTTCACAAAGACAGGCATGTTCGGTGTGATATGTTTATGTTGAGTGATCACCTTTGCCCTTAAGTTAATCTATCATAGATACATTGCTCATTCATCACCTCCGACAGTCTACATAATAGTATACGATTATATTGGCATCACTTTAACTTCACAGCTTCAAATGCCCGTACAGTGCTTTCAGTATATTTAATAGTAAAACTCTGATAATTATAGTTAAGCAATAGTCTTGAACTATTGCACCTGAAACTATCCGTCTGCCATTTAATGAATCTACTTTGTTATTTGTAGTTCTTCACAATGAAGATATTTTTCTCAAGAGCTTACGTCACGATGTGTAACACTTCCTAAAAAGGTATTTCCCCATATTTGGAAGTTGAGGATTTATTGCCATATTTGGGCAAAATATTATAGAGTGAATTGATAATTAACATATATTGGCTTCAATCACCCCATACAATAAGGCATGCCACACAAAAAGGTATACATTTAATATGTTTCAATTTCAGTCCAATTAATGTGTGCGATCACACGAAACTGGTAATAATAAGAAATAGTGTACGGAGCTTTGACTTTAACCGAAATTGTACAAAACAAAGCTGTACCATCCCGTAGTAAACCGACATTTTGATGATGACGTGCAACATGGGGACACATTTTGTTTTTCGAATTATACAATAAAGACATAAAAACATTTTTTTAGTTTAAAATGCAGACGTAATTTACAGACAGTGTTACTTACAAAACAGAGAATCAATTGTACCTGAATGAAAAAAAGTTATGCTAAGGTGACAACCAACATCTTAAATCTTTCATTGAGTGGATGGTGATGTGAACACATCCCTGCACATACTGAGAACTATAGCTTAAAGTAGTATGAGGGGCATATTGTATGTCAACACATCCCGGCTGCTGCAGACTGGAAACTATAGCTTAAGGTAGTATGAGGGGCATATTGGCCACTGCACATTATGAGAACTATAGCTTATGGTAGTATGAGGGGCATATTGGCCACTGCACATTATGAGAACTATAGCTTATGGTAGTATGAGGGGCATATTGGCCACTGCACATTATGAGAACTATATCTTAAGGTAGTATGAGGGGCATATTGGCCACTGCACATTATGAGAACTATAGCTTAAGGTAGTATGAGGGGCATATTGTATGTCAACACATCCCGGCTGCTGCACATTATGAGAACTATAGCTTAAGACAATATGAGGGGCATATTGTATGTCAACACATCCCGGCTGCTGCAGACTGGGAACTATAGCTTAAGACAGTATGAAGGGCATATGCCAGGTGATAGGTCTCAGTCCTATCAGACACCATAGCCACGCTGTAACGGGAGCTCCTTGAATCTATTAGCAGAAGGAGGAATCTAATTAGTATTGAATAATGATGAAAGTGACATTTTGACTATCAACAGCTGTGTATGAATTCCTCCTATAATTAGTAACTAAGGTTGTATAATGCGATTTAAAACAAATCTATCTTGTTGGTATAGTAAATTATTATTTTCATTACGGATGTGATTATCAAATCATTTAGAAATATTGTCACCAGAGGACACTCACTATTAAGAGTCATAAATTGCCTTAAGTTCTATACGTTTTGCTTTTCGTGTGGTTTGAAAATGATTTCATTTCAGGAAAGAATATTGTTTTCAATGAAGCATTATATTTTCTTTTGAATAAAATGTCAAATTTGACTAAAATGAACTAATATCTAAATAAGATTATTTTTGCTTGAGTTTCCCCAACGTTGTCCTTGA
Organism: Amphiduros pacificus; assembly: GCA_949316495.1. Taxonomy (NCBI): domain Eukaryota; kingdom Metazoa; phylum Annelida; class Polychaeta; order Phyllodocida; family Hesionidae; genus Amphiduros; species Amphiduros pacificus. The sequence goes on along the minus strand of OX439003.1, from coordinate 38,027,084 downwards.
TATTTTCATGACATTTTCTATCAACCAGGTGTCGCTATTGGGAGTAATCGTACAACTAAACTTCCCTTCTCATGAGAAAAGGATGTGCAATTTAAAGAAATAACTGGTCTCGAATCTAACCTACATCTTTTTAATGACTCAGAGGGCAATGTGTGAGGGCTATTACAGTTAATATGTGTCCCTAAACTTGTGAGATGTGGACAACTTTTAATCCTTTTACATGTAAGACATCACAATACAGAGACTTTTGCAGGAAGCGGATTTTCGCAATGGAAAGTCAGTAGCATTGGTATTATTTAACCTCTCAGCTACTTTTGATACGATAAGCCATCAGATACGAGAGTTGAAATGAAAAAAAAATATTGGAAAGGCGCTTTTTGTTGGAATTCCGTACTGGACGATAGGAATTGTAAAGATTGGAGATGAAAAATTCCAAAGTCATGACATATACATTGAATATTCCAGCGATCTGTATTGGGCCCTATTCTCTTCATAGTTCAGATCTCTAGCAGATATTGCAGATCTTTCCAAGATCTTTCACCATACAGTTGCTATTTGTGATCCTGTCGCTATGATAAACCATATTGATCAAAATGATCTGGGTTTTTTAGTATCAAAATTAAATTTTGGACCAGCGATTGAAAGTCGGACTCACCAGCATTCTTGTTTTAAGGGTATTTATGGGTGTTGATAGTGAGTGCCCCCTAGTGGCAGAGGAGTAAATTACCAAAATATTGTACTTGATGGGAATTGGTACATTTACGGTGTAAAAATACATTCTCTATTAAATTAAAAGCATTAATAACATAAATCAATATTTAAACACCTCAATATTTGAACTATAAGGTATGATTACAAGTAAATTTCTTTCAAAATAGTATTTTGTCCTAATTTTCCTTGATGATAGTTTTCATGAGAAATGAAGAAGACAAGCAAATAAGTTCTGCAGATTACACAACAGGAGTAGGCTTATTTTTAGCTGTGTTTATTTCATTTCATTGGGAAGAAATTTCCCTGTGATCCTAGTGAAACAGATTTTCTCATTTTGATTTGTGTAATTTGGAAATAAAAAGGAAGTTTGGTAATCAGATATGTGAAGGGAGGTGAAAAAATTCATATTTTTGAAATGATCAAGTGTGTACTTTACCTCTATTTTTCTCTTAATGTATTTGAAAAATAGAAAATCTGTTTCACTAGGATCACAGTAAATATTGTTTAGATCACTTTTACAAAGTTGTTTGGAAATCCACTTTATTATGGTCCCACAATCTGCAGAACTTTTTCCCTTTAACATTTTGACATGACAAAATAAATTTTGAAGCAGTGACATATTACTACGCCACTTTTTATGAGTTAAAAAGATATGAAGCTTTCAATATAATCAAAGAAATTCCATTGTGATTTTCAAATAATAAATCATTAATTTTATTACAAAAATGAATACCATAAAATGTCATTTCATGACTTGAAAGTTTTAATGAAAAGAGAACTATTTTTGACAGTTGAGCATTTTTCCCGTACTTTTTTGAAAACGTTCCATTTTGGCGTAAAAAGAAAGTAGTTCCCTCAAAAAATCTGCCACTAGAGGACACTCACTACCAACACCCATAAATACCCTTAACAGTGAAAAATCAAAATTAGGTTCCCGTGGTAACAGATATATAAAAATATTGACGGCAATGAGATCGTGAATACAAAATAATGCCCTTGGTGAAATTAGATTTGAAAGTCATTAGAGTATCTGATAATGATGTAGTTCTAAACTTTCTAAACTTCCAGTCTTTCAATTACCTATCTTAATTTCTGGGGTCAAACTTGAAGATTAATTTTGAGAGAATGAAACTAGAAAATGGGTGTCATTGGATACAATGATGTCATTGAAAGTAATATTTAGAAATTTGAGATGGATAATGGCGTGGCACAGAATACCCTGGTGTCATTGAGTGAGAGTTGCTATTTATATTTATTTGATATAGCGGCTAATTATGAAGCATAAAGTGGGATTATATACTTATCATTGGGATTGTGTACTAAGGGATAGACCATTAATCATTCAAGGGGCATCGAGGTAATAGGTTCACAAAAATGGGGAGATCTTTTGGTGAGGAAAAATATTGAAAACACAAACATTGATGTAAGCAAATCACGTGCACCGCATGTAACATCTTTACCAAACAAATTTAAAAAAACAAAAAGAGCAAAAATATATATAAAAAACATTACAGAAAATATATTTTAAAAAGATATATTTAAACAATCTACATTCGGGAAAAATATTTATACAATCTTAACCAAAAACAATTAAGTAAAATACTGCACACTCCACAGTGCCGTTAATTGTTCAAACCACACTGACCAATTGTTCAAACCACACTGGCCAAATCTGTCATCGTTCACAGAGTTTCACAGATCTAAGCAGACACCATGTGCAGACACCTTGTGCAAACCATGTCATTTCAATCAGTTTTGCCTGCTGAGATAATCCTGGTTATCATTACAAATCCATCAGTAAACATTTTTAATATAAAAAACTAACAGTGTTATAAAAATTAGAGATACTCATATATTTTTTTCTAAAACTAAAGAGATGTGCAGCTTTGGAAAAAATATTAAAATCAATATTCTCAAGAAATCGATCCATTAGTTTTAAAAATGATATGTTTATTGCTATCAATATCTTCCCTCAGTAATTAATGATTCGACCATGAAATAAGTCTCTGGATTTTAGAATTGACACAGAAGGTCCATTTATGGATGGTTCCAGCATTGCAAATATTTGTCTGTTAGTTAGATTGAACAAGTATGTATATTGATAAGTAAATATCTAAATCATGATTGAGGTCTTTGGACAAAAAATGATATGTTTATTTCTATCAATATCTTCCCTCAATAATTAATGATTCGACCATGAAATATGTCTCTGGGTTTTAGAATTGACAGAGAAGTTCCCTGTATGGATGGTTTCTGCATTGCTAACATTTGTCTGTCAGTTAGATTGAACAAGTATGTATATTGATAAGTATATATGTATTTCAGGATTGAGGTCTTTGAGAAAAAAGATCCAACTAAATTTTATTGATTAATCTCAGGAAATTGGCATTCGAATAGGTCTCACACTGTCTGACCTCAAAAATAGCTTGACCTCCGCACATGAACCGATGTTCTCCCACATGAACTCATCTGTCCATTATTGATGCAATTTACTAGATTAGTATGTATATTGAATTAGAGGTTTTGTTCAAAAAGGTCAACAGGGTACTTAAGCTTCTCCACATCCTACAATTATGTGGTCACATTTAGATTAAACACATCTCTCTTCAGTCGTGACGTATTTTTTTTATTATTATTATTGTTGCATATTCAAAACTTTATGATGATTACATTGAATATAGACGATTCATATAAGACCTGAATTTGCACATATATTTCATGAATACATATTCATTAAATATCTTACATAAGCAAATATTCATTAAGTTATCAAGGAGAAATGTCTGACAATGTTTGTAAACCGTGTGTGATGCAACATTGTATTGAAAGGACGGACATAATATTATTTAACACATTATTAGTAAAAACTGATTTCCAAACCCACGGAAAGAAATAGTATTTATTCCACGCCAATATGAATTATGAATTTATATTTAGCGTTTTTGGTATGATTTTAGAACATTTAGTTATACCTGAATATGAATTTTTCCTACACTCTCAAAAATACCTGTCTCCCTTACGCATAATATTATGTTTTTATGTGGATATTGTGTGTTGGTGACTCACAAAACTGCTAAGAAAACACCTAACACACAGCTTATATATAATGTTTTTGTGAAACACAATCTTTCTGACAGGCTAATACTGACTGACACTAATCAAGAACGTTTATGTCATAATGGATAAACATTTTAGACAATATTATTGTTTAATTAAGGGTTTTAATTTAATTTTCATGCTATTAATAAGAATATAATCATTGTCAGGTGTTTTCTATACTCACAACTGTAACAAAACACATTAAACATTCTTGTTCATTACCATTGCCCAGTTCTCTATATGATTAGGATGTTGTGTGCCTCTCTTTGAAAACAGGAAGTTAGAATATTTACAAAAGGGATTGTCATGGGATATACCCAAGATGTGTTTCCTTTTCAGGTATTTAATTACCAGACATGCCTGGGACATGCCTCAAGCCATCAGTATCAGAAACATCTGGCGGTAGAGATATCTCAAAATTTCCCTTTTCCCCTGACACCGACATTGTCATCTCCTCAAAATATTCCTCACATACTTCATGAATTACGTAACATCATAAATGAAATAAATGCATCATTGAGAAATAGCAAGATATAGAACCTATCCAATGCAAAGTGCTTTCAAAATTTACATGTTCCTTTTTATGAATATTTCTTTCATTCTTGACAGATCACATACATTATGGGTCACACAAAACGCCAATTAGCATCATCAAATGAAATAAAATACATAAAATGGAAATAGCAAGATATATAACCTATCCTGGCCAAGCATGCTTCAAATTTCCTTTTTACGCCAAAGCGAAGGCGAAAAACTAGAGCCTGCTAGCCGGTCTCTGGATAAATCTGTGCGATCTCCTGTAGGGTTGGTTGACGTCAGCGGCCATTTTGTTCAATTTAACAGGAATTCCTGTTAGATATCATAATCTCATTTTTTCTAAACCTGACCTGTTGAATACTTCATCTTTATATTATTAATTTGAAATGTTAATAAGAACTTATTATTACAAAATACTTTCAGCAAAGTGGATATATTAAAAACAAAATTGGATACCCCAGCATGCCCTAAAGGGATTCATTCCACCAATCTATTAATAGTCTACCCATACAGGGAAGGCTTCCACCAATATATTGATATAGGCCGATTGCCGATCTCCATGTTGTTTTTTTCCCATTGAAAAGTACACACCGGAACTGTACAACTTTACCGGAGCCAGATCTGTACAACTCCACTATATTTAATCATTGGTCGGAGAGATTGGCAGGGGGGCTATTAAAATATAAACCAATCAGAAAATTCATTGGAATAAACCAATCAGAGCGGCTGTTACATAACAAACCTTAGGCTCCCATCTGAACTTAGCCTGATTGGAGGTTGGTATAAGCTCTAATGGCCTGCGGTAAATGTTTTTTCGGTTCCGTCTATATTTTCCGGAAATCCGGTAAAGCCAAATCACTCCATTGTTCCAATCTGAAGGCGCCCCGCCGTAAGCAAGACTTTACTTAGCAGGTGTTTGAACAAGATCACTGGTCAGTTAAACAAAGTTTGTTGAGAAAGTGTCCAGTGGATGATTTGAATTTTAGCAGAAGTCTCATCCACTTTCAAATGGCACAGAAATTAATGTAGGAGAAATAAGATGGATAATAACATTTGATCGCAAAATTTGGGGTGTGAACATTTATATTATGCAACGAAAAAGTGCTTGAAAACCTCATTTCATGAATGCTTTAATCGTTACAAATGCGCTGTCCTGTCACGTGCATACGAGAGGCTGGAGGCTAATTTGGTTCTCTGTACCCTGACCTTGGTGTTTATCAATACAAGACAAAATCTAAAACATGCCAAAAAACAATCTGAAAATGCCGAGAAACAACATAAAAATGTCAAGAAACAATCTAAAAAATGCCAAATAATGCTAAATTCCAAAATGTCAAATAGAATCGATTCTTTTCTTTCTTAATTACGCTACAAGAACAACATTAATGATGTAGAGTTAATGTTTTGAAGTTCCTGTTTTATTAAAGCGATTCGTGTGTACATATTTGATATTACATTTAAAGAAAGTGTTATTCCTGACAAAGCCTACATGATTTCCTGCATTGGCTCGTGTTGACTCCTACGTCGGTCTGTCCGCAGAAGTCCTGCTGTGCCCAGCCAGGACAGCGGGCATCTCTGTCTGCGCAACATTGGTCCTGCTGAGTGCGGTCTGCGCAGCATAACCCGCACGACTTCCGGCACTTCACCTTCAAAATAAAACATATTCTTCGCCTTCCAAAACTATAAGATGGTGTTATATTTTGTCATATCTGAACTGCCATATACCAATAACTACATTATCATTCACAATGAAAACGAATAGGATAAGAATTGAAAATTCATTTTTTAAGCAAATAATTGTTTTCATATCAGCTGAGAGCAATAATAATTATAGATATATTGCTCTCAGGTATCAGGTGCAAAGATTTTTCTGGAAAACTTTATCAAGGGTTCAGCACGAGATAAAACATTATGATACTCTCCGAAGATAGTAGCAATAAGGTTGGAAAGTTATGATGCCACATATAGTATGATGCCACATATAGATATGAAGTGTTAATATTACCTTCATATAGAGAGAGTTGTTGGTGCATTCTCCATTCTCTGTCCGTGTAGCACAGTCTTGTTCATCATCCACACAGTCACAATGACCGCACGACTTCGGGCACTTCAGTCTCATGTAGTCCGGATTTTTTATGCAATCATCAAGCAAAGCCCATTTTTCACAATCCTCGTGGTCGTCTTGACAGACTGGCGTATCCGACATTATCAGTCTCCTGAAGTTAAAATGTATTTATCACAAAAAGTTACTGTTGCAAGGCCCGAGATCAACAAGACTCGTGTCTTCCTTGTGGCAGATAGTTCCATGCCGATTGAGTGTACCAACGACAAATAATATATGAATGAATTTTATGACCATATCCCATTAAATGTACAGCTAGCTATTTGGTTCACATTTCATAATACCTTTATGACGATGCCCCAGTAAGCAATTTACCTGATAGCAGTACAGAGGTTGCAGGATTGTTGGCAGTGAAGCAGCATCCAGCCGGGGTTCTTCTCACATTCGCCCTTAGAGGCCCACGCCGAACACATGTCGTTCTCGTCATAGCACGGAGGGGAACAGATTCCACAAGACTTCTTACAATGTATTTTCATCCACCTTTGAATGATTAAAACAAATTTAAATATATATATAACAAAGGAACACAATAATCTGTTTTTGTGTGTGACACGTATCGTAGACTTACTGGTTTTTAGAGCATTCGCCCATTTTCTGCCAACCTTCACACGACAAGTGTCCATCAAAGCATTCATGTCGACAGAGGCCACATGACTTCTTGCAGTGTGTCAACATCCAGCGGTTCTTTGTGCACTCTCCTTTCTCCATCCAAGGCCCACACTTTGCGCTGTATTTTGGATCATCTTCACATACAGGACCTGTTTATAAAACAATGGTAAGATGTTTAAATATAATATTTAAAGGAATAAATCGCTTTTAAACAACCCTCCATAATAAGGGAGGCAATTAAATCAAATGGATGATGATAAGCCATGACAAGTGGGTAATGACAAGCCATCAAAGGTTCCCATATGACACAAATCTGTAATTTTCCTTATTTCATGACGATCATGTGATATGTCAATTTGTCCTATCTAAGATATCATTGTATCAGTTGAGTGACCCTCAACAGTCAATTCTCGTTCCTCTTTCCATGCCACATACATTCATGCCACACATCTTACCTACCGTATCTATAAAAGAAACTATACTCTGTATACTTTAAGCTTATTTTGTGACATTTAAATAAAGTTCTGACCTGGAGGTGAAGGGTTAGGCTGAGGAGTGGGTTGAGAAGTGGGCTGGGGAGCAGGGGTGGATCCTGTAATAAACATAAGCTTCATTAAGTCATCATACATCTTCATAAGTATTATTAAACAAGAATCTCCATCAGTGTTGTCCAATACATCACAGATGATACTTTCTTTTACGTTTCACAATTGGAGGGTCAATGTCCATAAACTCACCGTATTGGCATTTAGCGCCGGAGTAGCCAGTTGGGCAGAGGCAGTAGTAGTGGTTATTGGATCCTGTCCTGCATATTCCTCCATTGGTACAGGGGTTGTCATCACAAGCTGCTCAACATAGGAATGCTATTACAACCACATTATGTAGTCAGGCTTTCATTGGCCGATTCTTTGTATATTTGTGCAAAACAAACAAAAAATACAAAACCTGACTATGTGCAAAATAGTTTGCCTCTGGTTGTGGAAACATCTTAAATAGCAATGATTCATAGAATGCTGTTAATGTCCAGATTCCAAATATGGCATAAATCTATGCCGGAAGTCCAGTCTGCACAGACCTAGCATATCTTTATCATGGACTTCTTATTGGAAAACATAATTAATCTCAATATGAAATCGTAAATAGTTCAGGCAATTTGTAAATAAAATCGGATGTTTTAGTCATACTTAGAGTATCAATGGCAGATATCTTCATCTTGAATCCTTTTTCAATAAATGACAGATCCGATTTAAAAACAAGCATTCCATGATTATATGTGGACCTCCACCTCTTCCCTGGAGATATCTCTCTGCCACAGTACCTAAATACATGGAATTAATAAATGGGAAATACAAGATCGATAGATTTATGAAATTCAGCTATTGTGTAGTGTAAGCTAAGCCACCTACTTGGGTCCACTGACGGGTAGGGCATAAAAGCGAACCTCCAGGTAATCAAAATTAGCACAAGGGTCTTTATCCCAAGATTCAGCTTTGTGGTTTGCAAGTTGGAAATCCAACAGTTCATATTCCAGATATGTTGAGGCATCACTCTTCAAAGATAAAAAAAATATGACTACAGCTGTTTTGTGGTCAAGTGTACAGGCGCTAAGAATATTAGGCAATATGGTTGATTTCAGATTGAATTCAATAAGCTGGCCTCATAAGTTACCCTTAATGCCCATGCGCACTTCAGCTGGTTTCCATATTTATTTGGATAGTTGGGAGATGTAATAGTTACACTCGAACCTGGTTCAATATAAACTGTTCTTCCACATCCTGAAAGGCAAAAGATTAGTTCTTAATTTTTTTAGAATTTCATAATTAATGTCTATATCTCTGCTCTAGTTCTCGAATCTAGCCTGCTTAAAACAATAGCCAGAAAAAAATAACTTGAATATAAGCTTCTCAATAACAATTTTATGATCACATTAAATATATTATACAATAGAAAATGTTAGCTTGTATTTGGATGTATTGTTAATTGTATTCTTACCTGTTGTGACAGTATCACACCTTGCCCCTCTCAAAAACTCCGGACAAACACATTGACAGTTCTTATCGACAAAACCATGAAAGAAACATTCTTTTTGGTCACAATGATCTGAAATGTTTTTGGTATTATTAGTCAGGCAAGTGTATTGAAAAAGTTGCCTGCCCAGTATTCCTCTTTTTACTTCCATATTGGGCATCACATTTGCAAAGGTGTACTCCAAGCACGGAAATCAATCTAAGAATAACAAGTTGTTATGATTAAGGCAGTAAGGGTAGTATCAACCTTGTTTAACTAATGTCTAGTGACATTTTCTTTCAAAACTGCAAAGGACACTTTTGGCCAAACCTTACAATGTAAGTTCAATGTAAATTAAATTTTGGAACTATAATTTAACAGTGATCTCATTGATCTGATGTATGTGATTTAGAACCACCATATTCGTGAATAATATCCTTAGTGGACATTTGCTGGACAAAAATTATCTCAGGCTAGGTGGGAAAGAATTTGGAGAAAATGGACCTTGCTTAGAGAACCATCACTCTTGATAATATCTCTAGGAGGTTTAAGAGAATGTGCATTTTGTTGCATTGATCGTCTCATATATAAGGGACAGGACTGCAGTTAGTGGACTGCAGTTAGTGAACAATTGAAAGTAGGCCTGGTAAAATTATGCAACTATTTCCTAGATTTTCCAGAATGGCAGTTGGAACATCAAATTACTTAGTATGGTACTTAAGGACCTTATAAATATTTAATATTTATACATAATGATGTCTAAAACCTTGTGGCTAGAGCGACGTCTTATCTGGAGACAAAAATGGTAAGATTTCATATTAAGAACCTAATCAGTAAAGGAGATCATTGATTTTTGTTTGTTTGTATTAACGATCACGTCAGCACTGTTTAGAATATATCATGTCGGCCACCGGGACTCAATGCCATACTCTTTCCGAAGAGTGACCGGGGATCTTTTTAATACATTATCACATAGACATAATAACATAAACTACGGCCTTTCATAACCTCGCATGGAGCACTGGCAGGAATGGAAAACAACTTAGTAGCAAATATCCATGCAGCATGACCGAAGTACTTGTTTCTAATTCATCCTGCATTTTTTAGGATATTAACAATAATATATCCAAAAGGCATTTGCTAAAATCGACAGATCTAATAATAAGTGTGAATAAGGTGTGGTCATATTTATCTTGCGAATAAGCATATTGTCGGCAGTACCTGCACATTTATACATCCAGTTGAGCCACATTTTATCGTAATGTGTGAGGTCGGTTGCACTTCCGAAGTTCATGTTCTTTCTCTCCATTTCAGGCTGGACATGTTGCATTGTGTCCTTCCCACTTATAGTAAAAGCCTGTCATTGGATCACAAGCTTAGCATAGGTGAGTGAGCATTGTATAAAAACAATTGGTAAATTAACCCCAGTCAAGTTTAACAAATCGCAAGTCGCATATTGTGAACACACATAAACAAGGAAAATTATGCACAGCATTTTCTATTACATAAAGTTCAAAACTTGCAAAGATTGTCGTGCGTTTTGCTATCTTTAGGCTTAAATAAAAAACATCATGATGATGATAATCATATTAATATATTTCTTTTTTAGTACTTGACAAAAGACGGGGTTTCGAAACAACAAGATTGTATGCATCATCATTCTAACATAAATAATAATTTACAAAATAAGGTTAGTACTGTTCTAGAGTAGTGCATGATAGAGTCGTAGTCGTAGGGGAGCATTGTGCTGACGGAGTCGGCCGTCTCTTTGTCCCAGTTGCTGTGCGCATCCTGGCGGGCATTGTAGAGCAGAGGTCTGACGTAGGCATCACGGTCCGGTCTCGTCTGCTCGTGCATCATTCCCAGAGCGTGTAAAGTCTCGTGCAGGATGAGACTATACTAAAACACCAACATCCACATAAACTCTATACTTCGTACATTTTGTGATTTTTTGTTGAGGAATTGCAGTTGTCAATTTAAGACAAAGAGATATTTTCATGAGATATTTACATTTACGAAGATTTCGCGATTATTGTGTTTTCATGAAAATTTCTTGATACGAAATTAAACCGATATAGAGTATTTATTTCATAATGTTCATGAGTCACTAAGATATTCCTGAATACTTACTGAGTTGCAAAGTGGTGCCAATGTTACTTTTTGAGGTCTCTTATAATAATATTTCTTTCCGATGTTACTCAAGCACCTTAATTATGTAAACAATATAATTATAATCCGTTACACATTTACAAAAACAAGCAATGATAAAAATAATATGTTACTGGATTTCAGAAATATCATAGTCTGGAAATTAGAAATACAATAATCATTTGTTGTTTGAAAATATCTGAAGTATTTCTGACTGATTTCTTGAAATATTTCAGCATGATTTCTTTCAATGTACATACCCATTACCGGTGTCATAGATCAAGCCATATTTGCCTGTGTTCCAGCTGAGATTGTCTTGGTACATGTGCAAGCATGAGTCTGTATTGATGGCGTTCGCTACCTTCCTGATGTTTGAGGACATCTGAGACACGGAACCTGAAATAGCTAATACCTGTCAACACCTTCAAAACATTTTGAAACACAAATGATAACGCAGGAGCCAGTATGCATTGTTACTCTTGATTATTTTTAGCGAATCGGATTGTATATATCAAAATATATCATGTAAATTTGAGCTTTCATAACCTAAAAAAAGAGACCGTTGAGTGGCATGCTTTCCCGACATTTGCTGATAGATTATGGATGAAAATAGTTCATGGATAAGAAATTACTTATATTTCTACATCCAGCCTAAGCTAATATGTAACAAAATTGCCATCGCATTATACCTGAGTAGTCATAGGGCACCTTGCGATCCGGCAGCCACATCCTGCAGTATCCATCGCTCTTAACATCATCAACGTATTCATAGCAAGCCTCACGACCACCATTAACAATGTATGCCTTCCGCTTTACCTTAGAATTTACCTCTGTGTTGTTCCCGTCAGAAGGCTACAAGGTAAAAGGTTGTCATATTTTGTCCTAGGCTAACGTCTTTCGTGTCTTTGAAGGTTTATTTACACATTTGATACTTTTTCACATTTCTAAAACATTGGACTAAAATCTAATGGCAGGACTGCTTACATTTCCTGTCTGCATGATCAAATGGATAAGTATTGTATATTTCACAAGTTTCTTTTGAAATCTCAGAATGTGGTTATGCCAGAAGTATACATCGATTGAAAATAGCACCATGTATATAAATATATGTGTTGTTTGGAGTTTATGATTATTGGTTTACAGCCGTAGATGACGAGAATTAGTAGATCACAATTACTTAAAAGATAGCGAATTGAGTGACCTACCTTAGTATCGCCCAATGACGAACAAATCAAACTTATAACCAATACAAGTTTCATGATGAAACGTGTAAAATAATTCTCCACTTGTGATGCATCTGTTATATCTATTTGGGGTCAGGAAATGAGGTCGCTGAATCCAAATTAATCTGTATTTAACTATCAGCGATGCCAGTCTATAGACCGTCCATGAACTATTATTGATATGGCTTACTGGAGATCAAAATTGAACGCATGTAGTATTGAGAAGAAATTATTGTCTTTTATTTTTTATGAGTTTTATTCTAAAAGATGCATTTGTCCTCATTTAACCACTATGATTTACCTTCATACCCTTTTCAATTAAATTCTAAATATTTACCTCTGCATTATTATCAAATAAAAAACAAGATTTTCAGAAGAAACTATTATGTTGCCTATGGAATAGTATCAATATATATCATTGTGAAATTATCTGCACCATTAAGGCTGAATATGACGACGATCCTTTGACATTTCAATGTTGTTATCAGTAATTAGGTGTAATGCCCAAGGCCATGTTGAATATGTCAGATAAACCATCCATTCAATGAAATAATATGGAGTCAATATATACATAGGCTAATTTTAATATTTCCAGTGTATGTGAATGTACTTTCCCATTTTTTTTGGACAAATACCTTGCTATTGCTGAGGACAAAAACAAGGTGATGAAAAATAAAATGAAGCTAAAACACAACAGGAAATATGTTCAAGTGTACATAGATAATGACAAACCGAGAATGAAACGACAGTATCAGGCCAACCTAAGGCTCCGTGAGAGAGAGGCCAAACATACATGAGAGAGAAGCCGTGAGAGGAGGCCGCTCCCTCAGCCTAGAGTAGACGTGACAAAGGCATGGACAAGGGTTTAGTGTCTCGACACTGTCTAATGCATGGCTGAGAGGTTCTTGGTATTGACGTTTTGTACATAGTTCTGATATGTGATTTCATGTCCAAGCTATGGTCAAAAGAAAATTCAGGGTCAATGATAGCTTCATAAGATGTTATGGCAATATCGCTTACTTGACTGTATTAATGTCGTGTCTAACTTAAGTACCATTCCTCTTATTTTAACATATGACCATCTCATTCTTCCCATTATTGATCTTGATTTTGTGTGAGATCAGGAAGGTCCTGTCCTCCCTTATACATGTTTCTGGTTGACATCTAAAGTGCCTCCCAGATGACTACTTGACTGATCCATAGAAATATAGATCTGTGTATCATCAGCATAGATATGATACCTCAGTCCATACTTTGCAATGATGTCAGCCAGGGGAGACATGTATATGGTATATAGTATAAATGACCGATTCCTTTGGGACTTCATATTTAATAGGCTCAGGAGATGCTCTATGGCTACCTCCTTTGATACACTGCTGTCTATCCATTAGGTACGGCCTGTCCCTGATCCAGTCAAGTATATGACCGACCAGTCACCTTGCATTCTTCTCAAACTTATAGAGCAATATTGGTAATTAATAGTATCAAGGTTCGCTTTTTGAAACACTTCCTCAAGCAAGAAATTTATTCTTAATTTAAAGTTTTTGCTTAAAATTTAATTCATCCCCCCACCCCAAACCGCGTTCTGAATCATTTCATTTGTTAAATTGCAATTCGACCATGTTTTTAGTGCTTTCAGTGTTTGTCAAATCTTATTAGAATTTTCGGTACTGATCACATATATAAAGATAGTAATATACTGGCTACACATAAGTCATCTCAGATCACTTCAATGTCACGTGCATGAAATTAACAATATGGTTAGACGATCCTGCTGTCTATATGACCACAATATATCTTTGTAATTTCACACAGAAATATGAATGACTTGACATTCACAAATCACTTTTCAGGACACATTTGTAACTGCACCTTTGAGCATATTTAAGGTATAATTATAAGCATTCACATTCCTTTCATTGCTTCCAGGGTATGATAATATCAATGTTTAAAGAAAACCAATACTAATATACCATTTTCAATGGTTTGAAAGTCTTTTATTTACAAATGTATTGCAAGAGTACAATGTGTATGGCTAGGCTTTACATCTGCGGCAAGACTTGTCACAAGGAGAGGTGTTGACACCTATATCAGCCCTGTCACAGTACTGGTCCTCTGCCCACTGAGGACAGCGGGCGTCTTTATCAGAGCAGCACTGCTGCTGAAGACGACGGTCTGCGCAGCATAACCCACACGACTTCCGGCACTTCACCTGAAACAAATCACAAGCGCCACAGAGTACAAGTAAAATGATTTTGCAACACTTTTTTATGTATGAACTTTTATTATAACAACATTTCTCTCTGATAAGGCATAGGATATATAGTAATTTCCGTTGATATTTAAAGTACCGCACCTTCATATAAATGGCATTTTTGGTACATTCTCCAGATTCAGCCCACTTTGTACAATTCTGCAGGTCATCCACACAGTCACACACGCCACATGACTTAGGACATTTCAGACTCATATAGTCAGGGTTACTAACACAGTCATCTGAGTCTGATAAAGCCCATTTCTCACAATTTTCATGGTCATCCTGGCACACCACAGTGTCATCCATCGCTATCCTGGGGAACAAAACGCATTAATGATACACATACATGAAAATATCTCATAGATCAACAAAACAAATATATACAGCAGGCGAAATTACAATGTCGATTTAAACTTTTTATTCACGACTGATAGATAACGTATTAAACAAGAGAGTTGGTTTATAGTATTTACCTGATTTGCTGATAACCTTACAGAGGTTGCAGGATTGTTTACCATTTACTGCAGAATATTGTACGAGAGGAGGTTTAAGGTATTCACCTGATAGCCTTTTAGTATTTACCTGATGGCCCTACAGAGGTTACAGCATTGATAGTATTTACCTGAGGGCCTTACAGAGGTTACAGGATTGATAGTATTTACCTGATGGTCTTACAGAGGTTGCAGGATTGATAGTATTTACCTGATGGCCTTACAGAGGTTGCAGGATTGATAGTATTTACCTGATGGCCTTACAGAGGTTACATGATTGATAGTATTTATCTGATGACCTTACAGAGGTTGCAGGATTACTAGTATTTACCTGATGGTCTTACAGAGGTTACAGGATTGAGAGTATTTACCTGAGGGCCTTACAGAGGTTACAGGATTGAGAGTATTTACCTGATGGCCCTACAGAGGTTGCAGGATTGATAGTATTTACCTGAGGGCCTTACAGAGGTTGTAGGATTGATAGTATTTACCTGATGTCCTTACAGAGGTTGCAGGATTGATAGTATTTACCTGATGACCTTACAGAGGTTGCAGGATTGATAGTATTTACCCGATGGCCTTACAGAGGTTGCAGGATTGATAGTATTTACCTGATGTCCTTACAGAGGTTGCAGGATTGATAGTATTTACCTGATGGCCTTACAGAGGTTACATGATTGATAGTATTTATCTGATGACCTTACAGAGGTTGCAGGATTACTAGTATTTACCTGATGGCCTTACAGAGGTTACAGGATTGCTGGCAGTGCAGTAGCATCCATGTGGGGTTCTTCTCACACTCCTCGTCTGATGCCCACACCGAACACTTATCATTCTCATCATAACACGGCGGAGAACAAATTCCACACGATTTCTTGCAGTTCACTGTCATCCAACTGCAAGTTACACACTATTTACAGCCTGTCCTGACAGGGATGTGATTCTTTTATATTAATACAGTCAATATCAATCAACACGAGACAAAACACCAGTTTTTTTGTACAGTGCAGCTTGCTGCTATTCACTTGCATTAAGGAAAGTTAAACTCTAAGATATCACCACGGATTAAAATATTAAAATATGCATTTGTATATTTTTTCTTTTATTTTGTGTGAGGCATGTGAAAGAATGTGATTGTATATTTGACATAAAACACTTGCTTGTTCTTGGAGCATTCGCCTTGTTTCTGCCACTCCTCGCACCTGGGATTCCCGTCGAAACATTCATGGCGGCAAATTCCACAAGATTTTTTACAGTTTTTTAACATCCATGAGTTTTTGGTGCATTCCCCTTTCTTCATCCATTCTTGGCATCTGTCATGATCGTCTTTGCATTCAGGGCCTTGCGGCTGGGGTGTAGGTTTGGGGGTGGGTGGCTGTGTTGGCTTGGGGGTGGTTGGTACATATAATTCTGGGCATTCCCCCATACTCACACTGACGTCATCCACCCCAGCACTGGAAGCTTCCACGTTCTTGAACTTCATCTGGAATATGAACTGCAACAGATCTTAACGTCAGTGTTCACGCTGATAAGAAATATTTCTAAAATATTGCTATGCTCTAGGCCAGATGCAATATTTGATTTAATTGAAATAAGAAAACATAATGTTAGGATTATATAGGTTTTACCCTGTATGGTGGTTGCACATTAACATTCAAACCAATAGATTGCCACCCATCCGACGCATCGTAAAAACACAAGTTCCAGTATTGTTTGCCAAAGAGATTGGTAGATGGATCATATCTAAAATTGATTGTAAAATCTATACATATCACAGGCAATGTGTGGTAAATGACTATATGATGTCATGATAGAAATTCCCTACAATTTCTTCAATAATAATTGTTGACAATCAAGCAAATTACAAGCCTGCAATGCTAGCAAGGCCATCTTTCTCTCTCTCTCTGTGATTACTTGTGCTATGATAGTTGTCTAGCAGAGGAGAGTGAAATTACAAGCGCCCGATTCTCTATTACAGATGTATTAATATTAGCTCGGAGTAATTAATCATAATTAAGATATTAGCAAGTAATTAATCATAATTAAAGATATTAGCAAATATTCCACATAGCATTGTCACAATGGTGACATAAGAGACTTACGCGTAGGCATATGTACACAGCATCTCTACGTCTTCCCCGGGAGTGATGTAGCTGAACCTCAGGCACCTGGTGCCGGCCGCCTTGATGACGGGGGTATACGCCTGGATCACTGTACCCGACCTAGCCCCTTCTGTGGACGGGTACAGGAAGTAACCCTGAAGGGATCCATTTTCGTCAAACTTCACGCGCCGTACCCAACCTCGCACAGACGGCTCGTGGTGCTGGCGAAAGTCGAAGGAACAGAAGTCATGGTCAAAAGTGCAATAGAAAGCTCCTGAAATTAAAAAGTTGGAAAATTAGAAAGTTGGAAATCTATTTTTGGAACCGCATTCCATGAGGCACGCATTTACTATATACGATGTGCACTGTAGGGAATTGTGCGAAAAAAACCAATGCTATTGAATAATATACTATAACATGTCAGGAATGCATTTTAAGAGGGAACAACAACCATTCTATATAATTAATGGCATACCCCTTTGAGGACAACCATAGAAGTTATCGCATTGCTTGGTTTCCAGACTGGATCCAGGGCAGGGTTGTCCTGAGGATGGAGGGGGGCTGTCACATTGCCTCTTGCGGACCGCCATCTTGCACCCGCCGCTACAGCTCGACCAGCTTGCCCACGAGCCCCACTCGCCATCCCCTACACAGTATTTGTAAAATATTATAACAACAGACACATTAAGCCGTTTATTATCCTAATAATTAGAAGGGAAAGTATATGCATCAAATTTGGACTAAATTTTTGATAAGTAGAAATATATAGCATTCGGGGTTTGGGGTCAATGAGGAGAAGGATGGGGCTACCCCCACATGTTACTCCGCCCATGCAAGGGGAAAACTGGGAACTGTAGGTGTATGTTGAATAAACAAGTTAGGTATGTCGATTTCTACTCTATAGGTGAAATGTTAAAAAAATTGTGATGGTATTAGAGGATGTGAGAGTAGAGGGAGGGACAGTCAGTCAGACAGGCAGGTACTTGAGCAATTGAGAGCAGTGGGAAGGACAGACAGTCAGATACATGAGGATGTGAGATCAGAGGGAGGGACAGTCAGTCAGACAGGCAGGTACTTGAGCAATTGAGAGCAGTGGGAAGCACAGACAGTCAGATACATGAGGATGTGAGATCAGAGGGAAAAACATACAGTCTGACAGATAGGATACACAAGGATTTGAGAGTAGAGGGATGGAGAGACAGACAGTCAGCAAGATATGAGAGCAGAGACAAATTATGTAAAATTGCTGTAAAACAAGTACAACAATGCAAATTTATATAATACTAAACCATTTAGCTTTTGAATAATGTTAATATGGTAAACTCATTTTAATACAGTCCGTATTGCATTTTAAAGTTAATAGTCGATATGTTTTACAGAAAGTGGAATGTTTAGTAATAGAAAACAAATAATGTGTTACGTTGGCATGGGAAAAAGGAGTGTGACTATTTGATATAACTCACTGTATTGACATCTGATTCCGGAGTGACCACTTGGACACAGACAGTAATAGCGGTCATTGGAGGTCATTTTACACACACCGCCATTCTCACATGGTTTGTCATCACAGGCTGCCAGAAATAATCATTATATACACACTTTACATAATTACATGTCAAATAACTCATATACAAATAAAATATGGGAATAGTGGTCTCACTCATTTTTTTGGTGGCAGATATCCTAAGTTTGAAGCCCTTTGCGCCGGTTTGACCGTCGGATTTGAATATAACCATACCATGGTTATAACTTGGAGTAATAATGAATGGAGGGGTGACGGGGAAAGATCAAAAGGGATGTCATAGATGCCGCCATGGGCATTGTTATAATGACGCCATATAGGTGCAAGATATGAAAGTTTTGACGTAATATTTTTTCAGAACTATTTTAAGTTATCAAAACCACAATTTAGAGCTACATATATCGCGAATGAAATGTTTGTTTATTTATGCAGATTATGGGGATATAAATTTTATTTCTCTGCTCCAAGTTTTGACGATTTTATGAAGAGATTTGCAAATTCATATCATATTTATGAATATGAGTTAATATTTCTGTTTTACCCTCACATTATCAGGAAATCACCTACTTTATTGTTATTTTTATCTTTCCAGTTTATTTTTAATTATTGGCGCATATATTGGCAGCTTAGAAAATTATACCACGTTGTGAAGTGAAAAAAATACTATTAGAAAATGTAATTTATAGCCCTGCCAATATATGCGCCGTTATAAATAAATTGACCTAATACATATAATGTCATCATTTAAAATCAACAAAAAATAACAATTTAAAAATGCAACAAAAATTTTATAAATGCTATATCATTAACAATATTTTGTTTTAAAAGTTTAGAAAAAGCAATATGAATATGAATTATGATTTTTTTTAAACATGTATAAAAAATAAAAGATTTGGAAAATGCATTTTTCTTTTTTTCATAATATCTAATATTGAAGAACTCAGGACAGAAATGAACAGATTTATTTGGAGTAATTTTGAGTGGATGGTATTATAAGCTTCACAAGAGGAACTATTCTGAATTTTTCTATAAAAAAAATAAACCAAAATGTGGTATAATACCTCAATAAAACTTTGGCCAATTTATTTTTTTTAAATATGAAACTTCAATTTTTCACTGTTCTGAAGTCGGCAACTATGATAGGATCAAAGGATTTTGAATCCATTGTGTGAAACAATGCGTTGCTATGACGCCATAACTCAAATAACAGCCGTTGCGCCTCCATTCATAATTACTCCAAGGTTATAATAAGATGACCATTGTTTGCCTTTACTGATCTCTTTTCCACAATATCTTTAAAAGATACGAATTATTTAAATGTATATTTCTTTAAATGTATAATTGGTCCTTTTTGCAAATTCATTATGAAGACACTTAAAATGATATAGTTAGGATGATAGGCCAATTTACAAGGCACTGTCTCATTAAGACTTACTTTGGTCCTTTCACGGGGAGGGCATAAAATCTCATTTCTAGATAGTCAAAGTGGGCGCATGGATCTTTATCCCAGGACTGAGCTCTATGTGACTCCAGATGGAAGTCAAGCAGCTCATACTCCAGAACTGAGTCTTCATCACTCTGTTAGAAACAAATAAAAATTGTTTTTTTTTGTAATTTATGTATTAAACGATGCTGACAATTGTAATTTATATATATATATATATATATATATATATATATATATATATATATATATATATATATATATATATATATATTGTGAATAGCGGAGGTACATCCTGTTGACATACTCTGTTATGATGGTAGTTTAATTGATTAAATCAGAAAGTCCTACCCGTATGGCCCATGCACATTCCAGGTTATTTGCATAATTCTGAGGCCAGTTTGGGGAGGAGATCTGCACGTTTGACCCCGTGTTAATATATATTGCCCTGCCACAACCTATTATGAACAATCATTTCTCATGTACTATATAAATATAAATAAAATCGATAACGAATTAATTGTCTTACTCATTTGAAACAACAATATTTCATTGCGATGATTTACAAAGTTACAAGTATTGCTGATATTTTTACAAGTATTGCTGATATTTTTTATTATATGTATATTATATTATCTTTTATTATATGTAGAAGATATAATGATGAAGCTTACTTGTGCTGACAGATTGACACTGGGAGCCAGTCATGTGGGTTGGACACACACACTGACAATGTTTATTCAGGAATCCCTCGTGCATGCATGTGCTTTTGGAACATCTCTCTGTCACAATAATAGGAATGCACTGAACATTAATTTTTTCATAATGTAGCAATGTCTTATCAGTAACTATATGTTTTCTTTTTGTTTATTTTTACTTTTTATATCACTTTCAACGTTATTTCCTTCATTTCATGACGAGACCTCATAGCAGGCACTGCTATCTCACAGAATTATCATGTTAAAAGACAACAGGGTAATTCTTCAGGCACGGGTCTCGGTTCATATACGAAATTTTAACAAGGAATCAATATCGGCATGGCCGGGAATCGATCTCACGGCCTCAGAGGAATTCGTGTTGATAATCAACTATCCCACTGCTTCATATTATCACTATGCGAATGTTTAGGTGAATAAGGTTGGCAAAGTTCTCTTAAAAGAGAAGCATGTTTTGCCTGGGTTTATAATGATGAGATATATAATGGAGTTGGTGCGAGTATTACCTGCACATCTGTACATCCAGTTCAACCACTTCTTGTCATAATGTGTAAATCCTTCATTGTTTCCAAAATACACTTTCTTCCTTTCCATTTCTGGTTCAGCATGAATTAAGGTGTCCTTTCCATTCACTGTAAATGACTGCAAAATAGATCATCTCTCCGTGCATCTTACGATTGGTGTTTTATTCTTGTATTTACCATTATGCATATTTTTAAGTTTCTTTACCAATTATTTCAAAATAGTGTACTTCCGATTATAAGTGTGCATTAATATTCCTCGCAAATAGAAATAACAATACTCACCGATCTGCCATAGTGCATCACAGAGTCAAAGTCATAGGGAATGACTGTGCTCACTTCGTCCGACTTGGATTTGTCAAAGTTGTGCAACTTAGAGGATTGGACAAACTGGGTGAGAACCTTCACGTACCCGTCGCGGTCCGGCCGACTCTGCTCATGCCGCATGCCCAGGGAGTGCAGGGTCTCGTGGAGAGCCGTAGACACCTTAATAAATCCACAGGAAAGAGTTAGTAAAGGGGTCTGTCCATCTATTACATGCATCGTGGAGAGTTCTGTTAGTGTATATATTGTGACAAAAAAGAGAGTTCATAGAATTATACTAAAATGGGATAAAAATTAGTTTTGTACTTGATAGCATCATATATATGGTGTTATGGCGGGTGGATGGTGTGAATATTGGAAGTGACGTACATGGTTGCAACCTTGTCCAAGTGATATCGTTTGATGGTATGCATACATAGCTTTGCCAACCCCACTGTAGCATCTGTAGATATGTAATATGTCAGTCATTTTCCACAATGTATCGATGTTGAGAACAATGGTTACAGTATTTATTGCATATGCAATATCTGAATATAATGCTTGCTAATTCCTTGTCTTTTTGAACACAGTATACTATCTGAATATTCATAGTTTGCCTCACAAACTGAATTATATATCTTACCCTTGTCCAGTGTCAAAGATAATGCCATCTTTAGTTGGATTCAGATAGTTCATCTCAACCATGTTCAGGCAAGTCTCCGTGTTGATGATGGATGCCGACTTCCTAATTGTATCTCTCATATAATTTAATGCTCCTTAATAAAAAGTGAAAACATTAATACATATAATCAAAATATGAAAATAAACAGACATCTGTGAGGAATTTTTCATTACCTGACACTTGATAGGGCACTTGTCTGCCTGGTAACCACAGCATACATCGCCCGATGGTTCGCGATCCTTCCCAGGCCTTCTTAGAGCAAGCTTCCCGGTCTTCCATAATATACGGCATATATGCTTTCCTCTTGACCAAATGCAGGCTAGCGGTCTCATTCTAAATGGTATAGCATTTCTACATTTCTACTGATCTTAGACAACAATATTACAACAACATTATATACGGCATATATGCTTTCCTCTTGACCAAATGCAGGCTAGCGGTCTCATTCTAAATGGTATAGCATTTCTACATTTCTACTGATCTTAGACAACAATATTATAACAACTTTTATACGGCATATATGCTTTCCTCTTGACCAAATGCAGGCTAGCGGTCTCATTCTAAATGGTATAGCATTTCTACATTTCGACTAATATTAGACAACAATATTACAACAACATTATATACGGCATATATGCTTTCCTCTTGACCAAATGCAGGCTAGCGGTCTCATTCTAAATGGTATAGCATTTCTCCATTTCTACTGATCTTAGACAACAATATTATAACAACTTTTATACGGCATATATGCTTTCCTCTTGACCAAATGCAGGCTAGCGGTCTCATTCTAAATGGTATAGCATTTCTACATTTCTACTAATATTAGACAACAATATTACAACAACATTATATACGGCATATATACTTTCCTCTTGACCAAATGCAGGCTAGCGGTCTCATTCTATAAATGGTATAGCATTTCTACTGATATTAGATAACAATATATACGATAATTTAAAATCACAATAACGTATACAACATTGTGAAGGTAAGTTTGACATTGAACAACACAATAAAGGAACATGCATGTAATATAAATTCCAAGGATCTAACCTGTGACAACTCAGCATGCACACACGCCAAGAGGAAACTAATATACAGCCAAATTCTCATCCTTGTGGTAGTTTAGATGTGGTAGTATTACGGCCCTGGTGCTGTACTAAGCAACATTTATAACAGTACTACCATAATGTGGCACACATAGTGTCTGTGATCACGTTCGGGCACAAATACTACAGTAATTAACTTAAATTCAGTGGGGCACAAACTGTCCTATTTATCAAAAGATATCCTGTTCAGTTTGATTAGATTATGAAAACAATAAAATATACAAAAAAAACAATATCACTGAATGGATAGATTCTAAACAGCAAATTAGCATTATAACCTATAATATGTGTTTTAACGAATTATGAGGGGAAACGCTAGA
The DNA here is from genome assembly GCA_949316495.1 of Amphiduros pacificus. Lineage (NCBI taxonomy): Eukaryota > Metazoa > Annelida > Polychaeta > Phyllodocida > Hesionidae > Amphiduros > Amphiduros pacificus. The sequence continues at coordinate 38,003,161 of OX439003.1, read as the reverse complement.
ACCTGGTTGATCTGCTTTCTCTTGTCTGATCATCAGGCAAGCCTTCTTATAGTAACATAAGACAGACCATCTTATTTCACTGTAAATTGCTAAATATTGTTTTATTGTAATGTTTTTACTTTTATATTATTGTAATTGATTCGTAATCGAAATTACGATGCGTGTGTGAAGTTTATTACTTATTCACTGTTCATGCATAGTTCATTTGTCAGATTCTGTTTTGAATCAATAGAGGAGATTGTCAACATATATTTGCAATAATATCTTGAAATTGTCACTAGGGTGTATTTTCTGGCACTCTAAAAGAAAATCAAGAAAAATAAAGTAATCAACACATTATATGAAATAAGTGGAACAAAAACTAGCACAAGCCAAATCAAATGTTATTAAATTTTCATTTAGACTTAATATATTTCTTAGAATAAGCCTATCTATAGTGGGTTGGTTCAGTGTCACTTTTGAGCCCTGTCACAACATTGGATCAATGTCTCATAATATCATATCTGTTTTTTATTGAGCCTAAGATTCAATGATTTCATTCAGATTATTAGTTTATCAAAGTTTAACTTCCAGGTAGTGCCGGTTTAAAATTCTGACAGAAAACCATCGATATTAATTTAAGCGATTCTCTCGCATGAAAAGATGGACACGTTTCATTTGTTAGGTTCTTTAAAGCATTGGTGAAACCTGGAAAGTTGCAGGCAATTTTACAGTGGTTTAAGGTATCTGAAAACAATATATGATCTTAAAATTGACATACATACAGGCTATCTATCTGAAATCCACTAAAGAACATCTGCCCTGAGAATTATGATTTTTTGTGACCACCAAGTACTGCCAGGACTAAACAGGAAGTGTGTTGTGTGACCTTGACCTTTGAACTGTCAGGGGGCTCCGTAAGTCATAGTAGGTGTTGTTTACTAATTGTCAAAATTGGAGCAACACATTTTTGGCCATTTTTTTCCACTATTTAGAGAATGAATTGGAAGATAATACTTATCATGATGATAGTGCCTTTTCTTGGCTTTCTTTTGGTGGTAAATTTATTAAAAACGGATGAATATTTATGAATGTCTTCCCATTCAATGGTGTGAAAAACCCCAAATTTCATCAAAGAGGGTCATATCATAAATTTTACTGATACCAATTATCAGCATTCACAGTTTTGCCATTCAAAGTCATTGTGATTTAAGGCCAAACCAGTGATCAAAGGGTTTAATGTCACTTTTTCAATATCACGGCCTTCAAGTTAAGGGGGATTCCATGCAACCTTTGAGTCATGTCTTCCCTTTTTGACAGAAAGGTTTTCATATGCATAAGATACTTTTCAAATAAATAGTATACTTTTCCCATAAATGATATATCTTTCACAACCATAAGATATTTGTCACAACCATAAAATATTTTTCACGGCCATGAGTTATTTCATTGATTCAAATAATATTAAAATAATCTTATGTTGTTCTGAAGTATACTCCTGGCAATAAATTGATAAATTGTACAAAACATCTTCACCCTGTTTCCCAAGCTGGACAGGTGCACAACTGGTAACTCATTAGGTGTTTACACAAGATCACATACCAGCTAAACAAAGCTTGTTGACAAAGTGTTCAATTGCTGGTGTAGGTTTTAGCAGACAACTGATCAACTTTCAAGTGCCACAGAAATTTGTTAACAGAGAATATTTTGGGTACTACTACATAAAAGCACTGTTTAGGGTATAAACATTCATGTTATGTAAAGAAAATGTGTCTGAAAGTCAGGTTTCACCAATGCTTTAAGCTGTCAATGCCAACGTGAAACTAATAATTACGGCCACCATATGAGTAAATTTAAAACTTGACATATTCTATCCCTAGGCATCTTCAATGTTGAAATTGATCATTTTGTGCCAGATAATTATTTGTTTATATAAGTACTTTAAAAGATTGTATGGAATCACATCAGAGTTTCTTCCGTTGCATTTGACATTATTACCGAGGACTGTCTTATTCCACGTGAACTTCAAGTGGTGGGAACTCTCACAGCTTCTGATCTCCATCCACATTATAGAGCTTTGTCACTTCGCCCTCTTGTGGATTTTACGTAGTTAGCGAATGCTCGGCAAAAGAAGAGATCGGTTGAACAAGCCTTGCGGATATGCGCACTAGGTTGCGCAATGGTGATTATTGGAGGGAACCAAAATGGCGTCACATTCAAAGGGAGATGCTGGCGATGCCAGAAAGACGTCGGGAAAAACAACTAAAATGTCTCTGTCAGACTGCAAATGCCCGATATGTATGTACATTATGATCGAACCAGTTACTATGCCATGCAGGCATGAGTTATGCATGGATTGTTTCAAACACAACGTTCAAGAAACAAGTCTGACCTGTCCAATGTGCAGGATGAGAATCGCAACTTGGTCAAGAAAAGCCGCCAGAAACAACAAACTTATCAACCAAGTCAGGTGGAAGGAGATACAGGAGGCGTTCCCTCAAAGGGTTAAGAATAGACTAGAGGGCAGAGAGGACGATGATGAAGAGGAAGAAGGTAAGACATGTAGGGTACAAACCACAATTACCATGATTATTTTGTAAACAAACCCAACCGTCCCTTCCTCACATCACTTGGTCTTGAGTGGCCTGAGTGAATGCTAGACGATCCGCCTCACGCTACCAGCGACTCATTACCTGTCCGCCTCACGACCTGTCCGCCTCACTACTCGTGCGCCTCACTGGCCCAGATTCATATTAAGTCCACAATCACCTACCTTTTAAACAACCTCTTGTTGAGCTTTGTCAAATGTAAATGTGTTTTAAAAAAAGTAAGTTCAAATACGTCATTTCTATATTTTGTTCAGCCGAATTCGCCGAGGGTATTCAGAGGGCGGAGGTCGGTGTCCGCCGCCTTCCACCACTGGAACCCGCCGGCTCCAATCGAGGAGATCAGGATAACCCGGGCTAACTTGCCGGACCCAATCGTGTTTCTTTGACAGATCACTCGCGATATACGAATGACGATGTTTTACTAACCTCTTCTTGAGAATACAGCTTTATATGACAAGGATTCGTATTCTTTGTGAAATGTAGATGTGTTTTAAAAAAAAGAGAGTCAAATTCGGTCTATTACAAGCAATGTGAGGCGGACAGGTAGTGAGGCGGACAGGTCGTGAGGCGGAACGTCTGAGGCGGAACGCCGTGAGTCGGAATGTCCAGCACCCGCCTGAGTGAGCCTGAGGGGGTCAGACCCAGCAATGTTGCCTCTCTGATGTGATGGAGTCTGACAAGGTTGCCAGTCTCTACACCGCAATACCACCACTCGGCCTCCGTGACATGATAGGGCATGAATCTAGTCAGTGAGGACTTACTTTATGCATACATGCTCATCAATACAGTATTGTTAGTCATACAATTTTGCTTTTTTTGGTAAGGTATGAACAAATTTTACTCACCTTATTTAAGTGCATTAGAATTTGGACTATGGCACTGTGCAAGTTGATTATTGTGGACAGTTTGAGCATGCACTTTTTTGAGCTTAGAATATTAGAATATACCCATTTAATTGTACTTTTATTATGTTATTATTTTCAATATGCCTCAATGCATCATTGATCAGATGAGTTGGATAGTTCTTGAGGACAGAGAAAGTTTAAATTTTCAGAAATTTTAAGACATTTTTAGACCACCTTTTTTTGTACTTCTCATATTTGGGCTCGGCCAAGCGGTAACGGAGGGACAGCATCACTGAACAGCATAACATAAATGCATTTATTCCAGAAATACAAAATTATCAGAAATACTTAATTATTGTTTTTGACAAAGTCCACTGAACATTACAATATGCCAAAGTATTGAGGATCATACTGTAATAGTTTATGTATGGTATCAAAATGTGTGTTCTGTGACGGAGGGACACTTTTGAACAGCAGCTTCGGAGTCATGTAGGAAAATGGGCTTAACATAAAGTTCTTATGAATATTCTTAAAAATCACTATATCATATATCATCTACACATACATAAGTAGTAAATACCAAAATATCAAGTTCATAAGATTAACACTGTTTTATTTATTAAAGAAATATTGTTGTAACGGAGGGACAACAGGAAATAGTAACGGAGGGACACAAATGTTCAGCTGCAATCTAGTCAACAATTAACTTCTGTAGCATACTGTATATGTATTATTTAGGTGCTAAATCATTATGAACTTGACAGAATAAATTAACAGAATGAATTAAAATGAAAAAACATAAGTAACAAAGACCAAATACACACCACAAATGACAACTGGGTACTAAGGATGGATTATGGTCTTAATATGGATTATGGTCAAAAGTGACCACACTACTGAACTGCCACATTAGACAGACTGCAGTCACAATGCTAAATTTGGACATTTTATAAATGGAAATTATCCAAGAGTGTAAATTATAGGCAAGCAGTCTTCCCGATAACCGCCGGACCGCCGGTCCTGACCGATATTTTTTGCCACGGTCCGGCATCTTTTCCGCCGTAGTCGGACCTCATATCCGACGTGTATTTTTGTGAAAATTCTAACTTTTCTCAAAATTTATCCCTCGACAAGTTCGGCAGTCATTTTAAAAGTAAAACGTAAATATGAAGTGTCAGGGATCCATCATTGCGCAATACATTAATATTTTCAATGCAAATGAATAGCGTCCGATCATTTTCGCGCCAAAAATAAGAGCCTGTCCCCGTCACTTCCGGTTTTCGTAATGGCAACCTCGTGTCTTATATGCGTAGTTAAGCATTGATAAATTCGCATTTTCACTGACTTGTGCATACTTTAAACTTATTGAATGAAGGTGGACTGTTGCCGACACGTGTCAGAATATATCTACGTGTAAATTAAACAAAGATTTTGATTGTATCGCCGTTTGGGAAGCTTGTACCCGGACAATATGAGCGTATTTACTTTTCACACTTTTTTTTCGGTCCGGGAAAATGCTTTCGGTCCGGGAAAAAAGTAAACTTTATCGGACCGATGTCCATTGAAGGTCTGGTGACTATTGGGAAGACTGGGCAAGTTGGAGAAGACATGAGTTTAATAATGCTTAGAAATACATACTATTTACGTTTTGGAAGACTTAAAATGGCTTCTAAACATTAAAGGTTGAAAAGTGAGAATATTCACAGATATATATGACAGACATGAGGTATAACTATGATAGAAAGTAGCTGAATAAGATTAAGATTGGCAGCTATGAGGAGGGAATATTGCAATATATAGCTATCAAATGAAATGCACTGGCACTTGGTCCCGCAGTCCACTTTGTATTTTGGTTATTTTGACCAGCTACCCTAAGAATGACACACACACAACTCATTCCATTACATCATCATGTTTTTAGCCTTGTGTTGTCCTAACTATAAGCTAGAAACGCTGTATCATCCCTAAGAATGGATTTGTCAGGTAAATTGGACACTTTGACAAGATCAAATGGCTACATATTGTCACAAGGAATCACACCTTTCAACCAGCAATTGGGCAGTCTCTGATGGGACAGCTAGTGTACCCAGTGCAGGTAGTAGCAGACCACCTGGTGGCTTTCTTCCTCTGACTAAAGTACCAATGCAAACAAATATGCATTTTTGGACCAAAAACACAGACAGTATTGAAAGCCAGTGTTTATACTACATGACTATGTAGACAGGGAAATAGAATTATGTATCACTGACCATGAAGATTGATGAATGAGTATAGACACATTGTCTCTCAGGTGACAAACAGACCACATTTTTGCCAACAAATACATGTTTAATCATATCAATTGTTTTTGTCCATTTCCATTTGACATAAACCACTTCGAGAAATAAAAATTTCAGACAAATAACTGAAATAATAACAACTTGCATGAACCTGAACATTTGTCCCTCCGTTACTAGTAACGGAGGGACAGGTTTTCTTCATATAAAATCAACCAAAAATTAAATAAGTTTCATAAAACATTCTGAAGGTTATGAAACTTATTTATAAGCACCTTACTTCCAGAAAGTTTCACATTCCTTGTGATATGCAATATAGCATGAGGCAAAAATATCAAAAAAATTTGTAACGGAGGGACATGTAACGGAGGGACAAATTCATATTTTAAAGTTTTTCCCCAAAAATATCTTTAGACTTGTGTGCCAAGAATTTGACTTTAAATCATGATAACATAGCATCTCATCTATATTTAAGTCCCATTTCCACAATTTTGCATGTGATTTCTAATAAAATACACCATATTTTCTAAATTGATAGAAAGATGAAAACAGACAGCAAAACGAATCAACAAAATAGGGTCTTAAACAAATTGTGATTAGTTCGCAGCCAATAAGGGTAGAGAGGAAAATAAAACAGTTTCAGAAACTAGAGTTTGTAGTTTATAAAGTACAATTTATAATAAGAACATATCTTGAGTTTCACTTTTTCATGTTAATGTTCACTGCCCCTTGGCTGAGCCCATTTATCATATTTCTACAATATCTTGGTTCTTTGTCAAGTATCTGCATACTCTGTAAAAGAACTTTATTTAGCTGTAAAGCTGGTGTTCTATTGTGAATAAAAAATCTGTTTAAACCAAAAACATTTAGTGATGATCACATTGTTTTAGATTCATCAAATACCATGAAAATTTTCAGAAGCTAAAAGACTAAAAGGCAGCTTTAGTAATTTTCAGTTAATTGTCAATCTTAAGGGTATCTTGATGATTTCTCTATCCACTGCTGCTTATCAATTGTATCACATTTATCATCATGTATCATGCATATATATACATGTATATATTAATATTGACGATGAGGAAAAATGGCTTTATTAAACTTGTTTGGTCTCTCTCCCAGCCCTTCCAGGAGAGAGGAATGCAAAGTTTGGTAAAAATAAAAACCAGAAAACAAAGCAACACAAATTTAAAACAAACAAAATTAAAATTAAATCAATCTTTGTATACAAATAATGTATAACATATAAATTGTACTTTATGATATTCTCATATTAAACTGGATCTCAGAAAGGGCGCATCCATGTTAGCATTTGATAACATGGAAATGTGACTGACTACCTTAAGGGTAAAAACAAACATAAAGTTTTAAAAAGTAGGTATTTGACAAATGTTTTTTTTATGTTTTGTGACTGAGTGGTAAATATGCATGATTTTTATTTCAGAGGAGCATGTTCCATGTCAACATTTGTCAAAACCAGGAGAGATTAGGCAAGAATATGAAGCAGAGCTGAAGAAGGTTGGTTTAAATCTGACAGTCTAAAATATGGCTAAAATAGGATCAAAAGTATTGTAATAATGATCACAGAAGCGTGAGTTTTTAAACGGAAATTTGATAATTTGAAAAACACAAATAAGGGGTTACCAAACACTGAGCTGTACCCCAAACTTGGCAAAGATTTTTTTCACCATGGTCGTCAGGACAATTGGTATCGGGTGCATTAAGAAATGGTCTTTTTATGTAAAACATAACTGCTGTGGAAAAAAATCTAATCTGAATAAAATGGTATTTTGAAAATGTTCTGCTTTTGCAAAATTAACCAGTTGGTAGCAGAGCAAGAAGCTCGTCGACTGAGGGAAGAAGAGGAAAGTAAACAGCTTATCAAACAGATGCAGGAGGAGGAAGTGAGAAGAAGATATCAGGAACAGCAGCTACAGCTGACTGATGAGGCACTGGCCCGCGAGCTAGAGGAGGCCTTCACTAAGGTAAACACAGACCCTCATTAAAAAGGAATCTGAATCACTCTGACGATTAATATTCATATATTACGTGTAAATGTAATCTGGCCCAATTGGCTTAATTTTGTGGGAATCTAAAACATAGCTTATTGTAATATAAAAATAAATGAAAAAAATTGAAGATGACTTTAATCCCATCAAGAAGGTGAGGTGTTGTGTCTTATTTTATTTTGTCATTAAATGTAGACAGCTATGATAACTGTTATATTATGTTAAGTATTACTAAATTTGTTTGAATTTAGGTCTTGCATTATTAAAATGTCTGAGGTTAAATTCAATAAAACCTTTTAATTGAAGACATGAGTTCTGAACAGCTGAATTTAGAATCCTCAAAATTAAAATGAGAAATACATTTAGGATCAAAAACCTTTCATACAAGATGGAGATTTTTTCTGCAAATTGACCTAATTTTGATGTCCCAACTGAGTATTTTATGGAAATGTGTTGATTGCTGGCCACATTCTTGTTGATATAATCTTTTTAGCTCTGCTGAGACTTTAGCTCGCAGAGCTTTAGGAGGGGGAAAATGTCTGTCCGTCTGTCCGTCTGTCCGTCCGTCTGTCAACATTTCTTTAAAAATCTTCTTCTCCAAAACTACCAGTACTACATCTTTCATATTTTATATAGAGGTAGATATATAGTTGAAGATTCAGATTCCTTCAAATCTTAGTGATGTCACCATTGACCTTAGTGCAGTGACCTTGAGGTCACAAATTTTGTACTGAGCATATCTCAGCAACCACTTATTACAGGATATTAAAACTTGGTATGCAGAAATGTCGTATGTTAAAGCTGTGCCTTGTCATACAATTTTAGTCATGTGACCTTTGACCTTGACACATTGACCTTGAATTCAAAATTTGTGAACATGCCACATCACAACCATCAGAAGTGAATGAAAAACACTTCATATCTGTTATATACTAACATTATGATTAAAAATCTTCTTCTCCAAAACTACCATTAATATTTGTTTCATATTTAATACAGAGGTAGATAGAGAGTTGAAGATTTAGATTCCTTCAAATCTTAGTGATGTCACCATTGACCTTAATGCAGTGACCTTGATGTCACAAATTTTGGAAGGAGTATATCTCAGCAACTACATATAAGAAGAAATTAAAACTTGGTATACAGAAATGTCTAAGGTCATAGCCGTGCCTCGTAATACTTTCTTAGTCATGTGACCTTTGACCTTGACACAATGACCTTGAATTCAAAATTTGTGAGCATGCCACATCATAACCATTAGAAGTGAATTAAATGCACTTCATATCTTTTATATACCAACACTATTTTATACAGAGCTAGATAGAGAGTTGAAGATTTAGATTCCTTCAGTTCTCAGTGATGTCATCATTGACTTTAGTGCAATGACCTTGATGTCACAAATTTTGAAAGGAGCATATCTCAGCAACCACTTACAAGAAGAAATTAAATCTTGGTATACAGGAATGTCTTATGTTAAAGCTGTACCTCGTCATACAATTTTAGTCATGTGACCTTTGACCTTGACACATTGACCTTGAATTCAAATTTTGTGAACATGCCACATCACTACCATCAGAAGTGAATAAAAAACACTTCATATCTGTTATATACTAACACTATGTTTAAAAATCTTCTCCTCCAAAACTACCAGTAATATTTGTTTCATATTTAACACAAAGGTAGATAGAGAGTTGAAGATTCAGATTCCTTCAAATCTTAGTGATGTCACCATTGACCTTAATGCAGTGACCTTGATGTCACAAATTTTGTAAGGAGTATATCTCAGCAACTACTTATAAGAAGAAATTAAAACTTGGTATACAGAAATGTCTTAGGTCATAGCCGTGCCTCATCATACTTTCTTAGTCATGTGACCTTTGACCTTGACACATTGACCTTGAATTCAAAATTTGTGAACATGCCACATCATAACCATTAGAAGTGAATTAGATGCACTTCATATCTTTTATATACCAACACTTTTTATACAGAGCTAGATAGAGAGTTGAAGATTTAGATACCTTCAATTCTCAGTGATGTCACCATTGGCCTTAGTGCAGTGACCTTGATGTCACAAATTTTGTAAGGATCATATCTCAGCAACCACTTACAAGAAGAAATTAAATCTTGGTATACAGGCATGTCTTATGTTAAAGCTGTACCTCGTCATACAATTTTAGTAATGTGACCTTTGACCTTGACACATTGACCTTGAATTCAAAATTTGTGAACATGCCACATCACAACCATCAGAAGTGAATAAAAAATACTTCATATCTGTTATATACTAACACTATGTTTAAAAATCTTCTCCTCCAAAACTACCAGTAATATTTGTTTCATATTTAACACAAAGGTAGATAGAGAGTTGAAGATTCAGATTCCTTCAAATCTTAGTGATGTCACCATTGACCTTAATGCAGTGACCTTGATGTCACAAATTTTGTAAGGAGTATATCTCAGCAACTACTTATAAGAAGAAATTAAAACTTGGTATACAGAAATGTCTTAGGTCATAGCCGTGCCTCATCATACTTTCTTAGTCATGTGACCTTTGACCTTGACACATTGACCTTGAATTCAAAATTTGTGAACATGCCACATCATAACCATTAGAAGTGAATTAGATGCACTTCATATCTTTTATATACCAACACTTTTTATACAGAGCTAGATAGAGAGTTGAAGATTTAGATACCTTCAATTCTCAGTGATGTCACCATTGGCCTTAGTGCAGTGACCTTGATGTCACAAATTTTGTAAGGATCATATCTCAGCAACCACTTACAAGAAGAAATTAAATCTTGGTATACAGGCATGTCTTATGTTAAAGCTGTACCTCGTCATACAATTTTAGTAATGTGACCTTTGACCTTGACACATTGACCTTGAATTCAAAATTTGTGAACATGCCACATCACAACCATCAGAAGTGAATAAAAAATACTTCATATCTGTTATATACTAACACTATGTTTAAAAATCTTCTCCTCCAAAACTACCTGTAATATTTGTTTCATATTTAATACAGAGTTAGATAGAGAGTTGAAGATTCAGATTCCTTCAAATCTTAGTGATGTCACCATTGACCTTAGTGCAGTGGCCTTGATGTCACAAATTTTGTGAGGAATATATCTCAGCAACCACTTATAAGAAAAAACTAAAACTTGGTATACAGAAATGTCTTAGGTCATAGCCCTGCCTCGTAATACTTTCTTAATCATGTGACCTTTGTCCTTGACACATTGACCTTGAATTCAAAATTTGTGTGCATGCAAAATCTCACAACCATTAAAAATGGAGCAGACTTGAGCAGATGATGATTTTGACCAATCAAAATGCATGTTACATTTCAAATTTGGCCCCAACTTGTTATCTTGATTCTCATTGGCTATGTTATTCAAAATGGCAGCCTCCTTGACAACTTAGTGATAGCTGTTAGATTTTTGAAAAAATCATGACAAAATGGAAAAAGAACTGAGTCTAATGGAAAATAGATAGAATTAGACCTCAGAAAATACAACATCTTGCCTACTTTGGGATCTTGTATGGAAAATCATAACCTGGTTGCTTGTTGTACTTAATCTCAGTTCATGTGTTTTCATTCAAGTCAGCAGAGCTATCAACCCATGGGGTTATGTTTTTTTTTTGGGGGGGGGGGTGGAGTTGTTTGGATTTGTTTTTTTTTTCTTTTCTTCTTTTTTATAAAAGATATGATCAGTATTGTCGGCAATTCATCAAATCTTATTTATTTTCTAAGTAATAGCAGAAATATGCAAAATTTGCTTGCAACAAAAGGTTGAGTAGGTCATCTTGTTTTGTGGATATAAATGTTTCAGATATTGCCCAAAATGGATTGTATTGTGTATCCACTGTTTGAACAATACTGGATTAGTTTTACTGTGTCATAAAAAAAATTATCATCTTATGATTATAATAGTAAGTAGGCGATGCTGCATAAGACGATCTGAACAACGATCACAGTCCCAACCAATCTTATGATTATAATTTAAGTAGTAATATATTTATTATGTTTTAGGAGACAGTTTCTACACCAGATATTAATGCATTCCTGGGAACACGCACAGACTCACGTAACAAAAAGGTGACACTCTTGGATAAATATTTAGAGCGGGGTAAAAAGCCAACTGCAAGCAGGGATGACAAATACCCATACTTCAGCATCAGCCCCTCAGATAAGGACAGTACACCTAAAGCTGAGACAATATCTCTAGACAATATACCTCGCGTACCAACCAGAGGGAGCTCTGTGTCTTATGTGTATGTGGGAAGTAGAGAAAGCAGTCGAATGGGAGATTTTGTTGGAGAAATTGGTGAGGATATAACCTTAGAAGATGCTGAGTTAGGGGACAAAGATAAAACCATACTGTATACTTATGAACCAGCTACCCAGTCTGAGATCGATGACAAGATTATGACACCATCTGTGGTGAAGCTACGCAGCGGCAGCAGACAGTCCAGCAAGAGTTCCACTAACACAGACAAGCTGCTTGATGAAATGGGACGGGAGAGTAGGCAGGATGGGCGGCCAGAAAGTGCCACCAGCCAAGACAGCATCACCCAGGAACTACTGCACTTCAAACCTATCCACGTGTGCCCAAAGACTCCTCCTCGGCGCATGCCAAGTGGGCAGCTGATGGAGCCCAAGCTGGTGAGGAGCACGCCTGTGAACCTTAGCAGGCCAGGCACCATGAGCCCTCAGACCTGCCTCAGTCCCCAGGTGCCTGGAGGCAGCCCCATCATCAAGAGAAGACTGCAAGAGTTGGCTGCAGAGAGACAAACTAATGTAAGCATTAATATTTTAATACAGTCAGGTAAACTGTTGGCAAATATTTTGTCAGTAAGGGGATTATTTTAGCAGTGCTTAAAGTGTGCTTGGCTCCAAATAATAAGGATTTTCAAAAATTCATTCATGATAGAGCAGTCATGTCTCAGTGAATACTTTGAACAAGAAATTTTATTTTGAGAAATAAATAATTAAAACTGCTGTTGAAAATATATAATAAACATTTCATATATAGATCAAAAGCTATTTTCACAAGGAAATTATTTGTAGATTTTAAAAATTCAAATTTGGCACCAAATTAGACTGCCATGTGTACACTAACTAACTATCTCTATCTCTGATACATAAGTAATTTTTAAAAATCAAGATGGCAAATACCTCAAAGTGTACTGCAACAGAAGTCAATCATACAGCCATAATAGTGTCATCAGAGAATGAAATAGTTATTAGATAATCATTTTGCATTCATAAAGGTATGGAAGAATTCTAAGAGTACTGCAACAGAAATGAAGCGCACAGCCATAATGCAGGAGCACTCCTACTCGACACCGACGCACGTGAGCGGGAGACTGACCCTCCAGCAGCTTTGTTCCTCCCCCAGGGCTTCTGCTGCCACCACAGCAACACTAACTGATCCTACCAAACGCAAACTCCCTTTTACACAAGGTTAACAATTATATTATCATTTGGTGCTCTTAGCAAGTTTTGCTTGGTTTATCCACTATGTAAATATTTAATGATATTATTATTTTTATTGCCTAAAAATTCAAGCCATGTAATCTGAGCTATAAGAAAGCTTATCAAATGAATGCTGTTAACTAATTGACCAATGACATATCTATTTACAGACAAACTGGAGAAAATTAGTGAATTGCCTGTGATGCCACAACTGCCAGAAGATTTTGAGGCTGAGCCGATTCCTCACATGAGTACTGCACTATTCCCACTGGAGAGTAATCTGGACGATGACCCAGAGGATGATCATATATTCCCAGAGGCTTTCAGTAAGCTGGCCAAACCACCTCTCCCCAAACTTTCTAGCCCACCTGTCAAACAGTCAGCATCATGGCACATGCCACCTGGTGGCAGACAAACGAATGATGCGCCTGCCAAGTCTGCATCCTCTCCTGGCATAGACAGGTTCTTTAACCCACAGGACAAGGCTGCAGTGTCAGCAAGTGGAAATAATGATAAATTTCCAGTTGGCAAAGTCTACATGATGAAATTGAACAATAGCAAAAATAACCAAGTGATGGCTAAGAACTCAAAAAAGACAGAAAAGGAAAGCAAAAGTTCCATTAAAAATTGGCTAACTAGTCCATCAACCAAAAAGGAAACCACACAAGAAAATTTTGTTTTGAATACAGATACATTTATGGGTTTTTCTGAGCCATTTGTGCTCACGACGCTTTTGACACCTTGCAAATTGGCAGAGCGGAAAGAGCAAGTATCTAAGCAAGAGTATGTAGAAGAGACTCCTTTGATGGTGCAAAATTTAAGACAGGGTAAACCACCGGTTAGCTCGACCACCCCCACAAAGGTCAAGCTGAAATTTGATGCAGATGATTTGAGAAGAACAGAGCAGTCTGAGGTAAATGGACAGAAGAATATAGAGGAAGCTTCAGAAATCGTAGGAGAGACCTCTAGTGGGAGAAACACCTTGGAAACAATGTGTGACAAGGTGAAGGGTTTTTTCAGTATGGATGCCAAGACTGATAATGACCAGAATGAAGGTCATTGCAAAAAGCAACCCAAATCTTCTGAAACATTACAAAGAGTGGAAAATAAACAATCTAAACCTCAACAGCTTTATGAGATGGGAGAATATTTTAGTGAAGAAATAGATTCAGGAACCAGAACAGAGATGGAGGGGAAAGAGGACCAGGAAGAGGAAAGAAGGAGAGAAGAAGTTATATCTGAAGATGAAGATGTGAAAAGTGAAAAAGAAATTACTTTCAAGAAGAAAGATAAAACATCTACATGCAGGAGAGAAGAAGTTATATCAGAAGATGAAGATGTGGAAAGTGAAAAAGAAATTACTTTCAAGAAGAAAAGTAAAACATCTTCAATCAGGAGAGAAGATATGTCTGAAGCTGAAGATGTGGAAAGTGAAAAAGAAATTACTTTCAAAAAGAAAGGTAAAGCATCTACATGTCAGACAAAGCTTAACGATAATAAGGGAGAAACAACCACAAAAAGAGAACAGAGAACAGGAATGACTATAAAACAGTTTCTGAATTGTGAGAAAACTGAGCGCAATGTGAGTCATGTAGATTCCAGTGTAAGTAGTGGACTGACATGTGAAGCAATCTCAAAGGAGTTACCAGGAGTAAAAACAAATAAAAAACAAGTTCAGAAAACTTTGAAATGTGATAGTGTAACAGAAAAAGGAAAGCAAACTATTGCTGGTGAAATTGTTGATGAAATTATTACACAGACACTTAATCCAAATAGTCAAAGTAATTATGAAATTCCCAATAAATCGAAAAGAAGGGCAAAAATCGAAACAGTTAGAAATCTTGTTGATTCTCCAATGAAAAAAGTGACAGATGCGGATGCAACACCTGTGAAGAAAAATAAAATGAAATCAAGCAGAAATTCTGATTCAAGCTGGACCAAAAGGAGCAACAGTGAAGCAAAGTCTCCTGCTAAACAAAGAAAACAAAAGCTTAGTCAAAAGAAACAACAAGATAACGGGCAATCTATTGCAAGTGAAGAAGAAAATGAGGTTTGCACACCAGCAAAGAAACGGAGGGGAAGGAAATTACAAGTAAACCATGGTGTTATCCAAGATAGGAATACTTCAAGTGAGGCTGATATTGAGGGTAAGGTCAGTAGTAGTACCCCAAGAAAGGCTGACAAGATAAAGACAGGGCAAGTTCAGAAGGACAGTTTTGATCAGACAAGATCTCCTGTGAAGAAAGTCAGAAGAAGAAGAATCATTTCATCGGAAACAAGTGAGAATGATTCCCCAAGAAAGCGAGGAAAGAATACATCACAGACAGAAAGTATAAATAGTGTTGCATCTTCCTTACATAAAGTCCACAGAGAAGGAGTTCAAACTGGATCAGATACGTCAAAGGAGGCTGGTTCACCAGCCAAAAAATACCGGAGGCGAAGACTGAAAAGTGAACAAGAAACAGCAAGTGACATTGATTCCCCGATAAAGAAATGTAGAAGAGGCATCATACAGACTGAGTCTAGTACCCCTGTCAAGAAATCGCGGAGGAGGAAGGTAGAGAGCGAGGATGATGGTGATACAGGGTCCCCAGTTAAGAGAGTACTGAGAGGTCAAGTCCCATCAGAAGTAGCAGCTCACCGGTCTCAATCTCCAGGCAAGATAACCGAGACAAATACATTGCCAAATGAGCTAGTAACTTCACAGGAAAATAATATTTTAGTCCAAAGTGAAGTAGAAGAAAAGGAACCTGTTGAACAAGAAAGTGATTTTCAGAATTTCAGTCCAGAAACAAAGTTTCTTGAAATAAGACCAAGGAGGCCTATAAGGTCGGATTTAAGACTTCATACTGAAACATTGAAAACTTTACAGTCTGATGAGAAAGTAACAAAAGATATCAATATTGGCACAGAAAATGATACCCAACCTACAGTAAAATCTAGAAGAGGAAGGAAATACAGAGCAGATCTGGGATCAGATAGTGAATTAGCTGGAAAAAAATACATTAAGATTCAAAATAAAACATCAAAAAAGAGTTTTGGTGATGCAACAGAAATGAGTGATGGAAAAGTACAAGGTGAAATGGAAAAAAGCAAACTTTCGGTAAGGAATAAAACAAAAAGAAAAAAGGATGATGGAGATAAAAATGAAAAAGATATTGTAGAAGAGGAGGTGAACAATAACTTTTTAGAACCTGAAAAAGAGTCAAAGAAAAGGAATAGGTCTGTTGAAGATAAAGAGAATGACCTTGACAGTGATGTTTTTGACAGTCCTTCTAAAAAAACAAGAGTGAAAAAGGATATCAAAGAGGAGAAAAATGAGGTAAAAGTGACGCCTCAGAAGAAGGGACAAAGAAATAACAAACATCTGGAATATACTCTAAGGTCAGGTGGTAAAAAGGTCAAAGTCGTCCGGAGGGGACAGCCAAGAAATACCAAGGTATCTCTCTTTTCTTCATCTGAAATTGATGAAGAGGAGAATGAGGATGTTTTTGTGAAGGAAGATCTTAAAGTGAAAGGGTCTCAGCAAAAAAAGTGTCTCTTAATGCAAAAAATTTCCCCACTTAAGAAAGCAGTAGGAAAGGGTAAAGGAGCAAAAGGTGGAAAGAAAGGGAAAAATTCAAATAGTGGTCAGATGAGACTTGAGGATTTCTGTGCTCGGATGGCCAATAAGAGGTCTGCATCAGTTTCAACAAAGAAGTCAACTTCCTTGTCGACTATGGGAGACTCCGGAGATGAGGCGGATCTAATGGGACAAGATGACTTTGCTCCAGATGATCCCAGGAAAGAAAGGAAAGATTTCTCCAGTCAGGCAGAGTTCCAAACATACAATGAAGAACAGGATAGACTCCTAGCATTGCAACTACAGTCCGACTTTGACTTAGAACTCAAATATAATCTAAATACTATTAGAACAAAGGGTTCACAAGATGAGTATTCTCTCAGACGTAAAAGTTCAAATTATAAACCTTACCTAGATGAGGCAATGCCAGGGCCAAGTCGTTCCAGATCAAAACGATCAAAGAATACGTAACACAAAATCAGCAGCTCATTGTTGAGCAAAGAATGTTCACACAAAAAATGCAGTGGATTATTTTATAATTAGAATGTAATTTTCTGCTGTAGAATTTCATAACAAATGTTACTGATGTGTACATATATTTAGATATGCATATTGTGATTTAGCATCCTCATTAAGTGAACATAATAATGTTATGTTGCGGCTTGCCCCATGCAGTAATATTGGAAAAGGACAACTCATACAAATGTTTTCCAAAATGACAGGAGTCTACTGACTAAACATGTTTTGAAGCGACAAATAGTGGATCTTGTTTAACAAGTTGAGGGAAGATTACACATGATGTATTCTGCTAGAACAATGACATTTGTATATAGTTATACTACCACAGGGTTTATTTTCACTTGCAGTATTATAAGATACTTTGTGCCATTTCATATATCATGTATTGGGACAGACATAATCTGTAATACCGCTATACAAATATTTATTATTCTTATATTATATTATTATAAATGACCCAAAGGCAGGTATGGATGCTTTTCATGGCCATCTATATCATATTCATTGTAAATCTTTGTAAGATACCAGTTTTTTTGTTCAAGTCTTGTAATGTGCTTGTTAAATGGGGGCTGCCATATTGGATAACCCTGTATATAAATTTATCAAATTATGATCATTCAATGAAAGATCAAGGCACCATTTGAAAAGCTGCAAAATTAGTTTAAATAAACTTTGATCAGCAGAGATTTTATATTTCATTGTCATTATCAAATGGCAATACAGTGGACAAGACATATATGCAAAGCTCCCTATTAATGGGAAATCCTGCAATATTTGGTTTGCAAATGCATGTATCACCCCAAATATGTTCGGAATGAAAATTATCCCCGTTGCAATATGTATATTGTTTCACCTCTTAGTTATGCCATATAAACATAGACTCATCTTAGACACATTGAACAATTTTAAGATATCCAAATCGCATTCTGATCAATATTGTAAATCACTTGTTTGTATTCAATTCACTTGTTTGTATTCAATTTGGGTAGCATGATGATTTCTAGCTGTGTGGACTGTCATCATGGCTTATACAGTTTGGGGGGAAATTTTCTGTCATTCTGTCTGTCCATCAAACTTCATCTTCACGGAAAATACAGAGTGGATTCCTGAGCTGTTTATTGGCGTAATGTTTTGTCAGGAATGAATCCTATTTATTTTCCATGAGGGAAAGATTTTTTTCACATTTTAATGATTTAAAAAAATATAATGGCAGACAGTGAATTGTTTCGGACATGCTTATACACCTGGAATATCCAGTGCCTCATTCTACTAAATGAAGCCTCAGTTTGAAATTTCTAAAATAAAGCAATGAGGAGTTGATGGAATCTTCCCATATTAGGTACAATATTTGTGCCACATTAACTTTTTTTTAACCTGCAAAGCTGATTAAATACTTAAAATTTTCATTTATAAAGCAATTTGCTATGTATTTCCAGAAATATTCAGAAATATTACAAAAAAGCAATGTTCAGCACAGCTCTGTAGCCATTTGTCCATATTTATAAAAGTGGAGCCATGATTTTCAAAATAAAATGTTGTGTTAGAGGTACCCATGTACCTGAAACCATCAAGTAGAGAATTTACATAGATAACTTCTTAGATTATATGTGCAAACATGGCACATTATAGCATTCCTCAACTGATCAATAGTCTGTGTTTGTGAAATTGAAGAGTGGCTGGGTGTACAAATATGTATGATATGTGTGTGTGTGTGTGTGGGGGTAGTTAATGTTAAATTAGATGCAAATATCTAATGGATTGCTTCAACACACCAACGAGACTATTATAAAGTATTATTTGCAATCTTCCAGGTATGTGGGAAATATAATTAAACGAGATATGATGAACATGTGTATTTAGACAATAGCATCTCAATGTTAAAATGTTGATATCTTGTAAATATAGTTGACCGGTTGCACTGGATTTCTGTACTCATTCAAACCGAAAGGTTTGTTGCAGACTGAAATAACCATGTTACTTTATGTGCCATTTACTTTCTTGACTGTACTAAGAAAATGCCAGAACTTTATGGCTGTTATTTTGTGGTCGTAATTTGATCACTCTAATCCTAAAAATCATATTTTGAACTATTTCATCAGGAAAGTGGACAACCTACTTTTAAAATGAGGTTGACATCAAAATATGCTGATCATCGAATATGTGGTAGACTTGACTATCAGAATGTTTATTTAAAGTAAACAGAAAATATGAAATTATAAGTTTCTTTCCTTGGAGGAGCCACTTAAATTATGTTAAAGTGTAAATATGTTATTTTAATTGAAGTAAATAATTGATGCATGTAAAATACTTAAATTTTATTTATCAAAATGTATGAAAGAGATTTGATTCATAACCATTGATAATATTCTCATATCATTTACACCATTCTGCACAGATGTTATTGAATTTTAAACAGAAAGTCCTCATTCTTTTAATTATAAATATATCACAAAGGAACTTTGATTATCAACTTTGATTGTATGTTAGTACAAATGTTCCCTTAAGTTGTGATAATTATGGGCTGTATCTCAGATCATATGCATGTTTAACCATTCATGTCCATCTAGTGTAAAAAGACCTCTAAGGTAATAGACCAAAGTCTGTCATGGGACATGAGCCGATTCAGGTCCGGAAGGTGGGGGGGGGGGGGGGGGGGGGGGGGTGGTCATTCAGATTTCTAAGCTCTCAAGTAAGGGTGTTATTGTCAGGAGATGAAAACTATCAATTTTCATTTTAATTATATTTTTAAAATACATCAAACTGTGAATTGTTTCTCACATGCATAGACAGTTCAAACATCCAGTGTCTCATTCTATTCTTCTAATGTCAAATTAGCCTCAGTTTGAGATGTCTAAAAAAAGCAATAAGGGGTTGATGGAGTTGATTTTGGAAGTGTTTGTACATAGACATGTTTAACCATGGGAATAAAACCATAAAAAGAATGATATGAGAATCCCATGATTTTAATTGTTTTGTTTCTTTTGGATGTGAATGATTGTTTGGCACATCAAAATTCAAAATTGTTTTTAACAGATCATGTTCCAAGCTGGTATATATTTTATCTGGCTTGAGTAGGATGAGATATTCTAGTCTGAGTTGCCCATCGAGATATTTATTAATTTATTGAATATCCAGTTTAAAATTTCAGTGATGGTTTGAGATTTTTTGCTGAAAAGAATGAATCATTTAAATGAGAGATAATTACTGTTTGTCATAATAGGTCAGGCCAAAAATTCTGAATCTCTATCTTGAAAAATCGATTTAATATTTAAATGAATAACAGAAAATTTAGGCAAACAACACTTAGCATTGTCATAATATTCAAGTAGGTTATTTTTGTTGCAGAACAAAACAAGTGCCAATAGTCAATCAAAAATCAGGATTTTAAGAAAGGGTAGATGCTGAAAAAAATCATTCGGATTTACGTATTTACTATATATATATTGGCAGTGTTATCGAGGATAGAGATTCATTTAATATCAAAAAATAAATTAATGAAAAATATCGTGAAATTTTTAGATGTGAAGATAACACACAAAAACTGTCAAAATTGTTTGGCATGTGGACTGAAAAGGAGAATAATTGAGTATAAATGTAAAAAAATGTTTGTTTCACACAGATCAGTGGTATGAATATGTTGGTGATTAAAGAAAGGAATATAGAGATCTCATTTCCTGATAGATTTTTTTAATGCAAAATAAGAAGAGAAAAATAGTTCCGTCTTTTTTATTACTCTTGTGCATAGTACCCTTGCCAGGGATGGTTGTAAATATGGACCTGTGTATTAATCCATTACAATGGAGGCGTTTACATATGATGACCAGTCAGATGCTTCTGTACAGGAATGTGTATTAACATGTACTTTTATTGTATGTAGATCAGTTACCAGTCATAGGTTCATCATACAAGAACATCAAAATAAAATTCTTGTACTGAAAATAAAATGAGTGGTTTTATTTTTGTACTGTAATTTGTGTCATAAGTTCAGATGGATTGGTAGGTTACGTAAGAATTGGTGTGCTCTTGTACATAAGACTTTGTTCAAAGTCAAACTTGACACATTTACTGAATACTTTGTTGCAAAATAAAGGATTCTATGGAGTTGAAATTTGTAATAAAACTCATCAAAGCAGGCATATATACCGGTAGATGGGATGCAATTATCAAAGATGTGCATTTGATTTTGATTTAGTTATATTAATGACCTTTCAGTACAGTTTAGGTCAGAAAGAAGTCTGTCACTGGGACTTAATGCCCTTTTCTTGGGAAGAGTGACTGGGGATATTTCATTTGCATTATCACAGACATGATAACACAAATCACAACCTTTGATAACCAGTCATGAAGAACTGGCTGGCAGAGTCCGTAGCAGATATCCACCTTTCTCAACCATGCAGCATGACCAAAGAACTTGTCCCAACTGGGATTTGAACCGAAACCTTTTGCATGGGAGACAGACATATTATCAACCCCAATACGGAATATGTCTCCTATATTTGTTAATCTCCCTTCATGACTACTAAGTTTATCACGTGACCAGCTGAAAGAGATTTTTTATTTGTTTGGCCAGGCTGCTACTGAGATATCTAAGAAGTAATCGCATTGGTTCGCCATCCACTCTTCTATCCCCAAACACTTTATATCCGAGAATGTAAAGGTTTCACATAGTTATATTTGGGCCTATGTATCCTTGCCTTGCAACAGTTATTATTTCTGACCAAATGGTATTGATTTAATTTGACATCAATTGTGAATGAATAATTACAGGGGTTTTCTTATTTTCTCACGGAGGGCAGAATTGTATGGTAAAGTTCAGGCCAGTCAAGTCACCAAAAAAAGATGGGAACTCGGGGAAATTGTAATGCTTTCTGGAAAATTTCTAAATGTAATAATAAGGAAAGAATATAGGGTTGCTAGGTGTGTCTTGTTACTATACGTATTACTTATAGCTTGACAGCTGTGAATACCTGGAGAACTAGGAAAAAAATGCTATTTTCATAATATATCTTAAAAGCTTTATTTTTTTCATGTATGTTTTTTCTTAAATTGTGAATTTGAGTACGAGAAATTTATATCGTCGGGTTTATATATGCCTGGTGTGGAGGAGAAACTACAGCCACAAGGAAAATATTTTCACAAAATAATAATATATTTATTGATTCTTCTATTAACATAAAGATTTTAGAATTATTGATAATGTTTATGTGTTTTCGTAAAGGGATCAGTCTGAGTCTGGGGATGCATCCACGAAGGCTTCTATCATCAGGTCTGCCTCCTCCACCTGAAGCAAAACTTGCCCATTAACTACACTACACTACAATATTGCATCACAACATAGGAACATTACAGAATGAATTTGAATTTGAATTGCAGGCCTGGCATTCAACTTTTCTCGATAAGAATATAAATAATTAAAGGCCTTTAAATGTTTAAATACAGGTTCTATGAACAACAATTACAGGTATTTTAGCTCATTTTGTATCTGTGTTATTTGGGTTAAGTCCAAATATATATATATAGCAGCTTAAGAGAAGAAGAGTAGGGTGATATAGGACGTACCTCCTGTTTCTTTGGTGATGGTTTCTGATCACTGTCCTCTATATCTTCCTCCATCTTTCTCTTTTGTCCTTTTTGATCTGCAATGTCCGCTTCTACTTCCGCATTTCCTGATTCTAACCTATTTCCATTTGAATTCTCTGACTCTATACATTCCTTAGCCTGTGGATCATTTCCAGCTTCTTTTTCTTCTGAAGTGTTCTTTATTTCAAGATTTCCCTTTTCTATACCCTTGCTTTCACTTGCCTCAAGTTCTTCTCTTTTACCAGTCACTTCCTCTATTTCAGTACTTTCTTCTATCAAAAGTACAGGGTTCTCTATTTGTGGGCTTGCTTCTTGTATTTGTCCAGTCTCACTGTGGCCTGTTGCTGAAACATCTCCTGTTTTACTTGCCAAATAAACCACCTCCTCCTCCTCCTCCTCCTCACTGGATACTTCCTGCACCAAATCCTCTTCCTCCTCATCCTCCTCTGATTCAATCACTATAGCACTTTTCCTTCCATCCTCTTCAGCATTGTCTACAACAACTGGCATAATTCTCTCTATATAAGGTTGTGAGGGGTTGCCAGTAATATCTTCATTCAGAGTTTGTATGGTTTGCTGGAGAGCAGCATTCTGGATGCCTGATGTTGTATCTGGTCTGGGAGGTGTTATTTCTGCTATAGGCTGAGGTGGAGGCAGTGGTGTATATAGTGGTGGTGCTCGGGGGTGGATGATAGCTTCACACACTGCCAGGGCTTCAATACATGTGCTAGATACCTGCAATGTCAACCAGTAGCTTTATGAAGATACACTTCCTTCTTGATTCATAGATACAGCCTATTTGGCACACATATCTTTCTTCAAATTTAATGGAGTATCTTCAAAATTCTTTATTTTACCTACCGAAAACATATTTGCCACTTTTGTTAAGATGTTTGTGGTGGTCTATGAAGGCAAGACCAAAAGCCAACATAGGTTAATAAGTTTATATCTCTGGAGCAATATCAGTTCTCATGTTGCTGGTTGATAATTTAAGATGTGATAGATTACAAAACTGTATTGCCAATTGTAAAGAAATCTCCTCCAAACAGACAAAATATTTGCACTGCCTTGGCCTTCTGTTATCTTAAAACAGTAATGCTATTTCATAAATATCTTATGAGACTAGACAGGATACCTAAGCCATCTTTACATCAAGCCACATATCAAATCATTTAATGACAATGCCTTTACACTGGTGTCTGAGAAAAAATTATAGATAGGTATCAAGTAAAAATAGATTTCAAAGGCCTGTCAGATCTTACAAAATGTAGTACTGTACTTTGCAAGCTGTACCTGTACAGTGCCTATGTATATTCATAATGAGGTAACAAGGTATTCTCATGAGACACTGATGTCATGAATCAGAGGTTACCCAGACAGTAGCATGGTTGGTACCTGTACTGTGCCTATGTATGTTCATAATGAGGTAGCAAGGTATTCTCATAAGACACTGATGTCATGAATCAGAGGTTACCCAGACAGTAGCATGGTTGGTACCTGTAAGCTTGTATCCTGTTGTCCTTTGCTGAAGATGGCAAGTGCACACTGTGTGGGTGGTGCCATCTGTGGGTGAGAGATGACTACACAAGCCTGGAGCAGTTGGTATAAGCATGTCCGGCATTCTGTATTTGTGTATGGTATCTGAGCAGGCTTTGTCTGTTGAAGGCTTAATAGACTCGATACCACAAAATTTACTGCAGCCTGAAATAACAACCTCAAAATCATAATCTGACAACACAATGAGATCAAATTTGACATCCTTAACATTAAATTTCAAATCGCACCCAAATTTAAGACAACACAATGAGATCAAATTTGACATCTTTAGCATGAAATTTCAAATCGTACCCAAATTTAAGACAACACAATGAGATCAAATTTGACATCTTTAGCATGAAATTTCAAATCGTACCCAAATTCCCCCTCTTCGACTTTGTTGAGGTGGGGGACAATAAAAGGCAACCAACAACACTTACTTTATAATGCTTTGGTTTCAGAAAACATCCAATCCGGAGTATTATCATTCTTAAACCTGAAAATTCAATCACAATCTTAAAAACTTCCATCTACTTTTTGTTGAATTAGATTAGCCTCAGTTCTTAGACTCCAATATTCTTATAGAATCAATTCTAAGATCAATTAAACAATAGAATCGCTAAAAACACAGTATTCTGAAAGTAAATAAATAAAATGTAATATAAAGAATAATTAAAGGACAAAAATTTCCCCTCTTTTTTCAAATCATGTAACAAAATCCTTGCTTTTGAGATCAATCATTTATTGGGTAATCCTTTCATTCATTTGCATTAACATTTGCCGGATGGAGCATATATCCTGGTCTTGTGTTTGTGTAACACCAATCTTAATTTTAAAGAAACAAATTTTGGAATCCTGATCAAATGTGATTTTAAATTGCTATTGCCTTTGCAAGTTGAATGAGATTTCTGAGTAATATAAATCTGAATGTATCAGTAAAGGCTTTATATTAATATCACAATTGTCATGTTCTAAATCTTCTGTCAAAAAATATTTATTTTGAACTCATTCACAGAATACATGGAAATCAAATTTTATTTCAAAATTGCAGAATGTTATGCAATGACATGTTCTATATCATACACAAATCAGACAAAAAAATCTTAAAGATTTTATATTAAACATTGATATTTCCATCATCTAATAAGATTTAAAATAAAATGCAGTTATACCCACATTTGAGTGCATGTGTGCAGACTTCATGGTTAGCTACTAGATCGACCTTCCTCTGTGCCGAGATCTGACCCATATCGGAGAACGCTCCCTTTCTGCGCTTCTTCCCTGATGAAGCATCCTGGGATAGCTTAGTGGCGGCCTTTGAATCTAACTGAAAGAGGAAATGGGAATATTACTGTTACTGTGACAAAATTTGCATAAAAATATATATGAAGTATAAGTAGTAGAGCTAACAACCATAGGATTCGCGCAACCATAGGCTTGGCTGATAATTTTAGAAATGTCTTGTGAACGCAAAATTAATAGAACATTGGATTTTTTTGCACAGAAAAGTTTATTTGAATGGTTTGAATAAATTGTTATGAAAATTGCACCCATTGACCCCGATTTTGTCACAATGTGCACGTGCGGGAGTTCCAGCTTGTTACATTTGTATACAAATTGGCGCTGCTCAGTCAGTTCTTGGCCGATTTACATCATTGACAACTCAAAATTGAGCTATTGAGCTATTCTCTTCAAATATGTAAGTCAGATGATCGATATATTAATTATCATCTTTTGGCATTGAAGAAAGGTCAGTGCGCGAAGGCCAAGATTGTATGCGCAAAGGTGTGACTTTGACTTGTAAATCTTGTAAGAATTTTGCATACACACATCGTTTTCTAAGATAAAGTTATGACTAGTCTTACTGATGGATATACCCCACTATAGCACACGTACAGATAACTGTTCATGTCAAGTGAGGTTATTTATTTATTGACAAAGACCAAAATGCACGAAACTGACGGTCGTTAGCCCTAAATAACAGGAGTGCCAGTTTGAAAACCCCATAATATAGTTATGTACAAAAGCATAATATAATGAATACAGTTTAGTTATACCTTTACTCAAAATGAGAAGTGCTATTTGGTTAGAGAGATGCACTACTTGGTTAGAGAGAAGCACTACTTGGTTAGGGAGAGGCACTACTTGGTTAGAGAAACACTACCTGGTTAGAGAGGAGTGTTACTTGGTTAGAGAAAAGCACTATTTGGTTAGAGAGAGGCACTACTTGGTTCGAGAGAAGCACTACTTGGTTAGAGAGAAGCACAATTTGGTTAAAGACTGAGATAGCAAATCAATTTGTAAAGTTTCACTGTGGATAAAGGCAAATGTTTTGAGTGTATTGAACATATTCCTGTCCACTGAAAATCACAGGCCAACTGAGCTACAGTCATAGGCTGATACTCTCTTATAAGCTACTCCAGTATAAAAGACAAGCTCAGGCTGTACAATGTTTTAGTGTTCAGGTGCTATTTATGCTTCGATTTCATCTATTCATTGGAGGATAATGATATTTTAAAGAGTATTCATTCATATTATCTTTATCCTATGACAGACTATTTTCTGTTTCATGTGATGTGTACCCTGTCTTTTCCATTTACATACAACTTAGGGTGGCTCATTTTTTGAAAATTTTTGAAAATCATTGCTCCCAAACCTGATTTGAATGCGTATGGGTATGAAAACCACTGTGATTTTTTTTCGGAATTTTATGAAAATTTTTAATATGCACACGGGGGGGCGTGGGGGTCAAAGGGCAAATTTACTGTATGAAAAAAGTCAACTTTGTCGTAGAAGGTTGTATGATAGCTCATATCGTAGGTATTGAAGTGTAGAACAATTTTGTAAAAGAACATATGCTCTAAAAGTTTATCTTCATACCACAAAATGGAAATAACAGTTTTTAGGGTCAATTTTGTAAAACATTGGTTTTAATACAGTAGTGAATGATTTATTCTCTATTGAAAATGTATTGCTGCATCTATCATACCTGATGGGATACTCTCAATGAATACATTCAACATAACAGTAATTAACACAATTCTCATAATTGTCACTACTTTGCCTTAATAGTCAACATCAACAGTAAGAGTGGTGTATACATATCAGCTGACTTTCAATGACGTCAGAATAGAGTCTCTAATATGAGTTCACTGTCTACACAAAGTTGAGATTTCTTTTGCGCAGATTGCCAATGTGGCCACGGTGGTCACATGCAACAAGAACAATATTGTCCCTGTCTCCAACTGCTCGGGTCATATGAGCATATTCAGCCACATCTTTGACAGCACGCTCAGCAGCATCATTGACCACCTCCATGTCTTGCAGGAATGTCCGCATGTGTGCGAATGCTGGGAAGCGATTCCATTCTGATGGTGGCAAGGTAAGCCCGTGTAAGCTAGGCATCTGTATATCAAGCAGATGGAACACCAACCAAGATCGCTCAGTGATGAATCTTGAAAGAGATGGTCGTTCAGCAGTGAGATGGGCAGCAACTGGGTCAAAGTTCGGCTGACCGGGCTTTCCTGTCTGGAATACAGCTGGGCGGGGTGTCTGAGTCAGCTGCACAGCCATCTTCTCCTTCTCATACTGAGAAAGCCCATCATCGAACAAGCCCAGTACTACCAGCTCAGGGCATAGATACCAAAGGTGTCTGCGCATGCTGTTAGATGCCTGATCCACTATCTTCCGCTGGAGGGCAACAGGCAGTCCTCTGTAAGACTTCAGCTCATAGCAGGACAGGTCAAGCCTAGGAGCAGCTGTGCTCAGCCGGGAGCTAAGGAAATACCTGACATAGATGAGGATAATATATTCAGCGATTCCATCCAGATTGTTGCTGTCGCGCCTGCTGAGCTGAAACACATGGCTAAGTAGGTATATCTTCAAGATATAGAGGGACTTGCCCATGAACCTGGCATGGTGGTATGCTCCCGGCTACCGGAGCTCAAACACCTGGAACACCTCACCAGCTCTGACGCGTATTGGCTCCCCTCCAAGAATGAGATTCAATAGCTCTGCCAGCTCCCTATAGTCCCCTCTTGTGAATGTTCCATGGAGAAGTTGCTCCTGTGCCCATGTCAATGACGCTCTAGCAAACCAGCTTTTTTCGCTCTTGTAAGGCCCTGTTGGGGATGTCTCATCATATTCTGGCCAGTTCCATTTGCGGAAGAGGTTGGCATCAGGGAATGCAGGGTCTGCCTCCCTCTGCTCCACAAACCACTTCTGGAATCTCTTGAATAGTGGATCATCTGGACCTTTTGTTGGTCCCATGACAGCGTTGTATGGGTGTTTGATGTGGAGCTCATAGATGTGGTGCCGACACGCATTTTTTGGTATGAAGATGATGTTTTAGAGCATATGTTCTTTTACAAAGTTTGTTCTACTCATCAATACCTATGATTTGAGCTATTATACAACCTTCTACGACAAATTTGCCCTTTGACCCCCACGCCCCCCGTGCACATATTAAAATTTTTCGAAAAATTCCGAAAAAAAATCACAGTGGTTTTCATACCCATACGCATTCAAATCAGGTTTGGGAACAATGATTTTCAAAAATTTTCAAAAAATGAGCCACCCTAATACAACTTCCCTTTTTCCTGAGACTTAACACTTTTCCTGTCATATGCAACTTTCCCTTTAATATTTTGAATTCATGTACTCATATTTATACTTTTATGGTGTGCCTTCCTTCTGAGTTTTAATAGAAAAACCTTGTACCAAATCTGAAGTATCTTCAGTTGCCTATGTTGATATACACTGATTTGAAATGAGTAAAAGCAATTTGCATAAAGCATCAGGGTATGTTACTTTTTTATGTAATATTAAAATAGAGAGTAGATAAACTGTTTTTGAACATTTGTAGAGTAGGCATAATTGGGCAAGTTATTGTACATTTCATTTCAAATGCTCCAAAAATCAATGCATTTTCCTACCTTGACAGAGTCAACTTGAGGGGTGGCATCGGCTAAAAAGTGGGGCAGTAGGTCACCAGTATTGCTCTCTACATCACTATACATGCCCCCAATGCTTACCCAGGTCAGCAGGCACTTGTACACCTCACACCTCAAACCACTGAAACATAACATCAAACAACATTCAAACCACTGAAACATAACATCGAACAACACTCAAACCACTGAAACATATCAAACAACACTCAAACCACTGAATCATAACATCGAACACTCAAACCACTGAAACATAACACCAAACAACACTCAAACCACTGAAACATAACATCGAACACTCAAACCACTGAAACATAACATCGAACACTCAAACCACTGAAACATAACATCGAACACTCAAACCACTGAAACATAACATCAAACAACACTCAAACCACTGAAACATAACATCAAACAACACTCAAACCACTGAAACATAACACCAAACAACACTCAAACCACTGAAACATAACATCGAACCACTGAAACATAACATCAAACCACTGAAACATAACATCAAACCACTGAAACATAACACTGAAACATAACATCAAACCACTGAAACATAACATCAAACCACTGAAACATAACATCAAACCACTGAAACATAACACTGAAACATAACATCAAACCACTGAAACATAACATCAAACTACTGAAACATAACATCAAACCACTGAAACATAACATCAAACCACTGAAACATAACACTGAAACATAACATCAAACCACTGAAACATAACATCAAACCACTGAAACATAACATCAAACCACTGAAACATAACATCAAACCACTGAAACATAACACTGAAACATAACATCAAACCACTGAAACATAACATCAAACCACTGAAACATAACATCAAACCACTGAAACATAACACTGAAACATAACATCAAACCACTGAAACATAACACTGAAACATAACATCAAACCACTGAAATATAACATCAAACAATACATGAACATGTAGATGTGTTGAAGTTTCAAAAGACAATGTTAAAAATTAATTCATATTTGAGATATAAAATCATATCTTTTCCACTTATAGGCCTGGCTCTCAGTTCTTTTTTGTTTTATTTACAGCCTAGCAAAGTGAGATAAAGGTCTCTTTTAATAATAAGTAAAGTCTGTTTTAAATAGTCCTTTTACATTAGTGTATGAAGTTTATATACATGTACACACTGTGACATATTGTTGACATAGAAAACACCATTGTCATTGAACTGCAACATTGAAACTTTCTTGCAAAGGCAAAGGAGCTCTATAATTACCCCTGGTTTACATTACTACTTGGTCTAACAAGTCAAGACAGTCTTTGATGCCAAATAGAAGAGTCTACTCTTTGCTTTATGGAATGTGCCACACAAAGCAAACTATTAGCTATTTTATAACAAATTCTATCACCTTCAGTAATTATTTAGATCTAATAAATAACTCATATGTGATCACATGAGAGTTATAGAGCACTGAAAGAATAACTTTCCACTTTGAATCCTGTAACATGCTTCTGTATTTCTTCAGAAAAATTCTATGTAAGGTTCACCTCTGAAATTTTAGTTTTTCTCGAAAAGAGCAGTTTTGCTTTATCCCATTCCAACACAAAATGGCATAGGATTATTTGCTCTGTTCTCTATGTGAAATGCATGTAAGATATTAATTTATGATGGATTGTTATCTCCGGGCATTACTCAGTAATTATAACTTAAATTGATTGGCATAAATATGTAATGAGGGTTGTCATGGCAACTGATAATAAGGTACGACATTTCTTATCTTATGGAGAAACTATTAAGTATATGCTACCAGGGTTGACCCAATAACTCCCTTGAGACCATTGTGTGCAAAGAATAAACTTGTAGGTCAAAGTGCCAAAAATTATTTGTTCTCAACTTTTCATGCTCACAAAAAAGGACTGACAGCCAGACACTTGGATGACATAGATTCTGATATGCCTCTTCAGTAAATTTGTTGCTGGGTATAAATAGAATTGTTTACCTGTAAGGTTTAGTGCGCCCATAGCCAGCAGTTGATGTAGTTGTCCATATTAAAGTCTGTAGGAACAGCTTATTGATTGTTGCACTATACACAGAAAGGTAACTGCCACAGCTAAAAGTAATTCAGTTTTCAGAATTCATGTTTCAATAACAACATAGACAAACTTTAATAATTTAAAAAATATATTTTCTGAGAGGTTACAAAAACAGTAAATATCACATCGATGAATGTTAGCAACTGTTGAGAGATTGTCACAATATAATATATTCTCGTCACCTAGGGGATAACAATATTTGACAAAGTTTGCAACATGTTACTACAGCTGTACTGAAAAGAAAATCCAATTAGTCTAAAATGAAAATCTCATTCACAAACCTAACTTTTCTGAGCATAAGTTAGGCTGCCTACCTTGAGATGAGCATAAGTTAGGCTGCCTACCTTGAGATGAGAGTGTTGAGGAGAGTAAAGGCCTCGCTCTGTATGATGGGCAGAGCAGCACTCAGTACGACCTTCTCCTTGGTGGGCCGCAACAACTGCAAATATCACAAACTTCATTATAATAGCTGCAAAACTTATTGTGTCTATAACTTGTTTTGATATATTTCATCCGGATAGAATCTCATTTTCACATTGAAAAACCTATTTAGGAATGTCTATTTTTTGCAAAACTGAAAATTCTACGAACCAGTTGTTTAGGTGTAATAGCCAGGGTTCTACAGAGCAGAGCAAGAATCTCGGATACTGGCACCTTGGCGACTGCTGACATATTCACACTGAAATGCCATACCATAAGCTTATATAAAGCACCAATCTTAATCTAACCATACACAACAAAATACTGCCTCAAAGATGAGACGTTCTTTGAATACTGGTTATCTGAACTGGCTATCCTGATCAGAATAAGCAACAGTTAGAGCATGTAAACATAACTATTTCTTTGGTGCATCTGTACTTAATATATATATATGGCAATATAAAATTTTACATCATCTTATATTAATATTAATATATATCAGAGATAACTAATGACAAACCTGAGCATTTTGTTTATACAAGAAGTGAGAGCCTTGAATCGTGTTGTCAGCATGTGGGTTCTCTCTGGCTCTGTATCAGGGACAGACAGTAGATTGAGAAGCCTCCCAGGACGGGCACTGTCAACTACTCCTGCAAACAAGACAGACACATTCAGCATGATCATAATTATAGATATCACAGTTATATGTCCAAGGGGTGGTACGATGGATCTGGTCATACCTCAACTTTGTGCTACGTAACTAGTTCCAAATAATTCTA
This sequence comes from Amphiduros pacificus, assembly GCA_949316495.1. Taxonomy (NCBI): domain Eukaryota; kingdom Metazoa; phylum Annelida; class Polychaeta; order Phyllodocida; family Hesionidae; genus Amphiduros; species Amphiduros pacificus. The sequence goes on along the minus strand of OX439003.1, from coordinate 37,970,523 downwards.
ACAATTGACATACAAAGTATAAAGTCAAGAGTTTTTGTTGCTGTGATAGAACAGTGCCTTGTTTGACAGTGTCACACAGGATCTAGTTAAGCTAATTTCCAATAATGTTTTAGTGTTAAAATGTAAAATCAAATATACATCCCTAACATTTAACAATAAGACTTGTTATATGACTCATGTAAAGGTGTCAAATACCTGTCAATTATTGTGTCATTTTCTCAGGAAGTGCTTTATTCAAAACAGACTAAGGATGAATGATATATTATGCCCCCTTTGCCCCCATAGCCTATTTTTATGCAACTGTACTTTTTCAAAAAATTGATCAAAATGTATAAAGGCATAAAATATTTTGGGTATTTAGCAAATATAATTCAGATATCTATATCAACAAATATAGTTTTTTACCAATATAAAGGTAATAGTAATATAGGATGTTTGACTGATAAAAGGTTCATAAAAAAGGAAACTACAGCATCACAAAGCAACATGAACAGGTTTTCAGATAAGAATACCTTCATCATCATAGAGGTTGTCCAGGGTGTGATGTGCAGAGTGCAGTAATTTGTCACACTGGGTGGTCCAGAACTGTGTGTGTTTGACCCCCATGCTGCCACCCCCGCCTGCCTGACATAGTAGGGCCCAACATTCACTGCCACACTACAAGCACAAAATAACATCAAGGTTGTAAAGACAGAGCTTAGCACTCAGATTAAATGGCAAATGAAATTAAAGTTGAAACTTCTAAATAAAGGATGATGTTTCAGTATGATTTTGCTGATAAATGGACAAATCTTATTGATCGATTGAAACAGCACGATTATAAGACAAAACCACTCACCTGAATCAGCTCAGCATCGTATCCATCAAACACACACATCAAAACATTCTCTATCTTCCCCTGCAAAATTAATTGATGTCTCAACAGGGATATAAGACAGGATGCATCACTGTGTATCAAAAGGGATATTTATTTCTGGAAATGGTTGCTCATGCAATTTTAGGTGCAGTGGAAGCTAAATATGAACGTATTCTGACCTTGAAAGGACCACATGGTCCATGGAAGTATGTAAGACACCTGCTTATGCAGTCTATAGCAGCTTTCTTCCACTGAAAATATACACATATATTTCTTCTTAAATGCTGTATCTGCCAACGCATTTCAATCATATGGTGTAGTTCTTTATTGGGTGACTGAATGTTTACCATGCTTTTGAATCAAACCTTCAAAAATAATATATTTTCAAGTCGTTAGGAGGAATGAGAAAAAATTGCATGACATTTGCAGATAAAACCAGCCATTGAAATATATTCTATAATTATTATGACTTTTAGAGCGAGGAGACCCGAAAAATTCTCATATTGTTAATGTGAGAATGGACACCAAAGCTGACAAGTTTTTGGGGCAAACCAATCAAATTATACAATTAGACGATAGACAGCCAAATGATTTTCAAACTTTGTTTTTATTTGATAATTATCCAACTCAAAATCTGCACCCCATTTTTATAAAATAGCACCTTTTGTTTATCACTTCTCCTTCAAGAATTAATGTGTAGAGAAGCTACCTGTGGTTTGGCATCGATGAGAGCTAGTAGGAGCTGGGGGAGACTGGAGTTGGCTAGGTCCCTGCTCAGCTCTGGAAAGTGTCCGCAGTGACTAAGTAGCTCACCGGTCACATGACAAGCCAACTGCAGGGTCAAATAGGGGTCATATGACTACAAACAAACAAACATCTCCATTCAGCTTATGTGTGCAGGGTGAGATAAGGTGAAATAATTCTCTTCTTTTTCTTTAATCCATTTTGCCTTAGATCTGTCTGTGAATCTCTTCATATGGTTTTCTGTTTAAACTAGACTGAGACCTCTAACTATAAAAAAATATCTGATTCTTTGCATTCAGAATTTACTAATAAAAGAAATACCTGAATGGTCCCAACTAGAAGTGTGAGCCAGCATTTAGCATGTTCCTGAAACACTTGAGTTTCACACTGCTGGACAACAGCCTGCAGTAAACACAGTCCTTCCAACCTGCAAGTTGACAACTGAAATCATTATTTTCATATTCTATTATTTGAACGCTGTAATTAGACTTTAATATCAATATTTGAACTTAAGGTTCAAGTTTATAAATAACTCTTCTTTTTTTACCTTCTTTTGGATGAGTTAAGGGAGGAGTTGATATGACTGATGACATCTTGTAAGTTTCCCCCTTTCTGTTATGAAAGGAAATAAAAATGTTATATTGCTCCTATTTGAACACATTTTGAAATATCTATTAACGTCATGCTGACATTCATATTCATGCAATGATTACATATTTAAATATGATTTAGATGTTCTCATCTATTGACCTTGAATCTGGGTTAATATATATCTCTTGTTTGGGAGACAATCTTAGTCTTAGAGTAAAAATCACTTTGAACTATATTTTTTTTGTCAATTATGCCTAGCCTAAAAAAATCTGATTATGATAATTAAGTACATTTGAGATCAGCATCACAGTGGGTGAAACTGGCTTTGTTTATAAATATATTGATATCGTTACTATTGTTAAATGTTACTAAGGGTGTCTCTATTTCATTGTTAACTTACCACATCGTGATTTTAGGCCTGTTTGCAATGCATTCATTAAATAGTTTAATAATAATAATTATATATGAGGTGTGCTGTTATGAGGTATGGGGTTCTGGCAACTCATATTTTACATAATGAATTTAAAATCCTTTGTCTTTGATCCCATCATTCATCTCAACTTCAGAACAATGGAAATTTCAACATTTACATTTTTTTAAATGAAACTGACCATAACAGGCAACAGTTTAATTTATAATGTTTCAAAACATACATTGATTTTTTTTCTTTTCTTTTTTCTAAATCAGATAGTTGTTCTTTTGAGATTTTCAAAAGCATTATCTCAAAATGATTTCAAATAAAATTTGAAAATTGCTGTAATGACTGCTGCAAGAAAAAAAAATGTATGACAGTATTACGGGCAGTATTAGTATTACTATTAGTATTACCAAACCTTTTATTTTTTATACTTGTTTTTTACGTTTAGAATAGAAGCAGTATGTCATTGTCACTATCCATATCACTTTTATCTAAAACTTTGGTCCAAATTAAACAAAGGCCAAATTCACTTCAGGAGATCACGGAGTAAGCCAATCATCACTGTGAAATTGAAACGGTGAAGCTAAACTGCTAAAAGAATTATCTACTGCATTGAATGGCAAGAACTTGTACGAGTAAACCACGTGTAAATATGGCATGTGTTTGTTTACATTCAGTTGCAGTGATCAGCTGGTAATGTTAGCACCATCTCACCTGCACAGATAGCAGCTGTCCCTCATCTACTGTCAATAGAAACTGTTCTATGAACTTGTTGCTATCCTTTTTCTGCACAAAATCGGTACCAATGATGGAAAGCAGAAGATCTCGATTATCACCCATTTTAGATAAATTGAGTGAAACACGCCACAGAAATATTGACACAGGAGTTGCAACGAAATACGATTTTCTAGGAGGTGGCGCCCCCAGTGTCTCAATCATGAAGGATTCCACCAGAGGGCGATGTGTTCCTATAGGCCTGTTAGGTAGACACTAATAACATGTCCATATATATTGGACTGCATAGTCTAATAGGCCTGTAGTGTATTGTGGAGAGGAATCGTTAAAATAAAAATTGAATATGAAGATTTCATCTTCTTTCATTCTGTTTAAAGTTATTATTTTATATATTTGACGTGCTCAAATAAAACCCTAATATTTTCTTTGTTTTGCAAATAATAATAATAATAATATAATAATAATAATAATAATAATAATAATAATAATAATAATAATAATAATAATAATAATAATAATAATAATAATAATAATAATAATAATAATAATAATAATAATAATAATAATAATAATAATAATAATAATAATAATAATAATAATAATAATAATAATAATAATAATAATAATAATAATAATAATAATAATAATAATAATAATAATAATAATAATAATAATAATAATAATAATAATAATAATAATAATAATAATAATAATGGTGTAAAAAACGATGAATGAATTCGAATGAGAATAAATAACAAATATAAATGACTTTGTTTATTTTTCACAAGTTAGAGGAAGACCAAACGCTCGCCTTAAGTGGAGGTAGAGCTTTATTCAAGTAAAGTAACACTAGAACACACTCTAGAACACACACTAGAACACACACTAGAACACACTTAACAATACTAAATTACTAATTATATAATCTTAATCAAGAACTAATGAAGACACAAACCAGACTGACCAGACGCGGTAGGAAGGCGGGAACCTGGTGACACCCTGAGCATGCTCTTACCCGCATGCCCTCATAGCAGGGTACGGTCAGAGGTGGCAGCTCCAGGCTTCCCCTAACTCCGGTTAAACTAACTCTAACCTCCACTCAATACTAATTACTCCTTTAGCCTGAACCACAGAGAAAGGTTTTAAAATCTCATTTACATTTCTCCTCCAGGACATCAGCATGTTATTATTCTTAATTGTCAAAAATATTGGTTTAATTACAAATGCATGTTTTTAAATAAAAAGGTGACATTTTTCACATGGATTTTTTTATATCCTTGTATTAGCTAGGACTGAGAGTGTCAAAAGTATCGCAGATCACATCTGAGAGCAATATAAATATTATTGCTCTCAGATCACATGCATAATATTTATTTCCCAATAACAAGAGGGGAATAATATTTTTTTTATTATTGATATGTCAATGTCTGTACGAAGTGGAGACTTAAATACAATTTTGTAAAATGGAAATGTTTATTTCGAACCTTTTGATTTTCTAAATCTCCTATATGCCAGTCAAAACAAGCTTTGTGAAATACACGTCAATGAACATTACGGTTTGCTTAGAAGAGAAAAGATAATTAAAATCACAAAAATAAACATTATTTTTAAATAATAGTGAAATTTGCAAATTTCAATATCCATATAAAATACATATCTGAGTAAAATAATAAGTGATAATGAAGCTATTTGATCCCTTTTCACACTTCACTTGGGTTTCCATGATTCAAGCTTGGAGTAATTACTAATTACTCCAAGATTCAAGGATGCTGAGAGCTGCCTTCAGGCAAAATATCATAAACAGGTTTAATGGCGACCCTTTTATTAGAAGCTAATACAAACTTCATTCCCTCATTTGAACCATTCTCAGTTACCAGTGGTGCACCTATAAACCAAGACCAAATTGTGTGTCTTAATCATATACCCGGGACATCCACATTAAAGTTAAGGTTTTTTGCAAATGCTGTTTTACATATTTTAAAACTTGGTGCATTTCACAAATGTACAGTGTCATAATTCACATGTAAAAATGTACTAAGTTTGTTTTGGTGTGAAAAAAGATATTGCAGTCCCTATAACAAAATATTAGTACTATTTGAACATGAAATATATAACCGACAACAGTTACTCCATACTGTTTATGGACTGGGCATTGTATAAAAATATTTTTTAAATGATCTTATTTTTTCAACAAATTTTCGGGAGAAAATACAGACCTCCCTTATTAGAAACAGGGACAACTCCATTTGTTCGAATTTATTTATGTAAAGCCGGTGCAGGTTCCAAGCATGTTTATAAATACATTGATACCCCATTGGTTCCATGTCACTGAAGATTTTGCATTGTCGTCAATTTGACTGCATCTCAACAGATTAGTACATGTGTGCAGGATCTCAGCAGGTTAGTACATGTGTGCAGTTTAGTACATGTGTGTAGGACCTCACTAGGCTAGTACATGTGTGCAGGACTTCAGCAGGTTAGTACATGTGTGCAGGGTCTCACCAGATTAGTACATGTGTGCAGGATCTCACCAGATTAGTACATGTGTGTAGGACCTCAGCAGGCTAGTACATGTGTGTAGGACCTCAGTAGGTTAGTATATGTGTGTAGGACCTCAGTAGGCTAGTACATGTGTGTAGGACCTCAGTAGGGTAGTACATGTGTGTAGGACCTCAGTAGGTTAGTACATGTGTGTAGGACCTCAGTAGGTTAGTACATGTGTGTAGGACCTCAGTAGGTTAGTACATGTGTGTAGGACCTCAGTAGATTAGTACATGTGTGTAGGACCTCAGTAGGTTAGTACATGTGTGTAGGACCTCAGTAGGTTAGTACATGTGTGTAGGACCTCAGTAGGTTAGTACATGTGTGTAGGACCTCAGTAGGTTAGTACATGTGTGTAGGACCTCAGTATGTTAGTACATGTGTGTAGGACCTCAGTAGGTTAGAACATGTGTGTAGGACCTCAGTAGGTTAGAACATGTGTGTAGGACCTCAGTAGGTTAGTACATGTGTGTAGGACCCCAGTAGGTTAGTACATGTGTGTAGGACCTCAGTAGGTTAGTACATGTGTGTAGGACCTCAGTAGATTAGTACATGTGTGTAGGACCCCAGAAGGTTAGTACATATGTGTAGGACCTCAGTAGGTTAGTACATGTGTGTAGGACCCCAGTAGGTTAGTACATGTGTGTAGGACCCCAGTAGGTTAGTATATGTGTGTAGGACCTCAGTCGGTTAGAACATGTGTGTAGGACCTCAGTAGGTTAGTACATGTGTGTAGGACCCCAGTAGGTTAGTACATGTATGTAGGACCTCAGTAGGTTAGTACATGTGTGTAGGACCTCAGTAGATTAGTACATGTGTGTAGGACCCCAGAAGGTTAGTACATGTGTGTAGGACCTCAGTAGGTTAGTACATGTGTGTAGGACCCCAGTAGGTTAGTACATGTGTGTAGGACCCCAGTAGGTTAGTATATGTGTGTAGGACCTCAGTAGGTTAGTACATGTGTGTAGGACCCCAGTAGGTTAGTATATGTGTGTAGGACCTCAGTAGGTTAGTACATGTGTGTAGGACCTCAGTAGGTTAGTACAGGTGTGTAGGACCTCAGTAGATTAGTACATGTGTGTAGGACCTCAGTTGGTTAGTACATGTGTGTAGGACCTCAGTAGGTTAGTACATGTGTGTAGGACCTCAGTAGGTTAGTACATGTTAGTAGGACCTCAGTAGGTTAGTACATGTGTGTAGGACCTCAGTAGGTTAGTACATGTGTGTAGGACCTCAGTAGGTTAGTATATGTGTGTAGGACCTCAGTAGGTTAGTACATGCGTGTAGGACCTCGATAGGTTAATATATTTGCAGGGCCGCAGCAGTGCAGTATGTATGTCAAGAGATTAAGTATTAAGGTATGTGTCAAGGGATTCAGCAGGCGAGTATGTGCATACTGGGACTTAATAATACATAAACACAGGGGTTGTCAGGGACTCAGTAATACATAGATACGGGGGTTGCCAGGGATACAGTGCATGTCGGCCCAACAGCTGCGCCTTTATAAAATATTACAGGGTTGGAAATTTTATTTTTCGTTGCACCCAAACAAAAAGAAATAATGACAAAAATATAACAATGAGATATAACATTATCACATTTTATTCTGAATACACTAAATCTATGTGCATTGTGTTAACGTTGATACTGTGATCTTTTAATGTTCCATCCACTTGTCACATTGTCCATTGCAGGCCACTCACATATCGAGGTTGGGTGCGCAGGACATGCGCATTTGGGTTAATTTCTTTTATAAAATGTCCGGTCGCGGGTCTGCAATGTAGAGTTAAATATTTAAAGAAACACTTGTAAAAAGTCTTTTTAAATTGTTTTCAAAAATATTGAACTATATTGCGTTTATCATTCTTGTGTCAAAGTTTTATTTTTAAAAAGAATTTAGAAGAAATGAAAACATTTTTTAGTACTGAGTACTATGAGTAGGTGAAATAAGTGATACATCAGCCAATAATGTGTGTAACTCATACTCACTCCAGTGCATTAGGAATTACATCTCTGTCTGTAAACCAAAGAAGTGATAAGTATAACCTTGGAGTAATTACTCCAAGGTATAACTAAAGAACTGCTGCGAAAAAAAGTTTGAAAACTTATCATATAAACGGAAAACAAGTAAGCGACTTAATTAATCTTCTTAACACTAGCACTCATTTATATTTCTCAAGATCTTTCTACTTTTTTCAGTAGTCCTGTGAGACATGCCGATACAAAGCTGATGTAAAGTTCAGATGAGTACCAACTTTTGGCCCCGGGCTATTGGCCATATTAACAACTGATGATTGACATCCGTTCTCATTATTACAGATTTTCAGAAAATGCTGTCCATTTTTATGAAATATTTAAATTGATGGTTTTCCTAATCTTATTATTTTGTCATGGTGCTATAAAGTAGAATAGGGCATGGTGCATGGTACATAGTGCATTGGGCATGGAACATGGGGCATGGTGCATGAAGCATGGGGCATGAAGCATGGAGCCTGGAGCCTGGAGCCTGGTGCATGGGCATGGTGCATAGGGCATGGAGCATGATGTATGGTGCATGGGGCATGGTGCAAGGAGCATGGTGCATGGGACATGGTGCAAGGGGCATGGTGCATGGGGCATGGTGCATGGGACATGGTGCAAGGGGCATGGTGCATGGGGTATGGTGCATGGGGTATGGTGCATGGTGCATTGGGCATGGTGCAAGGGGCATGGGGCATGGTGCAAGGGGCATGGAGCATGGGGTATGGTGCATGGGGCATGGTGCAAGAAGCATGGTGCATGGGGCATGGGGCATGGTGCAAGGGGCATGGGGCATGGGTATATGCATGGTGCATTGGGTATGGATCATGGAGCATGGTGCATGGTGCATGGTGCAAGGGGCATGGTGCATGGGACGTATTGGATACAATTATGACATGGGTAGCCAAGCTGACAAAGAGAAATATTGAGAAATAAATGAAAGGGAAAGAGAGAAAGCTAGATTAGTATAAACCTACCTTCAAAGAAATATTCATTATTTTGTAGCCACTCATCGACTTGTTGGATCTGACGCCGACCGAACACCGGTGCATCCATCTGTCTGCGGGCGTGCAACTGGGCCGTGTCTTCTGCCAGCTCCACCAGCAAGTGCCTCAGATATCTTTTAATTTCAAACCTCCATTGTGTCAGTCTAATGTTTGTGGTTCTTTCTCTTGAACAGATGTGAATTTTATTCCACAGTGGCACCAATAAAAGTACTAGGTTTATTACAGAAGCAATCATGCCCTCTAAAGTATCAGATATGATGTTTTCCTCAGGCAAGAAGGCCGTTAAGGTGAAAACCAAGAGGAAACCATAAATGTAGAGTAATACTATTCTAAAAATAGCAGAGCCTATGGTTCCTATCTTTCCCACCAAATGATCGGAAATATCAAGAAAATGATCCAGGAGAATTCTGGGTTTCCTCGATCTGAGAAACACGGCTCTGACACGAATTAATCTTTTGCGCGACATCTTCTCCAGTTTGACACCCCCAACTTGTTCAACTTCCGGTTCCTTCTTCCGTTTTTCCTCGTCCTTCAGGTGCTTGTAATAGTCTTCAAATGTGTGCGCTATTATGAAGTTGTTTCCACTGTGGAGATATTCCTCAAAAAGAATATTCTTGATATCATTATACGGTGTTTTGATGCCCTCATATGTATCGTAGGTATAATATAATAGCATTATGAATGTGACAAACCAAGGTAGGAGTTTAGCTGAGTTATAAGATATCGCTATTGCAACATACATGAAAACGTTACACAGGCTATATGACACACCGGCCATCATGAAGAAAGTTATGGCCATATGCAGCACAGTCAACAGCAGAGCTAAGCACACAGCGTTGGCAGAACTCTTGCGCAGTTTACTTTTCAGCTTCCGCCAACCTTGTCCTGATTCGGCACTGAGATATTTCGCAGGAGCCTTCATTGGTTTCTCTCTAAAGCCAAAACAAAACACTAAACTTACAATGAAGTCTATAAGAAAATTAATTTCCACCCCAGTAAGGACGATAATGGAGTATATTTTAGCCCAGGAGTCCTTCTCGGTTGTCCACCATGATATTGGAATATCTCTCAGATTGAATGCCACCTCATCTCCTGTCTCCATCAGCGACATCTGAGATGAATTCTTCTCATAATAATGAGGTATAAAATAAAAAGCCACAATATTCACCAAAAATGTTAAAAGCAATATTTTGAAAATGGGTATGATTCTACTGGATCTGTGAGTGCCGCCCAGGGTGAGCCAGAGTTCTTTCTGAGACAGGGAAGTGTTTCCACCAATAAGTTCCTCATCACTCAGCTGTACCCATTGCTGTGCCTCTCCGTTACTGGCACGCATTATGAAGGCATGGTAGCAATTGTTACCAAAACCAAAATATTTTCCCAGCCAATCCCACGACCTGCCTTTCAGGGCAAGATGAAGAAGAGCAAAGCGTTGCCATCCGAAGTATCTTAGGTAGACAAACACGGCTAGAAGTATGGAAAAGGCCAGTGGGATATTTTTCTGGAAGACGACATTGTCGTCAAGTATTCTATCGCACGTGGTTCCGGTTGTGGCGCTATTTGCGAGGTCCGTGGAGGAGCAGCACTTCATACCGACGCCTATCTGATCCTTGCCAGTGAGCGTGGCATGGGTATAGGCCATCCTGCATATGTGGGAAGACTTGCTTATCTCAGTCTTGCTTAGTGCACTTTTTAGGTAGGCAACAAACACTTTATCTCTGCACTTTCCAGGCAGTTTTATGACGCATTTTGGTCCATTTCCTGGTGAGAATTTCACTTTGATGTCTTTTTCTCTGAGAGTCAGAAGACCCAATGACACCCATCTGTAATCATAGGGCGTTTGTAGAATGACTTTGGCTCTTGCCCCTACCCAAGCCCACGATTGGGGGTCAAATGTGTCATCCTGTCCTCTGGTCCTCATGGCAACAGATGGGTCACCACCTGGAAAGGTGAAGGTCAGCCTTACAAGGTCATAGACAGGGTCAGTTATGATGTGACTGACCTCATTCTGAAGGTCAGGTAGATCCTGGATGACCAGAGATGGGCAGGTGGTGAGGTCACAAGGTCCACTGTCCTCAGCCCATGCATGTCCCACCATATGGGAAATGGATAAAACAAAGACAATTATTGGATATCCTGACATCACTTTCCTTTCGTTTGGTATGGATAACCTGTAAGAGATAATTTAATTAAAATCATATTAATGAAATCTGAATAGAGTTATATTATTTAATAGCGTTTGGGGGAACCTCTTATTCGATATATCATTGAAGATATATATAGCTAGTCTTTTCATTACCTCTGCCGTCATTGCCGCTGTATTTGATGTTATTAGAAATTTGGAACTCCCCAAGTTATAAATACTCGTTTATACACCAAAATGTCATCCAATCCAAATTGACCTACACCAGGTTGTAACTCAGGATCAGGTGTCTGACCCATAAACTGACCAAACATTACAGTTGCCAGTAGACTCTATTTCAATAGCCACTTATTCACCAATCAATTTATTTTTTTAATAGTAATTACTTGAGGCCATATCGAATCGACATGTAATTATGTGGACAAGGAAGTTTTGAATGCTTCAGAGATGACTAACTATGGATAAATAATGGTTTTCTCAAATCTTGCAGAAGTTGCAATAATGTATTCCATGACCTCGCCGCCATTTCTGAGTTACAGCTTGTAGTTGAAATTTCCAGAATGTCATGAATATTCATTACCGTTGTGGTAATAACTTTACCAGAGTGTAAAATATGCTTCCATTATGCAAGGTTGAACTCACCTGAACTCCTGTGATGGAAATGTCTTGACAATCAGAGGTCAACAGTCCAATCCTCTGAGCAAACTGAATAGATTAATACATTGCAAATACCAGATACTTGAATGGAACCATCAGGCGAATTTGAACAGATTAACACTTTCATATATATGACGTATATCTTAATGTAAATATGGTTATTTCCGTGAGATGGCAATCACACTCTGAATGGTTCGTGTACTATTCATTGGAGCAGCTTTCACTAAATTAGCTCAGCAAAGATATTGGTGAGCAATGAATAATTTAAACCTGGCCTAGATGAGGAATACAAACTGGCTCTGCCTACCACATTCCTATTGTTCTCCCCGCCAAAGTCGGTTTGATATCATGACCTTGAAAATTACCAGCCTTTATTAGAAATATGGTCGTGAAAAAGTGTTCCTCTTTTATTAAAGGTGTCTGGCTGATATCGATCGATTAATGAATTGAATTGTAATTCTTTCGATTGCAAAATGAAACATAATTTTGATGAATCGTTTTGCAGAATATTGATTTCTTACAGGCAACAGAATCTCGCAAGATTTACTTCACAACATTTCTAAGGGAATTTATGGAGAGATCTGACTTTAAAATACCAAATCACGTATCAACTGGATTATCAAGTTATACTGTTTCCAAGTGAATAAAAATGAAATATGTTAAATTGTGCCATGTTGCCGCTCATCTACAGCTCATGTGTCTGGTAACTGTGCTCTACAGCTTATGTGTCTGGTAACTGTGCTCTGCAGCTTATGTGTCTGGTAACTGTGCTCTACAGCTTATGTGTCTGGTAACTGTGCTCTACAGCTTATGTGTCTGGTAACTGTGCTCTAAAGCTTATGTGTCTGGTAACTGTGCTCTACAGCTTATGTGTCTGGTAACTGTGCTCTACAGCTTATGTGTCTGGTAACTGTGCTCTACAGCTTTTGTGTCTGGTAACTGTGCTCTAAAGCTTATGTGTCTGGTAACTGTGCTCTACAGCTCATGTGTCTGGTAACTGTGCTCTACAGCTTATGTGTCTGGTAACTGTGCTCTACAGCTTATGTGTCTGGTAACTGTGCTCTACAGCTTATGTGTCTGGTAACTGTGCTCTAAAGCTTATGTGTCTGGTAACTGTGCTCTACAGCTTATGTGTCTGGTAACTGTGCTCTACAGCTTAGGTGTCTGGTAACTGTGCTCTACAGCTTATGTGTCTGGTAACTGTGATGTTAGCAACTTGTGCAGTAAATTGGCGGTTTTTTCTATTCATATTGTAATGATATTCAATGTTGACCATGGAACATGTCAATACTTCTTTATTAGAAGTAAATAAAGTGGTGAGAATTTATATTCTTATAAAAACACAATCCCCTTTAATTCTAGTTGAATTAGACCTGATGTGGTCCAATTGTGCTGAAGAAAATATACACCAAAATCAAAAATGTTTGGTATAGAATATTTTCCATATAGAATATAGAATATTTTCCCTATTTTCCAAGTAAGGTTACCTTTGATTCAATGTGCCCAGTGACGTCTCCTGTGCATGACTTTGCAATTAAACAATAAACATGGTGTGAAGTCGTAGCTTGATTACATTGTCGGAAAGGCTTTTTATTGTATCTTAAATATTTGGACTTGTAAAATGAACTCATGTAATTATTGCTGTAGATTTTACAGTAATAAGATTTTTTCATGATTTGCACTATACATAGCTGTGCAGCATTATATACTGTTGTTTTAGATACAGTATAAATTTCTGTAAAATACAGCAAAAGATCTTTTACATTGCTTTTTACAGTGTAGACAAACCTTTTGACGTGTTATTTCTCAGAGGTGTTATGCACTCTAACTGCAGGAATATACCTTTTTTCTATGATTCGATTTACTTGAAATAATTATTACAACCATATTCTAAAGGAAATATATCTCGTCAATAAACAACCTTTCATTTTGGGCTTCAAGTTTTCCCAAATTAATATGTTTGTTTTTTAAAAAAGAAAAGACATTGCTTACTTTTACTGCACTTGCGAATTGATTTATTCAACAGAATACAGATTCACATTGATGGAAAATCCTTCACATTTATGCATTTTGAGGTGGGGCTCCATTTGGTGCTTTCAATTTTCTCAGAAATATCTACAACTTGCAGTTCATTGATTTATCCCATCCTCGTTGACAATAATAAATCAAAGTTTTTGGGAAAAAATGTAAATATATATATGGCAAGCCATTTAGTTTGATTTTACTATCATCCTGCCCATAACGTTAATTTCGGTGATTTAACGAGACAGTTACAAAAGTTTGATTTAAGATGATAAACAGGCCAATTTATGCCTCAGGTATGAGAGCACATCACAGATTGGTATGACTAGAAACTATATCACAGTTTGGATTACGTGGATCACACAAAGGTTAGTACTTAGTTAAGTATTACATACATCATAAGTAATCTATATCCAAACAATTTACAAAAACCTTGCTTCTCTTTATATAAGTGTCGTTGTGTACACGAGACTACATGTAAATGATGTGTGCATTTTTTTCTTTTTACATATTTGCTGAAAAAAAAACATTTTTTATATAAAATATAAGCAAAAATCTAGTGACAATGAGGTGAGAGACACTGAATTATGATATTCAGATATTCCTATATCTCTAAAACTAGGCTTATAGCTGAAACAATATTGATATCAGGCTGGGGTAGATTTTGGGTTAGTAAAGGAATTGGCGGTGCAGAACATGTTAAATAATAGTATTTAACAACTCAACTGGTACATTCAGTAATCATGCATTAGATGCACATGAGACACGGAAGAATTGACATAGCCAAGGCTTAACATTGTAAACACTCTCTTAGCTTTACACATTCCGAATAGATTGCCAACATTTCCAGTCTTCTTCAATATCTGTGCAACCCACCGATATATTTCACCCTTGACAACCTTATCTTCGCATTTTAAAATGACCCAGCAGCAAGTGAAACTCTCGACCCATCTGTCTGAATGTCTTCGTCACGACATTATTTCCATTTATCACATATTCAATTTTTCATTTTGGGTGTAGTCACTTTAACATGACAGAAAAGTTTTCAGTTTGATTTCTCTGAAAGACACATGAAGCCACTTGTCCCGACAGAGGGCGGGAGTGGGCAAGGTGATCTCAGAACCAGCCTAAGGTGCAGTGGCCGAGGAATTCCCATTAGGGGGCGCTGTGGATATTATGTCCTCTTCATTGCTTTGTTTATCCGAACTGGCCAATCGTTGCCGAAGAAACTCCTCAACTGCAATCAATGCATAATATATATCCATGATTGACAATATTCTCTAATGATAACAGAAATCAATTGTACAAGATAAACATTTTTCTTTTCATTTTTGATATTCATTTCAATATTATAAATATTTCACAATACAATTAAATATAGATGAGGATATAATATAGAAATAAGGGGAATAATTTGTGTTAGACACAGGGCAGGTTATAACATTAACCCATGCCGAGAGCGACAAGGAACAATTTACTCTAAAGTATAGAGTATAAATAAAATATAGAGTATAAATACAGTATAGATAAAGAATAAAGTACAGAGTACAAATAAATTATAGAGAATAAAAAGTACAGAGTATAGATAAAGTACAAATAATGAATAAAGTATAAGTAGAGTATATGTAGAGTATAGGTAATGTATAGATTATAAACAAGGCATAGATTATGTAAAGCTTTTCAAACCTTTCTTTTTCTCCTTGGGTTGAACAAGGAAGGCAGTGCTGACATCTCGCCTGCAGTTCTCGCAAGTTCTCGTGTTGACGTTCTGAAGCTCTTTGGGGGTATGCCATTCTCCCATGAAGGACAGCGCGTGGCAATGCGGACATTCCATATTTCTCTCAACTTTTCCACCTGACAAGTCATAAATCATAAAAAGGTTAGTCATTATCGAGATCTGGATGTATTAAACTGACATTTCTCTTTCACCACGAGGAACTGGATACATAGTGACAATTGCAAGTGGTTTTGCAACTTTTCATGTTATTAATCCTTTATGATTATTAAGCCTCTGAAAGTGTGGTTCAGACAGACCAGATGCTAATATTCCACTCCTTATACTAATACCAATATTTAACATTACACAAGTCTAATAAATATTGATGATTTGATACTTATGAAAGCTTTAAGTAAAAGTATCAAAGAATCTACTTTCGGGGATGGATTAGGCCAAGATCCACCAAATGATAATCGTAGAAAATGTACGACCTATTTTGATAATCACAAGTTGTTTATGAGTAAGTTTCCCTGTTTTGTCACAAGAATGAATGATATACTTCAAACTGTTTTTGGTTTTTTTTTACATATGTGTAGCCAATTGTTTTATGAACACAAGTCTCTGCACTCTAATTAACATCAATTAATTTGAGTACAACACAACATCTCAAATGTGGCCAACATCTCGTGTGTAAGTTTCTGTAAGTTGTTCAGTATTGTTCAGTGTTGTTCAGTATTGTTGAGCACAAAATAGAATCAGTAGGAATATTCATCTATTGTTACCAATCAATGAATGCACAGCCTGATTTTAATGAAGAGTCATGGCTTGCGTCCAATCTCGGCGCACTTCTTCATCTGTGACGGCAGGGACTGGAGGGATTTCAAGCACACATTCAAATATAGCCTTTTGGATAATTCTTGATTTTTTTTCTTTCGACAATCAACATGCTTTTCAATCAAGCTATATCAGTCTGACCTATTTAATCCAGATTTAACAGCGCAAAAATAGTATTCAGCTGAGCTCCACACTTGGAATGTATTGAATGGGTGAATTGGCGGTTCAGCATATGTCACAATGTGCTCGGGCGCGGCACAATGATAGCCTTGTGTTCGTGAACAAACTGGTAAACTGGATAATACGTTATAATTGTTCTTCAAATTTTCAATTAAGCCAGGACAGACACTAATATAAAGTTAATTGGTTCCACCCCTCTCCCTCGCCGTGCACTGCATTCAGTAAAGTCTAGTATAATAATTTTCAAGAGAAATTGTTTTTGTTATTTTTATCAGAACCTTTAATGTTGTGTACCTTCCGTGCAAGACATATACACACACACACACACAACATGCTGCTCAACAGATTGATCTTAAAGTTTTAAATCAAAATTCTCATGATACATTAAGATAATGGTACTTTCATGGACACTTTTGGTCAAATCATAGAGACCCCACGCATAGCAGAATCTAATTGGCCAGGGAGAGCCATCTGAAATGTCAACCGCCTGAAATGGAGCGCCGTGTTGGGGACGTGAAATCTGACTATCATCTCACACGTGTCCCTGGAGTGGATTAAAACAAATCTTTTGGCATTTGTATAATAGGTAAATAAAAGTTACGGCAAATATGTTTATGTTCCAAACCAAACATCGCCTGCTTTACTTGTTCACTGTAATATCAAATCGCTGCAAGCGTTTTATTTGTCTAAAAGATATGTGATTTAATCCCTCGGTGGAGGTCTACGTTATTCAATCATCTGCCATACACACAAGAAAAATGACCAAATTACATATATAAATATATATATATATATATTTATATATGTAATTTGGTCATTTGGTCATCCTTTAGGTTTAGCTTTCACCTTGTCCAAATTAAAGCATCAAATTAGATAGTATGCGTTCATTTTAAGCGTAGATATTAAGTATATTATATATTAACTATAAATTAACTATCAGTGTATGATTAACAAAAAATATCTATTCTTGATAGCATCAATAATTTGAAAACTAATTACCTGCAAACATAGCACATAGAGTGTCCACATCCTTGAGATAGGGTAGCAGCACGGTCCATAGGTTCTCTATTTCCGATTCCTCACTGGAGATCTCGTGTCTGAGCTCTGTCCTGATACAGGTGCTGCCATCTTCATGTGCGATTCTGAGGATATATACCCTGCACATGGGAATCTCGGTGTGCCTGGCGTACAGCCCACCCCTCCAGTGGAACAGTGTGTCCAGGTTATGCCGTGTGGCTGCTCGCGTGCACAAAGTCTCAAAGAACCCGGCTGGAATATGAGTCGGGAAGCGAAAATTGGCCACCAGTGTCGGGAAAGCTACGAATCTCTCGTATTCCTCCTTAAATGCCTTTGGGAGAGATGTTTCTCTCAACCAAGGAACCAAGATCCTTGTGAATTTTGAGGGTACTAGTGAGTTGCTGTTTTTGATAGAAGATACTTCTGACCTGGTGTCGTCGTATATAGAGTTGGACACGTCCTCCTCGACTCGGCTCTCGTCGTCCTCGGCAAACTCTCGCCGCATTCCCCGAGACAAGACTCGTATCCACCCGTCCTTAGAAGGTCGGTCCACCACATAACCTATTTCAAAGTGTTGAACGATAAATCGTATCACCTCCAGAAAAGATTTATTCAATTCTGGAGGGATCTGTGTATGCCACATAAATTTAATCAAGTCTCTGTGTAGTATCCCGTCTGTTTTGTATTCTTCCCTCATCTGTTCAAACTTGGGCAGGGTCACACCATACTGTTTGAGAGTGTCTTCTTGAGTGGTCACGTCTATGTGCTGTATATCTCTTCTAAATAAAGCCTTGACAAGGTCCATGAGCCAGGTTGGTCTGAGAATGACCCAGTCCCTAAGTGTTGGGTGATTATGAAACCAAATAACCCTGCCAACTTCATGCAAATATTTGGTTATCTGTTCTATGAGGTGTTTCATACCAAAACGCTTCGTGATTTCCCCGACAAAGTTCTCCCACAAGATCATTGGTAGCTGCATCCCATAGCCTTTCTCATCGACATAGTTCTCCACTTCAGTCCATAAACTGGGAATAGCTCTGAAATATAGAGTGAATCATTTAAACCCCATAACATTTTATTTTTCTTTGAGATTTTTACTCGGCACGGTTAAATACATATTTAAAAGTCATTTTTCATCTGGCAGTTCATTTTGACAAAAGATAAACGTTCTTAAGTTATGAATTTTAAACGCCTGTATTTTTCAAGGTCATGTTATCTCATACTTCATCCATGCTAACATTGTTTCAAAAATATTGCCTGAAATACATCTCATAAGGGTTATTTTTTTTAATATTACCCATTTCCTTTTACATCTGATAATACAAGGTTTTTTTAGCATTTTTTCACATTTCTACATTTAAAAGCCAGGTAAAACAAATAAAGGTAAATCATATTATTTAATATTCTTCCAAGTATTTCTACACACGAGATTGAATAGAGGTTTTTAAGGACCCACCTATTCCAACGATACTTTTCTGAATAGCACTATGAACATACATTGTCTGGTATCAGCCCTATATAAAATGTATCATCATTATCTACCTGCTAGTATACACAAAGAATGTAGAGATTTCCCATTTGATGCACACATACCTCATGATATTGGGGAATATCTTCTTGTTGTTGGACATGGAGATGATGGCTTCCTGGAGGTCAGGAAGCCCAGCAATGTTGGCTGCACTGAAGCCAATCACCTTCTCATAGACATTGCTCTCAATCTTCAGAAGACTGATGTAGGCCTTGAGCTGTTCAGAGAATGCCGATGATATATGCGGCCTACTTTCTATTGATCTGATTTCTTGCTCTATTGTCATTATGTGGTTTTTCATGTGCGCACTTATTTTCATTGAAACATCTTGGCAAACTTCTGTTATTTGTTTTTTCCTCATTTTGTCAGTGTGGGTACCAACAGGCAGAATTATTAGTTTATTGTTTTTGGCGATGATCCAATCAATCCAACGTCCTATCACGTTTTCAAAGTCATCAGGCTTATATTCTGACATATTAAAAACCAGCAATGTCAAGGCCGGTTGTTGAAGAAAGAAATAATGAGGGAACATGTATTCTGGATTACCGGAGAAGTCCCATATTGTGAGTGGAAGCTGTCTTGTGTTGGCGCCTTCTCCATCAAGGTCTAGAGCAGTCTCATAGAGATCTGTACCCACCGTTCTGTCTTCCTCATCACACAGCCTAGCCTGCATGTCCACTAGAGACTGTATGAGGCTGGTCTTGCCGCACCTATACTGCCCTACCACTAACATCTTCAGACCCTGGTACACCTTCATCTCGGCTTTAGCTTCCTGGAAGTACTGGATGATAGACCGCATTCCACATTCACATATATCAGGTGGGGGATTCGTCAAGGGATTGTCATCTAGGCACAACTCTTGGTCTGTCCTCCAATTCATTTTCTTTATTGTCTTTCCAGGGATTGTCTTGATTTTGTTCTTGGACAGATCTAACCTGAAAAAGTTAAGCTTGTGTAATATATCTTTATACTGCATATGTGGGTTACAACTTTATCAATAAAAAATATCTCAGTTATGATGAAAATAATTTTGTGCAAGAACTGAAATTCATTAGGGAATATTGTCTCAAATTTCTAAGTGAACTATATCTGCATTTATTTATTATGTCAAAAATATATATGCATTACTTGGTTTTGAACATTGCACACATTCCTTTGATACAGTACTTTATATTTATATCAATAAGATTTAAGACCTCCAAAATACCTAGACTTGAATAACTTACTTGTCAGTCATCAGGAGAAGATGTTCTGGAAACTTGGAGATGACATTTCCTGACAGGTCTATGGTTGAAAGTCTGTTTCGTTGTTTACCTTTGACAACAATAGTTGGCAGTCTTGCTATGTGATTGTTACTGGCGTTGAGTGCCTCTAACTTTGGCAATGTGAACACCTCTGCAGGCAGATAACTTAAATGATTATCTGCTATATCCAGATGTGTCATATGTCTTAAGAGACGTATATCCCCAGTGATTTCCTTTAGTTTGTTTCTGGATAAATGTAAAATTTCCAGCTTTTTCATCTGCATGAGCAAGTCTCTAGTTAATGTCTCGATCTCGTTATCATCGAGAACCAACATCGTTAACTTCTTTAACTTTTCTATGCCTTCCACCGATGCCAGTTTATTGTTCGCTAATTTCAGTCTTGATAGATTTTTTAATCTACTTATACTTTTCGGCAAATGTGTGATGTTATTATGATGAGCTTCAAATTCATGCATTTTCAATAAATATTTCATATTTGAGGGAAAACTTTCATTGCTCAAAAGATTAGAGCTGACATCAAATCTTTCTAACTCTTTAAGTTCTTCGGTAATTTCGTGGGGGATCTCGGTGAGTTTCAGCCCACTCATGTCCAGTCTTTTGAGGGAATGGGCGGCCATCATAATGTTGAGGATGGTTTCTTCACTCATCTCAATCACTCTCATCCCTACGGTTCGCTCTCTTCTTGCCGAGGGTAGTCTTTCTGGTATGAGATGGCGGCTGGATTCATACCCCACCTGAACCAAGGGGTTGGATATGGAGGGATATGCGACATTGCTGCTAGGGACGCCGGATCCTGACAGCTGAGCAGACGACTTTGTCTTTGTGAGGGTTCGTCGTGGCCGGGACGCCATGACCGTCGCCATCATTAGTTTTTTGAGACCAATTGTTATAGGTTTGGCTTTGAACTTTTTCTCTCAAGGTATAGCTTGGTCATCCTAATTGAGGTATATTCTACAAGTATGTGCTGGAAACTTTGTCGACCTGAAATGAAATACAATAGAAATAGAGTTATCTTTTTGCCTCAAACTAACAACATATTACATACCTTTCATACATCATTTTGAAAATGTTGATACCTTCTATCCTGTGTTTGGCAATTACTGTTCAGAGGGGTGCACATGGTAAGTGGAAGAGCGTAAAATCATTAAAGATCTGGATATTGATCCGCATCGATCCACACTGTTACTCCTCTAATAATATTATAAAACATCAATTTATGAAAGTTGCTATAAAATGGATAATTTATCCATATAAAGTGTTTTTAGATCATGGACTATGGACTGTCTTACAATGTCTAGCTTGTTACCAACAGCTATAATGATCTTCTTAAATAACATGTAACAACTTGGCATTAGTTGACATTAATTTTTTCAGTTACAAATGCACTTAGGAGAATTACCTCAATGGAGTTATTACTTTCCTTTGGCGCTCAATAATATGCACCGCATTTATTTAATATATTTTATTATATTGGAAACATGAAAGGTTTTTCTTCGAAGCTCTGAAATACTTAGTCATGAATGCATTTTTAACAAACTGAAAGCGGATAAAATGGTAAATCGATATAACACCTTTAAATAAATACAACATTACATTATTGTGACAAGCCCAGGTCGACCTCCTCTTGCTGATAAAGAAAAGCTTCAAGTACTTTCCAAGTGCCCGATATTAGAAATACAGGTCCTTCATAACCCTCCTTAGTCTTCCACCTCGATCACGTGTAATATTAATGATTTATTGCCCATACAGAGTGTTTTCCCACCGCAGCTATACCTCACCATGCAGCTAATCTACCGTTTATGCTGTTTTCCAAGAATGATTAGTGTTCATTTCCACGTGCATTGCATATGTGATAAGACTGAATCCTGATGTCTTATTAATTGTCCCAAAATACGTACTTAATATACTGATGATGTATAAATTATGTTATCACAAAACAAGTATTTTGTTCGTTTCTAAGACGCATCGGTTACCCAAATGACCGGTTTATCAAAAAGATTTGTCTTCATTCATTCTTGATTAAAGGGAAATACCCCAGTCATATTTCAAGATAGCGGGGCATTGTATATTACTTTATATGACAATATAATAAGAATAATCAATTCTTGCTGGGCCACAAAGAAGTCTATCTCTTAGCATCGCCTTCAGTTTGGTTTTTAAAAGTACATCTGACAGTACTATATCAGATTCCTATTGTTTCCTATGTAGCAAATCCAATATTTCAAATAACATACCCCTTATCATAAGAGAGACTTTCGAATGAGTAGTATCATTTTGAAATGCAAATGTAATTCGTTCCGTGTCTCCGTATCATATCTTCTAATTTAAGCATATTGAGTTTCACAAAATATTAAGAGCGTTACAGCGGGTAATGAAGATATGGACGGGTAAAGTGAGCACGTAAGTGAGCATGGAGGTAAGCATGTAAGTGAGCTTGTAAGGGGAGCATGCAATAACTTAATGGGGTAGGCTGTAGCTGCACTTATGTGAGTATTCCTTCACTGTCCAGAGAAGAAAGGGTCCGAGCACATATAAATAGTTTTGTTGCACCCAAAATGAAGCGTTTATGTGAATCCTTTGATACTAAGATAACGATCTCCTTTATATCCTTTGTATCACAGGAAGGTCTCGAGATCTATCTGAATCATTTGTAAAAGGTGTGAAGCCGTCAAAGCCTGATTTCCTGGTTTAGAGTACTTCTCATGGCTATTGGATATTGCATGTAAGCAAATTATCAGCTGACCACCCAGATTGTATGTAGGAACAAACTCGCTTCTAAACTGGAAGAGTGCAGTATGATAAAGACAAATTTTCTTTTGCATATCTGACTTAATGCTTTCATTTAATCATATTTTCATGCAATTTTTCTTACCTGATATGTTTATATCCTAAACTTTGTGATCAAATGTTAGTACCCATCATGACGGTGATGATGATTACCCCAACATAAATTTCTGTGCCAGTTGAAAGAAATGAGTCCAACTAAAATCCATATCATCCATTGAACACTTTGTCAAAAAAAACTTTGCTCGGCTGACCAGTAATCTAGTACAAACACCTGCTTAGTAAAAGCGTACCATAAGATTGGGACATTGAAGTTATTTTGCTTTCAGAGGCCTGTTTGTCCATTAGCATCGGTCTATTGTTACAGGCCTAACACCCTTACGTACCACAACAATGGTCAAATGGGTACAACATAGTGCTTGGCACTTTGAGCAAAACAAAATAATCTTGGACTTTTCAATTATATCAGTCCCTACCACCAAAGCGATGAGGGTGCAAACAGAATCGGTTGCACGTCATCAGTATTCATAAAAATCTGGCTGTAAACTGATTGGAAGGGAATAAATGCTAATTGCAATAGATTCTGATTTGTTCTGAAAACTGTACTGATTGATCAGTTTATGTGTTACACACATTACAATTTATGACCTGATGTTCGTCAATTCAGATTTGATGATATTTTTGTGAGCAAGGACAATATTTATAACTTTGGGAAATCCAAATTTCGAATGGTATCAAACATAGGGCAATAGTTGCAGAGGTAGTAATTGAATACTTCCTTTGTAATACAGAGCATGAGAATCAGGAACCCTGCTTAAATCACGGTTTCATGACCACATATCATTTAGACATAGCCCTAATCTCAATAAGACTGCCTGTGATCTCTGTGACCTTATGAAAGCTTTAACTGTGTTCATATTTGCTTTCCTTCTCAGTGCAACAAGTACGTCACAATTAATTGATCAAACCCGAAGATTAGCGTGTTCGATTTAACGAGAAAGCTATTTATAACGAAAGTATCATCAAACAGGTCCGGCGTATCTATCTGCAGAAAGCAATGGTGTCAGAACTGTACCCAGGCATAAGGCATGTGAGGGTTTCTGAGAGTCATCGCCCTCCCCAGATGGACAATATTTCCCCTTACCTTTCTACATAGCGAATCTTTGCGTCATTCGAAGTGTTTGTCAAGTCATTCATATACTATCAAAATATCCACCCCCAACTTCACAGTTTAAATTACAATGAAATGATTTCTCAATGTAACTTAAGCTGTAAATAAAATTAATATTTGCATTTAGCATGCCCTGAGATTAACCCCATGTGCTAACAATTACCTGAGTATACAGGATCTACCTGTATGTTTATACCTCCGCAACAGCCAAACACTGCAACACATTCCTCAATGCATTAATCAAACACACCAACGTGAAAATGTTCCCAGGCATTAAGATTCCATTCAATAGTTTGTGCTATACGTCAAGGGTTGTATTAAATGAAGGGCAGCCTGCTATTTATATTCATATACTAGTTATTAATACATTTGGAAGTTCAATTGTTGGGTATTGATAAGCTTATATCTTGGTATTGATAAGTTTATATAAATATATACATATATTTATATATTTACATATATATTTATATAAAGGAGGTAAAAATGAGGTAATACGATTAGAGGTAAAAATGAGGTAATACGATAAGACTTTTGAATTACGTTGGCAACTGGCTTATTTAAATCGTTTCAAGAAAAGAGATTACGGTTCACGCCCTAACATGTAATAGTTCAAGCATTTGTCATCGAACTCACGATGACCATTGTTTTCGTGCTTTCACAGCTTGGCTTCCGCGATAAAAAAATGTTGGCCACAACACGATATGTGAGAATGCACTCGCGACAGTGTCCCGTTCAGCTTGTTAATCATACGCTGGTTCCATTCAAAGTTTGGTATTTTCTTTCAATCTAAATACACGTCGTGTCATACAAGCCTTCGAAGTTTGTCTTCATATTTCATATATTTTTGGAAGACCTCGATTGTTAATGACTGTTGAGTTACGTCGATTCTGTTGCATCATTACATTATACTTCCAATGCCACATATTTTCAAAAACAAATATGTGCAATGGTTTTACCGAACTCAAATCAAAGTAAAGGTATTAATGCATGCATAAAGATTAATTAAATCAACTGCAATAAAAAGTTTTAATCTGATATATATCCGATTTTTTAAAATCACAAACGCACTCATACAATAATTGTGTGAATGGCGTGCAAGCAAACAACAGTACGAGTCAGATACTCAGCGCAATGACAGTCTATATCTGTTCGATGTAAATTTGTGATGTACCTGATACAATGCTCAGTAGTAGTGTCATGTATGGTGACGTTGTTCATCTCTGAGGGGGGTCCGTATCGATTTCAGCGAGCACTTGATCTATGTCATGTACTTACCAAATCTTGCAGCTTGCATTATACGAGAGACGGAGCAAATATATCGTACCTTCACAAAATATGTTTAACATTATAAAAAAGTTATGTCACCTTTTGGACTCCAAAGCATAATATTTGATTATCAAATTTATCTGGTTTGCCAATACTGAACAAATATTTAATAACAAAAACAAATATGAAAATGTTTGTCATCATATAATCAATACTCAATACGTCTTTCTTTCCTAGATAGATAAATATCTTATGTTTTTTTTTGTACAATTAGAGTGGGTCGGTTGAATTTATATGGTTGAAATTTGGCTAATTTTTCCTGTCAATAAGTTTGCATATATATATATATATATATATATATATGTATATATATATATATGTGTGTGTATGTGTGCATATTCCTTGGAATGGTCTCTTGCTCTTCCAAGGAATATGAATATAAAATGCCTTCGCAGCCACATATCTTTGGCAGGAAAGTAATTGGTGTTACATGCATGTGGCATTGATCACATAAAAAGTACCACACGGTATAATGACTGTACGCCGATAAGGCACAGCACAGCTGGGTCTACCAACTTAATGTAAAAAACATCTATCAAATCAGAATCCGAAGCTTATTCCAGCCAAGGTACAACTGGTGGCATTGTTTATTAATTGGATTTCTGTCGATGTAAGGAAGTAAAATAGTCTGGTCACGTCCTCCTATACATGATACTCTTCAAGAAAACTAGGTGAATATACAAAGGCTGAACTTTGGCAACTCATGAAATATTCTATTTTGATTTTGATATTATTCATGATTAATATTCACGGGTCAAGTTGTATACTCTGTTAGAGTACACATCATATACTTTTTGATTGCTTGGGTAATCAACGAATCAACGAGTTATCTGTTCTATGGGATATAGTTAAAATACCACTGACTCGCATCCTGATTATGAGATTCGGTCAAATGTGTAGTCATTGCAATCAATTTGTTTTGTGTGTTTGTTTGGGACTTTCAGCATTATTTCAGTCATTTCATATTAAGACCAAATTGTAGCAGATAAAGTTCCGTCTCACTGAATTGTCATGTCGCTGTAACTGGGTGGATCGTCATATCGCAGGTACACGACATGTCAAAGAGTTACAAAAACAACGGGTTAACCCTTCAGGCATGAAAATTGTAACATGAATGCAATCATGGCCTTGAATCGGAATCCTTTGGATCATCAAAGTGAAACTAGTGTCTTAATAAGCTTAATATTACAAGGTATATATATATATATATATATATATTTCATGTTATGTATAACTGGTCCTCACAGTAACTTTAATTTATCCTTCTCGTGAATATAAATGCGTCATTAGGTGCTTCTTAAAAATGTTAATATATATATATATATATATATATATATATATATATATATATATATATATATATATATATATATATATATATATATATATATATATATATATATATATATATATATATATATATATATATATATATATATATATATATATATATACGCAATCTTACAGGATTCCATACAAAGCTATTAAAGCAAGTATCAATAAAACTACATACTGCACTGTAATACATATATATTTTCGTCGATCACAAGCGAATTGTGTTTTCCTTTCTTTGGGTTTCAAACAACGGACGTTTATATTTTATGATTGACATGTGCATATCATAATGGTCTGTCTCATTTTAATCTGGATAATCCTGTGGCCTGTCACAAATAATCCTTTATCTTGCAATGAGTATACGAATAGGCGGATGAGGGACAAATGGATAAAGGTGTAAGGTAAAGTTGGTGATCTGATCCATCAACTTGACGTGACGTAACGTCATTGACAGCCGGCAATGTGGAGTTAATCCTCTCCTGGTGGCCACACATGTAGCACCTACAAGTATTGACAAAGTTAATTATCCCATACTTGATGGCTTCCATCATGGCCGTCCGAATGCAATTATGATGTTAAGAGAGGAAGGGGCAATTCAAGACAGCTTCACAATGAACTATGCGGTATTTTCTATCTATGGTAAATAATTATGTAAATGATTTCAGTGTGTTTTTCTTTTTCATGAAAGGAACCAAAATTAAAATAAATGGATCACGCATACTGCTGAATGTTGCTAGTCATCAACAGGTCCAAGACTCTTCACAAAATTTTAAGATTTCCCTTCTACCGGGGATTTTAAGCCTTTTTTGTGGTTTCACACGACACTTTATTTATGCAAATTTCTACCCATTTAAGTGAAATGTTTTGCTTGTCTGCACTAAATTGCTATCGTGCCATTATTAGCATTAATTGTTGATATTATCTCATAGGTGAAAAATGTTGCTTATTCACAAAGCATTAGAAAGTTTTTTTTTGTTGCAAATTCATGATCGCCACCCATCTCATATACAGGATGGAGTGTTGATATTTGCCTGCGTGAAATATTGACACGTGATATAGGATATATTCCAGATTACCAAATATTATGCCTTGCCTCAGGCAACCAACATCAGATGCTAATGTAGTCTCCATTTCACAGGTGTAAACTACTTACCGCGTGCCATTTATATCTGTCCTGACCTCGTCTCTGTTGATAGTTTTTTCTTAATGTACTTAATCCAAATGTCACATTTTTCTCAGTTTAAAAATAGTTTTCATGTTTGCATCTCCGTATCCCCGGTTTTGTTAAGCACAAGGAAGAAACTGAGAATGTTATACACAGATGTACACCGGTAACCTATCTCAGCACAATTGTCACAACAAGTTTCATATGTGACCCGTTTACCACGGACGCACCGTGGTAACTAGGAACTTCGGCTGATTTACGATCTTGCCCGAGCCTGCCCGAATTGAGTGAAGTGGATACAGTATCAGTACACCATGTTAAGATCTTTAAAGTTATTACTTTGCAAGATGTTAGAGTAGTATTTTAACGAATGATCAATGATCGCCACTGAATTCAAAGAATGATTATTTCACGAGTGGTTGAAGTGTTTGATTTCTGTCAAATCGTCTTCCAGGAAATTTGGATTTGATATGATCGCTGGCATCAGCGTGTTTTCAATACACAATATCTTTTAAGCAGGACTAGACTTTGGTCTGTAACCTTAAAACGTTTAAATAAAAAAAACCTGTCAGCGCTCTCACTGACACAACCAAGCTTTACGTAAACACAAAATCATACATTTAATGCAAATCAAATTGGTGTTTTAAAACATTTATTTGGCTGGATTATTTATAATTACTGATGTTCCCCTATTTTGAAATAGAGGAAATTCACATCCTAAAAGATATATAAAATATTTTAAAATATTTAGACTTGTTACACGACGCTTGCAACAAATGTCTAAAATAAGTTATCTAAGTTACCAGCCTGGCAAATGTTTAAAAAAATCAAGTCATAGGTATCCAATGTGGCATAAAGTGATCCTCATTTTTCATATGTTTCCCCAAATGCGTTCCTGGAATAAAAACATCTCTAAAGTAGACAACCTCCCCGGCAGCCAGGTAAGCTCCCCACCACCCAAATGTCCCAACAGAAATAATGCTATGATTGCACATAGACAGGATGGCCATGTCCACTTCCGGTTTGTTACCTTCTGATATGAATACATTGGACTTGTTGAAATTATCTTTGCTCCATGATATGTCATCGCTTGCAAGCAGGAATACAATATTTGTATATTTTGCCTTAAAATAGTTCATTGCTTTTTGATAGTATGTAACATTTGGTGAATTGAACCCAAATTTTCTTGCTTTCGGTCCAAATGTATCAGAGCGTCGTACATGAATCCCAACGTAAGTGACATCTTCAACATTCATGGAGTTATTTTTTCCATTTCTTACTTTCAGTTTAAATTTGACCTCTTCGATAAAGTTGTAAGCCCTTTTCACTATGTGTTTCCTGAATCTAAACATTTTACGAACGTCTTTATCAAAACCTGCAAAATATTTCCAGCTTTGAAGGTAGTGGCCAATATGAACATCTGCATTTGGGGGTAAATTCTGCCATAATGTTGGTGTGTATATTCCTTCTCCCGTTTCCGGAATTCCTTTTAATTTTCTCATTCTCCATTCCCAGAGTGGTACAAATTTGATTGGTAATTTTATAAATATTTTTTCTGGAAAAGGCATGTTGGCCATGTCCTGTGAAAAGCATGGGGTTCTATTGCTTCTCAGGGCCAGGCCGTATAAACCCGCAAACTGAAACATGTGATTTCCAAGACGGGCACCTCCTTGAAAATAAATTTTGTACTGGCCCTGAGGAACCGGAACTACGTCACTCATATTTTCTTCATAAAGTTCTTCTACTTGTTTCGCTTTCTTGACAATCGTTATCATTGGTTTACCTTGCTTGGGGTCCTTAATAAAAGGCGTTTCACTCAATTTTGAAGAGTGCCTGTTTTTCCATGGTCTTATAGTATCCGACATGGATGCACGCAGAAATGAGTAAATACTGGCTACACAAAACAATAAGAGAAGTTTAAACACAACCCTTTTACATCGTCCATGTTTTGACTCAGATATGTCCAAAGGCGTGACAAGTTGAAATGAATTATCTGATTTATCTGTATCAAATTCCATCCTGACACAGCAAGAAATACGAAGTTATTGAAATAATTCTACAAGTTTCACATCGGCCTGATTCGAAGAATGATAATAATCCATAATGATCATGATCTGTCAGATATGATATTGTAAAATGAAGTGGTATCCTTTTGAAATATAGAACAATATCTGAAAAATGTCATAAAGTAGAAATGTGAGGATCTCAATAGATGTCTGTTCAAACTATGCAAGTACCTAACAAGACCATCCTTATCTTGATCTATGTTGGTCTCTTTGCTACCATAGAGATTATAATTATATTCTATATCTGCAATGAATTCTGTTTTTTATTACTTTTAATTTGCATTTGTGATATATCTGTGCCCATTACATCTTATTTAAACCATATATTTGAATGCAAAGATGTTCTTAATTATTTGAGCCTCAAGGCAACTCACACCAATAAACTTAATGCTGTATTTTGTTCATGTGGAAGTAAGCATGGTATTTTTGTAACAAGTTCAAAGGTAAATTCATGTTTTCATCACAGAAGTTTGTAAGGCATAAATTCTCAAAACTACTCTGCTAAATAAAGCCTTCAACTTTATGGACATTTGTTTGGCTTCTGGATTGCCCGGAGTGAGTGGCAGTTTTCCTGCTCTCTACCCAATGCCACCTTCCCCTTGGGGCTTTCTACGACGAACCCACATTGGTCTGCGGGCGGACCATATCCTCCTACATCGTCCCTACAACTTAATATGGTCAGCACACCACAAAGACCAAACCTAATACCGTCATAAATATCGACCCAAACATGACTCTAGAAAAAGATGTGATGCTCAATTCTTGTTGCTTTCAGGAAGTAGTGGGAGGAAGAGGGTGGGGAGGTCATGATACGGGTCAATTACACGATAACCAAATCACACGAAAATTCTTATTGATCAATACGCTGAGTGGACCTTCGTGTTTATTTGCTAATGACGTAAAGGGCTCTTGCGGTGCTGTCAAACGGAAGCGGATATGGAGCCTTTTCTTGGCAGTTGCTTTTCAAGATCCTGCAGGACACAATAAACTGTAACTTTGATATTTTGTATAAAATCTTTAAAATGGTCATTATCGAATTTCTTCGACAGTCTTGTGTATATACGTCTCACAGCTTTTCTTAATTACAGTGTATTTTTAGGTTATGTTTGTTTGTCCAAGAATAAATGTCAATTTAAATGTATTTACATATACAGGCGACTCATATATTCAATTATGGATGATTTCGTAAATGTCAACGAGCGTCATTAAAAGTTGCATATCATAAATCTTTGGTGGTATTTAGAGCACTGGATTTGTATGACAAAGGATGTCATTACGCCTACAGGCAATTCACCAGCCAGCAGCAGAGTGTTTGAATATATCAAATATATTTTATGCTAAATTACCTGCACTATGACAAGGAAAATAAAATGTTTGGATTACCAGTATTCACAATGTTATAAACATTATCCGAAAAGGATAGTTCGAACATGTCAAAGATATTATTATTTTCCAAGGAATGTTTTGTTTACTCAAATTTGTGTTTTACTCATAATAATAGCAGTATATGTGATATACATGCAGCATCAGCATATTTTGCATATCAGGAGAATTATCATTTATCAATATTCCCCAAACATTACCGACAACTATGAGGTAGTCAGTACTGAAAACTGGAGAAAACTGAAAGTGGAGGAAAATAAAGGACTAGTTGCAAACCCAAACGGTAATTCTAAAGTCTATTATTGGTTAAAGGGAAGACTTGGAAATCAGTTATTTCAGATGGCCGCATTGTATGTATTTGCGCTTCAAACAAATAAATCTGCCCTGATAATTTGTGATTCTTACTTAAAGCATGTTTTTCCAACAATGCCTTTTGAAGTTCGATCTGAGGATCTTTTCAATAAATCCAACCATGCACACCTTCTGAGCCTTAGTTATAATCACGCTATGAAGGGGAGACTTGGAGAATATGTCAATACAAAACAAAGTATCCTTCTAAACTGTTCCAATGACATGTGTCAAAGTTTTAAATATTTTGATGGATACTACGAACTCCTTCACAATATTTTTCGCTTTTCAAAAGGAGTGATTTTACAAACTAAGAATTTTATGAAAGGAATACAGTTTTTTGAGGGCCCAGGATTTAAACGTCTGTCAAAAACACATTCCAAATCAACTTCAAATACAGAGAAAGTGCTTATCGGCATCCACGTGAGGAGATCAGACATGGCGAGGTCTGATGTGAAAAGTCTTGGTATGAACACCCCAAATGTGCAATATTTCATAAATGCAATGAACTACTTCAGAAACAAGTATCATTCAGTCCTGTTTATTGTCGCCAGTGACGATATTGAGTGGTGTGAACGCCAATTAAATTTTTCCGGTGTATACTTTTCTGTGGGGAACACACCGGAAGTTGACATGTGTATATTGTCTGAGTGTGATCACGTGATCACTAGCGTTGGTACATTCGGATGGTGGTCTGGATTCCTTTCTGGGGGAGATGTCGTCTTTTATAAACATATGTTTGCACAAAATTCTTTTCTGGCAAAGATGAATGATTTGAAACATTATATTCCCCCTGCATGGATTGGTTTAACTGACGACAAAGACTCATTCCAATGATTTTAAAAGGGAAAAGTAGCACAATAAGTATAAAAGTTTCCATCATTAGAGTAAATAGATGAAGGGCAGCACCGAACTCTATACTAATAGAATCTCAATATGAAGATGAATGGCATGTATGCCCTTTATGTTACAGTAAAAGATGACATGAAATAAGTGTATTCTCAAATATCACAACACTGTATTTGATTTAACATGCAAGTGTTGTCCATGTGCCTGATATTGTAATAGCGGAAGTGATAAAGATTCTAGTAAATATCTTATGGGATAGAAAACCATCCAAAAGAGCATATGATATAATGATTCAAAGTATAAAAAATGGTGGACTGAAAATGGTGTACAGTAAAGGTAGAAGCTCTTACGATGAGGTGGGTTAATAGATTTACAGATAATGTCAGAGGTAAATCGAAAGCAATACCTACAACATTATTTTTTTTTAAATGACCTTAGTTTCATTTTCAGTTGTAATCAATCTCCAGTGCACACTTTAAAACCAAAGTTTTATCAGGACAAACAGAATTATTGGTCAAAATTAACTGGAATAGAGATACTGGAGCCAGCATTATTAACGAATCAAACTATTTGGAATAATAGATATTAGTATTAATCAAAATCCAATCAAATGGGACTATTGGGTTAAAAGTGGCATTGCGAATTTACTTCATGAGAATGGGCACTTTCATGGACATTAAGATCTTTGACAAAAAATAAATTAAAAAATGTAATTTTCTTTATGTTTTATAACTGAGATAGAGTATTCCATTAAAAAAGAAAGGGATGCTGCAGGATGCTAAAATCACAGGCAAGGTGTATGATGAATGTGTCAAACTGTACATAATGATCTATTTCCAATATCTAAATGCACCTCCAAAATAATTTATTGGAAACTGGTAGAAAAGAGAAAAAGGGTGTCGAGCTTTTGAAAAATGGTCAGATTGTTATCAAGATTTGATTACTGAAATATGCCCTGTCAGATGTTTACTCCCCTTCAATGTTTTGAGAGAAACTAAATTACAATCCCTTCAATTCAAAGTCATTCATAGATTAATTAATTGTGAGAAAAAATCTTTTATAGAATTAAAGACTCTCCAGTGTGTAATTATTGTAAAAAGGATGATGCCATCCAACATTTCTTTTTATTCTGCCAAAAAACTAAAGAATACTGGCAAAGCTTTTTCAATTGGTGGAATAGGCAAGGTGAAATACAATTTCCTTACACACAGGAAGATCTCATTTTATTTGGATATTATATGAAAGAAGATATATTTGCTGTCTTAAATTTCTGTTTATTACAAGCAAAGCATTATATCTATAAATAGAAACTGTACCATAATAACAACTTAACCCTGTATGATATTTAGTAGGTTTAAAATCCAAACTTCAACTTGGTTGTTCCAAGGTGTCCAACATTAGGATAAATATAAAATAATGCCTGTTACTTTAATTGAATAAAATTGATTATTTCTCAATACCTTTTGTTGATTCCTGTTCACTTTGTCCTAATCATTTGATTCCTGTTTATTTCGTACCGGTGGCCTTTAGGTCATAAGCTATAATGATGGTGACAGTGTGTTCCTTGTGACTATTTAAGGTTGTCTACTGCCCTAAGCACAGTCATGCCCTCTTGTGACAAATTACAAATCCATATAAAAAATCTCAAAGAAATCAATACTATTCTTGACATTATGAAATTTATATTTCACAACATGTCTAGCAATGCTGATGAATTCACCCCGCCTAAGTTTAAGGTATTAAAGTTGTCGATGTGTGGAGTATAACCATAGAGATATAAGAGTATACTTTCTCTATGGTATAACTGAGATATGCTGGCATTTTGTGGATTGTTTGTGGATTGTTTGATATATTGGGATTATTACCTTAACAAACACAACTTAGACTCATTGTTTATGATACATCATCATCCTAATCTGTTTTCCTCACACTGAGATGAGTTTAATATTTCCATTTATGCTTTGGTTTTGGCAAGAATGAAGGCCACCTATTGGTTTGATGTGCCTGAAGCTAGAGGCCGGCAGCGTGACCTAACCTCTCAGCGTCATCCCGCTACACTTGACAACCTGCTCACCGCCTTATAATCGATAGCAGAGTTAATTTTAGCCGCCCCAGACTCTTGGGACTTGTTTAAGATGATCAGAGAAGCTTTTATTTATTACCAGAGTTGCTCAGACTGTCACAAGGTAGATGATGCTGTGACGGACAAACTCAGCCTCACTTGGCACGGCATTCACAGAACGTCTCGTCTCTGATTGGTCCGTACGATAACCACCGCCCCCGCAACCACTACCGATGGCACCCGAAAAAACCCTCTCCAAATATAGATATCGGAGAATACTTTAGTGCCGTATCCAGGGGGGTTCCATATTGTCAAGAAACCCCTTTTAAGCTAAAAAGAACAGGAAAGGAAACGTGGGAGGAGTAAACAAGATAGGGGACTTTGGTATTTACCTATATCTATGTGAGGTATTCAGTGGTTTCTGAGATATCTAGATGAGCAATAGTGAGATGTTCCAATTGTTTTAAAAAAAATTATTTTATTTTACAGACTATTGGTGTTATCAGGACCACTGATCAAGACAAAAATAATAAAATCTTTCCATTCATCAAACAAAAATATTTTATATCTTTTCTAAGAGATTAATAGAATGTTAACATATTATGTTGGTGTTATTACACTTTATTGAATATGCCCCAAGCGTTGTGAAGGGAGGTTGGCACTTTTTGGTCAACGGGAACATTTGGCAACCCCCCTTTGGCAATCATGGATACGGCCCTGCTACTATAATAATGTAAAGGACGGTTTGTTTCCATAACGCCATTTGATCAACTAATTTATTTATGGAAAGTTATAGAGATGAAAAAATGAGATCTCTCTTGCACGGAAATACCCAATATGTTGTGAGCTTTTCGTAAAGTTCGTCAAACATTAATCATGGCAAATCCTCAAACACGGAACAGATATTTTCAACATGATTTGGGATATCAGGATAGAATAAAACCTAGCACGGAGCAAAATGCCCTGCTCTCGTCTAGAATTTGTAAGGAACGGACCGTTAATCATTCATGGGAAATTTGAGGGAGAAATCAAATTTACCTTTTTCTTGTGTGAGGTCAATTATGGTATCATAGCTTTATATAATTATTTTAAATGTTCAACTTGATAATGTTTGTGAAAATATTCTTGTTAATTCTCACTGCCTTATTTCATCATCAATTATCAGAAATAATTAAAACTTTAAAATTTGAAAAATTATTACATACGAGAACACATATATCACCAACATGTTTATAATATTTATATACTAAATACAAACAATATGGAGCAGACAACTAAATACAAACAATATGGAGCAGACATCTTATCGTCAACTGTGCATGTTACAAAAATTCACTATATTGTGAGAAGGTTGTATAATCGTCATGTTGTATTTTAGGTTGCGATAAAGTTGTAAGAAATAAAACCTTCTAACAACGTTATAGTTTAACATTGTAAGGACGGTTGCTTTTTAGACTGATATAATATTGTGCAAGTTACGCAACCTTCTCACAACCTTCTCACAACCATCTCACAATATATCATACCAATCATAACCATGATCTTTTGGTGAAAATATTCATCTAGTTTCATACATCAATGATTTGATGAAGGAATGAGAGGTGGTGAAATAAATGTTGAAAGAAAATTATATTACATCACAATATATTTTCCATAGTTTGTCAAAACAAAATTCTGTCATTGTGACCCAATTCCTGATAAAAAAAACTTTTTTCCAAGCTAATTATTTCAATGATTTCTTCTTTGGAAAATGGCCTACCATTGTACATCACTACACATCCACCAGATGGCATCTTAAACAATACACCTGAGAACGAAATCATTGATGAGACCATCATAAACTGTATATCTCCCCTGTCATCTGTGCTGAGGTGCGGAAGTTCATCACGAATGCAGTATCTAAGACATGAATTATTCACGTCTTGGAATTGCTACCTTTCGTCATCACAGCAAAGGGTCAACAAAGATACTCAAAATCTTTAAAATGATGAAATGATGAAATTAGGTTTTAAAGCACTTTTTTCTTGCATAATTTAAATGTCTATACCCCAAACTTTGCGATCAAATTTTATTAGCCATCATAATGTTCTGTGCCATTTGAAAGTAGAGGAGCCTTATGCTAAAATCATCCATTGGACACTTTCTCAACACGCTTTGTTCTTGTTCAGCTAACCAGTGGTCTCGTGAAAACACCTGCTTAGTAAAGTTTTGCCCACAATGGAACACCTTCGGATCAGGACAATGGAGTGATTTGGCTTACAGTACGCTGTTTATCAAATAATGTTTGTCCCTTGATACAGGCCTTTCACTCTGACAGACTGCAATAGAGTTCATACATGCTTGTATACATGTGACCACCTGGTGGTTAAAAGAGTATAGCTAGTACTTGGCACTTTCAGCAAAACAAAGTTATCATGGTTGGTATATTTTGGTTGATTTTAGTGACATAGTTTGTTATATCACAGTTACATCACAGTTACATGCCCACATATCACTTAAGCATACCCTAAACCTCTGTAAAATTGCCCTCTTTG
Organism: Amphiduros pacificus; assembly: GCA_949316495.1. Lineage (NCBI taxonomy): Eukaryota > Metazoa > Annelida > Polychaeta > Phyllodocida > Hesionidae > Amphiduros > Amphiduros pacificus. The sequence goes on along the minus strand of OX439003.1, from coordinate 37,933,226 downwards.
ATTACATGAATGCCTTAAGTCTCGACAACAATTACAAACTGTTATGTCGCTCAACCTTATATAAGGCTGTTGAGACACAGTTAGATATGAACAGCTGAAATGCAGTGAAACAGGAGTTTTATGGTGCAATGAGTTTTAAGGAGAGGTAAAGCCGCCTGTGATGAACCATCGAAACAGAAAACTGCCGTACCTTGCAGAAATTGTTGTGGTTATTCACTTAATATCGCCTTTGATGACGATTCCTCTGTAACTTGGTCATGTCGATGACAACAGACAAACCCTTATAACAATAACAATAATGAACTCATCACCTGTTAGGAGATTTTGATTCAATATTCGACCACAGTTTGGCTACAGCTGGCACAAATGTTTTTTCCGGTAACATAATAGGTGAGAATGCAATCCTTGTGATATACCTTAAAGTTCTTGATAAGTTATTTGTACATAACTAAGATTTATGCCATATATTTTGCATTTCGCACGTATTGCGATCATTTGTGATAATGATAGCCAAGCTGCGACAGCTGTTTCAAGATGAGATTTGCTTGTAACAGATATAGTGCTGCCCCATTGAATTGTCATATCGCAGGAACTTGACATTGACAACCCACCCAAAACACTGATTTACAAGGACAATGGATTATCCCTTCGGACACATAAGATGAATTCAATGCCAGCACTAGGGAATCGAATCCACGACCTTTTAATCATCACAAAGGAACTGGTGCTACTACTATGCTTGCGCTCTGGCTAACTGTGCCCATGGCCCACGGTGTGTCCTCAACATCAATATATCTATAATAATATAGATACAATATAAAAGCAACAAAAATGAAAAACTTAATATGCTCAACAAAATAAGAAAGGCAAGTACATGTACAAAGGAAGTAATATGGGGAACCTAGGTTATTGAATATTCAAGCAAAAAAGTAAATAACATGCATCTTCAGCTCCATACAAGCAGTCCAGACTGCAAACCGGAAGAGCAGCGAATGGTTCCCTCCACCACGGGCATGTAGAAGCAATCCGGGAGACAAAGTATCAAGTATCACAGGATGGAATACATTGCCTCTTTAATAACTGCAAGGCATAATTATTGGGTCTATTTGGGTCTCAATAACAATTGAAGTTAATAGTATCAAAAATAGCACATATGTGCAAAAGGACAAGTACCTTTAATTTTCCATGGTCTGGCTGGAATTAAGTAGACTATTGTTTGCAAGGACTGTTTCCTTAGTATATAACAATATGAATGCTGACTGAAGTCGATGTCTCAAATCATTCAAGGTAGTTAATTTGGAGTAAAACTAGCTTGGAGAAAGTCTTGTCAATATGATTCTGGTAATAAATGGACAGGAGACCTTGTATGCCTTAAAGTACTTACCATATATTACCACGGGACCTAATTTACTGTTTTAATTCAGGATTTATTCAGAGCCATCTAACATGCATATAATAACAATTTTATAGTCTAAGTTTCATGTTATGAATAACTGGTCCTCACAGTAACTAATTAATCCTTCTCGTGAAAATAAATGCATTATTAGGTTCTCCTAATAATGCATTAAAAATGTTAATATATATATATATATATATATATATATATATATATATATATATATATATATATATATATATTTACCTGGCGACTAATGGCAGACCTGATCATTTTCATCACAATATGCCATGTTTATATGTGTATTGTGTATTTCTTAGATATATCGAACTGTGATTCTTTTTGCCAACAATGCCTGTTGGTCTGGCCAAAACGGCCCCTACACTATCCTACCCGAAATCACCCCACCCTCATCTACCCCATCCTGACTTAAACATATGAGGGACCTGAAGTTATCAGTATAACGAGTTAGCTTCATTTGTTTATGGTTGCTATGCTACACATGTATGTATGTTTAAGGCTTAACTCGGTGGTATCAAAGTACTGTTATTATCTACGTTAATAAGGTTAATGGGAAATGGTAACTGCAATGTTTGCCCAACAGTCCGCCATAGAACATACGTAAATAACTGTTGGATAAATTCCAATCTCTTGGCCAAGATATCTTTAGATTTATCATCAGAAATCGCAGCCAGTTAGAGCCTTCTTCGCTATTTTTAGCCACCCTTAACGTTATTAGCCTCCCAGAATAGCCTAAACATGACACTCGGATCGAACGAATTTGATCAAGTTAATAAAATTATCAAAGAGTTTTGAGCAGCTGAGCATTTGGGAGTTGCGTTTCCCTGACGCACGCCTGACGCACGCGCCAAGGTGAGGCTGGTGCTAAGACGATCCCAAAGTCACGTGAGCACTGGCGAGAACTTATTAAACATAATTAAAACGGTGAGTTAGGATACAAATGAATTAAATTGTCCTTTTCCGTCCAGATCTAATTAAGGATTAAGTGTATTTTTATGTCAATGATACTTTCGATATGGACATTACTGTTCTTTTTAAAATGCGTTACATCAAACATCATGATAACATGTATGACATAAATGAGTTTTACATATTTTATCATCCCAAATTTCCATTGTAAATTGTATAATCACAGTAATTAGATTAAATGATATAGGGTTGGTATCAGACAGTGTCTGTTCAAAGCATTTAAATATGCATATATCTTAATGAGGGCGTTAATAGCTTAAAGTTGTGCTATGGTGCAGACCAGTCTCAGGTATGGCAAGCATGCCAAGGCCTTCTGTCAGTAGGTGGCGCTACACTTTTGTCATGTGTATCTCAATGTGGCACCTCAGCAGGATAAATTGCCCCCTCCTCCAATAAACTGCGGCGTTTTACAAGCGGCCAGACACACGTCACCACCACGTCTCTCTCACTTAATGGAAGTGTTTAAGTGCCAAAAGGCCCCAATAGGGAGGGAGAAAGAAGCGAAACCCCGCTCAGGTACACACAGGCTGCTGACAGCCATCTGTGAAAAGCCCCACACTCCCATTAAGATTGTTTACTCTCACCCAAAAGACAACCACATGACTTAATCAAAACACCTTTATATTTGGCAGTAACTGAATTAAGGATCTATTTTAACTCAAAAGTTAACTCTTCAGAATGGAGATAGGGACTTCCAGATAATATTCCTTCAGACTTCTGAGAAGCGGTTGAGCTGAAAATGTAAGTGTTCTTTTTCGAATTCTTGCAATTGAAAGGAATTTTAGTACCTTAGATTATGATACTAATTAAGAAAGCAACTTAAACAACAATATATTTAATATTTGTAAATAAGGTGTCAAATGATTTCTAGATGACTGATTTCTATCTTTATTTAAGTGTGGTTAATAAAGTGATACTTTACAGGTTCTTCATTTCTTAAAATAGGTCTATAAGTGATATCGGTTATTCAAAAGCCAATACATATGTACATAAATATAAAGTTACACTGTATGTTTCAAAAATGTATTTCAGATAAATAAGACATGAACGCTGCTGGCAAAGCGCAACAGAGATTAAGATAAACAAAGAACCTGTCTCCTCCACAATAAGACATAAAGCATGTCTATGTTGATAAGTATGGTGTTCCTCGTGTGTTTGCCGGGTGGGGCGTGGAGCGGGCTGTCCGGGAGGGAGATGAGGGACGTCAGGAGGTTCATCAGCCATGCGATGCAGTGCCGAGGGGTGCCCGGCCTCTCCATAGCCATCGTCCAGAACAATGCTACTGTCCTCTCGGAAGGCTTTGGTTTAGCTGACATAGAAAACGCCATTCCTGCTACAGACAATACTCTCTTCTGTATCGCATCTCTCACCAAAGCCTTTACTGCAACACTGCTGGGGAAACTTCTCCATAAGCATGGGTGAGTAATTTACTTCAGAGTATTTCTAGATGTATATTAGAATTTATTGGTTTGAATTTGAAGAGGAGCCAGAGACAAATATCGCTATTTAAAGGAAATTGTAACGAATAATGGTGGAAATTTAATGAAAGGGACTGCGTGCGAAATACCAATTAAAATTAGTTAAATATCTTAGATTGTTATAAAGGCTTTCTTTCGGCTATTGTGTCAACCAACCTCTATTGTCTTAATAGGTGTCTCACCTAAATATCATTACATTAATGAAATAGATGAATCATCTCGCAGAGGTTGAGGTGTTCAGTTTCAGAAAAGAAAAAGTTACTTGGAAGCATTGTTTGGCTGTTCAAGCAAAGGCGCGCTCATCATTATACATTACGCGATATATATTAAAATGGAGCTAAAGGAAAGTGTTGAATAAAACATCTCAGTTCACTATTTTCAAATGTTCTGAATTGCTAAGAATATTTCCCCACATTGACTTAGTGTGGCAAGATGGACCGCTTGGCCAGGCCTGACATAAACGTTGGGCGGAACTCATAACATTGGCTATTGTTTCAGATACAATAAAGACTTGCTCCAAGAAAACATAGTGTCAAGTTTATTCCAGACATGTACCATATCTTTATTTCCCACAGTCCCAAATATCTATTTTAAGTACAGAACAAAAATCCGTGTAACCACTTCATAATGCATTAAAAGTGGCATTAAACTCACGCTTTATAATGGTCAGAGAAATGGCCTTCAGAGAACATGACATCAGTATGGATCGGTAAACGTGATTGCAATATATTAATTACTTGGTCCTTATAGGCTATATTCATATGTGATATAACTCCGGACAATGATTATCTTGACTGTGAAAGGTATAGTTTCGCGCATATCTACATACTCACTCATGGTCCCATCAATGTTCAGGCTTCGTCAATTTAACTTATACTTTGTATTTGATTCAGCAGTATACTGTATACGAGTTTTACCCGGTGAAAAGTTGCTGTTATTACGTATCGGTAAAGCTCACGTGGACTCAATCTGAAACCGGGTTTCGAACCAAATGCAGTTTTATGAAATAAGATTAAATTCCTTTTCCGTGTCAACAAAGTTGGGAAATTGTTACAACTTGTGAAATGGACCCTCACAGCATTAAAAGGTTCATAAGGTGGTTACAGTCAGGAAAAACGTTTTTGTGAATAGATTTTAATTATCACATATACATTTCATAGATTATCAAAATCTTATTATCTTTATTATAAGAGTATCTATCAATCGGGACGTGAGAAGGGCAAGTAGCCTGTAGATGAGGTAGACAACGATCGCAGTCCTTATCTATCAATCGGGGTACAGCATCTATCAATCTGGATAGACTATGTAGCAATCTGAGTACAGAATCTATCAATCGGAGTACAACATATATCAATCTAGGCACAGAATCTATCAATCGGGGTAAAGCATATATCAATCTGGGCATAGAATCTATCAATTGGGGTGCAGCATCAATCAATCTGGTTGTAATCTGCCTGTATAATGCACACATCATCACTAACTACTTATAGTCGTTGTTACTATCAACCTTTGCCTTACATTAATGTTTAATCTCCTCAAGGGCCCCCAATATCTAACTTTGAACTAAGAGCTTCCGTTACCCCGTGACCCTACAAATTACAAGGGCAACCTTTGGCAGTTCTCCACGTGATTGCCAAGTCAGCTTCAAATCAACTAAAATATCCAACCACGCATGTCCCCAAAATATAAGCAAATTAATTTTGGTGGGTTAGGGAGGGGGGGACAATTCGAAATATATGTTAATAAATCTTGATGGTACTTTGTGTTGATATGAGTTATACTGAAATGTAGACATACTTTTTGTGCCATGTTATATAATCCATTATTCCTCAAACCTCTAAATGACGCTCTGACGCTCTGACATACGTTCATCAACATGTTGAATTGGTGGGATCATACGGTAATAATACGATATATTTTTGTCCACTTTTTCACAATTCCTTTAAATTAGTTCATGAAAGATGTCTGCTAAAACGTATATTTTTAGAGACAAAAATGTAGTCAGCATCAGTAAGAACACTTGCTTTAAGTTTTCTAGTCTTCATGCGTTCCTGGTCAGACATGTATACGTTGTTGCAGAGAGTGTGACGAAGCAGCTGATAAGCCGGTGCAGGGTTTGGCTACATCAGGGCGTTGCTGCTCCCACCGTCGACAGCTTTACACCTTAGGTTTTGTCAGATTGTCTGCAATATCTGACGCTTCTGTCAATCACCCTGATATCAGAGGCACAGCTTGAAAGTTTCCAGCCCCGCCAACATTTCTCTGCTTATCTCCAACGCCGTAACAATAGCGCCGTGATCTTCGTGCAATGTGAGCTGTTGACCCCGAGATTTTCAGAGGGAGCGATTCATTTGAAATTTATTTTTGTTAGCGAACATATTATTGTGCTCAACTGTGAATGTAAAATCCTGCTGTTGCCTCAGTTATGGTTTATCTTACTTTTTCCAAATTAATTTAAAACAAGCTATTTTTATGTGCACTTATGTAGATGAAAGTGCAACACACTCATCCAAATTTACTGGACATATTTTCATAGATATGAGAGATTTTGTTTTAGTCCCTGCCATTGTCCCTCTAGAAAGGGATACATCAGGTAATCTGTCTGGTGTCATGGTCTGGTGTCATGGTCTGGTGTCAAGGTCTGGTGTCAAGGTCTGGTGTTATGGTCTGTTGTCATGGTCTTGTGTCATGGTCTAGTGTCATGGTCTAGTGTCATGGTCTAGTGTCATGGTCTAGTGGCATGGTCTGCTGGTGTCATGATCTGCTGGTGTCATGGTCTGTTGGTGTCATGGTCTGCCAGCGTCATGGTCTCGTGTCATGCCATTGTTTAGCTAATTGATGAATATTGCATTATGTCACTTGGAGCCAAAATATGATACTATACATATATCATACATATATTGTGCCACAAGCAGGGGCTGATCCAGGATTTTTTCCGCGGAGGGCTCAAATGTGTTCTGAAATAAGTGTGGGGGGGGGGGGGTGTTGACCTGAGTCTACTATTTGATATGTGGGCCAGGGCATACGAAAGTAGTGCTTGGTAATTTACCTACTGCCTCTTATTATACATGATAATAACGAGATGCAGATCACATTAGACATAAAATGAATTGTGCTATTTAATAGCACAATAATGGCTTGTTTTGTCGAAGTTATTAGAAAAATAATGAGAATAATTGAAGGGACTATATATTGATCTTTACTATCAGGGGCTCATTCCTATATTTCCATGTTCTGTTCTTTGTTTTCAAGGTAGGTGGCGCTTTAACAGATCCTAGCAAAAAATTCAATTGTCAACCTCACTTCATACTCTGCTTTCAGAAAGTATTTTTCAAAATACCCTAGGTCGATATGAATATTTTTTATGAATTTTAGAAGGAGAGGCATTTACTATGGTTTTCAATGGGGCATTGTAATAGTGGTCCGAGGCCATTGGGGGCTCCAGTTCTCAAAAGCCCCTCTAGCCACAGACCCCCGGGGGCCCCCAAAGCCCCCGCCTGGATCCGCCACTGACAAGCATACGGAGCTACGGAGTACTCCCTGCTATGTCAGTGCACATATCTTTGGTGAAGGTGGTTTGCATCGTGTCACCAGCAAAAGTATAATCTTGAATGTCAAGTCACTGTATCTGCATTGTGTAATTGCATTGATATCACACATTCTGTCACTTTGAATCAGATATGAATATCCCTCTTTACCGTCCATTGTTTTCCCTGTTTTCAGAATGACCTGGGATACAGCGGTACAGGACATCATGGGCCATAACTTTAAATTTGCAGATGAATATCGCAGTAAGCACGTGACAGTGCGCGACTTGCTAGTTCACAGGACTGGTCTTCCTCGATACGATTACCTGTGGATAGGAGACCATATGTCCACTCACGATATACTAAGGTAGGATTCAATTTAAAGCTTAGAGTCAACTTGGCAACCTCTTAATTTGAGCTAATTTATACTTTGATGTGATATAATCCACTTGTACCATACGTTGAGGTCATTGTTCCGCATTTTACCAATAAACAAGTTTACATGATAATGAAGGGTTAAAGATTAAGGAATAAAGTTTCATTTGAATATCAGATAAGGAACACATTTAGTACAAGAATATGATTTTTACATTTCTTGATAAGATAACACCGGAATAACAAATTTACATGTTTTACAGTAAAATAGGCTGCATGAAGGAAAGTGATGGATTTCGATCAAATGCTGTGTACAACAACATAATGTATTCACTGGCTGGTCATCTTACCGAGAGGTTAGAGGGCAAAAGCTATGAACAACTGATCTCACAGGAACTGCTGCGCCCCTTAGGCATGAAACACACCAGATTCCAAGGAAATGTTGGTGGACAGGAAAGAAACTTGGCCTCGCAATATGGATATAATATGCATAAACGGCGATTTAAACTCCAAAAGGACAGATTCGGGTAAATACAACACTTCTTCAGTAGATTGTCTTTTATAATGCATAAAATTAAAACCCAAAAGATGAAATGACACTTTGAATCCAAACGTTAAATTGAAGCATTTTGTATAATACAAATTGCTACATTCCCAAATACTTTGTATTAAAATCAACAAAATGATACACAATGATTTTTTTAATTTAAAATCTTAGTTTGACACTGCTTATTCTTTTAAAATGCAATTTTACAGAGGGGCAAGAAACATCTCCCCTGCTATAGGAATGTGCTCATCTGCTAAGGACATGTCTAAGTGGTTATCATTTCATTTGCGTGAGGGTACTAACGAACAGGACAGCAGAGTGGTGGACAGGGACATACTCAAGGAGACATACAAGCCGGAAGTGCTCGCCAGTAAGATGTACTGGCCGGAAATGGAGAGGCCCTCCACGCCCGTCACGCACACCTACGACATGTACGGCATGGGCTGGTTCGTCGGCTACTACCGAGGTCAGCTCAACACTTCTATCGTTACCTTTATCTTTGATTTGTGTTTGGGCGTGATGATCACGTGTTTACTATGCACTGATCAACAAATATGTGAAAATTTGCTTTTCATTTCAGGTTATAAAACATGGATGCACTACGGATCATTTCCTGGTTTTTACAGTTTGATAACTCTCGTACCCTCTCAGTCTCTGGCGATTTATTCGGCAATCAATGGTGGACAACAGGGTCTTCCCTATACTATTAACAGTGTCATTCACACTTACATCATGGACCTCGCCTTCAAAGAGACGCCGTGGTTGACGCCGGAAACTGCGTGTTCATTCGCCAACCAAGATATGGACTACAACGTGACCTTGGCCTATGATAAGTCAAGGTCACCATTGCACCCAGAAGCAGAATATAGTGGGACTTATTATAATGCTGTTTTTGGAAATCTGACAGTAGAAAGTAGGCATAATGGTCTCTTTATGAAATATGGCAAGATGGAATTCCAACTTTTTGCAGAGGAAGGCAATATGTTTAATGCTGAACCAACGGACAAACAGTGGATGATGCTTCCGGAACAGGTGACCTTCAACAGAAAATATAAAAACTCAGGTGTCATTATGGATATTGAGGTGCCGTTCCTCGAGAGAAGGATTTTGCCAGTATTTCTTAAATTACCACAAGGTGTCTCTGCTCGAAATTGGAGGATGGAAATAGACCGGTCCTGTGTTAAGAAATCCCCCATGTCTCTATGTTCATCCGGGGCTTTCATACTATCTGATCAAGCCCAAATCTATACTACGATCCTATTAATATCATTCATATCATGTTTCTATTGAGATAATGATCGCGTATAAAATGATGTGCATTTGCAAATGACATATACATCAAGTAAATGATTCTCAGAGAATTCAGGAAATATTTGCTCTTACTCCATATTCGCAGTAAAGGAAAGGGTGAGGTATATATATAAATATATATATATATATATATATATATATATATATATATATATATATATATATATATATATATATATATATATATATATATATATATATATATATATATATATATATATCGTGTTTGTATATTAATGATATAATGTCTGCCGTTCACACATCCTATTCACTGACCAATCACGACATCACGACAGTCAAGACAATGGTAGAGTTGTCGTGCATTATTTTGACCAATGAGAGACAAGCTTACAAAAGGTCACAAGAGGTGTCTATATAGATAATAGTAGAAGATGTTCTAATTTGGGTTTGATTCTTAATTGCAACGCATACTCTTCCCATCAATTTAAAAGACTGGCTATCTATGTTTAATCCAAAAATTGTTGAAAATTATGTAATCGGTCATGACCTTACACATTTTTTTGGCAAATATAAAATACTATAAAAAAATTTTGTAATATTTTGATAAACATTATAAAATATTATTCTATGGTCTAGAATAACATGTAAATACTAAAGATGTGTTTTTGTCATCGTCACGATGTCATTTGATGACATACAGGAAAATGAAAAAATTTAAGATTGGGCTAAAATCACACTGCTGAGAAAGGTAAAACTAATTCTTCTCTTCTGTGAGAATATACTGGGTAAAAATCTCGTCAAAATTCAGTTCCAGATAATCATAAACTTATATTATGTAACTGATGAAGATTATATTTTCCTGAGAATTTAGAATTAACAGTTGGCATTAAAAGATTACGGCTATGCTGTGAGTATCCGGAATAGACGTGATTATGCTCCGGCTATGTTGTGAGTGTCCGGAATAGACGTGATTATGCTCCGGCTATGTTGCGAGTGTCCGGAATAGACGTGATTATGCTCCGGCTATGCTGTGAGTATCCGGAATAGACATGATTATGCTCCGGCTATGTTGCGAGTGTCCGGAATAGACGTGATTATGCTCCGGCTATGTTGTGAGTGTCCGGAATAGACGTGATTATGCTCCGGCTATGTTGTGAGTGTCCGGAATAGACATGATTATGCTCCGGCTATGTTGCGAGTGTCCGGAATAGACGTGATTATGCTCCGGCTATGTTGCGAGTGTCCGGAATAGACGTGATTATGCTCCGGCTATGTTGCGAGTGTCCGGAATAGACGTGAAATAAAAGGATTAGTTCAGATTGTCAGTCCGACACTGTTCAAAGCTCTCCCACTCTGAAGCTACGATGCCCAGCTGAGGGAGCCGAAATTTATGCAAAATATGTACAATTTTCATTATGACTAACGCAAACCAAACTCTGAGGAAGGACCGAAAAAAACACAATAAAACTATTGTAGTAACACTGTTTCCTGGATATTTGCTTTGTATTGGATAAATAAAATACCATGAAAATTATCAGATTGAAAGGCAGATTTGTTAATCATTGCAGGTTGAATGAAATGGCGATTAAGATCAATAATGAGTATATTATATGAAGACTAACAAGATGTCACCAGCAGACACGCTCCAAAATGTCCATGCTTGAACTGTCCAGCATTCAATGTCAAAGCCATTTAACATCATTTACTGTAGTAATATCGAAACTAAATGGATTGACGTATGCTAGAAACATACTGATCTTCATTTCAACATCAAATTCACATAGTCGCAAATCTAACATTAACAAATATATAAACAAATATTAATATTTTAATCATGGTAACTTTGCATATGCAATGAATAATGAATTCATGGTGTAGAATCATATCTCCTCACAAAGTTTAATTCAAGGATCATTTATTTTTTGTCACCAACTTTAATTTTTCAATTATAATGATACAAAATCCTTTTCCTCTTCGTCAATGGAAAGATAATATGTCCAATTAATTATGAATGTGTAATAAGAGACAATGGGCCCTCCAGGCATGTGAACATGAGGTCCACGATGCAACTGCTAATTAAGAAAATGGCGTCATATCACATTCCACTTGCATGCACTTTCACCATTCAAAAGTCAAAACTTGTCTCAATACTTTTTTTTACAAGTAGCATAAATGTGTATGATCAAATCATATATAATTATAATCATATTCATGTTCTGTTTCTCACCATCTGACACCGGCCCATTATACTGGTCTGGTGCTGGGTGCAAAAACATGTGCTTCATTCACATCAATTCGGAAAAACCCTACAAGCATAGTTGGTGGAGTCATGGATCTGGGCCTTACGTGGTTATATAAGTGGAGGATAGGAGGTAGTGAGTTCAACTCCCACCGCCGGCTACGTTACTTTTACACTGGTTAGTAGTTTCAAAAGTTAACCTGATATTGCTGTTGTTGTTGAAAAAGCAATAAAAACAATTTCCCAGTCTACATTAGTTTTATCGGAATTTTAATCAAATAAGTAGGGAATAAGTTAATCAAAGCATGACTTTGAAACAGTCTAATCTAATTACCCATTGCAGTTACATAGTGTTATTATTTCAATAACTGCAGATAAATATATTATTAAAGATGAAGGTCAGGTTGAGTAGTATAAACAGTTTCCTTAGAATCATATTCAATGTAGTTTGGATTATCGTAATCTAAGCAATGCGTGGGGAAGATGGCTTTTCTGCTGGCCTTATTCTCTCCACACCATATGACTGTGACAAAGGCAGGTATGTATTGTGAGTAAGGCATGGCTGAATGAAAAGTTTGTTCATGAAAAGTATCAAAACATAATACGGGGAACACAAAACAAATAACGAGGACAAAACTTGTTGATAGTTTTCATCCCTGGGAATCGAAACCTACAGATATCATTAAGGCAGGCGAATTAAGAAATATAAAGATTTCAGTGAAAATTAAATAATACTATGCTGTTGATAACGATATTATTCACAACCTCATGAAGTATTTTTTGCATGAAAAGTATCAAAATTAATTTTCGCACTGAAATTATTAAAATTATCGTTAAAATTGACTTCTAACACATGTAGATATTTATTATTCAAATTTGATGCCAAATATCAGACTGACATGTGCAAATAAAGTGACGATATCGGAAGTGTTAAGATTAAGACATGCTGTGACAGATACAGTGAAGCTATATCTCCAATATTCTGAGACGTAGATGGCATGGTATAGGGGACACAAGCATTATTGCTATCAACAGGAACTGAAGCAATCTGTTGTCTACTGTATCCATGCATGAAGCTCTAAATGTTTTTTTATATAAATGAATCCGCACACACATGCAAACACAGCAACTTACTTTGGAGCGTCCTCAATATGAATGAATGAATGAATGAATGAATGAATGAATGAATGAATGAATGAATGAATGAATGAATGGAGGACATGCCATGTGACGGCATTTCGTATTTCCTTCTTGGTCTCATAACGATGATTCCAACAGGTGGCACTAATCGCCTCCCACTTTGGAATGCACCAGCAAGATTGGTTTTTCATATCCTTACATTTGAGTAGATATATACACACGGGTCGACTTCAGTTATGTATCATTCCCGTCTATAGTGATATATCCTTTAACACTCCTACAGTCCAATTAATTTATTTCTTTGAATGTGTAATGCTCCATTCCTAAGAATCAAATTCTACGTGTGTTTGAATACAAATGTCTTCCGCGTACCTCTATCAGACCAAAAACACCTTCATGGGGCGGCATGTCCAACACTACTCGATGTCTTGTCATGTACTTTTTTTCTTTCAATACTTGGTAATGGTATGATATGTTATCAATATATCCATGTTTCGGAATCATTATTGCGAAGCATACATTTGATGAAAGCTAAATGATAATGTTTGTCTTATTGAAAATGTTATTGATGCTCTTATATTTAAGTTACTGTAAAATTTGCAAGAAGAATGTTTGATGATGCCTTCATCTTTTGATTTGGCTGTTGCCCTCCAGCAAATAGTTTCATGGTCCCTACAAAGAACAAAATGAGCATTATTATACTCTGAAGTACAAAAGAGTACAACCTAATGAATCATTAAAAAAATTACATCCACATTTAAATTTGTTTCCTAAATTGTTTCAGGTCAAAACGTATAATAATGGCTGTGAGAAACCCTTTTTCTGTTTGAGATTGAAATCTGCAAAAATATTCTATTCCATGGAATGATAACATATCTTACCTGGCAATGTTACAAATCCTTTATTGTCTTGCCACACAGCCAGTTGATTGTATGTTATAATCATGATAATTTTTTTAGTTTGTCCTTTTGGTATAAAATCCCTAGTAAATCCAACAAGCTGTAGTTTTGGCACTGGTATAGATGGGGCATGCCAGGAAACATACATCTGTATAACCTTCAACATTAATACATCATAAGAATTATCTATTATAATTTGCAATCAAAATATGGTAACAAATTAAAAGAGGTGTAAAACAAGAGTTATATGTTATGGTTTATGAAATGCAACAACATGAATAATGATTGACTCCATATCTCTGTATTCATTCTGTTGTTGATGCATCAAATTACTACTAACATGTTTATATGATGTTATGATTTACCTCTTCCCCATCCAGTCCTCCTGTGTTCCTCAGAATTATGGTAACCTCTATTGCACCTCCTGCATGCAATACTGTGGTGTTCAGAGACACATCTATGTAGGTAAAATTTGTGAAGGACAAACCATATCCAAAAGGGTATAAGAAGTCTTGGGATGAATATCGGTATGTTCTATCCGCCATCGAATAATTAGTTATTGCGGGAACCTGAACATAAAGATGATTATCAAATTTCATTTTTTTTACTGTAATATGAATTCTGTTATCTTTAAACTCAATGATGCATTCAAACATATGTTATGTAGAAATCATTATTGCTAATTTGTAGCTCAAATAGTTGTGATATGCTCTAATTCACTCCATATTGTAATATGCATGTGTCCTATAGTTGCTGAAATTATCAACCCTATGATTAATTAAAGATCAATGAAAAGAAAAAAATCTTCCTTGTTTGATATTTTGTCTCTGGAAATGTCAATTACAAGAGGAAATGGTACACTGTTTTTGTATTTAAAGTGTTTTAAGTGTATTCAAAATATCAACTAATGTTGAAATATTTCATGATGCAATGAATGAAACGTCACCTGATCTATGCTGGCATACCAAGTGGATGGAAGTCTCCCTGCAGGGTTTGCCATTCTGCCTTGATTATAAAATGTGCGATAGAGGGCAGCACCTGTAGCTTGCGATGGGAAGAAACACGCCATGATTGTGTGAATGCCAGGATGAGCCTGTGCCCACGATACATCCAAGGGTCCAGCATTGAACAATAACACAATGATTGGATTGCCGTCAGCTGCATCATGAAATGTATAGAAATAGTGTACATACAATCACGTTGAATATCTATGTGTCTTTCTGATGATGACTCTATGATTGCAGATAATATACATTTTAGATAAATGTAGAGAATGGCTTCTAACATCCTTTTATCATAGTACAGACAGCTGTTGACAAGAAAATAACAATCTCTATACCACGGAAGGATGGAAATCACCATAATATTGGATATGAGATTGATGTAGCGGGGTAGTTACAATTATATATCACAACCTAGTGTTGTACTAAGTGTTTACATATTGTTACAGATTATACACAGAGAAAGAAAAGCCTATCGCCGCTGAAAGGGCCATAAGAAGGAAAACATCTACACTTTCTATAAGATCATTTTACCTGCTTTGACTACATCCTGGAGGAGTTGTAACTGCTTTCCAGGAAGTGACAAATCAACTCTATCATTCGATTCAGCTTCAATTAGTATTCCTGCAATGAGAAATACAATATCAATTTCAGGTGTCTATACTTCCAAATATATGTTTTTTTGTTGCATTTTAATAATTATTAAGATAGATATTCAATAAATATACAAGCTGAGAATTCAGCTAAACAAAAATATACAAGATTCATATGAAGAATCTGTGTGTCTGTTATATGTGCACCAAACATTGAAATCTAGTATCAGTTTCACATAATGTATCAGCCCATAAAACGGTTATAAAGTGTCTTCCTATTTAAAATGTCACCAACAAATATCGGTCCCAAATCATGCTACTTTGGGCTTCTTTTTTAAATCATTTTAAAATGGATTTTAGAGCCTTTTAGATTATAAACTCAGGAAAAAATCTAAGAAAGAAAACTTTTCCAAACAGTTACATTTAAAACATTTGTAGAAGCATTGAATCAGATAATCTCTAACTTAATAGTTTCACAGGTTGTATTAATTTACCTGTGCCCAGACAGACTACTGTGAGTTGAGCCATTTGTGTAGCAAGTGACACTGATGTGGAGTTGTACTTGGTGCAGGTTGTGGCATCGGCACAGCCCGCTGCATACACCACTTCGTGGGCCATAGGGCCCAGCCCCTGCCGTGGTGTACTCCCATAGTTCTGATCTGCCTGCGAAGTGTAATCCCCATACAAGGCGTCCAGGTCATCTGCCATCGGGCCTATTACCTATAATATATCACATATCTAATTCCTTACCTACTTTTTTCTTTACCAATAAGTGTGCAGTTTGTTGGACTTCGTTACAGTGTTTATATGTCCAAGGTGATTGTAACCTTATCCCAATATTCATCACATAAGATTAATCTTTATTAGGTACAATATTAGGCCAATGCAATACATACTATTAAATATTTCAGAATATTTTTGTATGATAGACTGGAGCAACTAATAAAAACATAACTTACAGCAATGGTATCAAAGACCTTTCCCTTCTTGAAAGGCAGAAGATTTTTCTGATTCTTCAAGAGAACAAATGACCTCATAGCTGTCTCTATGGCCAGTTCCTGGTGGGCTTTGCTCTGGACATAATCTTCTGGCCTCAACTTTGAGAAGGGGTTCATTTCCGGAGGATCAAACTCTCCAAGGCGCATGCGTGTGTAGAACATTGGTTTTGCAGTATTTCTCAATGTGGTGATATCTAACAATCCTTGTTTTACAGCGGCAGGTATACCCCCTTTGTAGAATGGAGGCAAGCCAAACACAGGGCCAATTTCAATGTTACAACCTGGAACATACATTACCAATACTACTGAAAAGATTTCAAAATGATGTTGTATAAGAAATACAGCATTAAGATGGTTAAAATCAGGACTGTGGACAAGAACAGCGCCGCGGTTCCATTTCCAAGCCTTTGAAGTGCATCTGCACTAAAATACTCTCATAATTAGAATTAAAATGCAGCTAAGTTATCTTCCACAGCTCTGTTGCGTCGGCTGTATAAGACATTAACCATTAAGTTAAAATTCTCCTTATCATACAGATATCTAGTAATTGAAACAGGTAATTGAGAATTGACTTAACACGTACGCTCAGAAAATGGAGTTCAGAGGGATTGTTCTTGGCCCAGTGCTTTTAGTGCTGATTGGAATTTGTTTGGCGGTTTTACATCACTTTCAATATTACTTCAGTTATTTCATGATCAAACCTATCTTGTAGCAGATATCGTGCTGCCTCACTGAATGACAACCCACCTGGTCACAGGTTTACAAAGACAACGGGTAAACCCTTTAGGCATGGACCTCAGCTTATGTGATAAATTGAAACATGAATTCCATCTCAGCATGGCCAGGGATCAAACTCACAACCTGTGGATCACCACAGAAGAACAGGTGCTAATAAGCTTGCGGTCTAATCAACAGTGCCACGAGCATGCACCATTGCCACGCACCATTACCATGCACCATAACAGTGCACCATTACAGTGTACCATTACCATGCACCATTAACATGCACTATTACCATGCACCTTTACAGTGTACCATTACCATGCACCATTAACATGTACTATTACCATGCACCTTTACAGTGTACCATTACCATGCACCATTAACATGTACTATTACCATGCACCTTTACAGTGTACCATTACCATGCACCATAACAGTGCACCTTTACAGTGTATCATTACCATGCACCATTAACATGCACTATTACCATGCACCTTTACAGTGTACCATTACCATGCACTATTACCATGCACCTTTACAGTGTACCATTACCATGCACCATTACCGTGCACCATCACCATGCTCCTTACCCATGATTTCTGCTTCCCTATAAGAATAGGGGCGGCTCAGGAGCAAGACAGGACACCTTAAGGCATGTACATAAGGATAATCAAAATTAGGGAATCAGGGAAAAGAGGTACAGGCCTGAGAGGCATAGGCACAGACAAGCACAAATACATGCTTGTTATGCTAGGTTAGCATTCAATCCTCCCACTGGTTCTCAGTTCATATGTGAAATTGTGACATGAATTCAATGCCGGCATGGCTCGGAATCAAACCCACAACCACAACAAGGCCTGTGGTATCCTTTGGTGCAAAGAATTGTAGTCCTGCCTGTAATAAAATAATTAAGCCTATTTTTAAACAATATGCTGTGGTCTGCAGCATTCTGTACTCACCTGCTTTGATACACACAGCTGCGGTTTCACCAACTGACTGTGTATAGTTGTAATTTCCAAACACATCTTCTATGGCACCTTCATCACTGACCACATATCCTTTAAAGCCCCACTGCTGCCTCAGTATAGTAGTCATAGTGTGTTGATTGGCACAGGCTGGGATCCCATTAATACTATAAACAGAATGTGCACTTGATTAAGCATTATATATTTTGTAATTGAAATTTAGGTTCACGAATTGATTAATACTATAGTTATGCCTGGTTCATATCTTCTTGGAGCAGGTTGTGTGGATATTCAACCAAGCAACCAACGATTTCAGCTAGATTTATCACAGTTAATGCACAGGTTATATCCCTGTGATATGGTTGGTCTGTTAAGTTAGAATAAAATTTATATCTCATTTGACCTAAAACATATTATTCATCTATATGACATTTTCAGACCCATATAACTTGCCTGTTGTAACTGCACATGATGGAATATGATCCAGCTTCTACACACGCCTTGAATTGGCGTAGATGGCTCATTTGAAAATCTCTTTCAGCAACCTGCAAATATGTTAATCACAAGAACAATCGCAATTATAAGAATGAGTGTGCAATATGTTATATTCAAATGGTATGGTTCAATTCCTCATTTGGTGCTCTTTATTAAATTAGGTACACAGAGAGGGATACTAATGATTTACTCTTCAATATAACAATGAGAATCACAACCCTAAAAACCTTACAGGCAACATAAACATGTGTTGTCTGATGCCAAGAAGGTAATTAATTAAATGTTTGTAAAAAATGTGATTTATAATGTAGAGAAATCACACCTTGGCATCGAACCTGTGTCTGCTGGTTGGTATGTTTTCTGGTCCAGCATAAGCAGCAAAATGTTTGCATCCAGCATTGGTCAGAATGTAACGAGGATTGTTGTCCTGCAGTCCATGAACAAACCATTTGGTAAACTCACTTATTAAGAAAGGATCCTCTCCCCATGTTTCCTGAAAAAAGTGTAAAGCCTCTAATTCTGATAGGCAAATGTATACTAGATCTGCGTTCTGCCCAAAGTGAGGGAGGACATAGCTTCGCCATATATTTAGAAAGGGGTTAATGGGTTGTTCCTTTCTTCCAGAGTGTTACAACTGGCTACTGTCATATGTTTATTTGGCAAAGCCATTATGAACGATTTGCAACAAGATAATGAGAAAAAGGAATACCTCTGTCATGGTAATTATAATAATCCTATTAGCCTTCAGAAATACTTAATATATGGGACCGAAACGCGGAATCTTGTTATCAACAAGAATATGGAAACAATAGTAGAACACAAATCTAACAATGATGAAAAACAAAGAACTTTATACATTTTATCTATGAAATGTGTTGATGCTTTATCCCCTACATATCATTCAATGATATCATTCCCTCATAGATATACATATTGCAGTGCAATAAGAAGATAAATGTAGAAAGTTTGTGGTGCGTTCTACCTGGTTCCGGCCCCACCTCGGGTCTCTCATAATGTTGATCACGGGGCTCCAGCAGGAGGCGCCAATGTCAAAGTTCCCCTGGGAGGTCATGTTATTGTGTCGTGACCTCAGCTCCAGGGCTGTAGCTCGGGACACGTTGAATATGACTTCTGTGCTGAAAGGAGGGGTAAGGAATGCATCTTGCTCTTTTTTCTGTTTAATAACACAACAATCTTACAAGCAATATCATAAAATTTAGACAAATGTATTATTCGAAAAAAAGTCAATGTGCATGTCACAAAATGGGAGTATTCTGTATAATATTATCATTATAACAAGATCCAAACACAGGCCACATATCCAGTTCAAAGGCAAGCTTATATATATATTCTGGTTATATATCTTGGTGGGCAAAATGAATATTTATGACTCAGGGAATTCCTTATTTCGAATGATATCTGATTAAAAAATACAGCAATGATGGCAGAGGTATTGAGATGTAATGACTTGCAATACTATCAAACGTGAGTATTTAAATTGAATTTCTTTGAGACATGTATATCAATATCAACATTAATTTTACAACTTCATAAATGTTTCCCTTGGAGGATAATAATCTTTACAATGATTCAATTATGGCTGTTTTGTGAAAGAAATGAATATCTTCATTGTTCATTTATTTGTTGACAGATATTTACAAACTAGCAATTTGGCAAAATCATGTCTAAAGTCAACATTTCCAAGAACAAGAAAAAGAGTTTATTATTGTAACTGACATCATTGAGCTTGAAATGTAATATTCTCTTCTTCAGTCTATATTGGAGATAAAGTCTGTATATGATATATATTGTAGATAATATATAGTATGTATTGGGTGTAAATGTAATTAATAGCGTGATATTGGAAATTGAATGGTTGATATATATCATGATGCACAATTCTAACATATCATCATTTAACAAAACATGTACAATGTACTCAATCTATCATATAATTATATGATGTGTTTCGGGTTGACAAGTTCCGGTAATAATAGATGTTCACTCAATAAGATTCCATCTATGCATGACTTTGAAAGATTTTACTATCCTACAAATGATAAGAGTTCCATCTGAATTAATGAGGTGGTACACAATATTTATTTTCTGTGATTACACTTGTACATTCATGCTGTATAAGTTGAACATAAATAATCAAATTATCATTAACATATAAAGTTCTCTTCTACCAAGATTTGAGCCCTGGGCCTTTAGTATGCGAGACATGTCTTACCTACTAAGCCACGTCCCATCCCCTGGCAGCACTTATTATGTTTAAGAATATGTGTTTCTCTGCTTTATTTTACTTGAAGATATTATTTGATAAAATGCATATTATCTTTCAATTCGTATAATATAGGTTTTCCATGAGGTATTAATAAGATTAAGTTTTGTCTTTGTTTTTGGATCAAAGAAAACTGGAAAAGAAGTAATGAACTATATTCCTTGCAATGATGGACAGAATACACGCTGGGCATTTACCTGAATGTAGCAGCTAGTCCCAGTGCCTGGGGGAATGATGTGGAAGGAATAGGCAGAGCAGCCCCTCTCAGACACTCTGTTCCATAGTGGTAGGGGTTGATACCCAGGCTGGGCACACCTGGGCATTCCCCTCCTCCATTCGCCAGCTGGGCAGTCAGATCATCTAGGCTCAACCTATCAACAAGGTCCTGCACACGGTCTTCCCATGATAAAGAGACATTTCTGAAGGGAAAGTCTGCTGTGGACAGTGTCTTGACTTCCTGTGAGGTGAATATACATGCACACAAGATCAAAGCAGACACTGTGGCCAAAACTGTAGCCATTTCTGAAAACCTCATCCAATTTATGATTGTTTACTGCCTGCACATTCGGGTTGTTAAAATATTATTTCAATCACTGTACATGCAGTACTTTCTGTATCAACTGACCTATATTATATCAGTCATATTATCAGGCAAAGATCACTTTTAGAAATGATTTAAAGTTATCAAATCCAGGACATTGTCAATAATCAAATGGTAATTCACAAAGTAGGTCTTCTGCATTATATGCGGAAAAGTGGTAATTTTGCATTTTTACTGAAATGTTCAAGTAAATGATACACCATTAGAGTTATTCTGTTTCATGGTGCTTTGAATATCTATGTCCATGATAGTGTTAAAAAATAATCCTTACACTTTGTGAAGTAAGAATCCTAGTTGTTTCCATGTAATTTTAAATATAATTCTAACCTGAGATAGTTGTTTACCTCATGCATATTTACATGACCTAGAGGACTTATTCAGGCTGACAGTGATAGCTGACTCACACAGAGCATGGAGATATATTATGAAAATACAGAATATTGCATACAACATTCAAAGCAAAAAGACGGAACGATGCAGGAAATGTATATTTTGATTATTGTGTAATCATTATTGATTTACAACGTTATTACCTCATGGCAATGACCTTGACCAGACACATATGATGCTTAAATTGGAAAAGAGATATGTCTGATAAAAGATCCCATTTTGATAAAATCAATAATAATTGACCATTGATCAAAATGTTATCTATCTTATCATTATTGTGCTGATAATACATATCAAAACTCCTCATACCAAGCTCAGCTGATTCATAGACTAATGGACAGTCTGATCTTCATTTGTATACTTTGTCCCGTCCTAAGTTATTAAACCGATGTTGTTGTTCAAATCGTGCTTTGCATGTTTCATCCTACCTTTAGCCCTCTTGATTTCAGACATATTCTTCGTATTTTATAGCAATGTACGTGTTGTACTAAGATTTTTTTCCAAAGACTAAGTGCATATTTTCACTTTCGCTTGTTCTCTGATTTGTGTCTAATGGCAAATATCGCCAAAAATATTGATATTTGACACAGATCCTTAAAAAAATGGATCGCGATGAGAAAATGGACATGTCTGTGTTCACAAGGAAAAGAGCCAGGAGGGTTTTACTGGTCTATACATATTTTGGTCATAAGTCTCGCGGTTAAGAAGCTTTGTTGCTCCAATATTGAAGATATTTTACAGTGTGATAGTCAAAAAAGATATGTTACAATGATCACGATGATAGCAGTAATTCCTTTATTCATCCAGGTGGCACTGCAACGATCTCCCATCACTCAATAATGCATTCAAAATAAACAACAGAAATTGGTTTATTTTAAATATTTTCTTTGCCAGGATTAAATTATTTCAATATAGGTTTGGAGTTTATGACCTTTTGAAATAACGACAAAATGCAAATAATGACACACTGTCTGAATGCAATTTTGATATATAATGAAATATATATGTATATATTCTGGTGTTAAAATAGTCTTATCTGAAGGTCAAAGTTCACTGTGGCTTCTCTTCAGAGTATGATAACGAGGTCAAATGCATGAATATCTGCATATACCTTGCTCTTTGGATTTATAAGACTTTTTTGGCAAGTTAAATTCAGCTACTTGAATAATACCGATGATGTGATTAATTAGGTGTGGTCATTTAAGGTGGACAGCAAGGGAGTGCATGGAGTGTGAACACGTGGTTTTGGGAGTTTGCCAGCGTACAATCGCCTGTCCTATTAAAGCTTTCACCTGTGTCCTCTGGTCACACATTACACGAACACTGTATCTGTGTGTTGCGGTGTCAAGCATAATATCCGTCGCTGTATTTTGGCAAGATTATACATAGTGTTGCAACATCAACTTTACCTACCAATACAGGACTGTATTGTGTGTAATAAATGTCCATTTGTAACTTGTTCAAATTTGTTTTCATTTTCTCTTAAGTCTAGTTGGTATGTATTTCCTTTCTACATGTCACCCGAGGGGTTAATTATCGTTGGTTATCTATGTCATCATGTGGGACTCCAGATTATATCCATACACTAGACCTTCTCCCTTCTGTCTTGTTGCCTTCATTTAGGTCCCACCGAATGGTGCCATAAACACGCCATGAAAATGTGTTAAGTTGTGATCAATGTTTGATGACCAGAGAGTTACATAATCGGACCGGGACTGCGCTGGATCTGAAAAAAGATTGAACCTTATTCCATGTACAGCTGCGATCTTAACTCAGTGCCTTTTAGGATATGGCTTGTATAAAGCGGCAAAGTTCTCAGCCTGCATTTGTTATTGTTCTGGCAGATGCGGAGAGCAATCCAAGTCCAAATTCCAGAGGTATTTTGGAGAAATGTTGGTTGGCTTATCATGGATATGCAAGCTGGATAACCAGAACTTCCAGGAAGGTATGCTCAGGTAAGAAAATCTTATCTCCATTTTATATACACATTCATATAAATTAGTTCAATGCTTATATTTATTTTGAAGGAATTTATACACACACACACATACACACACACACACACACACACACACATATATATATATATACACATATCATATATATACACATATCATATATACAGGGGCGGATCCAGAATTTCTTTTACCTCGGGGGCTCAAATGTACTCCTAGCCAAAGACATATATATATATATATATATATATATATATATATATATATATATATATATATATATATATATATATATATATATATATATATATATATATATATATATATATATATATATATATATATATATATATATATATATATATATATATATATATATATATATATATATATATATATATATATATATATATATATATATATATATATATATATATATATATATATATATATATATATATATATATATATATATATATATTGACATATATATATATATATATATATATTGACATATATATATATATATAGACATATATAGACATATTATATATATATATATAATATATATATATATATATATATAATATGTCTATATATGTCTATATATATATATATTTATATGTCAATATATATATATATATATATATATACATATATATATATATATAATATGTCTATATATGTCTATGGACAATTATTACATATATATATATATATATATATATATATATATATATATATATATATATATATATATATATATATATATATATATATATATATATATATATATATATATATATATATATATATATATATATATATATGGGCATAATTATGACTATTGCTGAGGATATATATGAATACCAAATTTTAGTTTCGTACTTCTAAAACAGTTAGATGTATTGGTTTAGATTAGAAATGAGAATCACACACACACTCTGTCGAGCTGTCTGTCTGTGTCGGGCCACCGGGTACATTAATATGGAAAGCTATTGGTAAAATTTATTTGGAAACGTGTTGAAACATATTTGATAATTATCACCTTTTATCACAGGGGTGTAGGCTCAGTTAGGTAAACAATCTTTTGAATTGAGCTGCATGGCTTACTACTTAATGATTGGGCCAAATGCCAGTTATATAAATGTGCTCTTGCTTGACATTACTGACTCTCAAGTGCACATGAATACAAAATAAACAGGCACTAGTTCACCCGTGTCAACTTTTTGTTGTTTTCATAACAATTCTTAAGATTACAAGCACTCTGTTTTTCTTGTTTGTGTCATATTTGAATATGACCTGGTCTGGGAATGTGATGAAACTTGACAAACAATTAATGTCTATATACAATGGTAGATGTGGCCCGTGGCACTTTGCAGTCTGCACTCTCTGCTCGTGGACCGAAACCGACTCTTATTTGCATCACATATGATCTCATGTGTGTTCAATATAAACACCTTAAAACCTGTCCCTCCCTTCTGCAAAAAAATGACTAAATAACTTCAAGGCAAAATGAAAACAAAATACTGCATCATTATTCAGGATATGAGCTACTGGCTGTTAAATGTTTATTTAAGTTTTCCATCCACACAAACAACATCAGACTTCAATGTTTCTGGACCGCTTTAGCGTCACAGAGGCACGTTTGGGATTTTTCAAATCCGAATCTTTTTATAACTTTCAACTCACTTTGACTTTGGTGAAGGTGAGGTGCAGACATACTTTTTTGTTTCTTTCCTTCTTTATACATATTTTTGTGAAAAATGAGTCAGATGACATGTTTGTGTCCAGTGCAGCGAGGCACTCAGGGAATCCGAGACTGCCCACATGAGGATGAGCGTCACGTGGGTGTCACCACCAACACACTGAAATAAATACACACAGGCATATTTGCAACCGTGAAATATTCTCTCATAATACTGGACACTATCGACTCTGGATATTATCTCCATTAAATCAGTTTTGCATTTAACACTTAACGCCGAGGCAATAAATAAGTTTTTCTATATATCGCAAGAAAAAATAGACGGTGAAGATATTTATTGAATTTATTGTCAACAATTAAAGTTGCGAAAATGTTGTGTTATGCTCAAAGAGCACTGTACAGAGTGAACACTGAATAACTTACTTAACCTGGAAAGCCGACATGTTATTTATATGTGGACTAAAAACAAGCGCTGCATTGTATATGAGAACAGAGAGCTGATGGCACTTATTTCCAGCAAACATATGGTTTTACCTGTGTATGGAATATCTGCCAAAGTTCGTTATTGAGTACACAGAGTATATGTGCTTATGCATATAAAGTGGTGTGTTGGGGTGCCTGACAGAAATATGTGACTCACTGCATGGTTTTGAACTCTACACACCGTTGTGCCACCATTAAGTTTGTTTCAATAATCATTACAGCTTACAAGCCTTGGTTTGTGTGATCAATACAACGCCTAGTGCCAAACCCGTAAACATGTGCCCGGCACAGACTGTGGATCTGTCCAGGGAGTTGGGCAAACTTGTTAAAAGACTGCACAAGAAGAACTCTATGTACCTTGCTACGTCTCTTTCAGGTTTGCATCTGACTGACATGCCTTCCCCAGAGGAGATCACCTCCCAGGCAAAGACGCTGTGTCAAGATTATGTGTATGCCAAGCTCAAGAAAAGAGGGGTGATCATAGACACAAAGGTCGTGGAGGTGAAAGGAAAACAGGGAAGAGATTATTCAGATGTCTCCAGGGAAATTCAATTCCTGGGAGGAGAGCTAGAAAAGATGTTTCCCGATCTCTACAGCAGTATGACCAAACAGCTCAACGTCAAGCTCAAGTCCGAGAACTCAATGAAAAAGACTTTCTTGGCTGTTAGTGATCAGCTGTTTAAGTATGGTAAGATAAGCTGGGGTAGGATAATTGCCCTATTTGCTATAGCGAATGCGTTCAGCTCAGACTGTATCCAGCAGGGTCACCCTGAGTGGGTCTCCAGTATCATAGACTGCTTCAGCCAAGCCACGTCCAAGCACACTGCAGGCTGGATCTGCCTTCAGGGAGGATGGGTTAGTATCACACGTTACATTTGTTTACGACATATTGTCCTCATCATCACCAACATAACACATAGCAGACAACACCCACAAATGCGTAATTCATATTGTTAAATTGTCGGAACGGTTTAGATCTATTTATTTATGCCTTTAGAGAATTCCATTTCGAAATATTCGAGTCGTTTAATTAACACAATCAATGCTTTCCAAGAAGTAATTCTTGGATTTATTTTCAATATTTATGCTTACACTAGAATTGAATTAAGCCACAATACGACAATGAACAGTAGGAGAATAGTTGTGAAGTGTTATCATTAATATTGTTTGAGATAACATTTACAAAATACTTCAATCTACTTTATGTTAAGTAATGGTAAATAACCCTTTGTACCTATAAATGTGGATTTTTTTATTCATGGGCAATTTTATTGATAGGTTGGAAATAGAAACTGTCTACATCCTGGTTTGGAAGTTTTAATGTTCCTGGTTGCTTCTATTTTGTGAAAGATGTAAATCCCACATTTTATTCGCGTCAGCAAATAAACACAGTAACAATATATAGGTCAAAGGAGTTTCAATGTGGTAATACTATCTTGAAAAGTGAATCGGACAAATTGTTTGAAATATGTGCCAAATGATTGAATAGTATAAAATTGGCTGAAGATGTTGGCCATTGAATATATGAGTTCCCAATACACACATTGGGTTTCCACATTCTTGTTGCAGTCTAATATCTATGAGATGATCCAGATTATCTGTCATTTATGGTATTTATTGACTTGTAATGATGTGTGACCCAACATTACCCTCTCTCATATTAAACAAATACCTTTATGCGATCGCATTGTTCAGGCATTATCATTTTATGAGATTTCTATTTGTTTGCATATTTTAATTGGTGGAAATTATAATCCATTTTTGGATTCAGGACATATGTCAATACTGAAATCTCTTTCAACTCCAACGCAAATAATTAAAATTGACGAGATCAACAATGATTTATTTAAATGATATGTATCTATCAGGAAATGTTTAAAACAAGGATTATGCCAGGGCAAAGTACATTTACCGTATTTTGCCGTATTTTGATAACTAGTAGTAGAAAATGTGGTGGATATCTCCAACTCCACTTATCATAAATCGATTTCCATGTGGAAGATTATTTGTTAATATGGATTTTTTGTGGATGCATTGGATGTGACATATTTTCTCTGTTACAGGTTGATGTGTTGAGAGCTTTCAGGACTTCTAAAGAGGCGCCCGTGGTGTGGACATTAAGCCTGATCGGCGCTGTGGTGGGGTTTGTTATGACCCTCGTTGCCACCCTGCAGATGTGAATATCTGGACAATCAAATCTCATAGATATCTTGCAGTCATGAAAATATCGGCCAAAGGTCCCACATCTGTATGAGCTGGAGACCGCTTTCAGCTGTAGATAAGTGATTAAACAGCTGTAAACTGCCAAATATTAGGAACCTTGATTCAAACTCAGCTGTATGGAATAGTAACATCCAACTACTCGGCAGATGTTCTGGGATATTGTAGCTGTGATGAGAAAGGAACCAAATTTTAATTTACCATAAAGCAGCTGTGAAATGAATATCATATTTGTAGATTTGTTTTGATGATTTGTCTTATACCAATACGTAATCTTCATACTCGTTTACTTGCACATGTTTAGAGATTATTTCTCACATTTGTCACATGTATCAGTGTTTATGCACTCATTATCTTTGAAAACACTGCATTGATGTCGGATTTAATGCATAAGTTGATGACTGATAAACAGTATTATCACCAGATGCTCTGTGATTTATTGTATATTAGGTGGGCTTCCCATTCTCAATATGTGTGCAAAATATGGAATATGTATAAAAATACGCTAGGGATTTCCTCAATTTACCGAAGCAGATGTGCCTTTAACATGATATAAAATATTTGTATGTATATAAGACAGTTCTGCATGCTCAATTGTTAGCAACCAAAGGGTACAGGGTATCAGGTGACATCAAGTCACGTGACAGGACAACTAATAGGTTGTGCTTGTCTTCCTATGGAAGGAACAGTCTACATGCCAATCATACTTTGTTTATATTATTTACCTAGCTATTTATTCAAGAACTTTCATTTATTGCACACATTATTTCCGAATATGCACATGAACTATACAATGGACTGTGCCAAATATTCCGTCTCACATGTTAATAACCCTGGGACGCTTGTCATGCCTCAGTGGATAATGAATTACAACTGGTGCTTGATAGTCACAATATTTAATTTGGAATTTGTTTCTTTCATGATTTATCATTGCTACTAGAATATAATGTAATTGTTCTGCTATCAACGCGTTTCCAACGTGTCGCATAGACTGTTCACAGTGTTCAAGATAATTTCACATTTTAAAAATTGTTTATAATGGTCTCATGAAGGATAATTTTGTATGATTAAACTGAAAATATAAACAGATATTCACAGTATGGCATCATCCAAATATCTCTTTAAATGGATGAAAGTTTTATTTTGATTAATAGATGTGTGGTGAATAAATGTATATTTATGCATGAAAATATTCATTTGAGTGATTGAATTAAACATTCCAGAAAATAAAGGTTGCCATTGTTAAATATGTTAAAGGCTGTTTCGTGTTTTATTTTGGTGTACAATGCAATTCATTTTGCCAATAAGGTTTTGTTAAGATATGTACCGATAGATTGTATTGTTCATATAATCATTGATATGAAAGGAAAGATTCTTTTAATAGTTAGTCTGGCCACGGGGCGTGGTGCAGTTGTTTAGAACGCCAGCTTATTAGCACCAGTTCCTCTGTGGTGATCCAAAGGTTGTGGGTTCGATCCCCGGCTGTGCTGAGATTGAATTCATGATACAATCTGAGCATATGAGCCGAGGTCTGTGCCAAAGGGTTGACCCGTTGTCATTGTAAATCTGTGACCGGGAGGGCTGTCATATCAAGGACCTGCGACATGACAATTCAGTGAGGCAGCACTATATCTGCTACAAGTAGGTCTCATCATTAAATGACTGAAATAAAGTTGAAAGTAATGTAAAACCCCAAACAAACAAATTAATAGTTAGTCTAAAATGGTGGAAATCTACTCTTGTGTTGTTTATTAATTCCTACCATTGCACTACAGTTGGTTATCAAAAGTTTGAGTCTACCCTAATCTTAATATGGGATAACGAATATAATCCTCATTCACTCTTACATGATAAGTAAGTCTAATTGGCATCTGACCTTATATTGCTTAAATTCACTGTAAAGATCTTAATGAACTTGTTTAATATATCATTATTGGAAAATGTATTTTTGATGGGATTAGTTTTAATTTTTATTTGAATGGAAACTTATCTTTCAGAATTCTTCTATATTTGTGAACCGTGTTTTCCATCCAAGAAATTTCAGCAACTGAAGCAGAGGTCGATCTGTAATGGACAGAAATGTAGGTCAAATTGAAATATGGTATATTACATGCTTGACCTCAATTGACATAGAATTCACACATTTGCTCAGAGTGTTCAGAACTTCCCCCTTAAACACAGTCTTTGGCCTGCTTTATCAATAGTCACACTTGCTTATGTCACATTTTCTGAAGTCACACATGCTGATGTCACACATGCTGATTTAGCAGGAGGAGCTTTAGGAGGCCTTTACCTAAAAATTAAATCATTAAGCATTGTGGATTTTGCATTACGCATGAAATTGTTCAATGCCTGTATTAAACCAATGATGGACTATGCATCAGGTACTTAATTTTTAGTGACATGGGGTGAATACCTGGACACAAAATGGTTACTTGATCAGAGGGATCCTTCATGTCTCAATTTAGATGTGGAACCTTACCATTAAAACTAGACACAAGCCGCTACCAAATTCCCAAGATCCCAGAAAAAGAATAAATTTGATTCATTTTAGTGACACAGGTTTATACATTTTACAGTCATACTTCTTAAAACTAGTTCTTATAATTCAAATCTCATCAGATTTAAGAGTCACATAATTACTATTCACTGTATAAGATTATTTATATGCTTTATAAGTTATTGTATGTGAGGTTTGTCCTTTTGTGATAAGCTTTTTGTATACATTGTACACCACCTAACGGGAGTCACTGTCCTTGGTGTTAGCAACTTTCTGTCCATGCGTTAGGTCTAATAATGAAGCACATATCTCTTGTGCCTTGTTCATCTTTGTTTCTCTTTACTATAACAAAGGAAGAGATCAAAAAGTGAATCACATTTTCGATCTCCCCTATTTTAAAAACGAGGATGTTTTGACTTATATTGTACACTTGGAAGGCATATGCCCTCCAGATGACGCTCTGTACATGCAGTATGGTAATGTATGAAATGCTCGTATTAGGTGCTGTTCTCTGTTGCCAGATATTCTTCCATGTACTGTGACAAAGTCATATACTTTTTTATATTTACGTACAAAGATAGAAAAACAGTTAAGGTAAACCAACGATGTTATATTGAAAAAAATAATTGGTCATATTCAGGCTATGGGAAGTTTATGGACATTTACTTTAAACTATTCAAACAACAAAATTAAAGCACGAATTTCCCCCATTTTAAAAGTGAAAGAAATTTAAAGCGTTGAAACATGTTTTCATTCAACATATTTTGAGAAAAATAGAGTAATGTCATTTCGAGATAATTTATTTATCTCAATGTTGGCACAGTGCACATTGCAGATCAAATTAGGACAAGAGCTGAACAAAATGTCCCATCTTTAACATATGTATAATGAATCTACAAAGTACGCTTTACCGAGTCACATTTAAAATAGATTCAATGAAATCAAATGATACCATCATGTAAGCTAATAATATTTAAGAATTTAAGAATGATGTGTCCGCTGTTCACATGATCAAGTACTTTCCTAAGGTTTATAATGGCCAACCATACCGGTGAAGAAAGCTGTGATTAATATCCAACATCGCTATATCATTTTACATTATGTGATTATTTACATGACAATCAGAGCATGATGGTGTCTTCCCATTGCTATTCAAACTGCTGGGAGCTTTACAGATAAGCTACATCATTTGAGGTCAGCATCATTTTATCCAGTTTAGTAAGCTATATAAGGAACCATGTTGGTACAAACTATGTCTCAGCAAAATACTGAAAATATTGCTGCCATTTGACGTTATAAAAACTGGTGAGTAAAACCTTTCTCCAAATATTTTGATTTAGTTGTTTTATCATTATACTATATATATGATGATAATATATTATTATAGCATGACAAAATTGTTGCTTTGTGCTTCATAATGCATCCCATCCCTCAGGAATGATAAGGTCTTCCTGAACAGGATAATCATTTATAGTCCACCCTTTAAATTTTGAGCTGACAACCAGACATAAGTATACAAGATGAGACAATAAATATATCTTCTCCCCCATATAAAGCCCCCATTGTGTTATGGTATGCTTGAACAACGCAAGTCGTATCTAGCACATTGTAAATTTATGAGATAAAAAAACAAATTTGACTTGCAAAGAGAAGATGTAATTTGCAGAACATAGAAAGAGTCAAAATATTTTCATTCATATCGCCATAGCAGATGTTTATCCTTGGGATTTCGGTGTAATATTCCTTCACATCCTGATCCCTTTTTGTTTCTGGCCGGCAAATCTAATAAGAAATGTGATATCGTGAATCTAAAATCGAAAATTATTTACAAATCATCACATTATTAGAGTCACAAATTATCTCATGGGAATATTGAAGCCGAATGGATAGAGTGTCTTGTATTTTTTTATTACATTGATAGATTTTCATGTTCGGTCAGCTGGGTACATTTCCTTGTGTTGTCAATACGATCCGGACAAACCCAGATTGATAAGTCATATCATAATGCTACAACCGTATATTATGACTTTATAGAGCTGTGTATGTAATATGATGCACGGCCCACAAGTTCCTGTCTAACTGGGTCGGACAAGGAGCACATGATCTCCGCATGATGATGATGATGATGATGATGACGTGATTCTGTTTCAGTATCCCATTCTGTTTTGAGACAAACATTTCACTCCAAGATCATCACACAACATGGTAAGTTGTGCCATTAAGTTCATTCTTTAAACAAAATCAGAGTGTTGCTTGTTTGATTAGAAACGTTGGTCATTTGTTTTAATGATCGGTTGGTTAGTTATTTAATTGATTAGTGAGATGATCATGTAGCCTTTTGATCGCTTGGATGATATTTCACCGATTGATTGGATTTATTGATATAATCAAATGATTTTAATATTTAATATTGTTTGTTTCTTTTGGTTTATTCCTCTCATTGTGTGTGAAAATCACACGAGGTTTCAATCAAGAATATTCAAATTCCCATATATCTATTCAGGTTAGAAGTGCTATTATATAAGCTGTGATTTTACATGCTCACCTTACGGTCGGGTCAGATTTGATTTAAGCACTGGTGAAACATTCATTGAAGTATAAAAGGTTTCTTGGAGTTTTCCATTCTTGTAGCCAAGTTCGTGGTGCCGTTCTCTAAACACTATGTAATACTCAATAATAACGACAGAATGGTATTGCGTTATGTTCATATATTGTCTGAATAAATGTAAACCCTCATGCGTTATATTCATATATTGTCTGAATAAATGTAAACCCTCATGCGTTATATTCATATATTGTCTGAATAAATGTAAACCCTCATGCGTTATATTCATATATTGTCTGAATAAATGTAAACCCTCATGCGTTATATTCATATATTGTCTGAATGGACGTAAACCCTCATGCATTGTATTCATATATTGTCTGAATGGACGTAATCCCTCATGCGTTATATTCATATATTGTCTGAATGGACGTAATCCCTCATGATATATACTTCCTTTTTTGACACAGACCACAGAGCCAATTAAGTATAGGTTGTATTCCCTACAAGAAAAAAACCCTGCTCAATTCAAAATATAAATACTTTAGATTTACGTTTTAAAGATTTACGTTTTAAAGTTTTCTCAAGGAAATCAAATAGCTTGTTAAAAGTCAACATTTCAAAATGCTCTCTCATACATTTTTTTTCTTTTCGGAGCAAGGAAAAATATTTAAATCTGTAGCATATCTATATGTAATCAAGATATCATGGAAAGATTTTTGAAACGTCCGAAGAATATAAAACATCACTACACAAATAAAATTGGTTCCTTTTAAATTAGGATGTGATATGAAATATATGTCAGATTAACTCCCACGTATGAAATAAGAGCCATGTCAAAGACAAACATTAAAATGGTGCATTCAATTAAATTGATCTGACTGGTATTATTCTGAAGATATTGACTATTGTCACAATTAATTGATCTAGATGGAATGTTAAGACCAAGGAAATGTATGATCTAGATGGAATATAATAATCAAAGCAGATGTATGATCTAGATGGAGTTTAAAACTAGAGCAGATGTATGATCTAGATGGAGTAAAACGTGATAGCAGATATATGATCTAGATGGAGTATAAAAGCTGGAGAAAATGTATGATCTAGATGGAGTATAACATATGTAGTAAATGTATGATCTAGATAGCGGTATGATGAAATGGGGACACACAGCCTAATGTAGATGTAGCACAAAGAGTAAAAGATGGGGACACAAAGAGTAAAGTAGAGTTTTGATCAAGTGGTTACACAAAGGATACAGTAGATGTAATGTAAATTGAGGAAACAAAGGCCAGTCTAATTGTGGTTGTGCGATCAAGATTAGGTACAATTTGCAAGAGTAATATTACAACTTGATTTTTCATCAAGTAGTAATTTTAAACCTTGTAAATATATTAAACATTGGACAGAAAGGCTCGTGTAGATGAATATTCAATATAAATATTGTTTGTATTTAAGTTGGTTCAAGAAAAGAACCGACCGAGTTAAAATGAAATTTAGAATATTAGAATACAACCCTTAAAATAGATTCGTCACAGATCAACTTGATTCACTTAGCAATCATAAATTTGAATGATCACGTGATAAGGTAAGCTCATGTGATACCAAAAGAGAGTAATTCCTTGTTGCTCACATGTGGAACTCTTATGATAGATCTCCTTTCTCACAGTTGAGGATGCTTAAGATATTGCTAATCATGTACATGTTAGATATTGTCCCCATCACAATCTTTGCATCTTAGATTTTGGGATTCCCTACGACGCTGACTGTGACTATGTGGTTCCGGGGGGGGGGAGGAGGGGGTAGGTAGTTTGGTCTTGGGGTCCCGAATATTTACAAGATGCTTATAACTCAGTATGAAGTCAAATAGTGTGTTATGTCCCCATTATTGTAAATTCAAATCAGTAAGATAGTAACTGCAAACCCAAAAATGAACCCTATTCTCCGAAAACCTTTATGTTCACCTCATGCGCGTTCATCTGTTCGCTTTTGCTGTTCCCTCAGAATAGAATCTTTCATTTGTCCTGAAATCCCCTTTAGAACTGTGTCAAGAATAAATATAGAACGAGGGCGAGAGGAGATCCTTCCTGACAAATGCACGGCTTGACAAGCTAAGTAAAGACACACTTTGCATCTTATCACTGCCATAAATTAATGTATGTATCCTTATGTTTCACTTATAATGTTTAATTTCGGGAAATGATCTTAGTATTGATATATTGCTCAAGCTGGGTTCATAGACTCATAGATATGAGTCTACGAGTCGTGGATGGGTGGGTCGCGGCTGGTAAATGCCACACGGGTCACTGAACACTGGCAAGATACAAATAGAAAGAAATATCCAGCATACCATTTGGACATAGCATATGATACATAATGGACATTTTGTGAGGCACCAATTCAAGAGTAAAAACTCACTGGATGAGGAATGTTTAGTATTGCAGAGCTTAAGTTGTATTTTTATCATATGTTCAATATAATTACAATCACAAGGTTACTGTAGTTTTATGTGGATTGTGTGCACAAAGTACCAGCTAGTTTTATATCTGATATCATGAGATATGGTTGTTTGATATGTAACGGAAAGCCCAGATAACAGCAGGTAACCTAACTGAAGATGAATGCTATCTTATCTTTATCCATATTTCATACTTATCGTAATGTGCCACTGTACATGTTTGACTTTATGACATGTTTCCAAATATTCCTTAGTACACATTTCCACTTCGTTGATCATAGTTTCATGGGAACAAACATTAATATTTGTTCTCTATCAGGTTTGGAGTATACAGTTTTCAATTAATTTCATCACATGACTTAACGTTAACATATGAGAATTCATTATATAACTTGTACTATCTGACTGCCTGATAATCAATTGGCGTTTGGCACACAAGTAAAGTGTTTAATGTGTTGTGTGTGTCTTTATTGACAGGACTCCTTGGATTTGAAGTGTCTCACAGGCCAGCAGATTCCTGGCTCAGTTCACAGGACACACACACACAAACAGTCAAATATCGATCCATCTGGTATTGATCAACTTAGCCAGTCAACAGGTCCTACTGCCCCATTTCTTGCACAAGAATCTGGAGGTAAAAACGACACACTTTGCGGAGGAGATTTGCCTGGAAGTGAAGAAGAATTAGTTTCTGAATCATCTTCAGAAGATGACATTACACATTTCTATACGCATAACACATGTGGACAGCTGAAAGAGAGGCTTTTCCTAAACTTGGAGAACCGTGGTAGGAGAAATTGGAAATTTCTTAGGGAAGCGTTTCCGGATTTGTTTAAAAAGCAGGAATATAACAGAATAGTGCAGAACCCAGTTTACGGCATGGAGAAGTTATCTCAGTCAGTGGCGGAACAGAGGAAAGCCCGGGATGTGATCGTCGAGGACTTTATTTACAACATCAAAGATGGTATGGCCAAAGCTGACCCCAAGAAAAAGCCAATTACATTGGCAGAACTGACCCGAATGCAACGACTGGACAGATTGGCAGAGATTCATGATGACGTCATAGATTTGGAGCAGAAAATAATCGGCTGGCTTTCAGGGAGGAACGAGTCCCTGCCCCAAGATATCATAAAAAATGTAGCAAGACCAATCATGAACATTGAACAGGTGAGCAGAGATATAATAAACGTTAATTGTGAAGGAAAGGTGAGTTGTAAACGAGAGTAAACCCAACCTTTGTTCACGTTTTTTCAACTATGAATACTAGCATGTATAGGATGGATCATTAATTATTCAGGGGAGCGTGAAGAAATGTTTGCAAAAAAAAGAGTTTCCAACACGTGAAATAAGTATTGAGAAAAATACAAATGAAAGGCAAAATGTTCCGATTTGTAGTCGGAAATTAATTAAAGACATCACCAAAGTATATTTGAGCATACCCCTTCTGTATATTGTATATTGATCCTTTCCTTTGTTTAATTCTATAACGATTTCATTTTACTTTATATTCAACATGTTTGATATTTCATTCTATTTGTCTAAATATAAAATCCGTCTCCGGAGCGATGCTAAGACCTTAATTATACAAGAGCAAATAATGTGAAAGATCATTGGAATTAGATTTATCACAACAATACACCTTAATGCAATACACCAACAAGGACCAGAATCAATATACGTCGCAATAGTTAAACACCTCCATTTATTAACACTTCATCTTTTATGGGACAAAAAGCCGTGCTGGCAATGGGATTAGTACGCAGGTAATACATAAATGTCACATTTGAACCAGAATATATTTTCGGCAAAAGCCTTTTCAACTGCTGTCTATGATTATGTCAACATAGTCCAGTCAAAATATGAAATGACCCGGAACAAATTAGAACAGAAACCATTTTGGTGTTATTTGTCTCAGAATGTAACCCAGATGAACATATAAAAAGTCTACCAAAATCAACTCAGTGGAACACCACCTAATTTGCATAAATTCAAAATGGCCACCTCTCATTGACGTTTCATCCTATTTTATGCATACATTCAGGTTTTTTTGTATGATCAAAGGTTCCCTGCACACTGAAATAACATCATGCTCTTGCTGTTGGTGTAAAGCAGTTATTTTAAGGCCCTGATAAGGAAATAAATAGCTTATGTAGTGTTTCTTGTAATGTATTTCATTCTGCTATGAAATACATTGTATATTCCGTACATTAGGTGACCTTTATGGTGGAAAGAAAAAAAAGAGTATGCATTAATACCAGTTAGAACAAAGTTCTTTGACAGAAGTGTTATTACTATTTGTGAACAGCTTGATGAAGACTGTCAAAGTTATAATATATTTTAATGACCTGCACAGGCAAGTCACTTCCTCAGATATTCCAAATAGGTGACAAGCAGAAAAATCACTTCTAGGCAGGCCAAAACAAGGAACAGACTGTGAAATATCCTGCATGATTTTTATTTAAACCCAAAGCAGGATAATTCAGAGGATGACAAATTTAGAATAATTCAAACTGCAGCAATATTGAGATTTGGCACAATTGCAAACTTCTGGTCATATGTAAATACCAGCAGTCGACTGAGCAGTAGCCTTGAGCAACAAATTTTCCAAATTGATATACACTTTATAGCCTGGCTGATCAAATCTATCATCCTTTGAATTGATTATGAGATCTACAGCTTCAATATAAGACTTTTCTGTAATGTTCCTGTGGGGTGCTGGGGTGATATGTAGGCCCAAATAATCCACTGTCCAAATATCTAGGTGTAGATTTTCATCTCGAGAGCTGGGGACCAGTTACCCCTAACACATTACATTTATTATTCACTTTGTTCCAAAATTTATCAACTTCTATGTCTGTCCTTTTGTTTTGAGTGTTACAATTGTTGGTCCATTCTCTTTCCTTCAGCTGCTGACATGGATGGACGGATTTTACTAGGATTATAACTGTGTCAGAATGTTTTCTGCCAATAAGGCACCAACGATAAAGTTAAAATATCTCATGTACACATCTAACACACCTACATAATTCTACAGCACATTTTAGAATCTCTAACATAATCTAAAGCTTCTTCCCAGACTACATTCAAAATTCACAATGGCATTGTAAATAGCATCTGCCTTTACTGTCCATCTGGTTGGACAAAGAACCCTTATGCCAGGAGAACTAGTAGGTATTGTTTCTTTTATCTAAGCAGTCATCAAGCAGACCACTGATGAGTTCAAATAGGTTCTCTGGCAAAGATGGACTTTGTCTCCAGACTACTACCTGACACTTTCAAATCAAGAGATTTTGGGTCGTCAGTTTCAAATTATTTTGAGCGATGCAATAAATCCTAAGTTTGAGAAAAGGTGGGGGCTCAGCCACCCATGCATAATACACTCCCAGAGCAGTCTCCAAGCAGACCAATGATTAGTTTCAGTTGCAAAAATGGAGATGTCTTCAGACTGCCACCTGAGACTGTCAAGTTTTTGGATCATCAGATTCATTTTGAGCGGTGCATTAAACTTTGACTGAAAAGAGGGGGCTAAGCCCCCAACCCCCCTATTCCTACTCCTAGGTATGACATTATGACATTGTCACATGATTTATCCAGCCTGTGATCAGATGTCTTCTCCTGATGCTGCATGTTCATTTCTGCCAGATTCAGTGGCCTCTTGCCTCAGACTATCATTAAAGGAGCCGATGCAAAAGTTTAAGTAGCATCAGTTGGCCAAGCATTGATTCAAGCAGCTCATCTAAGTGTAGTAGTGGTTCCATTGCAGCTAGGTCTTGGTATCCAACTGCACCATCATTTTGCATCAAAATTCCAGTAATGGAAGGTGATTTTTGGATGAGACTAAAAACCAAGGTCTCATGTACCTGAGTTTCTATGTCAGGCAGCAGGTTTAAGATCCATCCCCACTTTTTGAGGAGAGCAGGGAATTGCCTCCCTGTGTGTGTGTGGACTCTTCAATATGATCACCACTAATAGTCACCCACAGCTTGCAATGATGTGCAAAATCCAATTGTTAATGGGTCGTTAAACACAATCTTTTTAAAAATTCTAATTGTAAATAATTGTTCTCTATCCTTTTTGATAACTTGTTTTTGTAAAATAATGTGTTGTAGAGGATATCTCAGAAAAGGTGTAAAGCAGACAGATATAATCAGAATACAAGCAAAGTGCTAATTTTCGACATATTTTTCAACTTTAATCGGGAAGAAGAGTACAAAACATGGGTATTAGCTATTTGAAAAGAATCCCAATGGATTTCTCATGTCCAAAAAACATAAAATAGACTCTAAGATTACTCGAATATGTCAAATCAGAGTCAAGCTATATAATTTTAAAGATTTGCCCTGCCATGTGTCGGCCATTTTGGATTTATGCAAATTATACATTGTTCCACTACTTAGATTTTGGTAGACTTTTACTATGTTATTCTCTAGGCTCTCCTGAGACATTTTCTATCAGTTTCATTTCTGTTCTAATTTGTTCCGGGTTAGGCCATTTTTTGTCTTATATTGACTGGACTAACATAACTTCTGCAGTGAGGGAGAGAATTCTTTGTCGTTCTGTCCTTTAACTTTGTTCTTCTCCACTAAAATGACTGGCCAGAGTTCTTCACTATTAGAAGCTTTTTTAATTTTTTTTCTAATAACATGACAAACATCAGCCAATAAGAATCGAGATAAAAACGAAAAGCCAAATTCAATACGTATTGTGCATTTTGAAATAAAGCATTGTGGGGTGGTGGGGTCAGCCCAAATATTGTGCACATTATTTTTACCACATTGACTGTTCATGATCTACAAAGCGAGGTAAATATTTGAGTGATCATTTTTAAGCAATTAAGCAATTTGCAGGCATTCTCTGAAAATGGACACAAACATTACAAAAAGGACCGATCAAAATAGCTCTTAGGCCACAGGCCTATGTTTTAGGATTGTTATACATGTACACATGCTGTGTAGTGATTCTATGTTTCTTTAACTCTAATCCATATTAAACAGTTACAATCATAATACCATATTTTCAGAACCTATTCAGTTGATTACGTCTTAATATGTACATCTGTGCCAAACAAAACATAACTGTTCCAGCAAGTATTGATGTGAACATCACAAATCTGATACATAATCACATAATCACTGATACATTTTGGGAAATAATTTTATTTGAACACAGTCCTACCAGCATGGACACTCTAATCATAAGTCAAACTGCCCGTCCATGAGAAGCTAATGGTAGATAAAAAAAACTTTGACCAACATTCATCATTTCTAAACACATGAGCTGATAACTGTCACACCTCTTTGTATAAAATCATTCCCCTGTGTGCGTAAATAGTATGTAATTATGTACAGTATGCTTTTAAAGTCTCTCACCATTCTTCAAAAAATGCGCTTTTGAATGTGCAAATAATGGTTTTAGGCAATTTTGACGTTGGGTTTGACTGTCAAAAAATGTGCATCCTATTGACATTGACTTTGATCGAAAATATATACCAATAGCCTATGTTTCGGCATTTCCATCGGGTATTTTTATTATTCATACTTATCTCATTTCAGGGGAGCAAACTGATTTCTAAACACTGGATAGAGTCACCTACTAGTCTATATCGTTCGCCGGAGCAGATCGAGGTTCAGATGGCAATCGACACACCGGAAATGGCACCGGAAGTAACACAAGCTTCAAAGTCTGAACTGGATGGTTCAGAAGAAGAACCTTTAGAGCACAGAATTTTTTATTTACATTCAGGATTAGAAAGAATTCTCTCTGGTCTTCAGAAATTCTTACAAGAAATACTTAAAAGTGACATTTTTCTCACCTCGTCCTGTGGTCTCGACCTTGATGTTACCGATGTAAATAAGCTCATCGTAAAGTTGCCACAGAGATACATCTTAGATGGATTGGATGATACATGTCAATTGTTGATCAAATAGCTCATTATTCATGGTGAATAGCTGCTCAAATATCGGGATAATATCGATAATACAAGAAAAGCAATTTATGAAAGCATTTCAAGATAATTTGACAAGTCAAGATATGTTTTATTTTAAATTTTATGTTGAAATTGGATCAAATACTGCCAAAAGAGAATTGAAACAAATTCGATATTGCATCTGTTCAACTCTAGCTTACAATGTTAATGTTTTCAGGGGTTAAATGTAATTGGATAATTCAAATTATCCTTAATCTTTTAGGGTCTAGACCAGGTATAAACATAGGGATCTGATAAAAACTGCAGGAAATGTTTGACCCATGCTACACGTCACATACGTCTTATTTTTTTATAGGGATGGAAGCTAAAATATAACCTACGGCAAGAAGATTCTCAGTCTGTTCATAGTTGTTAAATCTCATTTTATGTTTTACAAATGGTTATTCAAATTGTACTGTGTCATCCATAACAGTTTTATGTTTTTAAATCTAACATAGCCTAAAAGTATCCTAAATGTAACCCATGTTATAAAAGCTAAAGTGTTTTTAATTTTGTTTTGTATCTTGCGTTTAGCTGTATTCATCAGCTAGATCTCTTTAAAATTTTGTTTTTTGGTTGGAGAAAGCTAACTATATAGCATATTTTCTTCCCCTTTCCTATTTATAAGCTCATTCAATGTGCAAATAAATAGTCTTCAATAAATCTATCAAAAATATAAATGGTGACTATATCAAACCATTTATGTAACTTTTAGAAATGATGTGATAATCAAACAAATTAGAACAAATAAACATTTTCATCACTTTTCAAAAGAAAGTGACCAAACCCAAGCTTCTTAGGAACCTTGAACTTGGATTTATTTGTTTAACGTTTACTGATATATTTGCATAAGTGACAATGGACACGAGACCAAAGTAAAATAAAAACTAAGGGTTTACCTTGTGTGTCTAATATTTTACCTACGTTGATTTCTCTTTTACGGGAAATTTGGATCAAATTCATAAATATATTTAACCTATACATATTAAGCATTTGCAGTTTTTTAAAAAGCATTTTAACTGAAGCATCTTGCCAATATATGACTATTAAATGGTATTTGATTAGAAATATTAATATATTAAAATATTTAGTTGTCCATTAACAAAGAAAGGTCAGTAATTTGCATCATATGTATTATAAATGAAATAAAATAAATTCGAAATTAAAATATTTCTGCTCATGTTGTACATTTTCCACTGTGGTTTTTTTTCTTTGAATAAAGAGGGAAAATTCGAAACTGTCACTCTCTTATTTGGACCTTTTAAATACTGTCTGATTCCCATGCGGCCTGATGTGAATAAATAAAATCTTTAATATCTTTTATTCAGATCGTGAAAGAAATGTATAGAATTTGTTCAAAATGTTTAATAGATGCTTAAAAGATTTTTTTTATTTAAAATGTAACTGTTTATTTGCGGATTATTTGAGATTGTGGGAATGGGGAGGTGTGTTTTTTGTGTGAGGAACACTACTCAAAATAGTCAAGTGGAAGCGGGAAGCTTTTGAATATCAAGCGGAGTTTTGATTTTATGCTTGACATAATCATTCACAGAAAAATATAGGAAAGCAAAATTATATGGAGTTTATACTAAACACATCTAAAATACCATTTTATTGGACATGGTTAAACTATGTTGAATTTGTACTTAACACATTTTAAATACTATTTTATTGATTCTCCCAAGTAAGTATATAAGGGCTTACACTGCGAGGTCGAGTCGCATAATACCTCTGCCACAAATGGCTTTCTCCTTACACTAGTATGTAATTATCATACAGCTCTACAATTGGTTGGCTCTAGTACATGCTACTTACTACAAAATGATACAGCTGTACACATGTTCATACCCATTTCATATGTCCAAAAGAAATTTAGAATGGATCATTATATTTTTATTTGGGGGGTATATATTAGTAATATTTGGTTAGAAAAATATGTCATTAACATATTCAGTATCGTTGGGGTTTTTTACACCACTTTCAAGATTATTTTGTTCATTTCATGATGAGACCTAGTTTATCAGCCGTTCCCAAAAGAAAAAATCAGTATGTTTCTCCCCCCATCCATATGAGATTAATACTTCATCCACTGATTATTTTTGTCTATTATGATATACATATACATGTCACATCTCTACTTATTTGTTGTTATGTTCACTTTCTGGCGATGTTACAACATGCGCAAAATATCTCCGTGCTTATTGACTGCTAAAAAGAAGTTTGTAATGGGTGTGGTCTCTCAGGTCTGACTCGAAAAGACATATATGACCTTTACTTGCAGAGCCTGGTGTAAACCCAATAAGGTGCAATATAAAACCGTGTGAAGTATATTATGTAATGACCAGACACATAGTGTGTATATTAACTTGAAGTGGACTTGCCCTGACAGTTAGACAAAGGAACCAAGACAAAGCAAGTGATTGCATCTGAGGTGTGTGATTTAATATAACCCCATGTGAAAAGGTGAACATGAGGAGAGGCTAACCTCATAGGGGTGCAGGTATTGTGTTAGGTTTTCAAATATTTCATTTGTTTTAAATTCCGATAAGGTAAATCTGTACCAATGCAAGAATAAATACTTCAAAACAAATGAATGTGTTTCGTGTTTATTTAGTTGCATCAGACCATGTCACTGGAAACGTTTGAGAGGCCAAAGTACGTGAAGTACTGAATTAAGCTGCCAATTAGACCAATCAATAATAGGTTAATCCTTCACCTTAATTAAACACGATGTTGACCTTACAAGACCCCTTCCCCTCTATTACCTAATTTGAAGTCTTGTAAATTTTCAAACTTGGAAACAGGCTTTATAAAACATGCACAAGGTTGATCTCCAACGCCATTCCAATGACATATAAGATTAATCCTGACAATTTCTTGATTCTGTGATTGAAAGCGATATGCTTAGGGTACGTATGGGTCTTTAGGTTG
This sequence comes from Amphiduros pacificus, assembly GCA_949316495.1. NCBI lineage: Eukaryota > Metazoa > Annelida > Polychaeta > Phyllodocida > Hesionidae > Amphiduros > Amphiduros pacificus. The sequence continues at coordinate 37,888,548 of OX439003.1, read as the reverse complement.
AGAGCCCCCTGGTTGTAGATACTATAATTGAATGAAAAGATCTAAGAACAGATACATGTATATTTTGCGCAATATTATTTTTTTCCAGTGAAAATGGATTGGTAAGTAATAAAAAAGACGGGAAATTTAGTTCTGCAAATTACTTATCAGAGAAATGTTTGTTTTCCTTACAAACTTTAATATGTATAATATGCTCACTGAAAAGCATAAATGAAACGGAACCTATTATCAGCAGTTGAGAATGTACTTTGTTTGTTTGTTTTGTTTGTTTGGGGTTTTACATCACTTTCAACATTATTTCAGTTATTTCGTGATGAGACCTACTTGTAGCAGATATAGTGCTGCCTCACTGAATTGTCATGTCGCAGGTCCTTGACATGACAACCCACCCGGTCACAGATTTACAAGGACAACGGGTTAACCCTTTGGCACAGGCCTCAGCTCATGTGGGAAATTGTATCATGAGTTCAATCCCGGCACGGCCAGGATTCGAACCCACGACCTTTGGATCACCACAGAGGAACTGGTGCTAATATGCTGGCGCCCTAACCAACTGCGCCACGGCCCGTGGCCTGAGAATGTACTATTTTGGCATAAAAAAGGAAACAGTCCCTTAAAAATTGCCACCAGGGGACACTCACTGGCAACATCCATAAACAGCCGGAGACTTGATAACATGCCAGAATATAGAGCCAGAATCTGAAAGATGAGAGATGACGTTAGCCCATAGAGCTATGTATGAGTGGCAAATACACTGCTGGTGTCCTAATTATGCACTTGCTTTTTACCCCAATGGATTACTACTTCCGGGTGTAAACAGTCATTTCATCATGTTTTGTTATCAAACCTTTAGGTGGACAAGGATTTCAGCTAATTCAGAATCATAATGCTTGCCTGGTCTCAACGACAACGTGACTTACCCTCCATTTTTTCGTATATTGATGGATGTGGGCTTCCTTGTCTTGGCAGCTTATTTTTTCCATGATGATGTTTCTCGGTAGTTTTGCCATTCCAAACATTTGGAAAATTGAAATGGGTAAATTATAACTTTAAAACATAACACGTGTGAATTTAATTGCATATACCAGCGTAACAGTAAAAGAAAGGCATTTTCTTGAGAAAGGTTTGAGTTTAAGAGAATAGTCGCCCAGTCTTCTTACTACTCTGCATTACAGAGGTAATATTTTTAGTCGTTCAGTATTCTTACTACTCTGCATTATAGAAGTAGTATTCAATGATAAAGAAGTCCTGCTGTGGAGGGTATCTTCTTACTATCTCTGCAGTCAGTGCCCTGTTTTTGATCTCACTCTAAGTTTGGAATTCCCCGAGCTATTAATCCTTCTCTTAATCATCAGAAAAAACATCCAATCCGATTTGACCTACATCAGCTTTTGACTTGGGATCAGGTATCAGACCCATAAACTTACCAATCAGTATAGCTTACACATTTTGAGGTGATTGACTCATGATATATTTCATATCCTGTCATCGTAATCATTAAAAGCACAAAAAATTAAAATGATTTGTCTTCTTTAATAAATCTACCAAAACATGGCCATTTACAGTATGTCAAGTCTGACTAAGTGCAATGACCAGATGAAATGGACAAGCATTCCCGAGTCATAAATACTTGCCTTCCTCACAAAAATATCATCAAATCTGAATTCACCAACATTAGGTCATAAACTGTAACCAGGTCTCTGGCAATTATACTGACCAATCACTTCAACTGCCAGTACAAAACAAATCTATTTATATTCTTTCACCACTGAGTTGACAGCCAAATTTTTCGCTGGATTCTGTGCGCACATTCACACCTTTGGTGGCAGGGACTGATATGATAGAGAAGTCCTGCTATGGAGGATACTTCTAGGTGTGTATCAGAAATAATACACTGACACCCCCTCACGAATGTCAGATATTTATTCAGAAGACCATGTAAACATGAAAAAACCCAACTGTCTGTCCGTCTCTCAACATGAAGAGCCACGTTGATACATCTAAGTAAGTAGTATTGGTAACCTAATATATTTCGCACCAAAAAATTTGACCTGTTCTTATCTCGGCTAATGTTCAACATTCAGGCGTGGAAATGTGAAATGATGGAAATTGGAAAGCATGGAAATGTGTATCATAATTATATTATGTTATTGTTGGCTGGATGATGCATCCTGAATAACAGTATTGTTATTGTACTATTAATGTTATTAAGGATATTCATCCCCGCAGCTCATACCTAAAATGGTCTTTCACAAATCAATGCATACAGTACATTGTCAAGGAATTGCTGTTCAAGAACGATGTAATCTTCATATTCATGTGATATCTGGTGATTCGGAAATAAAATATTTATGACTGGTCCATTCCATACCATCAGTCTGATAGGAAAATATGCATGGTTAAACTTGGCTTAAAAACCCTGCATGGATATATCCTAAGGCATGGTTAAACTAGGCTTATAACCTGCCCAGGTGTATTCTGAGGCATGGTTAAACTAGGCTTATAACCTGCCCGGGTGTATCCTGAGGCATGGTTAAACTAGGCTTATAACCTGCCTGGGTGTATCCTGAGGCATGGTTAAACTAGGCTTATAACCTGCCCAGGTGTATTCTGAGGCATGGTTAAACTAGGCTTATAACCTGCCCGGGTGTATCATGAGGCATGGTTAAACTAGGCTTATAACCTGCCCGGGTGTATCATGAGGCATGGTTAAACTAGGCTTATAACCTGCCTGGGTGTATCCTGAGGCATGGTTAAACTAGGCTTATAACCTGCCTGGGTGTATCCTGGGGCATGGTTAAACTAGGCTTATAACCTGCCCGGGTGTATCATGAGGCATGGTTAAACTAGGCTTATAACCTGCCTGGGTGTATCCTGAGGCATGGTTAAACTGGGCTTATAACCTGCCCAGGTGTATCCTGAGGCATGGTTAAACTAGGCTTATAACCTGCCCGGGTGTATCATGAGGCATGGTTAAACTAGGCTTATAACCTGCCTGGGTGTATCCTGAGGCATGGTTAAACTAGGCTTATAACCTGCCCGGGTGTATCCTGAGGCATGGTTAAACTAGGCTTATAACCTGCCCGGGTGTATCATGAGGCATGGTTAAACTAGGCTTATAACCTGCCTGGGTGTATCCTGAGGCATGGTTAAACTAGGCTTATAACCTGCCCGGGTGTATCCTGAGGCATGGTTAAACTAGGCTTATAACCTGCCTGGGTGTATCCTGAGGCATGGTTAAACTAGGCTTATAACCTGCCCGGGTGTATCCTGAGGCATGGTTAAACTAGGCTTATAACCTGCCTGGGTGTATCCTGGGGCATGGTTAAACTAGGCTTATAACCTGCCCGGGTGTATCCTGAGGCATGGTTAAACTAGGCTTATAACCTGCCTGGATGTATCCTGGGGCATGGTTAAACTAGGCTTATAACCTGACCAGGTGTATCCTGAGGCATGGTTAAACTAGGCTTATAACCTGCCCAGGTGTATCCTCAGGCATGGTTAAACTAGGCTTATAACCTGCCCGGGTGTATCCTGAGGCATGGTTAAACTAGGCTTATTACCTGCCTGGATGTATCCTGGGGCATGGTTAAACTAGGCTTATAACCTGCCTGGGTGTATCCTGAGGCATGGTTAAACTAGGCTTATAACCTGCCCGGGTGTATCATGAGGCATGGTTAAACTAAGCTTATAACCTGCCTGGGTGTATCCTGAGGCATGGTTAAACTAGGCTTATAACCTGCCTGGGTGTATCCTGGGGCATGGTTAAACTAGGCTTATAACCTGCCCGGGTGTATCATGAGGCATGGTTAAACTAAGCTTATAACCTGCCTGGGTGTATCCTGAGGCATGGTTAAACTAGGCTTATAACCTGCCTGGGTGTATCCTGGGGCATGGTTAAACTAGGCTTATAACCTGCCTGGGTGTATGCTGAGGCATGGTTAAACTAGGCTTATAACCTGCCTGGGTGTATCCTGAGGCATGGTTAAACTAGGCTTATAACCTGACTGGGTGTATCCTGTGGCATGGTTAAACTAGGCTTATAACCTGCCCAGGTGTATTCTGAGGCATGGTTAAACTAGGCTTATAACCTGCCCGGGTGTATCCTGAGGCATGGTTAAACTAGGCTTATAACCTGCCTGGGTGTATCCTGAGGCATGGTTAAACTGGGCTTATAACCTGCCCAGGTGTATCCTGAGGCATGGTTAAACTAGGCTTATAACCTGCCCAGGTGTATCCTGAGGCATGGTTAAACTAAGCTTATAACCTGCCTGGGTGTATCCTGAGGCATGGTTAAACTAGGCTTATAACCTGCCCGGGTGTATCCTGAGGCATGGTTAAACTAGGCTTATAACCTGCCCAGGTGTATCCTGAGGCATGGTTAAACTGGGCTTATAACCTGCCCAGGTGTATCCTGAGGCATGGTTAAACTAGGCTTATTACCTGCCTGGGTGTATCCTGGGGCATGGTTAAACTAGGCTTATAACCTGCCTGGGTGTATCCTGAGGCATGGTTAAACTAGGCTTATAACCTGCCTGGGTGTATGCTGAGGCATGGTTAAACTAGACTTATAACCTGCATGGGTGTATCCTGTGGCATGGTTAAACTAGGCATATAACCTGCCCGGGTGTATCCTGAGGCATGGTTAAACTAGGCTTATAACCTGCCTGGGTGTATCCTGAGGCATGGTTAAACTAGGCTTATAACCTGCCTGGGTGTATCCTCAGGCATGGTTAAACTAGGCTTATAACCTGCCTGGGTGTATCCTGAGGCATGGTTAAACTAGGCTTATAACCTGCCCGGGTGTATCCTGAGGCATGGTTAAACTGGGCTTATAACCTGCCCAGGTGTATCCTGAGGCATGGTTAAACTAGGCTTATAACCTGCCTGGGTGTATCCTGAGGCATGGTTAAACTAGGCTTATAACCTGCCCGGGTGTATCCTAAGGCATGGTTAAACTGGGCTTATAACCTGCCCAGGTGTATCCTGAGGCATGGTTAAACTAGGCTTATAACCTGCCCGGGTGTATCCTGAGGCATGGTTAAACTAGGCTTATAACCTGCCTGGGTGTATCCTGAGGCATGGTTAAACTAGGCTTATAACCTGCCCAGGTGTATCCTGAGGCATGGTTAAACTAGGCTTATAACCTGCCTGGGTGTATCCTGAGGCATGGTTAAACTAGGCTTATAACCTGCCCGGGTGTATCCTGAGGCATGGTTAAACTGGGCTTATAACCTGCCCAGGTGTATCCTGAGGCATGGTTAAACTAGGCTTATAACCTGCCCGGGTGTATCCTGAGGCATGGTTAAACTAGGCTTATGGGTCCTTAGCAAATATAAATTTCTATCTTATCGCCCCTTCTCAAATAAAACTTCTCTGCAGTTCTCCTTTTAAGAACGCAGCTAAGGTAATTTTGAATAGAAATATTGAATTATTTCCATGCCAACATAAACTTACACTTGAGACCCAACAGTCTATCAGCTACGACATGCTGCTTTCTGTACATGGTGCCGGCGAGCATCTCAAAAACACCATCAAAACAGCCAAAATTAGCATTTTGAAGATGGAAAATATCAATTTACAGGAACTACACCCTGCTACACACATTATTCCATCATTTTCTAATAGAAACTCACGTATGTCTTGTGGTAATCCTTCAAATTGTTCAAATTGGTGGGAGCCGTCTGCTTCGAGTTGTGCATCCCTTCCTCGTGGTAGCGTACAACGTGGCGCTTTACGGAAATACCCGAACCACAGCTTCCGGAGCCACGAGAACATACGAATGACCACAAATCGCTACCATTGTCTATCAGATCCGGAAACACCCGAATCACATCGGCTCGTGGAAACACGTGGTCTGAACATAAACATAAACAATGGCAATACACATCCGTCTTCTGCTTCGACCAATCACGTCTCAGGGCCGGCTCCAACTACACGTGCTCGCTCTGCTCCACGTGGTCGGCCACGGATTGTAAACAAACAGCATTCTCGTATTAAAAATCCTAATAGAAACGGGAAGAAAACATTAAATATTGGATGTTGCAATGTACAGAGCATATCTAGCAAGATCCTGCCAGTAAAAGATTATTTTACTGAGCATGACCTTGATGCCCTGTTCATGACTGAGACTTGGATGCATGACTCAAATTCTGACAAAGTCAAAAGTGAACTTAAAGAAGGGTCACTTGAATTTGAGTCTTTTCCTAGGATTGGTCGTACAGGGGGAGGATTAGGGATTTTATACAAATCTGAACTCCCCTTCATAACCAATAGGGCCAACCAACCAGTAGTCACCACCATGGAGCTCGTGGAGTCATCCATCACACTGAAGGGAAAAAAGGTAACATTTGTGGTGATATACAGACCTGAACCATCTGATCGAAATAGATATACCTACTCTGAGTTCAATTGGTTGCACATTATGGTTCCTTTAGTCATGAGGTCATTTTCCTTGGTGACTACAACTTCCATGTCAACTTGCCCTTAAAGCCTGATGTCATTAAGTTTAATGACATCCTATCTACCTTTGATCTAACACAATGGGTTCAGGAACCAACCCATAGGTTAGGGAACACCCTTGATCTAATCATGACCTTTAGGGGAAATAAGCTCATGAAGAGTCACCTGGTAGATGAGTACCTATCTGATCATAAAATGATTAAGATTTACCTTGATATTGTACCTCCTAAACCCCCCAAAAAATCTATCAAATTTAGGAATTTCAAGGCATTAGATCTTGAATCCCTGAGAAGGGACATTAAATCCCTAACTGACAGAGACTCAACTTGGGAACATTTATCATTGGAGGACATGGTAAATTATTATGATAGGGAACTCACATCACTCATGGACAAACATGCACCAATTAAGGTTGCCATGGTCACCCAACGCAAACCTGTACCTTGGATGAGTGACCAATTAAAGCTGGAAAGATCTCTCAAGAGGAGGCTTGAGAGAAAAATGAGCAAGACTGGCTCTCAAATTGACAAGGAGCTGTATAACTCTCAGAGGAACAAATACAACTCAATGCTTAAATCTGCTCAATCATCATATTTTTCCAACCTGGTTGAGGAAAACAAACATGACCCCAAAAAGCTTTTTAGAGTCATTGACACAGTCATGCACAAGAAAAAGGACACACCTATGCCCCAATCTGACTGTGAGATTACTCAAGCTGAGAAGTTCAAAACATTCTTTCTTGAAAAAATAGAGAGAATCCGCCTGGACATTGATAATGCTCCATCTGGCCAAATTTCGCCACCAGGTGACACTGCAAACAATAGTACTACATGTCTGGAAAGGTTCACACCCCTAACCATTGATGACGTACGGAAATTGGTCAAAAGGTCAGCAAAGAAGTCATGTGACCTGGATCCAATTCCAACCTGGCTCTTACTTGACCTCTTAGATGACCTCCTACCAATAATTACTTCCATCATAAATAAATCACTGATGGAATCAGCAGTATCGGAAAATATGAAAATAGCCATCATAACACCCCTGCTGAAGAAACTAGGTCTGGAACCGGTTGAAAAAAACTATAGGCCTGTTTCCAACCTAACATTTGTCTCCAAACTAACCGAGAGGGCGGTTGCAGACCAAATAGTCCCCCATCTTGTAAGGAATGGTCTTACTGACAAGTTTCAATCAGCCTACAAGGAATATCACAGCACTGAAACCGCTTTGTTAAAAGTGCAAAATGATATCTTGGGCTGCCTTGACAATAGAAAGGCAGTTATCTTGTTGTTGCTTGACCTTTCCGCTGCCTTTGACACTATTGACCATCAAATCCTTTTGGACAGGCTGAGGGATAGATGCAACGTCACAGGTCATGCACTCTCCTGGATTCGGTCATACCTAATGGACAGAAAGCAATGTGTGAAGGTGGGGATTCATAGATCCTGTCTCAAATCCTTAAAATATGGGGTGCCCCAAGGCTCAGTCCTGGGTCCTATACTGTTCACCATTTACATGACACCCCTATCTGATATACTTGCAAAATATGGTCTGAGCTATCATATTTATGCAGATGATACTCAGATCGGCCATCAGACATTGTCTAGACGAGAAGACCGCGGTAACACTTACCCATGCTTTTGTTACATCCACCCTTAACTATGATAATGGTCTTCTGGCAGGTCTTCCTAAAACTGACATCAGGAAACTGCAATACCTCCAAAACTCTGCAGCACGGGTAGTTGGAAAAATCAGGAAATTTGATCACATTTCAGGAAAATTAAGGGAACTGCATTGGCTTCCCGTTCATGCGAGAATTGATTTTAAAATTCTTCTATTAACCTGGAAAGCCCTTAACGGTAAGGCTCCGCCTTACTTACTGGATCTACTCCTGATTAAAGAAGGTGAACGCTGTCTAAGATCCAATGATGGCACCCACCTACAGGTACCTAAAACCAGGCTAAGGACAGTAGGTGACAGGGCCTTCTCATCTGTAGGCCCACGACTATGGAATTCCTTGCCTACTAATATTAGGACAAGCACGTCAGTCTCCTCGTTTAAGAGTAGGCTGAAAACTCATCTCTTCAGGATGCATGTCCTGAACTCAGCGCTATGAACAGACTTGTCTGGTATCAGCGCTATACAAATTTTATTATTATTATTATTATTATAACCTGCCTGGGTGTATCCTGAGGTATGGTTAAACTATGCTTATAACCTGCCTGGGTGTATCCTGAGGCATGGTTAAACTAGGCTTATAACCTGCCTGGGTGTATCCTGAGGCATGGTTAAACTAGGCTTATAACCTGCCTGGGTGTATCCTGAGGCATGGTTAAACTAGGCTTATAACCTGCCTGGGTGTATCCTGGGGCATGGTTAAACTAGGCTTATAACCTGCCTGGGTGTATCCTGAGGTAGGGTTAAACTAGGCTTATAACCTGCCTGGGTGTATCCTGAGGCATGGTTAAACTAGGCTTATAACCTGCCTGGGTGTATCCTGAGGCATGGTTAAACTAGGCTTATAACCTGCCTGGGTGTATCCTGAGGCATGGTTAAACTAGGCTTATAACCTGCCTGGGTGTATCCTGAGGTAGGGTTAAACTAGGCTTATAACCTGCCTGGGTGTATCCTGAGGCATGGTTAAACTAGGCTTATAACCTGCCTGGGTGTATCCTGAGGCATGGTTAAACTAGGCTTATAACCTGCCTGGGTGTATCCTGAGGCATGATTAAACTAGGCTTATAACCTGCCTGGGTGTATCCTGAGGCATGGTTAAACTAGGCTTATAACCTGCCTGGGTGTATCCTGAGGCATGGTTAAACTAGGCTTATAACCTGCCTGGGTGTATCCTGAGGCATGGTTAAACTAGGCTTATAACCTGCCTGGGTGTATCCTGAGGCATGGTTAAACTAGGCTTATAGCCTGCCCGGGTGTATCCTGAGGCAGGGTTAAACAAGGCTTGTAACCTGCATGGATATATTCTCAGGCATGGTTAAACTAGGCTTATAACCTGCCTGGGTGTATCCTGAGGCATGGTTAAACTAGGCTTATAACCTGCCTGGGTGTATCCTGGGGCATGGTTAAACTAGGCTTATAACCTGCCTGGGTGTATCCTGAGGCATGGTTAAACTAGGCTTATAACCTGCCTGGGTGTATCCTGAGGCATGGTTAAACTAGGCTTATAACCTGCCTGGGTGTATCCTGAGGCATGGTTAAACTAGGCTTATAACCTGCCTGGGTGTATCCTGAGGCATGGTTAAACTAGGCTTATAACCTGCATGGGTGTATCCTGTGGCATGGTTAAACTAGGCATATAACCTGCCCGGGTGTATCCTGAGGCATGGTTAAACTAGGCTTATAACCTGCCTGGGTGTATCCTGAGGCATGGTTAAACTAGGCTTATAACCTGCCTGGGTGTATCCTGAGGCATGGTTAAACTAGGCTTATAACCTGCCTGGGTGTATCCTGAGGCATGGTTAAACTAGGCTTATAGCCTGCCCGGGTGTATCCTGAGGCAGGGTTAAACAAGGCTTGTAACCTGCATGGATATATTCTCAGGCATGGTTAAACTAGGCTTATAACCTGCCTGGGTGTATCCTGAGGCATGGTTAAACTAGGCTTATAACCTGCCTGGGTGTATCCTGGGGCATGGTTAAACTAGGCTTATAACCTGCCTGGGTGTATCCTGAGGCATGGTTAAACTAGGCTTATAACCTGCCTGGGTGTATCCTGAGGCATGGTTAAACTAGGCTTATAACCTGCCTGGGTGTATCCTGAGGCATGGTTAAACTAGGCTTATAACCTGCCTGGGTGTATCCTGAGGCATGGTTAAACTAGGCTTATAACCTGCATGGGTGTATCCTGTGGCATGGTTAAACTAGGCTTATAACCTGCCTGGGTGTATCCTGAGGCATGGTTAAACTAGGCTTATAACCTGCCTGGGTGTATCCTGAGGCATGGTTAAACTAGGCTTATAACCTGCCTGGGTGTATCCTGGGGCATGGTTAAACTAGGCTTATAACCTGCCTGGGTGTATCCTGAGGTAGGGTTAAACTAGGCTTATAACCTGCCTGGGTGTATCCTGAGGCATGGTTAAACTAGGCTTATAACCTGCCTGGGTGTATCCTGAGGCATGGTTAAACTAGGCTTATAACCTGCCTGGGTGTATCCTGAGGCATGGTTAAACTAGGCTTATAACCTGCCTGGGTGTATCCTGAGGTAGGGTTAAACTAGGCTTATAACCTGCCTGGGTGTATCCTGAGGCATGGTTAAACTAGGCTTATAACCTGCCTGGGTGTATCCTGAGGCATGGTTAAACTAGGCTTATAACCTGCCTGGGTGTATCCTGAGGCATGATTAAACTAGGCTTATAACCTGCCTGGGTGTATCCTGAGGCATGGTTAAACTAGGCTTATAACCTGCCTGGGTGTATCCTGAGGCATGGTTAAACTAGGCTTATAACCTGCCTGGGTGTATCCTGAGGCATGGTTAAACTAGGCTTATAACCTGCCTGGGTGTATCCTGAGGCATGGTTAAACTAGGCTTATAGCCTGCCCGGGTGTATCCTGAGGCAGGGTTAAACAAGGCTTGTAACCTGCATGGATATATTCTCAGGCATGGTTAAACTAGGCTTATAACCTGCCTGGGTGTATCCTGAGGCATGGTTAAACTAGGCTTATAACCTGCCTGGGTGTATCCTGGGGCATGGTTAAACTAGGCTTATAACCTGCCTGGGTGTATCCTGAGGCATGGTTAAACTAGGCTTATAACCTGCCTGGGTGTATCCTGAGGCATGGTTAAACTAGGCTTATAACCTGCCTGGGTGTATCCTGAGGCATGGTTAAACTAGGCTTATAACCTGCCTGGGTGTATCCTGAGGCATGGTTAAACTAGGCTTATAACCTGCATGGGTGTATCCTGTGGCATGGTTAAACTAGGCATATAACCTGCCCGGGTGTATCCTGAGGCATGGTTAAACTAGGCTTATAACCTGCCTGGGTGTATCCTGAGGCATGGTTAAACTATGCTTATAACCTGCCCGGGTGTATCCTGAGGCATGGTTAAACTAGGCTTATAACCTGCCTGGGTGTATCCTGAGGCATGGTTAAACTAGGCTTATAACCTGCCTGGGTGTATCTTCAGGCAGGGTTAACCTGGAATTATAAGGCAGGATAAACCAAGGCGTAGCATTACATGTTACTGAATGTTAATAAGGGGGAAGTTTATCAGCCCCACCCGTACAATTAGTAGAGCAATGGATCTGTATCTTACTTGCTCATAATCGTTGGTGGGTTCGATTACCACCGTTATCAGCGTTACATTCACAAGACAATCTTACCATTGCTGAGAGGGCCATAAAACACGATTTCGCAAATGTTGTTGTAATAGCGGGTGTGGAATATGGGATCTCAGACAACCAAGTCACACAACGGATTGTAGAGGTGGACATAAGGTTCTATCTTGCAATGCAGAGTGTCCATTTGGGCAGGTCTTGTACATAAGGTCAGCTTGACGAGCAAGTTCATCTGCAACATATGGGAGGTTGTCTTTAGGAATGTGTCACCAGGTGGCACAAGTGGGTTCATCACGTGACCTTTTTATGTACATGAGGTCCATCTGTTACTTGAACCGATTTGTCCTGCCAAAATGATTGTGATACAAATTCCATTCTGATGTATTGCAATAATGGTATGATCCCTAAATCGCAATATAAAACGTGATCACGGTAACACCTGCATCAATAACAGATTAGTCCACAAGGATTAAGTTTCACAAGCTCAGTTCTGAGGAACAAAATGAAGTGTCTGATAGTGTGCTTGGCCTTTGTGGCCCTAACATTTGCTGCTCCTGTCGACAAAGAGGAACCAGAGCACGATCATTACCAGGATAATTACCCTGCCCCATCCCCGTACCCTGCCCTAGTTCCATACCCTTACTATCACCCATTCCCCTATTATCACCCATTCCCATACAATCTTCCTTATTACAATGCTCAGCCATACCTTCCATATTATCCAGGATCGCATGGACACGGATTTGTTTTCCTTGGAAAGTTTAAAGGTAGATTTTTTTTATTATAATCATAGGTTTCTTAAAGGGTAATCGTTTTTGGGATATAAGTTAAGAGTATAGTTTACATTGAGAGTGGTTTACATATGTTTTTGATAAGAAATTCAATTAAGCTTGTGTTTATATTGATTTATTTTATTTTACATTAGGGACATGCAAGGGGGCTCACAATGGTATGTACTACGTGGATAAGAGGAGCTTTGCCTTCTGCTCTAACGGCGTGAAGACGATTCAGGCATGCGCAGAGGGCTCTGCTAACCCACCATTTGAGAAGTATGACCTCGGGACACACTACAACACATACGATTTCTGCTCAGACAACGTGGCTGCCCATGAACAGAATGCAGCCCAGGAGCACAACTCAGGCTACTGAAAGGGCTCAACCTTAGCCAAAACCGTATCTACAGGTAGAGTCATAATGAATTGTGGAAGCATTTTTAATTTTAGAAATACAAAGACAATATTTGTGCTGAAAGGTACGATATGAGTTGTTGCTTGTAATTTTGAGTATGTAAGCTAAGGCGAAGTCTCACCTTATTATGTTGTGACCCAGAATGAATATGTGCATCATGATCTAAATAAAATGTATGGTTCAAAAGAGCTCAAATAAAAACTTAGCTTCTATGACTTAGGCAAGAAGAACAACCATGGCATTTGGTATTGATTTCCTGATAGTCTGACCTTAATAGCAAATGGTAAGCGGGTTCCTACCAAACTGAAATTTATATCGAAATCCTCCAAACAGGATGAATTTGTTATATTATGTTTGTAATACATGGCAATCTTAGGCCTTTTATCAATGCTTTTTATTCTAATCACAAGAATCCACTTGTCTTAAATATATAAGTATGCTTATTCTTGTGAAAATATATTTCATTCCAGGATATAATCATCAGGACGATACACTGGCCCACTCCAACAAGTGAACCATCAAACGAACCGCCCAAGTGAACCACCAAACGTTTGGAAAGTCCGCCGGGGGCAACTGGCTGTGGGGAATTGATTTGTGCAATGTAATTATTTGATCAAATAAATGATGATTAGTGTCAAAACATATATTTTGTTTTCTCTACCAATAAAAGAAACAACATGAGGTGTTTATCCCGATAGAGAATATACTTGACTTTGGATTTGCACTGATTGTGTTAGCGTCAAAATCATTTGTGACAGATGCAGCCAAGCTGTGAAAGTACAAAAATGTGATGGCATTAAGTTGGTCGATTATTGCATCAAAATTATTCTGTATTCATCTATAAGTTTACTCGGCAAAACCAATTAGCATCCCGCCGAGAGAATTACATCGGTAGTATTGACAGTTCAGTTTTCTCGCTACCTTTACCGTCATTGCCCCTGTATTTGATGTTATTAGAAATTTGGAATTCCCAGAAACATAAATACTTGTTTTCTCACCAAAATATTACCCAATCCAAATTGACCTACATCAGGTTATAACTTGGGATCAGGTGTCTGACCAATAAACTGGTCAATCTGTACAGCCGCCAGAACATAACAGTTGTTCTTCACCAATCAGTTTTCAGCCAGATGTTTATCAATAGTTATGACTTGCGGTCGATTCCCTGCTTAAAAGTGGTTTTAATGTGTTAATAAGACCTTGGAGTAATTATAATTATTATAATATAAACATAATTACTCCAAGATAAGACCAAATATTACATTTCACCATAAAATTGAAAAACAAGCATGAAGCACCTTTTATTGAATGAGAAATATAAATAGTTTGCCATAAAAAAACCCTCACAAAATGATTATGGGTAATTACATGACCATTTTACAGTATAAGTAACTCACGGTGTGTCGTTATGTGACTTCTGATAATGCATTTAGGTTTTTTATTTTAAAAAATGAGAAGTCATCGTTCACACAAAACATAGAATCCCATTTTACTGGCAGGTATGTGTACAATTCCTTTAGATAAAAACCGAATGGCATATATATGAAGTGAAAACCCTGCACATTTTCCATTCTTAAGGTGGTTATTGAAGCTGCCAAATTATTTATTTAATGGAACTAAATCGGGTGTTTGGGACTGCTACCAAATCCTATTAGATTTCTTGCAGCCAATCCCTCTATCGTAGACACCTCCTTCAAAATTATGGTAACAATTCAATTACATCCATGGAAAGAGTCAATCATTTCAATATTTATATTTTGCATTGTTAATTGACATGAAAATGTCATGATCAGGATTTCAACACAAATCAGTATAAATGACAGATCAGTATAAAAAACAATATAAATGAAATGGTAGTGAACATACATTATAGCCACAGGAGACCCTCCTCTACATCCTCTACTCTCATACATTATTCTAATAGATTTCACACAGAAAAAAGTCTATTACTTTTAAATAATATAATACAACCTGCACAAAATGAGTTTTTTTTTCATTTTCTGTCAATTATCTTTTTATAATGTAGAAATGGCATTAAATGAGTAAAGTGTCCCTTAGAATATTGTCGAACTCTAATATCAGTACTTTAAGAGAAAACATCCTTATTTTCAACCTCCATTCAGTCCCAGAATCACATTCAACTATAGGGATGCCATGTTAATAAAGTTGGAACTGGTGATCTTCTGCCCGGGGAACTTTTCGCGTATGGTTAGTGACGCAAATCCTCCAAATGAAAATGAAAACCCTCAAAATAATAGCCCACTATTGATGCAAAATTAAAATCATCCATGAGCT
The DNA here is from genome assembly GCA_949316495.1 of Amphiduros pacificus. Lineage (NCBI taxonomy): Eukaryota > Metazoa > Annelida > Polychaeta > Phyllodocida > Hesionidae > Amphiduros > Amphiduros pacificus. The sequence goes on along the minus strand of OX439003.1, from coordinate 37,873,313 downwards.
TTTTAATTAAAGCATTCATGAAACCTGACTTTCAGACACATTTTCTTTACATAACATGAATGGTTATACCCTAAACAGTGCTTTTATGTAGTTGTACCCAAAATATTCTCTCTTAACAAATTTCTGTGGCACTTGAAAGTTGATCAGTTGTCTGCTGAAACCTACACCAGCAATTGAACACTTTGTCAACAAGCTTTGTTTAGCTGGTCTGGGATCTTGTGTAAACACCTAATGAGTTACCAGTTGTGCACCTGTCCAGCTTGGGAAACAGGGTGGAGATGTTTTGTACAATTTATCAATTTATTGCCAGGAGTATACTTCAGAACAACATAAGATTATTTTAATATTATTTGAATCAATGAAATAACTCATGGTCGTGACAAATATTTTATGGTTGTGACAAATATCTTATGGTTGTGAAAGATATATCATTTATGGGAAAAGTATACTATTTATTTGAAAAGTATCTTATGCATGTAAAAACCTTTCTGTCAAAAAGGGAAGACATGACTCAAAGGTTGCATGGAATCCCCCTTAACTTAAAGGCCGTGATATTGAAAAAGTGAAATTAAACCCTTTGATCACTAGGGCATCACACCGGTACGCGATATTATCGATATACCGGTATACAGACATCGATACGATAACCGGTATTGTCATACTGCTGCTTCGATATATTATTTGTATCGAATTGGGCCCTCATATCATCATAATAACACAGATTTTTTACTCGATATTTTACGCATCGCAAGTTTTTTTAATCTTTCAAATGTAAATATGACGACTGAGGGATCCATCATTGCGCAATATATTAATATTTCAATGGGAATCAATACGTTGTGGCAGCTCTCCAATCATTTTCGCGCCAAAAATAAGAGCTTCTCCCCGTCACTTCCGGTTTTCGAAATGACGAACTCGTGTTGCGTATGCATATTTAAGCATTGTTAAATTCACATTTTCTCCGATTTGAGCAAGATATACACTTATTAATAAGAGGCGGACTACTGTTGACACGTCGTAGAATATTTCTGTGTGTATTTTAAGCCGAAGATATTAAATATATCGCCGTTTGGGGAGCTTGCACCTGGACCGATAAAGACAGTCAATTATTCTTCTATTTCGGTTCAGTGATATCGATATGTATCGATATGTATCGATATGTATCGAATATTGATAAATCACCGACAGTATCGTATGGTATCGCTGAAATCCAACGATATGATGCCCTATTGATCACTAGTTTGGCCTTAAATCACAAGGACTTTGAATGGCAAAACTGTGAATGCTGATAATTGGTATCAGTAAAATTTATGATAATTTTTTATATATGACCCTCTTTGATGAAATTTTGGGTTTTTCACACCACTGAATGGGAAGACATCAAAGGCTGCATGGATTCCACCTTAAAAGCTGGGCTGCATAGAATTTTTTAAAACTTTTTTTTGCAAACATATATAAAAAAATAATGATTTTTCTTCATTTATAACTTCATAAATATTCATCCGTTTTTAATAAATTTACCACCAAAAGAAAGCCAAGAAAAGGCACTATCATCATGGTAAGTGTTATCTTCCAATTCATTCTCTAAATAGTGGAAAAAAAATGGCCAAAAATGTGTTGCTCCAATTTTGACAATTGGTAAACAACACCTCCTGTTACTTACGGAGCCCCCTGACAGTTCAAAGGTCAAGGTCACACAACACACTTCCTGTTTAGTACTGGCAGTACTTGGTGGTCACAAAAAATCATAATTCTCAGGGCAGATGTTCTTTAGTGGATTTCAGATAGATAGATAGCCTGTATGTATGTCAATTTTAAGATCATATATTGTTTTCATATACCTTAAACCACTGTAAAATCGCCTGGAACCTTCCAGGTTTCATGAATGCTTTAATGGCAGGTATCAATCATAGCACATATCTCTAAGTTAAAAGAAAGGCCAGTAGCTCAGTAATTTGTTCACAATTTTGTCATTCCTGTGGACAATTTCGGATGGCTTTTCCTTCGTAGAACAAGGACCTTTGAGGTGTACATGCCTGGTATGGTGACTGAAGTATAACCACAAATAGAATAATACCTGGTTGGTTGGCAGAATTGGGACAAGACTGGTATTGACAAACTTTTTTTTATTGCATCTAAATCGGCAACGACAACTTTCGTCAGTTTCATAACTGGTTTGTCAAGTAGTATCTAATGCAAAAGACAAACTGTTTATCTTTTGAACAAATAATGCATAACTCAAAATATTATTGTGGATTTGACATGAAAAAATATGAGTATCATGTCATACACTTGTGAAGCTGCCATTGGAATATCTGGCTTTGGGGCTTCAAATGGGGAGTTCATTGACAATAAAGTAGTTTGTTTGTTTGGGGTTTTATATTACTTTCAACATTATTCCAGTCATTTCATGATGAGACCTACCTGTAGCAGATATAGTGATTTCTCACTGAATTGTCATGTCGCAGGCCCTTTACATGACATTCCACCCAGTCATAGATTTAAACAGGTTAAACTTTCAATGACGAGAAATTGAGGAATTGTATACTGAGGTCAATGCAGACACAACTGGGAATCGAACCCGTGACCTTTGAATTACCACAAAGGAACTGGTGCCAATAAGTGATATGGTGATACATTTACATGTCTTGGTGTTCTTAACATGTCTTGGTGTTCTTAACAAGTAATCCCAATGGCAGATGCAATGCTACATGGTACTCAAAATAAAGAAAGTGATACGAAGCAATCTGGGCACCTACTCATGACAAGGACGGTGGGGGCCCATTGGAGATCTGTCTATTCAAATATTATCGGACATGTATAAAGGTAATATATGTGAATAAGCAAATCATGTGTTGATGTGTGCTGATGATAATGACGATTTCTGTGACAAGAGGGCCCAGAACTCCTCCTCACTCAGCTGTCACGTGGGCCCCTCCAGGAGCTACCTCACAGCAAATTCCAAACTCATATTTTTACCAGTATATATAGAAATTGTAAAAGATAATACTTTTTTACACAATCTCTTGTTTGGTCATGATAAGGAATGTTTCCGAAAATATAAAGAGGAATTGATATCATTATTTTTTTCATTTTTTTTTGTCTGAGGACTTCATAACGATTTATCAGTTTGTACGTAATGATGATGACCCTTTAAGGGCCGTGATGGCGCGTGATCACATTCCTTTGCATGATTGATGTGCTTTCCTCAAATCTGGTGCCACCTGTCCCGTTGATCCACCGTCTGTGACCTGTGAGTTGTATATAAGCCGGGCCCTGAGCCTCTGTCCGGTACCACCGGAAGGTCTCAGGGACACTCGGACCTAACTCACCGCTACCAGTATGATCAAACTTGCCATCCTACTCCTTGGCGTGATCGCCTTGGCCCGGGCAGATAGTGTCAGCGAGGAGAAACACAAACAAGAGGATGGATATCCACCCTACCCTGGTTTCGGCCGTGGTGGGCACCCCGCATACGGTAGCCCTTTCCCGTTCTACTACCCCGTCGCCCCATTCGGATACCCCCACCCAGGGGTACCATACTATGGAGGACATTACGGCAACTATGGCTTCCCACATCTCGGATTCACTGGTTTTGTGAAGCCAGGGACAACAGGAGGTTCCCATGTATTCGTGGGAGAATACAAAGGTAAGAACACAAATAATTATCAAATTCAAACTTGATTGATTGTGCAGGCGCATAACGCCAAACAGACTGAAGGGGAATGGTGCATTTTCAAAGCGCTTTTTGTGGCCTTTTATAGGTTCCTGCAAGGGATTGCCAAATGGCTTGTACTACGTCGACAAGAGCCGGTTTTGTTACTGTTCCTACAACGTGGCCACAGTACAGGAGTGTGCCGAGGGATCCGAGAACCCCAAACTGTCGGACTTCTACAAAGGAACCTACAAATATGCCCATGATTTCTGCAGTGTCAATCTTCTTGCTGGCGAGCCTGCTGATACCAGAAGTCATGAGTACTAAGGTAACACCTTATTTCAATGATTTAGGGTTGTTTGTGGCAATATATATATATATATATATATATATATATATTGGCTATATAGCTACATATATACATATATACAGCTATACAAATAGTATATATATATATATATATATATATTTCCCTTGACTATGGTAATGCCCTTCTTGCTGGGTTACCTGGATGTGAATTAGCTAAACTACAAAAATTACAGAACGCTGCAGCCAGGGTAGTTGGGAAACTTAAAAAGAGAGATCATATCACGCAAAAACTTATAGAACTTCACTGGTTGCCTGTGAAGGCTAGAATTGATTTCAAAATAGCTCTACTAACATGGAAGGTGCAAAATGGCTTTGCCCCAAAATATCTAGCCAACTTATTAGAGTATAAGCAGCTAGGCATGGGTCTACGATCGAATGATAAGAATGAATACATAGTACCTATGACTAATATGAAATCCTATGGCGACAGGGCTTTCATGGTATATGCACCGAGGATCTGGAATGCCCTGCCCCTTGAAGTGAAAAATTGTAAAACTATAGAAACCTTCAAGAAAAAACTTAAGACTTTTTTATTTAGAAAGCACTATCTTAATGAAGCGCTTAGAGCAGACCTGGTCTGATATAGCGCTATATAAATCGTTATTATTATTATTATTATTATTATATATATATATATATATATATATATATATATATATATATATATATATATATATATATATATATATATATATATATATATATATATATATATATATATATATAATTATACATAATGATATGTACATGTTTGAACCGTGAATTTCATTGACAAGATACATCATGAGGAGAACGCAGTGAAATATAGTTGACGTTTTATTTCAACAGATGTAAATATGTGAAGAATCGTGCACTGTCACCACCAGATGTCACCACCAGATGCTGCCATCCGAGCACAGATGTCAGGCTACCATGTCACACCATTAAACTCAGATGTCCACATCAGACTGCTAACATGCATATCATATTATACAAATAGTGTTAAAACAATATGTAATAAACACTTCATGTTTGCCTATAACTTGTGTCTGTTATGTGTGTCATAATGATATAGAAATGATTTGGTAATTTTGTCTGGGCTCCCAACACACTGTGAACAAAACAAATAAGCAATCAAGAGCATGACTTGTCCACTGATTGACTCTGACTCTTAAACTGACCCCAAACTTGTTATTACACAACCAGATTAACATGCTATTTTAAGTCATAAATAAGTATTATAATACAATTTAATTCAAAGAGCCACTTAATTGATCATACATTGTTGTTCACTGCATTTTCATATTTTTGGTTTTATAGATTGTTTGCTAGAATCAGTTTTCTTTTATTCATATATATATATTTATCAAATCCATTTCAAATCCTGTATTGTGTTCTCCTTCACTGGTAGCAGATTTTTTGTAAAGCAAGTGAGAGAGAGTATTTCAATATTTTCATAGCATCATTCTCCAGGAAAGTCAAATACAATATATGTTCTTTATTTATTTCATTAACCTCAACTTCAGTTATTCTATTTCACCAACTGTAAAAACTTGTTCAGAATGGCTTTGAATCATATAATCATAGAATCATATAATCATACAATAAAACGTTCTAGGATATCATCATTTTGTGAAAACACATTGACTATTAAATTAACCCTTCAGGCCTGGGCCTCAGTTGATGAGAAATAATATTACCCACACGGCCGGGGATCAAACCCACGACCATTAGATTTCCACAGAGGAATTTTGGCTAATAAGCTTGCGTTCTAACAAACGGCGCCAAGAACCTTAGGCCTTGCGCGAACACAATAATCTTTGGCATACGATAGCATTCAGTTTGTGTGTGCGAGTAGTTTGTTTGGTGTTGTAATTAATCATCAACACAATATAACATATTTCATGACCAGCCCTGGACACGACGATCCAACTAGTCACAGATTTACAAGGACAACGGGTTAAAATCCTTCACGCCTGGGCCGGGGATCAAACCCACGACCTTTGGATCACTACAGAAGACCCAGCTAACAATTTTACGTTTTTTTCTACATGCTCAGCACGTTGTAAATTGACATTATGTTTTTAACATTTTGTGACAAACCATGTAAGCAAATGCTCAGCATGTTGCAAGCATGTGGTACATGTTATATACACCCAGCTGTGAACAAATTCGGCTATCTTTGGCCAAATCTCGTTACTCAGTTGGGATTATCCCTCAGCAACCTCTTCTAGAATATCAACTGGCATGTTATGATTTTTTGACATTGCCTAAAATTATATGGATATATATTGCAGTAAATGAATAGCAAAAAACTTCTTTCACAACTAAAGACTTGATCATTTATTTTTTATCATATTTTAGTCATTCAAAAAATTACGTCTTATCCATTCAATTCACTGTAACTTTGAATTACCTCACAACCAAGCTGTTACAGGTCACCATTTTCTGTAGTACTGCAGCCACCTATTAGCCAATTTAATCACCACCAGTTTTCTTCTACGTGCGCACCACGTTGTAAGCACATTGTCAAAGAAACGTTGCAAGACAACGTGCTGACAACGTTGTCAGCACGTAGAACAACAACGTTGTTATTAGGTCAGAGCACAATGTTATCCTTCTACGTGCTCAGCACGTTGAAAAAATGTAGAAAGACAACTAAACCTAATTTCTAAGTGCTCACAACGTTGTTTCTACATAGTGTGTTAGCTGGGGAACTGGTGCGGCCTAACAAACGGTGCCAAGGGCCGCGCAGTCCTTGTGTATATGGCGAAGAAGACAGTTCATTTTATTCTGTATCACTAACCCAAAATGTAGAAATGGTCTGCATATCTTCCACGATCATGGTCCCGCAAAGTATAGTGTGCAGTTGTATGTCATTTATAAGTTTTTGTGTTGATTGAGAAATGAGGACCCTCCCCGGCTGACCATTGGACATCACCTCGGACGCCACGTCTATGGTCTGCCCAAATAGCAGGTACCGAGGTACATTGAGGCCGACAACACCCCCAACACATGGCCCGGAGTGAATGCCACACCTCAGCTGTAGGAATACACCGGGAGAGTTAGGGACCATCACCGTCTTCATATTATACTGGAGATAGAGTGCCATGTGGCACACCTCCGTGGCGTGGGAATCGCCATTCTCTTGGGGGACTCCACTGGCCATCATGCACGCGTCCCCGTAAGTAGCCAGTTGCTCTACATCAAATCTACGTGTCACTTCATCAAATAAGTTATACATGTTGTTCAGGGTCATGATTACATCGATAGGGATCATTTCAGATGATATGGCTGTGAATCCGGCTATGTCAGAGAAAAATATGGTGACACTGTCATAGAATTCCGGGGGTGACCCCCCTCCGTGCTGCAGCTGGCAGAAGATAACGGAAGGAAGTAGCTCGCGCAGGATCGTCTCTTCTCGATCTTCTTGGATATGGACTTCTTTTGTTTTCTCAAACAGAGTGGATTCTAAGTTATTAACAGAAGTCTCTAAATGTTTAATTATACTTTCTACTGCATCTCCTCTGTTGCTTTTGTTGATGTTTTTCATGTGAGACAGGATTTGATGACAATCAGGGCGAAGTTGGGGGTCCGTATGCCAACACCGTTCAATAAGATCTCGCCACATCTCGGGACAGACTTCTCGTGGCAGATCAGGTCTCGCTGTCTCTCCGCGCTTCACCTTGTTAATGATATCTCTGGCAGTCGGTCGTGGATCATTAAAATAATATGGCTGTTTTTCGGTGATGATCTCTTGCAGAATGATACCCAAACTATAAATATCACCTTTTGGGGAACCCGAACTGGCCAATCCCTGACCGCTCTTAAATAACTCAGGTGCAATCCAAAATACTTGTTTGGTCCTGTTTTTATCTAACACTGCATGATTTCCGAGGTTTTCCTCAATCCTATTCACGTTCAGAAGGCCATGTCCAGATATCTTGCAGATCCACTTACTGTCAACAACGCACTTCGAACTGGAGAGGTTGCCGTGAAACTGCAGAGAACTTCGATGAAGAAAGTTTAATCCCTGGGTGATATCTGTGCTGAAGGAGAATTTAATCTCCCAGGTCAGAAAGCCACTTTTCTCGGCTATGATGTCTTGTACACTACCTCTGCATGCATACTCCATCACTATGCAGGCATTTGGAGCCTCAGTACAGAATCCTATGAACTTGATGAGGTTGTCGTGGGTCAATTGTTTCATGTGGTTCATATCCATTAATATGTTTTTATTGTTAAGATTTATGGAAATGTTCCCAAGTTTCTTTAAGATGACGGTGTGGCCTGTGTATATAGCTTCAGTGTGGGATATACTCAGCTTTATTTTCTTTTTATGCGCTAAACCGGAACTATCAGACTCGTTATAATTCATTACGTATAAATCAAAATAATTAATATGCATTTTACACAAATCTTTAAGATTTGCCTTCTTTTTGTTATACTTATGCACACAGAAAACTGCAACAATAAAAATTGTAGCAACACAAAAAAATAAGACAAAGAATATAGTTATAACTTCATTTGTGTGTTGGTTTTCTTTTTGGCAGAATTCTCCCTGCCATCCACACACCGGAGAGTCTGACGGAACGTGAGTGGCGCCCCCTGGCCACTGAAGTCCACTCCAATCCGTAGAATCTTCTGCTTTGAAAATCTTGATTATCTTTCTTCCGGACGCATACCAGTCCAACAATGTCATAAACTGGCCCCTTTCAACAATCTCTATTCTGCAAGTTGAAAACACAAAGAAACGTGACTTGTTTCTAAAAATACTTCACCGAGGAAATTCTACATGTATAGAAAACAAAAGAAGAACAACCTTTGGTCTTTGTTTCTGTCTCCTACTTCATTAATTTGGACTGTGCCCGTGATTCCTACAAAGGTCATGTTGATAATATTTTTGGTGATTTGAAATCCATCATTTGGTTGAAATCCTTGTTCCAAAGTTCTGTTCACTCCATAACCCCATTGTAAAATAGCATCATGAAGGTATCCTGAAAAGGGTTTTAATTTTAATACTAATACTAATAAAGTTTGCTAGATTTGCTGCATGACAGATATAAAGAAATATTTAATCGACAATTTCATATCTTGTTTTATCTGAAATAAGGATGGGATGGACTGATTAGCAAAATGTAAATATCCAAACTGGTTTACCAGCATAGTACATGATATCATGAGGACTGAAGGTTGGTCCGATATGGTCCCATTCATCAAATATAGGGTTCTGAAAGGCATTTACTACATCTGCCTTGAAATTGTCAAAGGCTGGCCCAGATGGTTCTTTTGCTGATATCCCAAGCACACCTGAATAAAAAGTACAAGATAAGCAATATAGATATACGAACCTTCAGTGTTTAATAACTGCTTTGCACTTATATATGGTATATGATCATGTCTCAATAAACAAATATAATATTTTCATCCCACCCAACCTATACCAATCTAGTCAATATTGGAACCATTTAATATGCAAAGTTTGAAGTGGTGCCTGAACACATATTCATATGTCACCGAGGTTATGTTTAAAGTTGAATTAGTTTTGATAAATGCACTTTGTGAATTCTCTTTTATTCATTTGTGTTTAATGTATACACTTGCCTCCGAATATTGGATGTGTGGGTACCATGTAGTGGGCGTGGCTGATGAAGGCAGATTGCCCATCCATCATTCCTATTTCTTTAGCACTGAGCAGCAGCTGTGTCAGTTCTGCTGGATACATTATCACTATGAAAATCCTTGCCAGTTTCTGCACATTCATGAGAGTATTCAATCTTGCCAGATTCATCTCTAGATCGACATTGTCTTCTTTCACAACATCTCCTAATGCCTGAAATAATGTATTTTGAATTGTAGATAAAGACAAAACCTGTTGCCAGTGATGTAGCTCTTGGCGGCTACTGGTTAGGTGAAGCAGGAAGAAAGGCTTTTGGGACATGCCCTGGCTCTTGAGAAGCTGAGAAAATTGAATGATGAGCACCTAAATTTATCTCCATTTGTCAGACTGGAAGCAACAATGTTTCAAGAGCATCTTGCCTGGCCTGAGGGTGGAAATAAGAGACATTCTACAGAAAGGAATTGAACCCTGGTTTGGGAATGGTTCATAATACATGACGGATATACAACAGAGGCCCTGTCCTGTCCAACAGCAAAGGCATGGAAGTATACCACAACCAACTAGAGTCCTGCTATGAGCAGGTTAAGGAGGAGGCAGCATACCACCATCAGAGCTAGGGTCCTGCTATGAGCAAGATAAGGAGGAGGCAGTATACCACCATCAGAGCTAGGGTCCTGCTATGAGCAGGATAAGGAGGAGGAGGCAGCGTACCACCATCAGAGCTAGGGTCCTGCTATGAGCAGGATAAGGAGGAGGCAGCATACCACCATCAGAGCTAGGGCCCTGCTATGAGCAAGATAAGGAGGAGGCAGCGTACCACCATCAGAGCTAGGGCCCTGCTATGGGCAAGATAAGGAGGTGGCAGTATACCACCATCAGAGCTAGGGTCCTGCTATGAGCAAGATAAGGAGGATGCAGCATACCACCATCAGAGCTAGGGTCCTGCTATGAGCAAGATAAGGAGGAGGAGGCAGCATACCACCATCAGAGCTAGGGTCCTGCTATGAGCGAGATAAGGAGGAGGCAGCATACCACCACCAGAGCTAGGGTCCTGCTATGAGCGAGATAAGGAGGAGGCAGCATACCACCACCAGAGCTAGCGTCCTGGTATGAGCAAGATAAGGAGGAGGAGGCAGCATACCACCACCAGAGCTAGCGTCCTGCTATGAGCAAGATAAGGAGGAGGCAGCATACCACCACCAGAGCTAGGGTCCTGCTATGAGCGAGATAAGGAGGAGGCAGCATACCACCACCAGAGCTAGCGTCCTGGTATGAGCAAGATAAGGAGGAGGAGGCAGCATACCACAATCAGAGCTAGGGTCCTGCTATGAGCAAGATAAGGAGGAGGCAGCATACCACCATCAGAGCTAGGGTCCTGCTATGAGCAAGATAAGGAGGAGGCAGCATACCACCACCAGAGCTAGGGTCCTGCTATGAGCAAGATAAGGAGGTGGCAGCATACCACCACCAGAGCTAGCGTCCTGGTATCAGCGAGATAAGGAGGTGGCAGCATACCACCATCAGAGCTAGGTTCCTGGTATGGGCATGATAAGGAGGAGGCAGCATGCCACCATCAGAGCTAGCGTCCTGCTATGAGCGAGATAGGGAGGAGGATGCAGCATACCACCATCAGAGCTAGGGTCCTGCTATGGGCATGATAAGGAGGAGGCAGCATACCACCACCACAGCTAGGGTCCTGCTATGAGCAAGATAAGGAGGAGGCAGCATACCACCACCACAGCTAGGGTCCTGCTATGAGCGAGAATAGGAGGTGGCAGCATACCACAATCAGAGCTAGGGTCCTGCTATGAGCAAGATAAGGAGGAGGCAGCATACCACCATCAGAGCTAGGGTCCTGCTATGAGCAAGATAAGGAGGAGGCAGCATACCACCACCACAGCTAGGGTCCTGCTATGAGCGAGAATAGGAGGTGGCAGCATACCACAATCAGAGCTAGGGTCCTGCTATGAGCGAGATAAGGAGGAGGCAGCATACCACCATCAGAGCTAGGGTCCTGCTATGAGCGAGATAAGGAGGTGGCAGCATACCACAATCAGAGCTAGGGTCCTGCTATGAGCGAGAAAAGGAGGTGGCAGCATACCACAATCAGAGCTAGGGTCCTGCTATGAGCAAGATAAGGAGGAGGCAGCATACCACCATCAGAGCTAGGGTCCTGCTATGAGCAAGATAAGGAGGAGGCAGCATACCACCACCAGAGCTAGGGTCCTGCTATGAGCAAGATAAGGAGGAGGCAGCATACCACCACCACAGCTAGGGTCCTGCTATGAGCGAGATAAGGAGGTGGCAGCATACCACCATCAGAGCTAGGGTCCTGCTATGAGCGAGATAAGGAGGTGGCAGCATACCACCATCAGAGCTAGCGTCCTGCTATGAGCAAGATAAGGAGGAGGCAGCATACCACCATCAGAGCTAGGGTCCTGCTATGAGAGAGATAAGGAGGTGGCAGTATACCACCATCAGAGCTAGGGTCCTGCTATGAGCGAGAAAAGGAGGTGGCAGCATACCACCATCAGAGCTAGGGTCCTGCTATGAGCGAGATAAGGAGGTGGCAGCTTCTGTGAGCAAGGGGGGGGGGGCACCGTCTGTTATTAGCCTAAGACTGGACATAAAGCAATGCCATATTGGAATATAGTATCCTCCGGCCAAATTATGTATCACACATGATCTGTTCTAGCATTACAAGTCATGTAAAATCTGTTATCACTGAATGGGCAAGTATAAAGAACTTGATATTTTAATTTCTGCCATCTGCTCCTTCCTTGAAGCTTTATTGCCAATATTTCTAGTTTCATGCGAGCTTATTTCTATACTTTGTATACTACTAGATAAAAAACGGACATGACGAGTAGTCATAATTTACGTTCAATGAGAAGTAATATATTAATATCTTAGGGAGATTACGTTTGATGCCTTACAGTTTGTATAAATATACCTATAAACATTTGTGGTCACAAATATTGTGCATTTACCATGTGCAATTATTAAATCATTAATTCCTAAAATCACAGATATATATTATTTGATAAAAAATCAAAGAAATATCGAGGACAAATTAAAGAAAGAAATAATAGTCTTACGATACACCACAGTTATGTCTGAAAATGTTATTATTAAGTTTTTTCAGTTATTTTGAAAATGTAATTTTACTACCTGCATAAAAACCGTCATGCTATTTTTGAGAAGTTCTTTTTGAATAGCTTTTGCACTGTGTACCATGATATCAGTTTCGCTGTAAAGAACAGCAAACCTGCTCCAACCAAACACTTCCGCCATGTCCTTCACTGCCAGGGCCATGGAAGTGCCAGGGTCCTCCACCCGACTGAACGTGGGGTAGACAGCCTTGTTCGATAAGCCAGGGCTGGTACTTGCCCAGGAGACGCAGGGAATGCCCCAGGCCGCCGACAGCAGAGCCACCGACTCCGTGACCCGGCTGCAGACCGCTCCGATGATACCGTCCAGGCGCGGTGCGGACAGCTTCATGTCCACTGCCATTCGCATACCCTTTTGCGGATTGCAATTCGTATCTCTCCATGTAAAGTCAATTTCATATCTGAAAATAGCATATCAAGAATTGTTCTTCTTCAGAAAAGGGCAATGTTTGCACAAACACACTCCTTATCATAGATAAACTCTCGGTCATTTACAATGCTGAGGTCACCATTTACATAAACGGGCAATGAAAGAAATCTGCATTGATGTATATAATTATTTCCGATTTTGCTCAGTCAAATATGGTTTATACCCAGTCAAAATTTGAATTGATGAGAAAGTATTTGCATTTTAAGAAGTTATCATCATGGTGATTCGAGTGGCCTCACGTGCACGTGTCTGGAATATCACCTCAGACGGGAAAAGTACTAAATATTGACAAATTAGATTAGATGAAAATAAAAATATGGTCATATGCAAAATACATTGCCAAAGTAACGGCTTATTATGAGATTTTCGCCACAGGATATCTATTTACAAAACATGCGTAAAAGGGCATCAAATAACGAATTGTGGTTTTAATCAAATAATACTGGGGTTTCTATTCAGCACCTCCAAATCGGAATTGGCAAAAACCACCAACACCTCCACTCTGGAGGTGCTATAAGCGAAGGAACAGTACCTCCAGAGGTGGGTGCTTGCACCTCCACTGGATCTAATATAAACAAGACTTAGGATAACGCAGTCAGTTCCTATCCAACTGAAGAGATCTAATTAGATTGAAACCGTTGTTGGTATTGGCTAGGGACTATGATCGTCGTCCAGCTTTTTCTTTGGGATCCTTGCCTCTTTTACTGTAGCTTTAATCAAAATTTGGTTGCAATGGTAAATGTGTTTTAATAATGTTAATGTGTATATGCATATATATATATATATAAGACACATATAACCATAACTTAAATGAATGAGCTGTGAAAACTCTTCCTGTTTAATGCATATGACATATTTGAATATCATTTTTACAACATGAATTAGTGTCCGTTGACAGAATAATCTTTTCAATGCACTGCGTAAATTTTATAATCTGGTGAAGAAACATAAAAAAATACATTAAATATTATCACCAAAAACAGGAAATCTACATGGTCAGTATTCTTTTGATGTAAATGTAATACTGGCAAATTTCCATCTGATCAAATCCAATTGATTTAGCGGCATGGTATTTTAACCAAACGTCGTTAAAGCTGACAAGACAGCCTGATAGAGTTTTTCGCAATGCATCGCTTAACTGACAATTCGTTTGTTTGGTTTGTTTGGGGTTTTTACATCACTTTCAACATTATTTCAGTCATTTCGTGATGAGACCTACTTGTAGCAGATATAGTGCTGCCTCACTGATATAGTGCTGCCTTACAGATTTACAAGGACAGCGGGTTAACTTTTTGGCATGGGCCTCAGCTCATATGTGAAATTGTATCATGAATTAAATCTCGGCATGACCGGGGATCGAACCCACAACCTTTGGATCTTACCTGACAAGCCAAACCATAATGTGTGACAATATCTGACCACGATGCCAAGTCACATATTTCAGCCAATACTCACAATAAATCTTTATCCAAAAGTAGTTTCTTCTGTCAAATAAACAGTCTTAAGAATGACATCTTTGGAGTTTTACTTCACTTATTTTATGAAAGTGTTGCAAATTCACAAAAAGCACTTTTAAATATATTTTCTGTCAGTACTTTTCATTGAATTGGATTCTTTATGTTTTAAACAATAATGGCTTATTATCAGAGCGAGCAAAAAGGAAATAGTATAATAAGCATGACATACCCAGCAACTAGTTGTCTACGTTTAATTTCCTCAACTCCCAACAACATTGCAGAACCAAAGTTTCTTCCAAATGGTACATTTTGGCCCCATGGTAACACAAATCCCAAGGTGAGAGAGGTCGATGAAATGTTGCCGCCAATTCTACCACTGCATGTCGTCAACAATGCTGATAAAAGTAAGATCAGTATGCACACTCCGGCCATTCTCGATGAATCGGTAACTGAATGAACTGTGGCTGGCTGAATGGGTTAATATAAGCCGAGGCCGATAAAATAGG
This sequence comes from Amphiduros pacificus, assembly GCA_949316495.1. Classification (NCBI taxonomy): domain Eukaryota; kingdom Metazoa; phylum Annelida; class Polychaeta; order Phyllodocida; family Hesionidae; genus Amphiduros; species Amphiduros pacificus. The sequence goes on along the minus strand of OX439003.1, from coordinate 37,858,127 downwards.
ACTTATTACACTTGCTCATAATAGGCCAAAACCAGCAGCATGTTCTCTGCTGAAACTCTAATTCTAATAAATGACCGAATGCTTATAGGTATTTATTATGTTTATCATTAACTTTATTGACATTCATATTATGTATGTCAAGCTAAATCAAGTTATATTTTTAACTGTATATCCAACTCTTATGAGTGGACAAGATATGTTCTAAAATATTTAAGTTAAATTATAAAGAGAAAAAAACTATTTTTACATTTTTTTTGTTTCTTCTGTAAATCACAATATCTTATATCTTCTAATTTCTACAAACGGAATGGCTTTTCGTTTTACTTGTTTAATTTGGTTAATATATTTTCTCAGCAGAAAGGTTATCAAGCAATCTATATATATTCAAGAAGGATGATATTTTCTTTTTTCCACTTGTCACTAAAATAGAAGTTCTCTTGTGTGTTATTTGTTGTGTCTTCATTATTTTCATTCATCCTTATAACAGCTATTATCTGAAAAGGGATATATAGTAGAACATTAGGATAATTTACTGTTTGTTTCGTATGTTTATTTGGGGATTTACATCACTTTCAACAGTATTTCATTCATTTCTTGGCGAACATGTTGAAATCTACTATTAGCAGACATAGTGCAGCCTGACTTGAAATGACAACCCATAAGGTCGGGAATCGAACCCATAACATTTGGACCAAGACAGAGAATCTGGTGCAAATAAGATTGCGCTCTAACCAATAGCACCACATGACAATGTACTGATTATTTTACGTGATAACAATGATTCTTAATACTAAACTTAACTTATACTTATGAAAATTTGTGATGACAAGATGCATTCGCCTATTGGTAGAACCGTCATTTGCTCAGTGAAAAAAATATGATACTGACATCAAATCCAAAAAGTCTGCGATGAACCTTGGTGTCACTTTCGATTCTGACATGGATATGAAGGCACAATCCACCGGAAGGTGTGCATGTTGCAAAAAGGGACACTACTCGTGACAAACCAGAAACATATCAGCTATCAGACAACGTATCGATGACAAGGCAATTGAAACCTTATAATTCATGCATTTGTGACATCTATCTTAGATTGTTGCAATGGCCTTCTCGCTGGCCTTCTTTCGGGCCTTCCAACAGCTGACAATAACAAGAAAAAGTTCGTATAAAAGAAATAATACTGTGCTGTTAAAAACGATGTTGTCTAACCACTCGTTGAGACGTTTCGAACAACTTAACTCAGTCAGAGGGCGACATGGTGAACCTATCTGGCTTAGCATGCACCTGGTGGACACAGAGGCAACACAATTCTAATATGGCGCCAAACTAGACTGCTGTTTGATGTCATCACAGACTGAATACGTTAAAGGCATTGGGACATAGGACAGGCAGTTAACATATACATAATATATATAGACTATAGACGTACGGCACATAAGATTAAGGTTTCATGGACCAAAATAAAGCTATAATAGGTTATAAAGAATTCTGGGCCAATTAAAAAGAGAGAATATTTGCAGATGCAGATGCATTTGAAAGGCTTTGAAAATGAAACCCAAGCTCTGTTGTCGACCACAGTTCTGTTGTAGTCGGTTGTACAGTAGAAAACATATCAGATCTGCGTCATGGGGGACCTCGAAACCCATTGAGGTGAGCCCCTCGTAGCAGAGACTGCAACCCTCTATGGGCACCTTGAAACTGATGTCACCCCACCTGACCACATGATCATGACTTATGGTAACATTTTGTGCCACTGCTTTAGAAATGCAGTATGGATATTGAGTAAACATCGCATTATTAAATATGGAATTCCAAACATTTTTCAAAAGGAGAAAACTGTCAGCATTTTGTTAAGTGAAAATTCATCATTGTTATGTTGGATACCATGTGATTTTTACTAATTTTGGTTTTCATTTCCATAAGTGAACATGCCTGATGGTAAATTCAACAAAAATGTGTCATTTTTGATAATTGTCTAGGTTATAAGCCATTTTTCTGTATATGCATTATGGATTTTGTTACCCTCCATAGCAGGACATCTCTATCTTGCCACCAAAGGTATAAAGGTGCACACAGAATCGACCACAAGTCATCAGTATTCATAAAAATCTGGCTGTCCACTGATTGGCAGGGAATAAATGCTAACTGAAATAGATTTTGTTTTGTTCTGACAGCTGTACTGATTTGTCAGTTTATGTGTCAGACACCTGATTACAATTACCCGATGTTAGAAAGGCAATAGGTGCCAGGGTTACCACATTGAGTTAATAATAAAAAAAAACATTTCATAAGCCTCATACATGCAAATAGCATCTAAGCACCCCATACAGGTCACTGTGATATATTATCCCTACGGCGCTCCTGGTCTCCTCCACGACTGAATGGTTCACTTCACAAGTTTATGGAAACTCCTCACACATAACAGTGACACAGCATAAACCAGGCTCATTCGACCGATCCACTGATACTTCCATGCTCTCTGACACTGGGTTCAAGGCCATGCAATTATATACAATGTATTTTTACAAAATTAGTTTTTAGAGACTTATTCGGTGTTTGAGACAAATCTTTCAAGTTTTATTTCAAAGTTTATCGAAATGGTTGTTGATTCAGGTCACCAAACACATGGATAGCAATGTACATGAAGTATTTCAGTCTGCATACAAACTCTTACATTCTGCTCGAACAGACACGTCAGACACGCCTGTCTTATTTCTATTGTACGAATTTGTTCTGTTATTGTCAGACAGACACACAGACACACAGACAGAATCTTATCTTGGCAAACAGTCATAGCATACAGCCATGCAGTTTTATTTTAGTTCTCTAATGTCAGGAACTAGTACATTGAAGAACTTGCTTCGGGAACACTCCTTTATTTCTCTTTCTTGTTAGTAAAGGGGGTCATAGAGTCTCATTTTCCAATAACACTCATGTTCCAAACTGAGAGATGACTCATAACTGGCTTGTATTGAGGTTGGTATTAAAATTGATTACCCCAAATACTCCCCACACCAAAATAATCCCCGTACCAAAATCTGAATATATTAATAACACTCTCTAATAGTATAAACAGCAAATATCTAGACCAAGATTATGGGCCACTATCTTAGATTTTTCATACATAAACCTCAAACATTTGGATTTTTTTTATTAAATTTAAGAGATATTGAATATTTTAATAATCTGATGGAAATACACCTTCGAAATTGCATATTGTGGTGATCCAAATGTCGTGGGTTCGATCCCCTGCCAAGCCGAGATTGAAATCATGATACAATTACCCATATGAGCTGAGGCCCGTGCCTGAAGGGTTAACCAGTTGTCCTTGTAAATCTGTGACCGGGTGGGTTGTCATGTCAAGGACCTGTGACATGATAATTCAATGAGGTAGCACTATATCTGCAACAAGAAGGTTTTATCACGAAATTGATTGAAATAATGTTGAAATTGATGTAAACCTCAAAACAAACAAACTGACAAGTTATGATGAATATAAATGAAAACCTAGCACAAATATGAGCACTTATTATCCATATTAGAAACGTTTAGAAAAATATTAGAAACATTTTATTCTTGAGCCAAAAAGGTATATGGATTTGCATGGTGGGAATATAATTTATTTGAAATATATGAAAAGACAAAACAGAAACTCAAGACCTTCAACACCGTGAGTTGTTGCTGGAGAGTATGGTCTCTGATACTGTTTTGCACCTGTCTCATAAACATTGCAAGGCTCTGCAGTTGAAACACTGCTATTAAAAATGGTTCCCATGAATTAAAGATGCATTCTGTATTATAAGAGAAACCTCTCAATGAAATATTTTTATCATATAAGCTTGTGTTCTAACCAACTGCGACACAGCCCATGGCTTCACTTAAATGTCTATTTATTAACATATAATTTCCACATTCACAATGAAAAGAGTAGTGCATCTAGTCCCGGTGATCTGAACTGATATAATCAATTGCTTTAAAGGTCGTCAAAACAATTGCTAAAAGATCGTCAAAAGAATCAAGAATAATCTTCAAAATGCAAATCGGATGCAATAGGAAATGCTTCCTGGTCCATGCAACCAATGAAAAAAGACAGGAGAACTGAAGCATATCGTCACAGTTGGCAAGTGAGAGGGAATCACATGATAACTTCAACTAAGAAGTATGGAGAGTATACTAAAGTCTCTTGTTATTATCTGTATTTGTGGGATACAGATAATCACAACTGCGCCTATACCATCTGAGGAGTTTAGTCACTCTTTGCCTATGGAGGAAGCCGATATTTATCATGTATTTTGGAAGTATGACGAGAGCACTATCACCTTTGAAGTTCACGTCAAGACCAAGGGATATATAGGGTTTGGCATATCAGGCACGGGTGGCATGAAGGATTCTGATATTGTTATAGGATGGGTCGATGGGGATGGAAAACCATATTTACATGTGAGTAACATATGAAGTTAATTCTAATATTATTGTCAGAATATATGGCCCATTACATGTCCCAACAATGGTTAAAATAATGTCAGAACTAAGAAGATTAAGAAAATATCTGGCAAATCGGTATTTTAATTGAAAAATATATCAGTAGGTATCTTAAAATCATTTTATATTTCCCATAGGATCGGTATGCTACACAGAGTGGGTTTGAACCAAAGATCGACAGTGACCAAGACTGGGAGTTACTGGCTGGTAGTGAAACTAATACTCATACCATCCTGAAGTTCCGGAGGCTTTTAACTGGGTGCCCTCCCCAGGACATGCCAATAACGGTAAAAAATAGACATTTATGCTTATGCTCAAACCCTTTCTTATCATTTAAGGTCCATATAGCTTATATTGAGACATTTAAATTGTTGCTTTTATATATTTGAATGGGGAAGCCTTATTTCTTCATGAAAGGGTAACATGTCCATATAAGGTTTTTAATGATATGATGGATTTGTATAAGATAAGTTTATGTTACAAGCGTGGGACAAGCAGGTTGATATGGTGCTATCATGGCGATGATCCAGAGAGCCCTAGCCTAGATGTGACTGCCTTCTCCACGCTGGGCCTGCCGTACCATGGTACCAACCAGAGGGGCTCACGAAGTGTCCAACTTATTGGGGTCCCCAGATCAACCAGTCCTCTGCCCAGTGGAACATGGAGTATTGAACTCAGAAATAAAAATGTAAGTGATCAAGATTCAAGTTTTTAACCTCAATCCAATTCCGTCTTGCTTTTTATTCTGCTAGTTTTAAGCATATCTTACTGTGTTAATGGGTTCAATATTCAACATATGCTCCAAATAGCCATTTTAGCAGACTAACATTCAGTTATATGTGATAACATGACCAATTAGCGCCATAGTTTTGGCCAAAAAGTGAGTTTAACAAAAAATGCTGCTCAATTGGCAATACGAAAGAAACCTATCACATACATATATGTAAAAATCATGACATTGATCAGAGAGGAGGTGTGGCAAGAATTGAAAAACAAAAAAAGTTTGAGGTATTATGAGGTATTGCCCTAGCCAAAACAGTGTACGATCTGGTTTGGGGTATTTGGGGCGGTGAGAGATAATGTTTGGGTTCAGAGACTTTCATACCCAAACTGAAGCTAGCTCTGTTCATCTGAAGCAGACATAAAGAACTGATTAAACCTCACATGGATGAAAGACAGCAACATAAGTGGGTCCGCATAAATGGCATACAGCATCACGAGTGAGGGACAGTTACACAAGTGATGCACAGAACTAACAAAACATGAGTGAGTAACAGCTTGACAAGTAAGACAGACTTAAAGTCTTACTGAATCCGACAGATGAGAAACATTAACATTGCTATACAAATGAGAGGAAATCGCACAAATTAGAGACAGTTGCTCAAGCGATGCAAAGACTGGGAAGCCCTTTCACAAGTAAAATGTAGTTACGCCAGTTATGGGCAATTGAACAAGTGTGAAATAGTTGTGCGATTGAGAATGACATAGAGAACTGACAAACCTTGCACAGTTGAGAAACAGCTTCATTGAGAGACAGCCACACAATTAAAAGATAGCTGTAATAGATGATAGAGAGACAGCTACACAAACAACTAACACCAGAACAAGCCGGATACAACTACACAGGTGAGAGATAGTTGCACAAGATATGCATTAAGAAGCGACTAAACCTGAAGGAATAATGGATACATAAGTGAAAGAAAGACAGCTGCATAACAAAGCGATAGCTGCACAGAAAACTACACACGTGAGAGACAGTTGCACGAATAAGAGAGACGTAAATAACTGACTATACAGCCAATATAAGAGGAGGGTAGCCAATAAGGGAGGAGGGTAGCCATATGGGAGGAGGGTAGCCAATATAAGAGGAGGACAGCCAATATGGGAGGAGGGCAGTCAATATGGGAGGAGGGTAGCAATATGGGAGGAGGGTAGCCAATATGGGAGGAGGGTAGCCATATGGGAGGAGGGTAGGCGTATGGGAGGAGGGTAGCCATATGGGAGGAGGGTAACCAATATGGGAGGAGGGTAACCAATATGGGAGGAGGGTAGCCATATGGGAGGAGGGTAACCAATATGGGAGGAGGGTAACCAATATGGGAGGAGGGTAGCCTCATGGGAGGAGGGCAGTCAATATGGGAGGAGGGTAGCAATATGGGAGGAGGGTGGTAGCCATATGGGAGGGGGGTAGCAATATGGGAGGAGGGCAGTCAATATGGGAGGAGCGCAGTCAATATGGGAGGAGCACAGTCAATTTGGGAGGAGCGCAGTCAATTTGGGAAGAGGGTAGCCAATATGGGAAGAGGGTAACCAATATGGGAAGAGGGTAACCAATATGGGAAGAGGGTAGCCAATAAAAGAGGAGGGCAGTCAATATGGGAGGAGAGTAACCAATATGGGAGGAGGGTAATCAATATGGGAGGAGGGTAGCCAATATGGGAGGGCAACCAGGGTTTGGCCAAATCATATATACATTTCAATAGTCATTTGATTTATCTTACTAAATCATTTTCTTGATTATACTGTCATTCACACCATGTTTTTCACCCATTAAGGTTTCTGTAAAAGGCGGTCAGGATACAACCTATTGGTGCCAAGGTGTGCAGATTCCTGCAAAGGCTGATAACCATTACATTATCAAGGTAACAGATTATCTTTAATATTTCAGGCATATGTAATTCTCAAATCATTTACCATTGATAAAGAAATATTTACCCAGCAGTAACAGTTTACAATATGTGGGAAAACTGTTAAGAAGACTGTTAAGTAACAATATTGCTTATTTAACTTGACAACACCAGTTAGAGCCTATCATCGAAGAAGGAAACGAAGGACTTGTTCATCATATTACATTGAATCTTTGCAATGGTTGGGTGGCAGAGGATTTTGACACAAGGGGTATATATTGCTTCAATGCCTTTATGCCAGAAAGGGAAAACTGCACTCAAACCTTTTTCGCCTGGGCAATAGGGGCGGAGGTATGTATTTCCACCTTACTCAGTTTTTTCATAGTTGCCATACAAAGTCATACAAAGTCATGCATGATCTTCCTTATATGCCAGATAGCCATTTTCCGGTTCCAGGGTGCACACCCGATCCCCCAAAGGTTATCCTGTTATAAGTTAATATTAATATCTGGAAAAATAATCATGGATTAATCGATCATTCATACTGATTACTATAATTACGAATTACTAAGATATTATACCGTGCCTCGCTTGAGACCATTCCTTAGCAGGGAGATATTATTACTTTAAGTCACACAATGTTTTTTTTACAATGAGATACCTAATTTATTTCAGGAATTTGATCTACCGAAGGACATTGGTTTTCCTATAGAAGGCAACAGTTATTTACTTATGGAAACCCACTATGATAATCAAGATCTGAGAACAGGTACTTTCGAAGAATATCAACGACAACTATTAAATACATAAATTATTTATTTATTTATTTATTTATTTATTTATTTATTTATTTATTTATTTATTTATTTATTTATTTATTTATTTATTTATTTATTTATTTATTTATTTATTTATTTATTTATTTATTTATTTATTTATTTATTTATTTATTTATTTATTTATTTATTTATTCATTCATTCATTCATTCATTCATTCATTCATTCATTCATTCATTCATTCATTCATTCATTTATTTATTTATTTATTCATTCATTCATTCATTTATTTATTTATTTATTCATTCATTCATTCATTTATTTATTTATTTATTTATTCATTCATTCATTCATTCATTCATTCATTTATTTCATTCATTCATTCATTCATTTATTCATTTATTTTTATTTTTTTGAAGGTGTTCTGGATAATTCAGGCCTACGTCTTTGGGTCACACCTGTGAAGCCTCGGTATGAGTCCTCGACTATGTTAGCAGGCGTTGGGACAAATAAACTTCTTGTTGTTCCACCTAAAAACAAGAGATTTATTACACAAGGGTACTGCTCTGCTGATTGTTTGACACAGGTGAGGCACAGGTTCAGCAAGGGATTGATAACATTTCATCACTGCTTATTCATCCTTTATTCATGCAGAAAAAAAATTATGATGATCCGTGCTCGTATCACAAAATCATAAGGTCATCACAAGGTCATGATAGGTACATAATATTTTGCAATAGATTTTAACAGTTGACTGTATAATGGGCTACCTTGCATATATTTATATATATATATATATATATATATATATATATATATATATATATATATATATATATATATATATATATATATATATATATATATATATATATATATATATATATATATATATATATATATATATATATATATATATATATATATATATATATATATATATATATATATAATTACTCCAAGGTTTAACCAAGATAGGGCACTTCTTGAATAAGAATATGAACTAATAAAGCTAAATCAAAAGTTTAAAAAAACCATTCCAATTTAATTTTCTCACTGGTAAAATAGTCAAGATTTTTGTGACAATATTGAGGTATTACCAAGTGATTTCATGAGGGACGCTATTCGAAATTTTGAGCATTAGCGAGTATTTCCTGAATAGCGGCCCAAGTTAACATTTAAACAAGACATGTAAATTTACATAAAATTATCATTAAAAAGATGGTATCAAAATTTAGCCAAAAAGATGATAAGAAGTCACAAAATATATTAATTCAATATTTCACAAATCTGAAACATCATTTTATTGTTGATTCTCTTCATGTCGGTATATAAGCTCAACAAAGCAGTACAATAGATTGATGGGTAAAGTGAATTATGTAATGTCAAGACATACAATGAATACATAGCTTTTTTTAACTATTGTGTACTGGACTTGTACTGAAAAGCAGACAAAGAAACCAAGACAAAGGACGTCAGTGAAGCGAGAGATTTCGCACACTTGGAGTGTATATCATATTGAAATATCAAGCAAACACAATTTTCTCACGACAATCATGTCAAATATTATTCATGAAAAATATCATCGTGTATTGCTGCAAATATTCTAAATATAACGGTCATTTTGATACAGGATATGATAGACAAAAGTATAACAAAGTATAGCAGATCTAAAAACGTTATTCTGATGTTAAGGGTTGGTCATTTACATCATCTGAATTTTACCATAGGAGAAAGTTGACGTTTTGGTGTCTTTTTGTAGGGATTGGAGGACTCAAATTTTGAAGAAATTAATGTTTTTGCCGTACTGTTACATAGTCACTTGCTTGGTCGTTCTCTTCGTGTCCGTCACTTCAGAAAGAACGCTGAGCTGTCACCCCTCATAGAAGACAACAGCTATGATTTCAACTTTCAAGAGGTCAGGCGTCTGCCCAAAGAGATCAAGATAAAAAAGGTAATAATATTCTGAAAAAAAGTGAAGTATAAATCTTTGGAAATGGAAATGTTTAATGTTCAACGTGCCTAAATGTCCATTATCATGGCTACTAGACATAATTTTATTTCAATCGGACAATTTTAATTATCTAAATTACAGATTTCAATTATTATTCATTCACACGCATGATTAGTTCTTAACAAAAGTACCAATAAAACCATTATGTTATTTTTGGAAGTATCTGTTCAAGCCGTTTAATGTTCATATAATCATATTGCTTATTAAATTTTCAGGGTGATAGCTTGATCATTGAGTGTGAGTATACCACAACACAGAGGGACGAGATCACAATGGTAAATATATTCATATTTAAGACCACACATTATTATAGTGTCAAGGAATATGAAAAAATATTGTGAAATGGCATTTTATGTTCCTTTCACTAACAATGTCTATATCATGTCAACCTTTGAGCCTTTTAATCAGTGTGAAAATTACGGTTTGAAATTCCATGGTGCTCTTATGAAGCATCCAAAATATATTGTCCTTATTTTCAGAAAACAATATATGAGATATAACTCCACCTTTGTACACCTTAATCAGTATTAACTGGGTGTGATAGGGTGTCTCCCTATCTAACTTTTATATCCTGGTTAATGTAGTTATCAATAAGCAGAATAATATTTGGTGAAGGAAATGTCTTGCAATCCAAATCATAAGAAGTTTGTCAAAGAATATGTGAACAAAGGCTGTTGAGGCAATTAACAGACATGTACATATCCATTATTTTGTGTTGCGTGGAATGATGTTCTTCAGTACAGTAAAACACATTTTGATGGTAATGAAATGATACACTGTTCATGTCATCATAACTGGCCAGACTCAAACCATGAAGTATTGGGTCGTCTAAAGGCAAGTGCTTTGGACTACCAATTATTTGGGTTGGCGACTTAATATTCTCTTAAAGTAAGAAACGTTCCAGAGAGACTAAGAGGCTGAGCCAGGGAGATACAGCATCTTATATAGGTGCGCTTGCTTAGAAAAGTGCAATTAACTGGACGGCTCAGCATGATGCTTGGAGACTGCCCCTACGACCTCGCTCACCTTTAAACAACTTTATACAAATAAAGTCCTTATAATTCAATTCATATTGTCATGAAATAAAAAGGGTAACTCTTATTTTAGGGTGGGCTGGCTACAACAGATGAGATGTGTCTGGCATATCTGCTCTACTACCCTAAGACCAATTTGTCTTTGTGCTTGAGTTTCATGGAGCAAACAACATATTATCAATTCATGTAAGTGAAGCGTTATTTATTTACTTTAAACAACTAATCCTGAATTGTGATAATATTATGAAACAATAATAGTGTTAAATTACAGTTTGGTGCATTTTAATGAGTACCCCTAAAGGCGTGTTAAACTCTCTCAATTAGATCTACCTAATATCTACCTATTCTTCCAAATATAATATGAGAACCAAGCCTTTCTGTAGCCATTATTCTGGCCTTTCTCTAATCTCGATTTTACAAACTCCAACTAATCAAGCAAAAGGCATGCATTATTTGCGGTTGAAGGACGTCAGTTCCTATCTCTAAACATTATATCAATCACAATGGCATTCCATTATTCCAATAAACATTGGTTTGTGATGTAAAAGTAGTGAGACAATATACGTTTTTTAATTATACTTTTCTCAATTTCCAGCACATCATATGATTCAGACTCTGGAAAGATAAAGTATAACTTGGACTGGACCAAAGATGAAGACCAAAAACGATTCCAAGATGCTATAATTACAAGCAAAAAGAATGAATATTGTAACATGGGCAACAAAATGTTTTTTGCAAGTATTTTTTCTGAAAATAAACGATTTAACTTGGCAATGCCATTAACAAGTGAATATAAATGGAAATCATATAAGCAGATTTTAGAGTGAACATCTATCAGTATCAATGAAAGGAAACAACTTTTATGTGACATATTATAATTTGAGTTAGATAATCATATTAAAATGAGTGTTTAATCCACAACATCTGACTTTGTATGTGAAAAGAATATTTTTATTTCAGAAAGCCTTAGTGGAAACACCACAGCTGCCAATCAATCAAAGTTTTGCCGAGTGTCCACGTTACTCCACTGCATCATGTCATGGCGTCATATCTTGGATAATTTTGTCGTTTACATTGATGGCCTATTGTTTCTAGTAATCTGTAAAGAACACGACTTTAAATTTAAATGATATCATGCAATCATATTATTGGAAAAGTGAAGAATTTGTAATTTGCAACTGTTCAGGATTTTGTAGAAGAATATTATGAGAAGCAAGAGGAGTACAATATGAGCATTTATTCTATGATCACTGTGTATTCTGTGCTGTGATTGGTCAATTCCTGGTCACGTGAGCTTCTCTAAATTGTTGTATTGACCAGATGCATTATATTGCACGTCAATATACTTTCCACTGCACTGATGGGGAATTCCATGACGTCACCATACAGACAAACTCGTCCCTTTCATGGCGGGAAATGTTGGGGAAGCCAGTGATCAACACAGTGATCATAGAATAAAACAAATATGTACCTGGGTGTCGTGCAATATGACTTTTTATGGACCTTCGGAAAGTTATATTGCACTCGGCTGCGCCTCGTGCAATATAACTTTCCGAAGGTCCATAAAAAGTCATATTGCACTCCACCCAGGTCCATATTTGTATAGTATAACAATAGGAATAACCTGCAGAGAACTGATTGATCAAGATTAATTTCACGAATATAATGAACATGAACTAATGGAAACATAGAATATAACATATAAGGCATATGTCTAACTAACATATCTAAACGTTTAAGGCCTTAACTTTAAAACTAATAGCATAACTCTGAATACATGTTGTCTCAAATATACAAATAGGTTTCATCTCAGCCATGTGTCCATATATAGCATTACTAAATATATAAACTAAGGGCATGAAAGCTCTTGCATCACATTTCTGTCAACATGATTTTTCAAAATAGATTAAAATAGTGATGTACATCCTAAAATTTAAAGGATATTATCCATTCAATGCTGAGATAGCACAAGAGAAATAAGAAAAAACGGTGATTGGGTGGTGGAACACCCTCGGAATAATGTTATTCTCTAGGAAATTGATAAATTTTGCGCCCCCTGTTGTTTAATTGCTCATAATATTTACAAAGAACTACTAGGCATTGTCACACCCCACTGAGCACATGATTATGGTATTCTATGGGACACTATTGATTTCCATAATTCCCTCTATTGGATCACAGGCTTTTCTGATTTTTGTACAAGTGATCTCAGATTTGGGCAGAAATATTAATTAAGGTGAGGCTAGGTTATGTTTTGAAACACTGAATTTAAGAATTAGATGGCATAGATCAGAAATATCCACACCTCAAGGTCATAAAAGCAAAATTGGAATAAAAATGATCACATCCAAGGTTGTGATTTAAGCTTTCATCCCTTTAGTTGTATATGAGTGAAGGGAGAATTTACATTGCATTGATCACACAATTTTGACACTATCTTATCTTTTCAGACTCCCTATGCTTGCAACGTCACAGAATATTTTATATGATTATTTTATATTTTTGCAGAGAATTAATGAAGTGATATTTTATTAACAGGGAAAGTGGGTATCTTGTATCTTATTTTAAGTATTTTGTCATGATATTCTTTTGTTTCTAAATTTCGTTACTAAAACTTAAAATCAATATCATGCAATCAAATTGTGAACAAAATAAGGAATGTTCCTTTATTGCAGCAGTTCATTCAGAAGTTGTACATATATATATATATATATATATATATATATATATATATATATATATATATATATATATATATATATATATATATATATATATATATATATATATATATATATATATATATATATCAACACAGAAACATCTAACACAGAAACCCAATATATTAAACATTTATAACATTAAAGTAGAATCTATATAAAAAATTATGATGCTGTGTATATATATATATATCAGTTAAGCCCGAAGAAGTCCCTTGAAGGACTGAAACATTCGCAATAAAAGGTTTTAACTCTTTATCACCACGGACTTTGTTGGATTATTTTCATCACCATTACCTTTTTACTTTAGACTATATATATATAAATATATATATATATATATATATATATATATATATATATATATATATATATATATATATATATATATATATATATATATATATATATATATATATATATATATATATCAACACAGAAACATCTAACACAGAAACCCAATATATTAAACATTTATAACATTAAAGTAGAATCTATATAAAAAATTATGATGCTGTGGATGATGTGGTTGAAAAGCAAAATAGCATAATAAGTCAAATCCCAGGCAAAAAACCTACCAGATAAGGAGGACGGCGTCTTGGAATGCATTTTTGACAAGAATCTGTATAAAGCATCAGTAGAAATGACAGACATAGGCATATAACAGTTTTACTGTGTGGGACACATCCACAAATGATACATGACTGAATGTGGACCTTTGTAGGTTATTTTTATTAAATATTGCCGGTGATCTTGAAGTGACCTTTGAATGACTTTGAAAATGAAACTCCTATTTCCGTGAATTTTACTAAAAATTGCAATGTTCAATCATTTGCATCTTTCAAAGACGAGCTCATTGAGTCTTTATTAATCAAAATCCATTCAGAATTAACAATGTTAGAGCAATTTTTAATTTTGGACCAATCTGCAAAGGAAATTAGAGGAAATTTTGATATGCTGAGCTATTTTGAAACAAGATCTATAATAACAACTTATTGTTGGTTACATTATGATAGCTGAGATTAAATAAGGTGTGTAGCTAAGATGGGATGCAGTGAGTAGCTGAGATGGGATAAGCTGTGTAGCTGTGATGAGATAAGGTGAGTACCTGTGATGAGATATGGTGAGTAGCTGAGATGGGATATGGTGAGTAGCTGTGATAAGATATGGTGAGTAGCTGAGATGGGATATGATGAGTACCTGTGATGAGATATGGTGAGTAGCTGAGATGGGATATGGTGAGTAGCTGTGATGAGATATGGTGAGTAGCTGTGATGGGATATGATGAGTACCTGTGATGAGATATGGTGAGTAGCTGAGATGGGATATGGTGAGTAGCTGTGATGAGATATGGTGAGTAGCTGAGATGGGATATGGTGAGTAGCTGTGATGGGATATGGTGAGTAGCTGAGATGGGATATGATGAGTACCTGTGATGAGATATGGTGAGTAGCTGAGATGGGATATGGTGAGTAGCTGTGATAAGATATGGTGAGTAGCTGTGATGAGATATGGTGAGTAGCTGTGATGGGATATGCTGAGTAACTGTGATGTGATATGGTGAGTAGCTGTGATGAGATATGGTGAGTAGCTGAGATGGGATATGGTGAGTAGTTGTAATGAGAGTAGGTGTGTAGTTGTGATGGGATATGGTGAGTAGCTGTGATGAGATATGATGAGTAGCTGAGATGGGATATGATGAGTAGCTGTGATGGGATAAGATGAGTAGCTGTGATGAGATATGGTGAGTAGCTGTGATGGGATATGGTGAGTAGCTGAGATGGGATATGGTGAGTTGTTGTAATGAGATTAGGTGTGTAGTTGTGATGGGATATGGTGAGTAGCTGTGATGAGATATGGTGAGTAGCTGAGATGGGATATGATGAGTAGCTGTGATGGGATAAGATGAGTAGCTGTGATGAGATATGGTGAGTAGCTGTGATGGGATATGGTGAGTAGCTGAGATGGGATATGGTGAGTTGTTGTAATGAGATTAGGTGTGTAGTTGTGATGTGATATGGTGAGTAGCTGTGATGTGATATGGTGAGTAGCTGTGATGAGATATGGTGAGTAGCTGTGATGAGATATGGTGAGTAGCTGTGATGAGATATGGTGAGTAGCTGTGATGTGATATGGTGAGTAGCTGTGATGGGATATGGTGAGTTGTTGTGATGAGATATGGTGAGTAGCTGAGATGGGATAAGATGAGTAACTGAGATGGGATATGGTGAGTAGCTGTGATGGGATATGGTGAGTTGTTGTGATGAGATAAGCCAAGTAACTAAGGATGGGATATGCTGAGTAGCTGAGTAGCAAATAGAGATATTGGCTGAATAACTTAGGATGTGATTAGTTGAGTGGCTGCAGGTGGGAGTAACTCAGGATAGGTTTGGCTCAATAAATGAGAAAATGGTTCACTGGGGATGGGATTAGCTGAGTAGCAAAAGATGGGAATAACTAAGTAGCTATGGATGAGATACACTGAATGAAGACTGAGGGTGGAATGACTTAAGTAGCAGAGGATGGGATATACTGAATGAAGGCTGAGGGTGGAATGATTTAAGTAGCAGAGGATGGGATACACTGAATGAAGGCTGAGGGTGGAATGACTGAAGTAGCAGAGGATGGGATACACTGAATGAAGGCTGAGGGTGGAATGACTTAAGTAGCAGAGGATGGGATACACTGAATGAAGGCTGAGGGTGGAATGACTGAAGTAGCAGAGGATGGGATACACTGAATGAAGGCTGAGGGTGGAATGACTTAAGTAGCAGAGGATGGGATACACTGAATGAAGGCTGAGGGTGGAATGACTTAAGTAGCAGAGGATGGGATTCACTGAATGAAGGCTGAGGGTGGAATGACTGAAGTAGCTGAGGATGGGATACACTGAATGAAGACTGAGGGTGGAATGACCTAAGTAGCAGAGGATGGGATACACTGAATGAAGACTGAGGGTGGAATGACCTAAGTAGCTGAGGATGGGATACACTGAATGAAGACTGAGGGTGGAATGACCTAAGTAGCTGAGGATGGGATACACTGAATGAAGACTGAGGGTGGAATGACCTAAGTAGCAGAGGATGGGATACACTGAATGAAGACTGAGGGTGGAATGACCTAAGTAGCTGAGGATGGGATACACTGAATGAAGACTGAGGGTGGAATGACCTAAGTAGCTGAGGATGGGATACACTGAATGAAGACTGAGGGTGGAATGACCTAAGTAGCAGAGGATGGGATACACTGAATGAAGACTGAGGGTGGAATGACCTAAGTAGCAGAGGATGGGATACACTGAATGAAGACTGAGGGTGGAATGACCTAAGTAGCTGAGGATGGGATACACTGAATGAAGACTGAGGGTGGAATGACCTAAGTAGCAGAGGATGGGATACACTGAATGAAGACTGAGGGTGGAATGACTGAAGTAGCTGAGGATGGGATACACTGAATGAAGACAGGGTGGAATGACTGAAGTAGCAGAGGATGGGATACACTGAATGAAGACTGAGGGTGGAATGACCTAAGTAGCAGAGGATGGGATACACTGAATGAAGACTGAGGGTGGAATGACCTAAGTAGCAGAGGATGGGATACACTGAATGAAGACTGAGGGTGGAATGACTGAAGTTGATAAGGATGAGACACGCTGAATGAAGGCTGAGGGTGGAATGACCTAAGTAGCAGAGGATGGGATTCACTGAATGAAGGTTGAGGGTGGAATGACTTAAGTAGCAGAGGATGGGATACACTGAATGAAGGCTGAGGGTGGAATGACCTAAGTAGCAGAGGATGGGATACACTGAATGAAGACTGAGGGTGGAATGACCTAAGTAGCTGAGGATGGGATACACTGAATGAAGGCTGAGGGTGGAATGACCTAAGTAGCTGAGGATGAGACATACTGAATGAAGGCGGAGGGTGGAATGACCTAAGTAGCAGAGGATGGGATTCACTGAATGAAGGTTGAGGGTGGAATGACTTAAGTAGCAGAGGATGGGATACACTGAATGAAGGCTGAGGGTGGAATGACCTAAGTGGCAGAGGATGGGATACACTGAATGAAGACTGAGGGTGGAATGACCTAAGTAGCTGAGGATGGGATACACTGAATGAAGGCTGAGGGTGGAATGACCTAAGTAGCTGAGGATGAGACATACTGAATGAAGGCTGAGGGTGGAATGACTGAAGTTGATGAGGATGGGATGGACTAATAGCTTAGGGTGGGATCAGTTGAGTAACTCTGGATGGGATTGGTTTAATAACACAGATATGGATTGGCTGCTAAGGTGAGGGTTGGATAAGAAATGAGGTATTGCAATTGACGTCAATTCTGACGTCGAAATATAGCTACATGGAAGGACTTGTCGGCAGTCCCAAAAACAGCGCACAAAACCCCCACCTCATTTCAGCCAATTACAATTACATATGACAATCCACCCAATCATAAGTTTACCAACAAGGACAATGGTTTAACCATTTTGGCATGGGCCTCAGCTTATATGAGGAATTGTAATGTGAATCAAATAACTTGATGGCCAGGAATCAAACCTACTTATCCTAATTTCTAGATCGCCATGTCTTTAGGCTACTGGTGGGACATTATAAATGGCCTTATCAATTAGCTAGAATTCCATTCAATTATACAAATATATATTTTATTGTCCTATTTCAATACAAATTATAGAATACACTGTCGATCAATAAGGATTGTTTAATACAACAGACCATCAATCAGTTAAACGATTTAAAGAAATCATTTTGTTTAACATAAATATATTCATAAACAGAACATCACATGCCAAATTTAAATTTGTATGCCCCAAATTCATGACAAAACACACATCATTCCTTTTTCAATTGGTGTATTCTAAATATGTGTATTTTAGATACCAGACCTTTGCACTTTAGAGCAACCATATGAAAAACTTCCATAAGTTCTGATATTCGAATGTGCTTTAAATGTAAATTTGTTTTTTGCTCTCTTTCAACATTATTTTACTTATTTCATGATGAGATTTACTTGTAGCAAAGCTGCTTCATTGAATTGTCAAGTGGCAGGCCTTGACAAGACAATCCAAGTTACAGATTTACAAGGACAACTGGTCTACCCTTCAGACACGGGCTTCAGCTCATATGAGAAATTGCTTCCTATATTCAATGTCAAAACAGTGGAGCATCAACAACAACCTTTGTATCACCGCAAAGGAACTGGTGCTAAAAAGCCTGCGTTCTTACCAACTCTGCCATGGCAAATGACATTTTTAATATGAGATTGAAGAAATGTAAGAGATTCGCAAGGTTAACAATAAATGAGTTTTAGCATTAATAATTTAGACATATATTTGTAAGTTACAAAGGCTAATAGATTTTCATGCCCTGTTTGGTGGAATTAATACAAACAGTACCTCTGGATCTACAGTATTCATATTGCGAACATGAAAGTTTTCACTTTAAATGCCTATATGATGCTCAAGATAAGTCTGAGGTCGCTGGTAGGTTGTGAGATATGATCGCCATACTCATGATATGGGGCCCATTTTGAGGCCATGATATGTCATTTTTCTTGGATGGATAGAATGATGGACGCCACTCATTTTCTCATCTCCAAATCAATGATGTGATGAGATTTTATTGGTATCCTTGTGTAGGGAAAAATAAATTGGTTGAAGTTAATAAGTGCAATAACCAAAAAAAATTCAAAGCATTTAACTTGAACCAATAACTTGGTTCAAGTTAATAAGTTCAATTACAAATTGAAAATAATCCTAAAAGCATATTGCAGGCCTTTTCTTCTCTTGTAGAGGTTTACACAGTTTTGAGATGCACAATATTATAACCTTTACAAGTACCATTTTCTCTATATAAATCATAAATATCATTTGTGGTCTGTTGATTATTATGTAAAGTTGAATTACTTCCCCTGCACAAAACTTTTCCAGTTGAACCTGACATGTTATTTATTTCTTTTTAAATAACAAATAATAATAAATTTTGCAAATAAGATCAGGAGATATATCATCACCTGTTTTTAATTTAACCAATGTTGTTAATAATGGATATATAAACGGCAGTGTTAAAAAATAAATGGGAAATTAAAATGACTTTTTTAAATATATGTAAATAATTTCCTGCTAAAATATATATAACATCAAATCAAATTCCTAAAACAAAAAAAGAAAATGATTCTCATATTTGTATCCAAAAATTCTGTTTTCCATTGATAATGTACTGTATTTTCTTTTCAATTTTAATCAGCTCATTGCCATTATGTCAATATTACTAATGAGATCTTATACCACCATGAGAATTTTTGAAATTGTTGCCAAGCAAATAAAACAGACTGTGGTGATCCATGTTTGGCCAAAAAGATCAAGATTCTCTGTAAAGCCCTAAACTTATTTTCACATTTCCCAACCACCCTTAAGCGTAAAGGAATATCATCCTGCTAATTATTATTAAGAATTAATTTCTTACAGATTGAAGGACATTGCCGCAAATGTCATAAGTAATCTCACATTGCTCAACAGCCCTCAAAGTATCATGTATATTTCCTTGATTTTTAAAAGCAATATGATCAAAAGTGATCTGACTTCTACTCATTGTGCACCAAAACCTAGTTCAAATGTCTTAGCCCTTGGATTGTGGATTAGCATTCTTTTCAGCATAATCAGAATATATCTAGCCAGACGGCAGCCTGTCATTGGGACTCAATGCATTTTTTCTTTTGTTTTATAACATAGTCATAACCAAACAAACTATGATATTTAATAACTTTTCATCGTGCAATGTTTGGAATAAGAATCAGTCGTAGAAACCAGATGTGGAATCCCAGCCAAAAGGAAACAGAAATCTTACCAACTGAACCTCCTTTATTTTTGGTCATGTTTCTGAACATTTCCTGTAAATTCCTTTGAATTACTTTGTAAATAGGGCTAAATCAGTCACCACTGCATTGACTTTCTGTGTAAATCTCAAGCTGAGACTATATTTAGATAATCAGAATTAGGCACTGGATTTTTTTAAATCATGAAAATATCAACAAAATCAAATCTGTGCCTCATGGAAAATAGATATGATTAATTTCCTGACCACACATCTTACTTATAAACGACTAAGAGATCAACCCAATAGCTTTAGATGGGAAGACTAACATAGAATTCTCAGCCTGTGCCTTACTGCAGAAGATTAGTTAACAAAAGTTAGCACAGTTAAAAAGAACTACACCCTATTTGTAGCTACTGGGAAATCTTCCAAACAATTTTTTCAGCCATGTTCACTGCAGCAAAGTCAAAACTCAAAAAATCTAATTTGTGTGTACTTTTTTTTAGGTCCTACAATAACAAATACAAACTACTTCCTTTTTAGAAATCATTTGACAAATGAGTTAGACTCAATTCATAAAGGTCATTAAAATAAGAAAACTTGTAAAATAATGTAAAAAATAAAATGTAAAGTGCAATTATTTTTTTACAGTATAATAATAAAACAATGTAAAATATATCATGTACAGTACAAATATATATTGCAATAGAACATTTATGTTATCAATAAGATCCTTTGACCCCAATAAATTAGGTCAAGATCATTCACTTTCAATGAGCATGTTGTGCATCTTAAGAAGCATACCTGGTATAAATCATGTATGTCTCAAACTAATATTTCATTACTAAGTGCATAATTAGTTGCATGGACCAACAGACAGACACCAAGATGATGAATATACCCTCCAGTTACATTTTGGCTGAGGGTAACAAAATAAACATCGAAGTGTCATAAATGAATACAAATTTACAGGTTTGTAGAGGAAAGCCACACGATATGAGTGGACAACTATAAATTAAACATGTATATCTTGTATGTCTGTCCACTGCACAGCTATTTTTTAATGACATGACTCAGCTGCAGCCAGCACTTTGCAAGGATTTCAATTCAAGTTTATATCTGTATGACATTTCATGATCTAGAATTTCTTGGCATTAAGCTGTGCCGACTGATTGAAAGTTTGTACATTTAAAACCATTTCATCCTGTGGCTTTGGTACAGGTATACTGAAAGGGTCTTTTCTGAGAGCAGTCTTATGTGATTTTTTTCTTCTGGATTTTTTGTTATGTTTCGAGTGTCTTTGTTTTTCAGAATTAGAATTATTACTACTTGAAGATGGCACTGCTGCAGTGGCTCCCTCTGGAATTGGATCATCAGCAGTTTCCAGAGCAATATTATTTGGTATATCGCCTACTGTTCTATTATTTAAATCTACTCCTGTCACCTGGCTTGGTAAGGATTCTCCTTCTACTAAGACACTATCTCTGTAAATGTCATTTTTTATCACAGTTGTTGTTCCTTGGCCTGGTGCATCAGAACAGGTGGGTGTGGTTGGTTCCTCCTGATACACCTGAGTGCCACCTGTATTGTTCTCCATGTTAGCAAGAAGTTCGGAGGTAGCTTTCCGGTGTTGATGGCGATGAAATGATATGAGTAGTCCTAGGAGAACAATGATCAGTGCAAGAAGGACAAAAAATACCACCAATGGAAGAAACCTGTTTGGATTATCTGAAAAGACAAACCATATAGCTTTCTGAAAACTCTAGTCAAGGGGATGGTCTCCTAAAATTCAAGAGTATCATATTATAACGATAAATTATTTGTCTTGAGCTTCTCCTATTATCCTTGTCATTTTTAAGTTTAAAATTTAACTAAAGATTAACTCCATTTTTCAAAATTTCATTCATTTATTTCAAGATGATCTTCTGTACATATTGCAGTAGTTATTCTATATTTGTTATCATTCTTACCAGCTTGAAGGCACTCCATGAGTTTAACATTCTGGTTGATGAACTTCAGGTTGGAGGTGCTGCCCTCTATGAAGTTTGCTTGTACTAGCACCTGTTGATTGGCAGTGACCTGCAGGATAACATGCAGACTGATGTCCCCATCCAGGCCAGAAAGAGGCTGTGTCTCATCAGCATTGACAAAGGTGTGCTGCCATTCCCACTCAGACCTATTGGTCAGCTGTGGGCAGAAACAGAGAACAAATATTAAGGAAATAATTTATTTCAATTAACCACAATAGAAATGTCATGGCTGTAGTAGAAGCAAAAACATTTTATTAATATTCAAGTAAAAGCAATATAAAACTTTGTTTGTGCAGTGGCCCATACCAGTCTCTATTCATACTTGTATGATTGAGTATTTTTGTATTTGTCTCTTTAAAATCGCAGGACTCTCAAAATAAATTATACTTTTTTTTATTGATTTTCATATTTCATGTGTGTATTTAGAAGCACCTAATGCTTATCAGACTTATATTAGTCCCCTGTCAAGAGGAAGCAGAGTGAAGCTCAGTCAAACAATAACTAACTTAATTAGCAGTTTGGGCATAAAAAACAGTTGTCGTGTGAAAATGAGGTATCAAGCTGAGAGTGTGCAATATTTTCATAAGAATTTGTTACTGCTGACACAATTTATCATCGTGTCATAAAACCTTCCAAAACGGGATTCATTCAGGAAATGAGTCAAATGTACAGGGGAAATTTCTGAGCATAGACAGCAGGATGGATAATGCACCCTCCTGTTTTCACACAACTATCAAACAACAGGTGTCACTCAAGAGCCATAAATATGAATGTATCTAACCAGCTCTTCCAGCACCCTGACATCTGGTGTTTGAATTATTAAATACAAGTGGTGTCTGCCAAGACTGACAAGATGTGACTCGTATTTGGCATGTGACAAAATACAGATTTTGTTATCTAGAAAAAGGTACATAGACTACCGGTAAATATCCTGAGCCTGGATGATAAATACCTAAAATTTCAAAGTTATCCCCAAAACAATGAAAATGGAATGATCTGTATACATTCAAGCATTAATTAGTCAAGCCCAAAACATTGAAATACGTTTTATGAATAAATAATGTTATATTCATTGCACTAAACTTTCTTCTATCAAATCAAATCTGGATAATTTTCAAATAAAATTGAGCAGTCACACAACAATAAAAAAACAGGCCTTCAGATGCTCACAGCACTGATGCTATCATCATTCATGGACGTGAGTCACTGGCTGCCTTCATGATCAGGGTCCAGAACAACAGGCATCCAGATGGGATTGTTACATGCAATACTTCAATTATCTAATTATCTTGCATATTATACTAGTTTCATTGTTTTAATGGGTTTTTTGATATCATGATAAACAGTCTCATAATTTGACTAATTTATAAATTGACTTATATCACAAATTCTATGAAAAATTGTATGTATTTTTATTATAATTCAATTTAATAGGCCTTATGTGCATAAATATACTGGTACCCCTGGACTTCTTTAACAAACCATTTGAATACTTCTGAATCATATTACCCCATTAATACCATTTAAAAAAATTTACCATTCACATAAAAGAAGATGGAGCACAAATAGGGCATCTGCACAAATAAGATACCTTGTGACAAAGTTATACAAATCACTATTGAAAAAGACTTTGGTAACTTTCTTAGGAGGTACAATTTTTTTCAATCATCATGATACTAACAATAACTAAAGACATGGTTACAACCAGATTTCTTACATTTATGCACATTACATTGCACAGGTAATAGAGGAATTGTTTTAATGATCTTATGCGTTAATACTATAATTTGGAATATCAAAGGTCCAAATGCACTTATTCTTTTAGTTTATCTTCGAGTCAGTGTAAAATAATACAGGCAGATAATCATTTAGTCTATCGATTCTCCTATGTGAAAAGGGACATTTCAAATGATGGGTTCTTCAAGCTGTAAAAACCACATTAAATAATCATTATGACCACAAAGGAGTGAATATTCAATATGAAAGAATGAAACATTGCATGATAATCACTACCTCACCCCCAAGATCTACAAACTACCACAAAATGAATTCAAACTGCTCAAATATCTGGTGACATTTTCAAAGAGCTGTTGGACATTATTTTTATGTGAAAAATGAACGAAAGGAGCTGAAATCTCTGAAGTGTTTGTTCATCTGAATTGGTTTCTCTAACAGTGTTGTAATTTGAGACATATCTCAATAAAAAAACACTTAATTATTCTAATGCATGCAATTAAGTGTGTCCTGCCGAAATAAAATGAACAAAAAAAAAAGAAAAACCTGACTGACACCCCCAACAACCCTTTTTTCAATACAGATTTGTTTTTCCTTGCATTCTTTCTTATTTCGCCACACATGCCAGGTATGTGCTCATGCTATGCAGGATCTCTTACACTAAACTGTCAAATACTTGTCATAACTCAGTAACTGACATCACTGCTGAGATAAGACCCTTACCACTACCAGCTTAAATCTCCTGAGAAGTGGGGCACAAGAACAACTTGCCACCATGCTCTTACCACCAGCCTACATACACAAAACAAAATCAATGAATCAAATTTCTTCTTTGCTAATTTTAAAGCATGGTCCATTCTTATTTGTAAAGATCAATCATAACAATTAACCAACCTCTTTCTTTATGAACCTAAATGAGAAAAGTTAAGAAGACTTTGTGATCTTCAAAATGTAAAATAATATGGCAACGGGGTCAAGGATTCTACTATTACACTGTAATACATATTGTAAAAAGGTTTCAGTGATAGATTATCTATGGATTAAAATACAAATATAGTCAAATATCTGCCACATACCAAATTATGGACTGTTTTATGCTATATAGGTCAAGGGGAATAAAAGTTCACTGGCATAAATTTATGTATTTATAGATTTAGAAATGGCAGCAACTCTGCCTTTTTCAAGACTGGTTAGGACCTTTTTACCCAGGATGATGTCTTGCTTGGCAACTGCTAACATACTGATTTCTATCCTCAAATAGAGTAAAATCTTGAAATATGTCCCTGAATTAAGATTGCCCTATATGTTAAAGTACCTGACTAATGTTTAACTTTGATAATATTTTTCCACAAAAGCTTCCACAACCATACACATGTACATGTCTCTCTCATGTGTCAAGGCATAAAAAAGAGACCAATAATCATTCAAGCGGATGAAAAAATATTGCGATTGGCATTCCATTTAAGTAAAATCTGGATTTATTTTCTCCCCCTCCTGATTGAAAAAGAATCTGTGCCTGGCTTATTTGAAAGAAAATTTTGATATTTTGTTGCACTCACTTATATAACAACAATGACACCAATCAGCCATGCCACAATCTTCAACTAATTTTTTTTACTCTGTGCCTTTTGGTTGCAAAAAAGAAGCTAATAATGGGTGTCATCTCTGGAATGCACTTACAATGGCAGTTCTGACCAAAACCTGAAGAGGTTACCGTAGTATATAACTCTACTTTATTATGCAGAGAAGCAAATTGCTTGATTTTTCACTTCTTAAAACCTCTTAGTAATGGGTGATGGCATAATTTAATCTATGAAAGATTATATTAAACATAATCTATGTGGCGAGTATATCAAACATAATCTGTGGGGGAGTATATAAGCATAATCCATGGGAGTATAATAAACATAATCTATGGGGAAGCATATCAAACATAATCTATGGGAGAGTATATAAGCATAATCTATGGGAGTATAATAAACATAATCTATGGGGGAATATATCAAACATAGTCTGTGGGGAAGTATATCAACCACACTCATGAAAAGAGTTTAAATTTCTATTCATGGTTCTTCTTTGTTATATTGCATAATAAAGATCATGACAGTATTAAAGCTTTCCGCAAATATTGCAAATAGTGACTGTTATGAAGCCAAACATTTTCTGACTGGCCCCACCTGCAGTTGATAGGGCAATGGATCAGTGCCTGGCTTGGTTCTGTGTCTAACTTAAGCTGGTAATTAAGCTGGGTATGTTAATGGACCAGGTCTAAGAACACAATTTCTAAATTTTAAATGTTTTGTTATGAGCCTTTTCTATCAGAGGTGGCTTTGTTCATAACAATGAGCACCCACCAAATATAACATATGTCCCATTTAATTTCTACTTTGAAACACCCCATGCAAAGCATTCAAATATAATCCATGTAAAATCCTGCTGGGTCTCATGGAGTCTTCAGATTTAAATGAATTGCATTTCTTCTAAACTAACGATTGGCTGGTTGTCATTCCCCTCTTTGTATCTTTAGGGCATGTGAGGTATTTAAAAGGTCATCATGGATCATGCCTTACAATCAGATCTATATAAATGACTTAATTTTCAGCCGTTATGAAAGAAAATGTATTGAGAATAATATATACCATGTAATTAATATATATTCAATTATTCATTATCAGTATTAAAATAGATTGCTTACCTGTAGGTCAAATGTGATATCTATTGGATTATTACAGGTGTTTATGGTCGTTTTCACCTTGAAATCTTTATTTGATGATGAAGTTGTAGAACACTGTGCCATGGCATGTTCAAATGTACAGTTACCACCTGAAAAAGTTAAATGTTTATAAATTTATATCCCATTTTCCATCTATACATGTATAAAAAAAATATAATTCTGCATGACATATGGCTAGAATATGAAACAAACCTGAAACAAAATCGTAGAATATCAATATTTCTGCAACTTAACTCATATCTGACTGAGAACTCATAGTACAATAAATGGGAAGCCTCATATCAAGAAGGTTATTACCAAGCCTCTTTTATTGATAATGACTAAACTTCACTCAACATTACATCGGTAGGGTCGTTAGTTGTTCAATCTTTTCACTACCTCTACTGTTATTGCCTTTAATGTTCTACCCTCCATAACAGGACTTCTCTCTCATATTAGTCCCTGCCTCCAAAGGTATATAGCTGTGCACAGGATTGGTCGCAAGTCTTCATTATTCATAAAAATCTGACTGTCCACTGACTGGTGAAAGAATATTCATAGATTTGTTTTGTACTGGCAGTTGTACTGATAGGTCAGTTTATGAGTCAGACACCCGATTACAGTTTAAAACCTGATATTGGTAAATTCAGATTTGGTGATATTTTTGTGAGCAAGGCAAGTATTTATAACTTGGGGAATTACAAATTTTGAATAGCACCAAATATTGGGCAAATGAGGACAGGTAGTAATTGAATACTACCTATGTAATACAGAGTATAAAATTATACTCATCTTGCCCACCAAAGTACGATCCAGAATCTGTTTGAATATTCATCTATTCTTTCACCAATCAGTCATTACCTGATTTCTATGAGTGGTTTTGACTTGCATCTAATCTTGACACACTTTTTCACCAAAGACGGCAGGGACTCATATCAGAACAGGATGCCAAATGGCAGGCCTTGGCATATACACTGGCCCAGTGGCCCAGGGCCACCAGATCCTCTGTTCGGGCCAGTGAATGGTCTGTTGTAGTGGCCCAGAAGGGCAACCATATTTATGGTCTTTTAGTAACCCAAACTATTTTGAATTTATTCTAATCATTGATAGATATTTGTCTCATATCACGATCGATTGGCTTTACCAAGTTAACTTTAAAATGCAGATGAGAAAGAAGTCCTGTAATGGAGGGTAGCTAAACTTGGAAATTGGTATAATTTCTAGCATATTTGAGCCAGATTCTAATGTTAATATTGGTTTTGTCAGGTCAAGCACGGGCAAAAAGTAACCTTTCCAACATTGCAGGGTCATATGGGGTAGGAGTGGTAATACAAATGGCACTTATTCAAAATTTATAAATTCCCAATGGGACTCACTGATGTCAAAAATATTTAAAAAATAAAGAAAATAAAAAATCCTAAAAACAGAGCTTTTATGGTACATTCCAAAACCTATCTCATTCAGATGAATCATCAGACATTCTATTTCCCTTTGTGTTGGATAAACAATCATATATATATATATATATATATATATAATTCTTCAAAGTATGCAATTATTTTGGATTCAATGTATCAAATTTATTACATGTCCTTATGAGACAAGGTGTTGTAGCCCTATGGCCTCCATACTAAAATATTAGCCATTCAAGGAGGCATGAATTATATCATATTGCTTGAAATGATACATGTTTTGGCTGAGTGAATAAGTCTGTCCATATAGATTGAACAGGCCTAGTAATGATGGGTACGGCAGGCCTAGCAATGATGGTATAGGCCTAGCAATGATGGGTACAGACCTAGCAATGATGGGTACAGACCTAGTAATGATGGGTACAGGCCAAGCAATGATGGGTACAGACCTAGCAATAAAGGTTCAGCCCTAGCAATGATGGTATAGGCCTAGCAATGATGGTATAGGCCTAGCAATGATGAGTACAGACCTAGCAATGATTGGTACAGACCTAGCAATGATGGTACATGCCTAGCAATGATGAGTACAGACCTTGCAATGATTGACACAGACCTAGCAATGATGAGTACAGACCTAGCAATGATGAGTACAGGCCAAGCAATAAAGGTTCAGCCCTAGCAATGATGGTATAGGCCTAGCAATGATGGTATAGGCCTAGCAATGATGGTATAGGCCTAGCAATGATGGTATAGGCCTAGCAATGATGAGTACAGGCCAAGCAATGATGGGTACAGACCTAACAATGATGGGTACAGACCTAGCAATGATGGGTACAGACCTAGCAATGATGGGTACAGACCTAGCAATGATGGTACAGGCCTAGCAATGATGAGTAGAGGCCAAGCAATGATGGGTACAGACCTAGCAATGATTGATACAGACCTAGCAAAGATGGCACATGCCTAGCAATGATGGCACAGGCCTAGCAATGATGGTACAGGCCTAGTAATGATGGTACAGGCCTAGCAATACAGCTTTTTGGGAATTACTTACAGGTCCTCAAATGCATGAAAATCTGATAATATTGTTACTATGGATGGCTTGCAGGTGGCATGACCTGTGTATTTGGGGCAATTAAGTCGGCAGATGGCCAAAGGATCATCACTTGCTCATTTTGTCCATTAGCCCTGTTGTGAAATGATCACAACATGTCCTGATATTTTTTCTGATCAGTCCCGATCAGCTTGGAGAAGAATCTCCATTACTCTGCTAAACACAGGTGGTCGAAATTGTTAAACCTTAATAAAAAAAAAGATTTTAAAAATAATTTTTATTAATTTGAGGCAACATGATCAGATGATGTAAAGCTGTTTTAATGTGAATTATTCCTGGTGAAAAGGGTGATATTAGAAAATCATATCTGAATATACATTAATAATTAATAATGTAATTCAATACTTGTATGTAATTTGAGGCATGATAAACTCAAATGGATTATTCATATTTGTTTACAGACTGCAACTAATCATGCTAATTATTACGGTTTCATTTACAATAAAGCATTTTTAAGGTAGATTATTATCCAGACAGTCTCAATGGATAAGACTCCTTAATGGAAAATGGTGATTGTATAAATATTTACATTAGTAATATGTATATGATCTTCAGGTAAGTTTTATTCTGCAAATTTAGAATTCCCACTCCTTGCATCTGCCCTTGTTCTAGTCTCTTCCTCAATCAAAATCCTGAGTTGAGACCATTGAGAGCACAGTTGTGGATTTACATAATCTCTCTACTCTGTTGTTATTTCATGACTGGCTATAAATTCTGACCAACCAATGTTTTATATTACTGTTTAATACTTAATTATTATTATTTTTCTTAAACTATGGACCTCAATGTGTATTATCAAGATTGTTGAGTCTGAAATAAAATATTGAATTGAATTGAAATTGAATTGGCTACTGATTCAACCAATCAGTCTGATTGCTGTGACATAAAGGTGTGACTGTAAATGGTCATGCCAAGAAGGGTTAAAACAATCAGGAACATTCACTGTTTACTTGTATATCCCAGACAGCCAAGGACATCCCATGGACATCCTTTACCTATTTTCACCTACACATAAAGTACTTAACTCATCATGGCATACTGATCAATAAGAAAATATATCTAATTCTGACAGTTGTGGACTATCCGCGATATCCAATACTAGTCTCTATTTCTGTATTCCTACATAGAGGATGGGATAGAACTCAACCGACCCATGTTCTAAACTAGATCTCCTACTCACATCCACTCAAACATGAAACTGATCCCACAGGTCAGTCTATTTTCATCCAAGTAATTTCCCAAGAGTCAGCGCATCAAATATGAACCAATATGTTAAAAGTAGTCTTCGTGTGAACTTGCAGCAGTAAAGATTGATTATTGGATTTAACAATGCTTGTCCATAATGGATGAGAATACAAAATTAGTTTATTGATAACTAATATCTTCTCACTTTAATTAAATGGGTTGAAAGTGTTTTAATTGTAACAAATATGTAAAAATGACAGGTGTGTAAAATCCACATTCTATTCAAAGAATGTTAAAATTAATGCATTAACAGGATTAACTGGTTTAAATGCTTACCATCAACTGCAGACAGCAATGAAACTGCAGAAAATAGGGTCCACAGTTGCATGTTCATGATGTTTGTAAGCTTGTAAACTCGAGTGTGAATTGGCCAGGCCATAATCACACACATATTCTCCAGAAATCTGTGGTGCCTGGAGTAAACATATAGATGTAGATGTAGATATATACTGTGTGAACTAACACATCTCCTCCAAGATTTGGCAGATCTATGATGGTGTAAAAATCCTCAAAATGTGTGTTTATAAAATTCCAATGTTTACAAATATAGTATCATTCCTGGGTGCATTTCAAAGCCAGGTCTTTTGGCCTTTTGGCAGTTTGTGCACAAATGAGACATCCACTGTCTGTAATGCATGTATTGACCCTTTGGCAAAAAGTTTCACTGTCCCCTGTATACAAAGAGGAATGTAAAGCGAACCACAGCTGTAGGCTGGGCTTTCCGCGCCACTCTCATCGATCCTACCTGAGCTTAGCTCAAATGTATTTTCACTGTCTTTGTTGCAACGATTCACAGAAGCCACATCTTCCACTCCAATAAACTTCCAATTCACCGATAGAGAAACATTCTTTCAAATGAAAATCCACCCAGGAGGGTCCCTTCGCATTCTTCTCTTAATCTTACATGTCTTTTTAACGTAATCCTCCCAGAGAAGGTAAAATACTCTGTAAATTTACTTTCAATCTTTCCTATTCGCCCAGGAAGTCCGCCATGCCACCTGACGTTTGTAATCTCGCTGCGGCGCCACCAAGCGGCCATTCAGTTAGGCCTTGTTCTGTTCGTTCGGATGATCTGAGAGAGTGAAAAACAATCGGGAGAAACTAATTGTATTCCATGGCAAAATGACTGATTCAAGTTATGCTAAAAGTATTGAGCTTCCCACTGATGACATCTTTAAACATCTCAAGAATGCAAAACGCTTTGCGATCGACATAGGTTTGTGCAAATCTTGTAATATCGCTCAAAGTCCAACTCGAACTCAAACTCCCAAGTAGACTACAAGTTTACTCGATAAAACCATTTGGCATGGTATCCTGTTGTCAGGTTCATCTTCTTACTCTGGCGTCTCCTAACGGTCCGTGTAGGTTTAAGTCACAGACCATGCAATTCCTAATCATACTCCTGTAACTCAGTAACTGTATGACAGATTTGAAGGATGTTAATGTCTGCATTGTTCTGACTTTATGACATCATTTTGTAATATTCTGTGTGACTGCAACTTGCTACAATTACAATACAATCATGGTAATGATGTCAGAGTTTCAATCAAGAACTTTTTTTTTAATAATGATGGTTGTAAATTTTATTATGTACTATTGAGCATATTGAATAATGATGGTTGTAAATTTCATCAATTTAGTATGCAGATATGCTTGTCCAAAACGAAAATCTGAATATGGCATAGAATACAATGTAAATTTTAAAGCTGAGGCAATATTTTTTGTTGACATTCTCATGATGTCATAGTGACATCATACAGGAAAGCAATAAAATTCATAATAGTGCAAAAATCACACTGATAAGAATGGTGAAATTTGTCTTCAATACTGAGAGTGAGAATATGATTTAAAGTAATATTTACACTGCAAGTAGATCTCATTGTTCACCATAAAACATTGAATATTGAAGGTCTTTTTGGGCTGTGCCATAATAAATTACAAAA
The DNA here is from genome assembly GCA_949316495.1 of Amphiduros pacificus. NCBI lineage: Eukaryota > Metazoa > Annelida > Polychaeta > Phyllodocida > Hesionidae > Amphiduros > Amphiduros pacificus. The sequence continues at coordinate 37,825,454 of OX439003.1, read as the reverse complement.
ATGACATACTTCAGATGGGTGGGAAAGACATTAAAAAGATATCCTGTGATTGTAGTCTGAAGCAGGGTCCATTTCCAGTTATCATGCATTATAAAAGACAGGAAGGTGGGCAGGGAATTTGTTGATTGAGGTTCCCAGCTACAGAGAGGATAGATTTGCACATTTGAAATGATCATAACTAACATATTTAATCAAATGTCAAGAGCTTAATCTTAGACTCTGAAGTATTGAAAAATTTGCCAATTTTCAAATGAAACCATAATGAAAGGTATGTTAAGCCAAAAAATATCAAGTTTAATTCATTCATAGACTGGAATCTAAAAAAAAACTTTTGTTCTCTCACAAAACCATCTGCCACAAAATCATTACATGGCACTATTTTCCTCAAAAAAAGCCAAATTTGTTTTGAAACTTCAATGTTTTTCCATACTTTTAGAAAGCCCTTATTATAAACTGTCTAAATACACCAACTTTAAAAAAATTTCATTAGTTTAACTCTGAATAAAAATTCACCAAATCAAAAATGAAATTTCTATTTTGTACTCCTTTGATGCTTCAACACGTAGGTATACATAATTACTGGAGTTGGAACCTTGCATGGATTGTTTGTGTATATCCTGGCCCCAAATATTTAGTAATTGTGGAAGCAGCAATTGCCATATCATAAGCCAAGAACACCTTATGATCTTCAAGTTAAAATATGGAAATTAATCTGATATATAATTTGCCAACCACAAATAGCTTAACATAGAACACTCTGCACAAAAAATGCAAAAGGAATGTTTTTAAATATTTTATCCAGGAGGGTCCTTAACAAAGTTGGCCTACTACTCCACAGTAACTAAGAAAAGATCATTGGTGCTTGAAACCAGCAAGGTAAGAAAAACTTCTGACTATTGAGAATTTCATGGCACTAAACAGCAGTATCATGAGCAGGTGATAACATAATATTAAAAACTGTTATTAAAACCACCAAAAGTATTTTGTATTTTCTATGAGGTTTAATTTGGAATTATGAATATTATTGTCTTAAAGTTGTCCCTTACAGGTATCAGTTTTTGGCAGGATATGAGTATAAGTTTGTTTATTATGAATTGGTGATATGTTTAGACTGATCTATTTTCCTTTGTGTAAAGACAATACTTAATCCATTTTAAACAGATGTATAATGTAAACCTATGTTGTTGTTTTTTTTGTTTTTTTTTGTTGGGCTTAGCCCTGACCACAAACTTTATAATAATCATATGATCAACTAAGGCCTGACAATTACCCCTGGTGTTATAATAAGCACATGATCAACAAAGCTCTGACAGTTACCCCTGGTGTTGTAATTAACACATGATCAACTAAGGTCTGACAGTTACCCCTGGTGTTGTAATTAACACATGATCAACTAAGGTCTGACAGGTACCCCTAGTTGTAATAAACACATGGTCAACTAAGCCCTGAGGGTTACCCCTAGTGTTGTAATGAACACATGATTAACTAAGCCCTGACAGTTACCCATAGTGTTGTAATATACACATGATCAACTAAGCACTGACAGTTACCCCTGGTGTTGTAATACACATGATCAACTAAGCCCTGACAGTTACCCATAGTGTTGTAATACACATGATAAACTAAGCACTGACAGTTACCCCCTGGTGTTGTAATACACATGATCAACTAAGCCCTGACAGTTACCCCTGGTGATGTAATACACATGATCAACTAAGCTAGGACAGTTACCCCTTGTTGAGATAAACACATGATCAATTAAGGTCTGACAGTTACCCCTAGTTGTAATAAACACATGATCAACCAAGCTCTGATCAAGCTCGGACAGTTACTCCTAGCGTTATTCTAAACACATGATCAACTATGCCCTGACAGTTATCCCTAGCATTTTATTAAACCAAAAATTAATGCTTAATATCAACCTATTATTTTGATTAAGTTGAAAATTTTATAATGTTTTTCTTGGTGTTATCATAAATTCCCTTTTATCTCTGAAATATGTTTTGATAAATGAACCAAAACTTAGTGCCTGATTTCAAGATATTTTATACATAGAACAATGGAGATAAGATATACAATGTGACAGAGGAAGATGAGGACCGGGACCAGCTGCACTTCATTAAGTTTGAAACCCAGTATATAGAAACATGCCTAGACTTCATCAAACAGAATCTGGTGGGAACCAAGGAGCTCATGAAGGACAAGGTCATCAAAGTCACAGGAGGAGGAGCTTACAAATACAAGGACCTGCTCACCACTAAACTTGGAGTAGAGTATGTATGGATGAAAGTATGATTATGTGCTCTATTTACTCAAGTTTGACAGCCATGCAGTAAAGTAAGGGTTAAAATGATCTTTGTCTTAGCAAAATTGACAATCTTAAAAAAGGGTTAACATCAAGAATCTAGTTTCTAAGGTTACTTTAAATCAATAAAAGAATTTGATATTCATGTACTATATTACCGGTATTCATTTTTTTCTAATATTAACGATGGAATTATTTGACTTCATATTGATGCATTTGGACACTAAAGCTCAGTTTATTTGTTACCGCCCAAAAACCCACTCCTGAGAAAGTTTGATATAGAGGAGTGAATTGCCGTTTTATGTCTGATTTTAATAAAAGTAAACTTATTCTTTTATGCATATGAAGAGTAGACAAGGAAGATGAGATGCAATGTCTGATCACTGGATGTAACTTTCTCCTAAAGAACATACCGGATGAAATGTTTATGTACCAGCGCCATGGCAACCCTGATTATCGCTTCCCAACAGTGGAGTTGAATGACATTTTCCCTTATGTTCTTGTTAATATAGGCTCAGGAGTCAGCATATTGAAGGTACTCATTCTTTTCTCCATAGTTTTAACTATGATTTTAACAATTTCCTGTTGGCATTAAAACAATGTTTTGAGAATGATATTGCAGAAACTTGTTTGGTTGTCTCTGACTTAAGTCAGGGGTAGGTCACCTATGTGTGTGTAATTTGTGTGATGTGGCCTGTCATCTCTGATATTTATCTATTATTGTCAGTTTTTTACCTAATATTTAAATCGATATGTTTATTTCCCAAGGTCTGTCACCTCTCTAGATCTCTCTAACCTGCTTTTGCATGTCGAGCTGGATTTTACCTAAATACCCACAGGGTTGTGGGATGCACACAAATGCCATTCTTTCAAATAATAAAGTTTAAATCCTTTGCCTATATCTTGTAAAATATGTGGTGTTGTGTAATGCAGGTTGAATCAGAAGACAAGTATGAGAGAATAGGAGGCACATCAATGGGTGGAGGCACATTCTGGGGCCTTGGTTCCATCGTTACAAAGGCTAAGGTAAGCTCTCACCTCGTCCAGTCGATCAATGGTTCTTCATCCCACGCTATGGAAATTAAATAAAAAATGTCATGGTGTGAAGGACTAACATCAGTCATTTGAGGAAAAAATGCTTGGAAGTCTAATATTATATTACTCTTGAAGACAGAGAGAGGCAATCCTATACTGACTTCTCTGCCTTCACTGCCCTGTAATTATTCACACAAGAACAATATAAAACCTGATATATACAGATGGGGTCCAAACTCTTTTATCTTCATCAGACAAACAGGTGCCATTGCATACAGTACATCCTTGTGTGGTCTGATTTTCACATGGCAAAGAATAAAGAATATTACATTATATAGCATTAACATTAATATTGCGTGAGCATAAACTGAAAGTTTTTGGAACTTAAGTTTAAAGACATGAAATATTTGGATTAATACATACTTATGTTCAGTTCTTCCACCCCTGATTATTGAGAGGTTTTAATTGCATTTACGCATTAGAACAGTGGTGTTATCAAACATATATGGTATTAATTTTGGAAAAGATCTTTCCCATATAAAATAAGCATAATTGTTCTTAAAGATTCATTGATTCATATGAGGGAAGTTCATGTTTCAGGGCTTTGATGAACTCTTGCAATTAGCGGAGAAGGGAGACCACCGCAATGTTGACATGCTGGTCAAGGATATATATGGAGGCGCATACAATTTGATGGGACTTCCAGCTGATCTTATTGCCAGCAGCTTTGGCAAAGCAGCACGATCAGCCAGGGACAAAAAATGTTAGTGTCAAATATTTGCCTCAAAATTTTACAGAAGTGTACAATTCTGAAAAAATTACTTCTTTTTCATCTAAGTGGGAAAATGAATTTGATATTTCATATGTGCAAGTATGAATAGATTTCAAATGAGAAAACGTATTTAAAGCAATTTAAAACCTTAAATTTGATATTTTATTTTCTATTCTATATTGATGACGTGAGACAATCCTTTCAGTTGGCAATTTCCGTGATGCTGATATAGCCAAGTCTCTCTTGATCTCAATCAGTAACGACATTGGACAGATTGCTTGTCTGAATGCCAAGCTTCATGGCCTTCAACGTATATACTTCGGCGGCTATTTCATCAGAGGTCATCCCATCACCATGCACACCATCACTTTTGCCATTAACTACTGGTCAAAGGTCACTAACATTTTTTTTATATTAGAATAAAAAGAAAAGATTTTTCTCAATTCAAATTGGCTCATTCCATATGGGGTGACTTTTTTCAGCATGAGTCTTAGACTTTCTTCATAAATTGTTTTCTTCGTAAAATGTTTTCAAAAAAACATATATGATAAATAAGCAGAAAGCCCTTGATATTTTTTATCTACTATCTCTTTGAATAGAATTTCAGTGAACAATATAACATTTTAAATGGAAATTGTCAGTTAGATCACAAAAAAGTTCCAGGGTGTTAAGAAGTAAATAAGTAGTTATTCTTTGCTTTAAAAAGGAATACGCTGGAAAGTAAAATAGGTCAGGCTAGTATTTTGTGGAATAAATCTTTGTTTTAAAAAAATTATATTCTCCCAAATATATGCAAGTATTAATGAAAGTAATTCTCAATAACTTTTTTGATCTATAACATGCTCTATTATATGGCTATACATTGAAATAATTAGGCAAGTGGCTTCTATCAAAAAGAACTGGCAAGTAACCAGCATGAGTAGCCCTTGCAACTAACCTCCAAAGGGATACTTCATATGGCATGAGTCAAATTTGTTTTTGAAAAAATATTTGAATTCATTAAATTGAGTTATTATGCCCTTCTGTATAAAAGAGTGTGCACGTAGCAATCAGTTTCCTGTTTTTCTATCTGTCAAAAACTTACCTACCGGTAATTGAAAATAGAAATTTGGCCTTACAAATCAGATTATTGCTTGAAAATTTCGCTTCAAACTATTTTCTTTTACTCTTAGGCATCAATTAGCATACTACCAGCAGCCATAAGCGATACATACCGGTACCTTTTTCTGGCCTAAGATATTGGCATGAATTATGAAACTTGTATGAGTAGAAGTTTGAAGTTTTATCTGTGCATCACACACATTTGTTTGGAAACCTTGCAGGGTGATATCCAAGCCATGTTTCTGCGACATGAAGGTTATTTGGGTGCCATCGGGGCTTTCCTCAAGGGAGTGCAGGAAGAAGGTGTGTAAAGAGGGGCTATTAAATGAATTATGCTGAGAATTAATGTTCAATAATGACTACCATATCTGCTATTAAATTCATTTTTCCAAAAATGTTATTAATAAAATACTGACATATCAGATCTCAAAGGAACAAAGTTATATTGCTCTCAGATAAAATCAGTCAAATTTGCTTTGAAATTTGTAAATCTTGTAAAAAAAGGAATAAATTAAATCATATTGACATTTTTTTTCAATCAGGTGTGAATTAATCATTTCATCTTGAATTTGACAGATCGTGACAGATATTGCTGGGGAGAGTACACAACGTGGGGAGAGAATTATGCTGGGAGCTCCTCTGGCTTACAGAGTCCTAAGGCAGTGGAGTCTGCAGCAGCTATCCGCGAGAGAAGTGCTACTGTAAGTAATGCAGAAAATTTCATTCTGACATGTAACCTCCAGCAAGTAGATCATTCAAATAACCTCTTACAAGTAGCCCTGGCAAGTAACCCCACTCATAGTCCAAACAAGTTCCCCTCACCAGTATCCTGTCAAGTAACCTCTAAAAAGTAACCATAACAAGTAACCTCAAGGCCTTGCACTGGCAAGTAACCCCACTATTAGTCCAAACAAGTAGTCCTCACCTGTAATCTTGGCAAGTAACCTCTAACCATAACAAGTAACCTCAAGGCCTTGCCTTGTAACCCCACTAGTAGTCCAAACAAGCATCCCTCAGCATGTAAACTCAGTAAGCATCCTCCAACCAGTAACAAAAGCATAATACCAGTGTCTTTAATCATATAATAAGACACATTTGAAGCATTGCCATCAATGAGTTTTAACTCATCTAGATTAAACCCTCACAAATAATGAATGCAATATTAAATTTACAATGGGTGCAACCATGGTTTTATGAATGAATGTCTTCAAGATTTATATCTATTTCAGTTTGATATGCTGGAGTTGGATAGGTTTGCCAAACCTTTAGTGAGCTGTCATTTATTGCTGGACCCTGCGAGTTACCAGCCAGACACTGTGGACCTGGCACTGGACAACACTGCCAGGGAATACTGGCTTCAGTGCTTCGAGGATGCTGTAGACAAGGTTCTCGTTATAGATAGCAGTTCATTTTCCTGATAATAGTGTGAATTATGAAAACAGTATGTAAGCCTGTGTCCAAGGTTCCCACATGTGGCACCAAGAACATATCTTACTGCAAATTAAGTGAACATTGGCTTATCTACAGAATATGTGTGTGATAAAAACATCAGTAAATAAGGCGCAGAATGGTATAAATGTTTACCCTTGATTAACTAAGAGTAACAATTGTGCTTATAGTTTATCTTCTGTTATTGCAGTTTGCAGATCGGGCCATACTAAGTCAACCAAGCAAGAGTGATGCTGAGAAAAGAGCTCGTAGATTTAAAGAAAAATATGTAAGAAGATTAAAAGAACTAAAGCAAAATCCATGGTAAATATCTGATTGTCCAAATTTCATTTAATTATTTTTGTTGTGTTCCTGGGTTGTGAAAATGCCAACTGGGACATCCAGTTCATGCTATAAGTATAATGTTAGAGAGTTACACTTAGCAGAAGTCAGATTTATCAAGCATTCTCAATACATAAAGCAAACTCAGTGTAGACCAGCAAGTCAGGTACATAAAATCCTGGAGCCAACCATCTCTAATACCAAAATAACCCTTAGTATGTTATATCTACACAGTCAGGACTGAGCTGTCCTTCAACAGCTGATTGCCTTTGCATTTTGCCTCATTTTGAACTACATAGATTCCATTCATAAATTTGGTTGCTAAATGTTTGTAAATACACGAGGATGTTTCACTCGTCTGTACCATTAAACCAATGGACAAATACATCAGACCTTGCCTTGCTGGAGGCTGTCATTCAATAGTGCTACACTTTTTTATTACACATAGCACCACTTAACAATTCATAGTGTACAGAGATAACAGTCTGTATTACCTCATGCAATCATCAGAATTATCCAAATATGCATGCCTCAAATGACTTTTTGATGGTAAAAAGTGTGATAAAACCATCAGTCTTGACAGATTTTCCAAAACTTTTGCCTTGATGAAATAAACCGAATGAATAGGAAAACCCTGTACAGACCCTGAACAGTTATACCACAGATGGCGTGGCGATCTCATTTAAAAGTAAATGTTCCATCTGGCAGGAAAAGGAGGAGCTCGATCCTGACTGTATATGTTTTAAAAAACCCAAAGTTTAATACTTCCAAATTTTCAACGTTGAAGCCCTCGTCAGTGGCATCCAAAGTTTGATTAAAATAGATGTATAGATTTCTGTTTACACAAAGCTATGTGAAAGAAATGCATCTTAGAATTTTGGGAATGATAATTATTTTTCATTTGTTTGTTTCTGTTCAGTGCATATGGTTCCCTGACTGTGCGGAGTCTGTTGGACACAAGAGAGCATTGCATGGAGGAATTCCACTTTGTTGACCCATACTCACAACAGAAGCAGGTAGAAAATGAGCACGCCCTCAAGCTTCTTGCCGAGCGCCTCTCCAGCCTGGACGGCATGGGCTGGGAAGACAGGCAGCTCTCCCTGGTGGAGGGAGTCCTCGCTGGCAATGTCTTTGACTGGGGAGCCAAGGAAGTTGCTTCCTTAATGGAGACCTCAGAGTTTGGTTTTAAGGAGGCCACATCTAAATTGCAAGGTGAGATATTTTTACCAGTTCAAGTTTATAAATGTTTAAGTAATATTATGTAAACATATCATTCAAATAGGGCATAAATCATTAAGTTATTTGTTGCTCCGCTTCATTTATGGATGTGGGTGATGTTTCATGATTAAAGTGGCATTAAGCCCATACTTTCTTCCTATCCACAACCATTCTTGTTTAAAGTTTGTAGCATTTTTGTTTTTGATAACTTGCAGCACGGCCATGGTTGTTTGACAATTATGAGAGTTGGTTGGAAAGATTAAAGCAAGGTCCTCCTCACCAGTGTGCAGTAGTATTTGTAGACAATAGTGGAATGGATATCATCCTTGGGATCTTCCCTTTTGCCCGGGAACTCCTCAACCGTGGAACCAATGCAAGTACTTTTGTACTCAATAAATTCAAAATATTTTAAGTTATTTTTTTTTAATTTGTTTATAATGTAGAAAATGAAAATGTCTTAAATCATTTAAAGCAAGATGTAACCCTTACTTTTAAATGGTAATATTTTGTCCTGTATATACATACAAAATAACACATATTTTAGTTAACATTACACATTAAATGGTTAATTACAAAATTTTGTCTAACAGGTGATATTATGTGCCAATTCTCGTCCAGCACTGAATGATGTCACCTACAATGAGTTGACAGTATTAACCAAGCGTGTGGCAGCCATATCAGAAGATATCAACATAGCTCTGTCTCAGGGAAGGCTCTTGATTATGGAGTCAGGTCAAGGCTCACCCTGTCTTGATCTCAGGTGAGATTGATTCTTGTAGATTCATAAATGATTACTTCAAATACTTTGAACTTGCCCAGACATTTTTTGTGAGCACTATTCCTCAATCACTGCTGGTGAGACCTTAGCAACCATAGAATTGTTCATCATTTAAGGAATGAATTCATAGCAACCAATGTCAACACAATGAACTTTTGAACAATGGAAATTTAATCACTGATATCAACTTTTTGATAATGACAATGCCCTGTGATTTATCTTTTTTTTTCAAAGAAACTATATCCGTGACAAATTGCAACCAAAAAATGTAATAAAATTCAGTAATAAACCATGAAACAGTTTTTGTTTAAAATAAGTAGATTTAATATTATTATTCCATATTCAGTAACTATGATGATAGGAGCTTTTATTCTCGATTTTTTTTATTTATTTTGTGGAGTAATATTTTCTATCATTGAATTTCCTACTACAGTGAGCAGTTATGCACCAGTGAATAGAACTTGCATTTAATTTTAAGGAGTATATTAATAAAGATATTGGGGATAAATTCACATTTCTCCCACTGATATTGAACATTTGTACTGAAAGGCATCTGGGTTTGAAAAAATAAACTTTTACTTTAATCAAGTTTGATTAAAATTAAAACTTTGTACAATATTCTGTTGAATATGGAAGTAAGTAAACAGATGTGCCAAGCCAAACTGTATAATGCACTAAGAAAGTATTCACCATGCTCAAAGTATTGCTCATACTCAGGGTATTTCTAAATCATTTTTATATTTCAATGCTTTCAGATACATAGACTTTGACTTGGTTGATAAGATGAAGGAGCAGGGAGCAGACCTTATTGTGATGGAGGGAATGGGTCGGGCTGTGCACACCAACTTCTATGCTACTTTCTCTTGTGAGGCCCTCAAGTGTGCTGTCCTTAAGAACCGCTGGCTTGCTAATCACCTTGGTGGTGATATGTTTAGTGTAATGTTCAAATATGAAAAAAGTAGGAAGGTTGTCAGTGCCAAATCATGAGGCACACAAAATAAATCCACATCTGTTCAGTACAATTTAAAGAAATTGGTCATTGATAAGTGCTGCATGATGTGATATTAAATTGGTAACATAGAATGTCACATTCATGATATATAGATTATGATTGTCAGACTGGTTTCCCCATTTCACCGAAGGATAAATGTTCAAGGTGTATGGAAGGGCAACTTTCCTGTAATACCACATATTAATGAACATCAAATTACTGAATACAATTTGTGACATGTTATTTGTAACATGAATTCCATATAATATGAATTAAAGAAAAATTCAAATATAATATAAATATTCAAATAATATGAATTAAAAAAAAGTTTTAAATTTATAGTCTTTGAATATCATAAATGATATAAAAGTATTATTTAGGTTTTTGATAAGATATAAAGTTTCTGTTATGTAAAAGATGGGACCACACCATGTACCAGCTGTAGCTTATAAGTTTAAACCAGATATCACAATCCAGGCAGGACAACTGCAGTCCCCTGTTTGCAGATGTTCTATATAGCTGTCATATGGTGGAGCTAAGTGGATGAGATAACAGAGCAGTATGGCTTTCCCCCCAAAGCTCTGAATGTGCCAAATAAATCAAAGATTAATGGATGCAGTAAAACTTTGTTTCAACATTGTTTTTCAGCACAGAAACAAATAATTGTTGTTGTTCAGATCAATATTTTATGATGCCATATAATGTTTTTATATATTAACACGCTTTTTCTGCTCTGGTAAAACAGACAATTATTGAGTGCAACTATGATACTTTATATATTGGTTTTTGTGCATATCAATAGATATATAACATATATATATATCATAAGATGGAAAATGTGCAGGGCAAGTGATGCATCATATTAAAAACAGAACACTTTTAGCATCACAAATACTTAAATATCAAATAGTTCTCAAGTTCAGCTTTACAGCAATTAAAGAACTTGTGACCACAATTGTAGTGTAGATTTACAAATGTTGTAAACATTGTAATGTTTGGTTGTGACCAGAGAATCACTCTTAGTGGAACATTTTTCAGATCATAATGAATTTGATTAATAAATTGAAAATTGAATTGTCAGAAAAATGTATATTTTCGAGTAAATGAACTTCATGGTGTGAAACAAAAATAATGTATTTCATGAATAAAAAATGGGTAATTCTTTTTGGAGAACACAATATCAGGTATCCAGTCGCCATGATACAATATCTATATAAACCTTAGACCTGAGGCTGAAATACTTCTTAAATATAGATATATATTTATATATAATATAAATTTGGTCATGCAAAGCTACTCGGGCATCTGATTAGAATTGTAAGGTTAAAATTGTGTAAAACCTTGCCTTTCATGTCATTGTTTGATAATTGTTGTAATTTATATATTCATCCTGTAAATAATAATGGCCAGACTGTGATAACAATTTCAATGTCAAATGATGATATCTTATCAGTTGACTTAATTATATATTTTAAAGGGGTGCTGTTAGCTTCCACGACTTGGGCAGGTGCAAGAGCTATGTTATTAGGATTAATGCTTGATGCAGGAGCTATGGTATCAAGTGATATGCTTGGTGCAGGAGCTATGATATCAGGCTTCATGCTTGATGCAGGAGCTATGGTATCAAGTGATATGCTTGATGCAGGAGCTATGGTATCAAGTGATATGCTTGGTGCAGGAGCTATGTTATCAAGTGATATGCTTGGTGCAGGAGCTATGATATCAGGCTTCATGCTTGGTACAGGAGCTATGATATCAGGCTTCATGCTTGGTACAGGAGCTATGATATCAGGCTTCATGCTTGGTACAGGAGCTATGATATCAGGCTTCATGCTTGGTACAGGAGCTATGATATCAGGCTTCATGCTTGGTACAGGAGCTATGATATCAGACTTCATGCTTGGTACAGGAGCTTTGTTATTAGGATTCATGCTTGGTACAGGAGCTATGATATCAAACATCATGCTTGGTACAGGAGCTATGATATCAAACATCATGCTTGGTACAGGAGCTTTGATATCAAACATCATGCTTGGTACAGGAGCTATGATATCAAACATCATGCTTGGTACAGGAGCGGAGCTATGATATCAAACATCATGCTTGGTGCAGGAGCTATGATATGAGGCTTCATGCTTGGTACAGGAGCTATGTTATCAAGTGATATGCTTGGTACAGGAGATATGGTATCAGGCTTCATGCTTGGTACAGGAGATATGGTATCAGGCTTCATGCTTGGTACAGGAGCTATGTTATTAGGATTCATGCTTGGTACAGGAGCTATGATATCAGACTTCATGCTTGGTACAGGAGCTTTGTTATTAAGATTCATGCTTGGTACAGGAGCTATGATATCAAACATCATGCTTGGTACAGGAGCTATGATATCAAACATCATGCTTGGTACAGGAGCTTTGATATCAAACAGGCTTGTACTTGTTGTCCATCAACAAAACCTTTGAATTTTTGTATATCTTTATATCTTTTCACTTATTTCAATTAAAGACTCATAAATTTAACCATAAATTCACCTCGTGAAGGCATATGTGCCCCATGATGTACTATAATTTATAATTTCAAGCATGACCATGATTTATACAAGGTCACAGGTTTTATTAAAGATATCATTTAAACCTATGTTATTTCACTATATCACCTTACATTTTATATCTGATTGGTCCAAAAGATCTATCACTCCCTTAAAGTATCAAATTAACCATACCCTATATAAATATATATTATATTATATATAAATACGTTTCTCAGGAATTTTACAAGAGAGGAGTTTCAAATGTTTAGTAGTATATAACAAAATGCCAGTCTTTGTTAATATATTTTGCATTTACCAATTTGCTTAGATCCTGTCATTGGCTCAAAGTACAATCTCCAAATTAAAGGTATTGTCTTCCTATTGTTGGGTCCTACTGATTTCTGCATTTGTGTGAAAATGTATTTAAAATTGTTATCCACTTCTTTTGGTTAAATTGTCATTTATAGAGGGAATTGCACCTTTGTAACAGGCACACTTAGATAATTTGGATAAGATTTCTAACTCAATTTCATTTATGAGCTCTGTGAAACTACTGTGAATGGATTCTTGATGAGATAAATTTTGTGTCATGGTGAAGTTATTTTTTCATCAGCTGTGCTGACTTCAGTAGCACAGCCTGTACAGTAGGAGGGGAATATTTTCTGTCAGACTGTCTGCCCATCAAATTCAATCTGCTCCATTAACTTACTGGTTAGATTCCTCAGCTAAAATGTAAGATGCTGTTTGTTGTCAGGAGATGAATCCCAACTATTTTCTGTCCTGCAAAGATTTTTTTCATTTTCTTTTGTGATTAAAAAAAATATTGAATATTTATAATATTTGACTTACATAATTGGAGGGACATTTCCCATAATAATGTAAAGTTGGAAATCTTCTCCAAATAACCAAACCTGTTGCATAAGTGGAATTACCCCTTGTATGTAATAAATTGTAATTTATATGCAAATTAAAAATGTTATAACCTACATATTAAATGAATTATGCTCCAATTTTGAAAATAAAATTTAAAAAAAATATATGAATAAATACATTTGCTTTTTTTCTTGTTTATTTATATAATTCAATTAGTGTCTGTTGAACCTATTTGAACATGAACCTTCTGAATATTTAAAATAATGAGTTTGTGCGTTCAATGATAACTTTTGCTTCTAGTTGATTTCACAGTTGGCTGTGAGAGCTATATGTTTGTTTTCTACTCCAGCCAGTTTACAGTGATGGGCTGTCAAGGAAGGGAGTGTTTTATGTCTTGTCTATGAAAAGAGTGGCATTGAGTCCTTGTGTCCGACTAGCTGCCTTGTGAAGGTTGAAGGAAAATGAAATTACTATTTTTTTGGTTTTTTGTTTGTGAGAGTGTGTGAAAGGCAGCCATTCTCAATATATTTGTTGATGAAATGGAATCACATCCTAACAAGGCCAAATTTTGTCCAAATATTGTTTCCAATTTCAACCATTTGACCATTTTTTTCCTAAAAAATGAGTCTTTGAAAATGGAGAGGCTTTGACCTTTTCACCCCTTTTCATGCACTGGGTATCCATGTACCCTTCTACGAGAAAAGGGGTGAAGGTTAATCAATAGAGACCCTCAAATTGCAACAATGCTCCTTCAAGAGAGCCTGATTTGCCAGTGGAACATAAAGTATATTGAGGCCAGTGCCACCTGGTGTTAATAGAGGTCGTTAGTTGTAAACCGCCAATAATTGCCTCCTATATCCTGAATATTTGTTTTTATTTGTTTAAATTAAAAGTATATTTTTGGCTGGTAAATGTGAACTGAGTAAGGGTCTTTTTCATTATTTTGTTATAATTTTATTTCAAAGATAACCTATTGGCGTATTTTAAAGGAATTTATATGAATATTTTTATTTAGCGAAGAGGCAATATCATAGAGTCGGCTTCTGAAGGCTCGAAGAATGGAGTTGGAGAAAGGTGTTTTGGCTTTACAGTATTGAATGTGCACTGCCACAAGGCTACGAGTAAATTTTTTTAGGCCAAATTGTTCACGACCAACAGACAGGTAAGCAAGAGTGTGTATAAATAACAATTATCTGCATCCACATCTCAATGTTTACTTGGCAAATTCAATTGACATCACAGGTATCATTATCAGGTTCCTTGTGACCGTGACTTTCTGACAATACTCATGCACGGTCAGCTTTCCGTCTCTACCAGTTACCGCCGATTCCAGCAGCTAAGCTGGAGAGGACCCTTGTAGTCGCTGGCAGTCACAGTCTTCTTCATTGGTGGAAGCTGGTTGCTGACGAGTATTGACATTCAGCCCCGGGACAGAAGAATTGTTTCTGGTGAATTCTGCCATCAATAAATTTAATGGTTGCAATGCAACTGAAAACTTGTCCAGCACCAGTGAACCTGTCCCCTTCAGGATTTTGAAAATAGCATCATGCTTTGTTTTGGTCATTGTACAGTGATCGATTTGCATGCATGAGGCCACAAGAGCGATGAAACTAGAAAAATCTGTGACCGTTCCCTTGATCGACTGCTAACCTGTTTGACCATATAACATTGTCATTGATCAGTTTATTTGCATATTTCTATACTTTTTGTAACACGGATGGTTCATTTTTTGACAAGCATTGCCGACAGGCAATGCTTGTCAAAAAAAGGAACTATCTGTGTTATTCTGTGATCGGTATGATCATGGGAAATGCGTATTCATTTCCTGTGGTTTGTGATTCGGTTTTTTCTGTGGTCATTATTGTTAAAGCAACTGACGCCACTGTGGAGTGTTCGTCGTGTGCATGCGCTATAGACTGGTCACCCGCCTAGCGTCAAGAATATTGTGTTGATACACAGAGGGCGGCACCAGTCTAGCGTATGAATACGTTCATATAACAAGTAAACAAAGAGAAAGAAGTGCATGATGACAAAAAGTTGAAGACGGCAATATCGTCATCGCCCATCGATGTGCGAAATTGTCAATTCACATTGCCTGGAAATGTTATCCAATCGATAGAGCATGAAATTCTGATCGATATATCCGTTCCTATAACTTGTAAACAAAGATAACGAAGTACGTGATGACAAAACGCTCATCTCCAGGTCGGCAAAGCCAATAGGCATCCCGCCGAAATGACAACATCGTCATCGCCCATCGATGCACAAAATCATTTTAATTCTTACCCCTAATTTACATCAAATACGTCACGAAACTTTGTAAAATGCGTAAATGAAACTGTGTAAATTTCTTGGTCGAGTCAAAGAATCTCGATCAGTTGATTCAGGTTCTTTGGTCAAGTCGATCGATTTTGATTTGTTTTGATTCGATATGTTGGCCGCTCCACTTTTGTCTCGTGGGCACTCAAGGCCTACGCAGCGTACAATGTTTGCTGCCCATGTTTATTTTAATTTTTGTTTTGTTTATTTTTATTTTGTTCTGTTTGTTGTAATTTTTGTTTTGTTTATTTTAATTTTTGTTCTGTTTGTTGTCAATTTTGGTTTTTTAATTTTTTTTCCTCATTCGTGTTACATGTGGATCACCACTTTTTCTTGTTTTGTAACACGGATAGTTCCTTTTTGACACTCATTGCCGACAGGCAATGAGTGTCAAAAAAAGGAACTCTCTGTGTTATTCTGTGATCGGTACGATCATGGGAAATGTGTATTCATTTCCTGTGGTTTGTGATTTGGTTTTTTCTGTGGTCATTATTGTTAAAGCAACTGACGCCACTGTGGAGTGTTCGTTGTGTGCATGCGATAGATTAGACTGGTGCCGCCCTCTGTTCTTGACACTCGGTAGGGGACCAGTCTAGTATTCGGCGTATGAATACAAGTAAAACAAAAAAAAAGTGTGTGACGTAAACAGAGCAGAACGTTCAAAACGATATCGTCGTGTACGCTCATCGTTGCATAAAATTATCCCTTTAAATTGCTTGGGAATGCTTCCCAGTCGTTAGAACAAGGAATTTGCAGTAAGATTAGTTCAAATTTGGTGTAAATCGGACAATTAGAACAGAAATGACATGCAAAAGTATGATCGATGATTTGCGATACTGCCTGAGCGATAATAGAGCAACTTGCATAATCGAGACTGAAAAGACACATCTTGGCATAAAGTTGTGCTAGAAAATTCGTTCATATACCAAATTAAATGTTTTAAAAATATGAATAAAGATAATTTCAACTACCCTATCGGTTTGCAATGATTCTTTCATTTTGCAATGATTATTTCATTTTGTGTTAATTTTTTTTTCTCATCCGTGTTACATGTGGAGCACCACTTTTTCTTGTTTATTCAATATAAATTTGGCATTCAGGGTCAATCAGCCTTCTCTGAGGATATTTGGTAAGGTTTTAGCCATTACAGAATGACTGCGTCCCATTTCTATTGAGGTCTGATTTTCTGGCCCTGGTCAAAGATGGGGACAGAATTTATTCCCTTCACCATAATCGAACAGGAATATGGTCGAAAATGACAGCAACAAATAAATCACTTCATGCTAACCCTTTCCCTCCTACTTTATTTTAAGTGTATTTAACCCTTTACTTTAATCTATCCGTAGTTAATACAGGTAAGAGAGGAATGGGGCTGTCAACTCATGATCTCTGCAAACATTGAAGTAGGATGAGTAATGTACTGTTATATTATAGGAATGTGACCAATCTATGGCTATTGACTACTTCCATGCCTTTCCCTGATCAGCATCAATAATCAATCCATTAAACATCGCTGTTTCAAAAGACTGTTACTATTAAATGGATATTTCCAGGATAGCCCAAGGAGTACTAATGTACCCAATCGCTGTCAAAAGATGTGGACAAATTTCGGGCAGTGACACCAATTAGGTGCTTATAAAAATATACAATCAGGCTGTCTGAAACAAGCACTTGTCAAGAAGGCCAAAAAGTGTGATAAACATTGATTCATAAACTGAACTGGTTTCATGTTCATGCAGCTTTTATGTCACTTGCTCAAGTTTGGGTTGACAGCAATATGGTCTGCCATTTAACACAGTAAAAACTGTCAAAATTATCTATACATTGAAATAACCCCTCTCTGTGATGACATTACTTTCAGCATACATAACATGGAGAGTGTCAAGGATTTTTATATGATTTTGATATAAATTTACAAGATTGTTGATGAAATTGAACCATATATCTATTTGAATAAGTCATTTATATTGTAATGTTGCCATTGGTGGATGTTAACGTCCTTCCTATCCCTTTGGGGTTAGATTGATAGAGTACAATGAACTCAATATAAGAGATAGGGCTTGATCAATATTATAGTATTATTGCAATTTTGTGGGAAAAAGATAATATTGTATCAAATCTTTCATATCCAGTATTTTGGAAATGATTATCAATCATCTTCAAGCCATTGCTTGTATATTTTATCAGGCCTGTGATTTTAGTAATAATTCACAAAACAAAGAGATCTATTACTTGTTTTTTTTTTTCATAACACTAGTCTTATATGATTCATGTATTATATCAGATTGGTAGCTCTCTACCATGAGCAGTAAGCCTCGTCGGCGAGTGACAGTGGACAGCACAAAGCCCCTGTCAGAGAGTGCAGAGAAACGCAAGCCTAGTGTGTTTGAGAGACTTGGTCAAGCTCCAACTGTACGGGGGTATGAGGCCCAGAGAAGCTATGAGTCAGGATCTGGTGGAGAGGTAAGCATTGCAAAAAAATCAGATGAGATACCTATATAAGGAAGAATCACCAGTGTTTATAAATCCATGCCCTTGCCAAAAATACCTGGATTGTTGCCAGACCTTTTCATGTATTTTATTTTCACAAAACTCAGATTTCACATTTTCATGGCCTTTTTTTTTCTCCACAAAAAGACCAAGGTTCAAATATTTCCTTGGACTTTTTTATTCCTGCAATAAAGTCAAGGTCAACCCACCATTAGATAGTGTTGTGTTAAATCTTTGGTTATTTTTTTTTATCTCCTTAAAACGAATGCATCAATTTTCAAAAAATCTTAAAATCTTGAATTTGTAATAAGTTTGTTATTTAGTCATATTAAACAAACCTTTTTTGCTACATTGACTTTCTTTAATCTGCAAAGCCTGATATATTCATTTCATAGCAGTTTTCAGGAATTCCCAAGAAATTGTCACCAACTTTAATTAGCAAAAAGCAAGGGTCAGTCTAGTTCTTAGGCTGTCAATCTATGTTTAACATTTGACCTTGCAAAGACATTGGATATGATATATTAAATTACTAGGAAATAACTCATTAGCCAAAAAGCTCAAATCTTTGTCATGAATTCTTTTTCATTTATACCCTGGAACTTATGTGCATTGGAAAAAACCCAAGATGTTCCATTAATACTGTTTTATATTATTATTTAAAAGGGACAGTGTGAAATAAGTTTGAAATTGAATTTTTTTTTATTGAAATGACTATTTCAGCAAGCACCACTACAATGCCGTCACTATGCAATGACAGGAAAGTGTCCCTATGAACCTACATGCAAGTTTCCACACGTCCAAGGAGGAACAAGAGGGTGAGACTCATATAATATCTGTAGACATTAATATTATCGGGATAAAAAAAAATCCACACAGCAATATCAACAAATTAAGAAAAATAAACCGGAATTTTTATGTTGTCAAGCCAATTTCTGCCATTTTTTTGTAGTGAGGACTTAAGAACCAAAGTATCAAGGAGAAGAGATTTGTCGGATGAAAGTAGTGCCTCAGAATCTGAGAGAGCTCCCCCCAAGGCAAAGGTGAGATAATTACAAATTTTGAACTATTTGCATAATGTTTAGTGATATTGTGTATGTTACCTCAACATATATTGAGAAAAACCAGAAAAACTTGAATTTAAGAAATGTTAACATTCCTGTATGTCATGTTATGGATTTAATTGTGTTGATATTTTCACCTTTACAGAAGCACAAGCGAGCCACTTCTCAAAGTCATAGAGAGGAAAGCAAGATGAAGTCTACAGTGGTGGTTACCAAACAAACTTATCCTGATAGTGATGATTCAGATATATACCCAAGACAAGGTATGACAATCATTATTATATTGATATAATAATTCATTTTGTCGTTTAGTCACTGGATGGTAAATTTGATCTCTATTGATCACACATTCACAACATCAAGTCTTCTGTCAAGGACCACTGCCATTAGACCATTAAACTGTGACCCTGTACTTTGAAATATCCAGTTTATATATTTGGCAACCATTAAACATAGACCTTTGAAAGTAATATTGAATAAGTTCCTGATTTAACCAGAAAATAAATGGTGTTCTTACAGAGGATGAATTAGTGGACATGGATTTTGAGGAGGAGCTGAAGTTGATGAAGCGAAGACAGCAGCTGCAGAAGGAGTTGCAGCAGCTGAACGAAGCAGAGGAAGCAGCTGCTGCTGACCGTGAAGGAAGCGTCAATCTCAAGATTGAGAGGCAGGTCAGTATCTCATAAGCTCGTCCAAATCTTTCCTCAAGTGCCCTATTCTTCATATACAAGAAGATATGTCCAAGTCTGAAATTCAGCCTATTTTATTTTATTTTGAAAAGAAAAGCTACTCATGATAAAGAAATATGATAACATCACGTTATGCATTGTAATTCACAATTTTATTAGCTCCCACCGCTATATCTTCTTAGTTATTTCAGTTACAGGCTCCAAATTTTTACCACACGTCCAAACCATGTAGACCACAATTGTTAAGCACCACAACATGACCTTGACCTATTTTTCAAGGTCAAATGTTTCAGAATATTACCAATAACTTTGGCAACATGACCTTGAACTATTTTCCTTTTTCAATGTCACAGACTTCAAAATATTTCCTAATACTTGTGCTGTATGTATAAACACATGTTATAATTAAGAGAAGGTAAGGTGTCAAGCAAAAGCTGACTGATCCAGTGATCTACTTATGAATCCTGAGCACCCTAAAAATAGCCAATCCTAAATAAACAGAAATAAATTTTTCAGGTATCCTTTTATTAGCTCCTATGGCCAGAGGGGCACATAAAACTATGTATTTACATGCTTTGAACATTTTGTACTATGTGATGAACCTTTTTCAGGTTAAAGAAACAAATTTGACATTCGTCTCCTGAATGTGTACATATCATCCATTTACTATGAGGGCCTAAAAAAGCTTGTTTCTGATTTCCCTGACTACCATATTTGAAAGCTACCTTAAAGTTTGTTTTAGTTTTTTTAGTTTTTTTTTACTTTCCAGGTGTAAAGATTTAGTTTTAGTTATGATTTCATTGTAATATGTCCATTTTCAATATATTTGATCAGAAAATGTAAAAAATAATTAAATCAAAATCTACTCCCTATCCTATTTTTATTCAGGGCATTTTATGGGTAACAAGATTATTATTTTAAATTTTTTTTTTGGCTGAATAAAGATTTTGAAATATTCTTTCAAAATGTGGCCACAAACTTTGACATTTCACTATATTTCACCATTTTCACAAGCAACTGGTGTGAATATCTAAAGCCAGTCAGTTGCCTCTACTTTGTTATATATAAGATCTTTAAAACTCAATTTTGCTGCATATCATATTTTTAAGGATATGATTGCCACCAGTGCCTTTGTCAATTCCATCTTTCCCACCTTATGGTTAAGAAACCTCCTGCAATATTGTACATTTATTAAATGTGTACTCATCTGTAAATGTTCATTGTTTTCTCTTTGAAGCGGGAGAGTCCTACATCTGCCAGGTCTTCTTTCAAAGTAAGTTTTGCAATATACTTAGCTCATTTAGATGTTTAGTATTCTATTAAGTTATGGTTTGTCAAATATTGATGGGACATAGATATGCAGACCACCAAGTCAGCATTTTTGGCCATTTGCAGAGAAAGCTCTATCCCCTTGTGTTTTCTGCTGTGGTCGAGATTTCTACTTGATGTCTCAACAGTCAGAAGATTAAATAAGTACTCAGAGCTTTCAAATGAATTCCATCTCAGAACCAACCCAATTACTCTGTATTTTAATGGAAGCCTGCTAGATAAAATCAAGGAAAAGAGAGTTTGAACATCAGTTGAAAAAAATCGACATTTCAGTACATGCTGTTTTCTTTAAAATTCTTGAAGGGTGGGGGACCCTATACCTCCCATTATATGCTTCCGACCCTCTGCCTTCTACCATGACAATCACTCTTCACAATTCAGGATTCTCCATCAGCTCTCACCACTGTAATAAAAATATAGGTTTTTTATACGTGGGGAAATGCAAACTCCATAACACAAAAATCCTCAGTAAACAAAAAATAAAACAAAAAAATTAATTGCAGCAGAATTAGGAATTAAACCAGGAAAAAAATTCTCCTTTAAAACAATAGTGGTTATAATTCCTACTCTATATTTTACAGCAAGTGTCTTCTGAATCGGAGAGTGATTCCACTCCACCAAGACACAAGGAGAAAAAGATGAAGCAACCAATCTATGATGAACCCGTCTACCACAGGTATGAAGCCTTTGATATCTAGGTAATCTATGATGAACCCGTCTACCACAGGTATGAAGCCTTTGATATCTAGGTAATCTATGATGAACCCATCTACCACAGGTATGAAGCCTTTGATAACTAGCCAATCTATGATGAACCCGTCTACCACAGGTATGAAACCTTTGATAACTAGGCAATCTATGATGAACCTGTCTACCACAGGTATGAAGCCTTTGATAACTAGGCAATCTATGATGAACCCGTCTACCACAGGTATGAAACCTTTGATATCTAGGTAATCTATGATGAACCCGTCTACCACAGGTATGAAGCCTTTGATAATTAGGCAATCTATGATGAACCTGTCTACCACAGGTATGAAGCCTTTGATAACTAGGCAATCTATGATGAACCTGTCTACCACAGGTATGAAGCCTTTGATAACTAGGCAATCTATGATGAACCCGTCTACCATAGGTAAGAAACCTTTGATAACTATACCCAAAGACATCGGCAAAATAGACTTGAAATCCACTGTTTCTAGAAACACCACGCACTGCCCATCATATTGAAGTTTCCTCAGTAATTAAACTCGACTTCCGGCGATTGACTGTTGCAGTTCTGATCCACGTCATCGTCTTTCCCAGTCATAATATCTATAATTGCAAATCCGTGAGCTTTCTGTAGCGTTTTTTCTCCAGTTTTTTACCCGATATTAAACCTGACAACGTGAAATGGCATTTAGGAGAGTCCAAGTGATGACGTCATGGAAACGCAAAGGGAGAATCTTCATATGACGTCAGAAGGACCACAACGTTGTTGAGCTTCAGATCGTTGCTGTCACTCCCGTGAACAAACTGACCCACTTTCACCTGATTGCGCAAACTCGTAAACAATGGCGAAACGATGCTGACATTAAGAAAAAACAAAGAAATATTTTCAAACAGGGCTGACATCTTAAGTTGATTTAAACAGTACATAATTCTTTGATTATTAGTTGCCGGAAGTCAAGTTTTAGCATAGTCGTGAGTTAAATTGGGTGGGCAGTGCATGGTATTTCTAAAATCCAAAGATTTCTAGTCCATTTTGACGATGTCTTTGGGTATAGGCCATCTATGATGAACCTGTCTACCACAGGCATGAAATTTATGATGAACCTGTCTACCACAGGCATGTGAAGCTTTGATAACTAGGTAATCTATGATGAACCCGTCTACCACAGGTGTACTACATTCTAGAGGGGTTACTTTCAAATCTGAAATTTTAAAGGTATATCACAGCCCTTAATAGCAATACCCATTTGATAAAATAGCTTATTTGAATTCTTTTGAATGAAGATGATCACAAATACAAAACATATCATTTACTGAAATTATATCCATAACGTAGTATATTATTTTTGAAATACAATCTACAGAAAAAAATAACACCTTCATCGAAAATGTCAATCAATTTTCAAAATATTACCTAAATTAATATTTCATACTTCATTTAGATACCTAAATGTATGCATAATGATCTTAAAATATTACATTAAGAATCATTTACAAAAGAATCTAAACGTAATATGTCAAATGTTATTCCTTTTTTCAGAAAGAAAAGTACTTCCAAGGAAAAGAAGAGGAAGAAGTCTGGTAGTAAGAGTAAGGGACCACGCACTCCCAGTCCTGAGCCATTCCCCCTGGAGAAGGACAAGGACAGGAGCAGGGCCAAAGATAAAAAGTAGGCTTTTCACTTAGTTTCATGTTTTATTAATACCTTGCCATTGAGGCCTTATGTTTTCTGTGCCAGCAATTTGAAAATCTGTATACATCTGAAAATTCTGTCTATTCACTTCCCTGAGATGTTGCGCTTGAACTTATAAACAAACAAAAGAAAAACAGGGAAAAACCAAGCTGATGACCCAGAGTTCCTAGTTGCCATGGTGTACATGTAGTTCATGAACAAATCTATACTTTGTTTCAAATAAATTCATTTGATTATTTGTATTTAATTACATTTTTCTTGAACAAAACATTGAAGGTATAAAGTTAGATATACAGTATATATATAGAAATATATGTCAGAGACCATTTGTGTTTATTAGATCAGCACCAGCTGACTTAGTTTTATTCCATTTCCACTATTACTGTCACATTTTATTTTATTTTTCATATTTTAAATTTTAAACATCATGGCGAGTTATGGTAATTAGTTTCTACAGCCTGAGCAGTGCTTGAGCTACTGTATTGGGCTCCATCTGTCTGTGTGTCTGCCAACAAAAATGTTAACATTTGATAAACCTTATCAGCTATTTCAGTAACAGGCTAAATATTTACCACATATGCATCCCCTGAAGGCCTAAAATAGGATCACCTTGGTCTGTTTTTCAATGTCACAGGCTTCATCGTGTTTGCTCCATCTTGCTGAAAAGTATACAATATTATGATATTTTAATGTTGCAGAGTTTCACCCCCAGGTCCTTCCAAGTCTGAGGCTCAGTTTATGCCAAGAGTTGTGTCCCTGTGAGTAAACGTATTCATTTCATCTGGAAATTTGTAAGATTGCAAATTAAAAATAATTATTCAGGTTATGCATCATATGTAATTTTGGAATCGCTATAGAAGGCAACTCGAACTGGGCTTGACCTAATATTTTAATGTTTGAGAAAAATGCTCATGGATGATACGGATAATGCTTTCTATTAAGAAAATTTAGGTCACATTTACACTGATAGTATTGTAGATCATTTAAGCAATTATTTTCCAGTAAGAAGATACAGAAAGTAAAGCCCAAGGCCAGAGACCCTTCATCAGATGAGCAGAGGCAAAGCAGGTCCCCGTCACCAGGTGTCAGACGTAAAAAGTCCCCCACAAAACGCTTCAAGTCCCGGTCCTCAAGTGAAAGTGACTCTTCTATAGAGCAGAGTAAAAGTGCTGAAAGGCATAGAAAAAAACAAGGAATGCGTAAAAAAGCAGAGAAGAAAAAGAAAAGCTCTCCACCAGAGAGATATGCCAGTCCAGAAAGAGAAACATCTAGGCATGAGAAAATGTCAAAAGTTCAAAGGACAAACAAATCTCCTGCAGTTGAGCATAAGACAAAGCAAAAACGAAGGCAGATTTCACCACCATTTGAGTCTCCGAGACAGGAGAGGAAGAGGCAAGAGTCGCCAGAGTATGAACCACCTAAAGAAAGAACAAAAGCTTCCAAAAAAAGGTCAATATCACCATTGGAAACAAAAGGACACTCCAAAAAGGGTGCAGGTGAAAAAATTGGAAAATCAAAAAGAGCTTTATCCCCAAAAGAGGTTCCGGGGGTCAAAGGGCGACGAATGACTCCAGATATGGGGAGGTCAAGGACGCCTGAACAGTATGCTCGTGGGAGATCCCCTGAAGGACACACTAGGGGTCGATCTCCTGATGTCGCAAAAAGTCGGAAGGCTTACCAGGAAGAACAAAGATCTAAAAGACTAGCTTCTCCAGGGACACAGAACTCTCCAGCTGAAGCCAGGGGGCGCAAGCAGCAAAGTCCTGATGGTAGACACCCCAGAAAAACACACAAAGACAGTCAGCGGAAAGGTTCAGCAGAACCACCTAGGAAGCAGGCAAGATCTCCAGACAGTGGTCGGGGTGGCAAGAGAGCTTCCCCAGCCTCTGGACCTGACAGAAATCGCAGGAGACAACAATCTCCAGAAACAGACAGTAGAGACCGAGATCAGAGGGGAAGGGGCAGGGATACCAGAGAGGAACGAGAGAAGGACAGAATAGAAAGAGAAAGGCCTGACAGGTCTAAAGGGGAACGGGATAAGGCAGATCGGGACAGAAGCAAGGGTGGCAGTAGACAACCCATTTCCCCAGAACAAGAATTTCAGAGGGCTAAGAGGGCAGGGTCAGCAGGAAGACGGGGGAGGGGAGATACTCCAGAGGACAGACAGAGAGTGCCCTCTAGAGAACGAGAACAGAGACAGCATGGTCAGCGGGGTGCATCACCTGGGGACCAAAGGCAGCATCGCAGACAACAGCAACAGGCTCAGGAAGACAGAGAAACCCGTCGTCATGCTTCACTGGACCGCGGTGGCACTGGCACTGACCGCAGAAGACAGATCTCTCCTGCCTCGGCTAGATCTACTGAAAGAGACAGAAGTGAGAGGGTAGAGAGAGATCGCCCTGATCGGGAAAGGCAGTCGCCAGCACCACCAAGGAACTTTGAAAGAAATGAGAGACATGGATCCCCATCTGGTGGAAGTCGACGGGGCACTTCACCAGATGGATCAAGAGGGCGCCACCTATCTCCAGGCGATAACAGGGGACGCCAGCCAGGACATTCTCCATTCAGAGAAGAGTATGAGCAGGCCCGCCAGATGGCAGCACAAGAGGAAATGGAGCGGTATGAACGTTATGGTAATCGTGGCAACCAGAGGGTCCCAGAGGTGCGAGATAGATATGAACGTGAGAGGCTTGCAGCCCTGGCTCAGGAGCAGATGTACCAACAGAGAAGTGCCATGGCTGACCAGGAGAGGTACAGCAGATATGAACGGGATAGATTCCAAGAGAGGCAGCCGCACCCCAGAGACCGCGAGCTCGATCCACGCCAAGAGTACTATGAAGAAGAGTTATACCACGAAGAAGGTGCTGGACGAGGTCGGCGAGGTCGTGGAGGTGGCCGAGGTCAGGGAAGAGGTCGTGGAGGTAGACAGCAATACCAAGGTGATTATAATATAGGAATAGAAGTATGATATTGTTGATATGTAATTCTTTATGATATAATATCTTATAATATTTTTGTTATTTTAGATAGAATCCATGAGCGGGGCAGGATGGACAGCAGGGTGGATGATAGATTTAGACATGGTAAGTACAGTAACTGGAATAGACAACTTACCAAATACGGTGGAAATTAGAGTTTTCTTGACAATGTCAAGCAGAGCATCCTGGAAACAAGTTTATATAACTAATTTCTTGAGCTGTGCAATGATAACTTTGTCAGCATCCTCAAGCAGAGCAGGGATGCAATTGTCTCATTCTGCCAGTCAAATGCAACATCTCTGACACTACTTGGGGGATTTCTTTGCTGGTCATAAGAAGAATGTATTATTTCCATACATCTTTTTTCAATGAGGCTGATATGCTTTATTTTATATAGTAATTTATATATTCTGTGGCTTACCTCCTCCGACATATGGAAGGCATGTCCTGGTAGAGACCTGAGATACCCAGCTTCCCACCTTATACTGGTCTCTTGGGATTTAGGACAGGGTTATCTCAAAGTGTTTGTGACATTCACTACTTGATATGACATCCAGGACATTTACAAATATGAATCCAGCATTTTAGTTGTCACTTCAGGATAAATGAATTGATGATTGCCAGATGTTTAAGTTTGAGAAAATGTATCAGAAATTGGTGTACACTAATTCTATCTGTACATCAATAAGCCAGATAATGCTTTTTGCTTGGCTCTAAGATTTCTTGTATCCACAGCAAAACATATTTTATGATGATTTTAGAAAACTACACTTGAGTGATGAAAAGTAATTATATTCAAAGAATTATTAGATATAACATAAAAATGAACATTTTAAAAATACTTGTGATTTGAATTTTTATGAATATGATAAACTATAATGCAAAAAATTATAATTATGAAGCATATTGTGATTTGTGTCTTGTTTTGATTTAGATGAACAGGAGCAGTTCATGTTGGATCAGCGAGCAATGGACCATCAGTCCCGCAGACAACAGTGGGAGGATGATCGCAGAGGCTTCCCCCCAGATAGCAGGTACTTGCACCATTTTACTCTCCAAAGTTAATGAAAATGCTCAATGCTTGTCGTACAAGGGAACAGAAAATCTATTTGGTCTGCAATAACTTAAGAAAATAAATGCAAAAAGTTAATGAAGATGAAGGCCAACAAAATTTTGGAGTTGGAATGTCAGGCAATCAATCAATGCGGTTACCAGTCACACTATTGATCTATGCCAGGCTTCTCATGAAGGAGTTCAACCACTTAGCATCCCTAGGGTTCTTCATACTTTAGTCCTGGAACTGAAAGCTGGATCATTGTGCTCTTAGAACATTTTTGATTGGATTGAGAGATGCCACTTTCGAATGAGGGATGCCACTTTCAAATTTTTGTTTAATGAAAATAATATTTTATATAGTTTTTTAAGGCTCTCTAAGTTATTTCAAAATTTCATTGAGTAGATATCATCGAAAACTTTCAAAAGTTAAGCATTCAACAAAACATTCAACAATTGTTTATTTTAATTTCAGGAAGCGTGTTTATGAAGAGGATCGAGGCTTCTCGCCACCAGGGAAGCGCAGAGAGGCCTCACCCTCCTCCCCACACAGCATGAACAGCCGAGGCAGGATGGACCCCAGAAGCATAGATCCAAGGGAAAGGGGTCTGGATCCAAGGGAACGTGGCATGGACCCCAGGGAAAGGGGCATGGACCCCAGAGAGAGGATCCTAGATCCCAGAGAGAGGGGTATGGATATGAGGGAAAGAGGAATGGACCCCAGAGAAAGAGGTCTGGATCTAAGAGAAAGGGGTATTGATCCAAGAGAAAGGGGTATTGATCCAAGAGAACGGGGTATTGATCCAAGAGATCTTGATCCAAGAGAAAGAGTGATGGATCCAAGGGAAAGGGGTATGGACCCAAGAGAAAGAGATATTGAGGCAAGAGAACGGGGTATGTTGGACCCAAGGGAAAGAGCTATGATGGATCCTCGTGAAAGAGAGCAGTTTGGACGAGATTGGCACCACCAAGAAGAGTTCAGACAAAGGGGAGAGAGGAGGGTAAGAATGTTGCCATGACAAAAAATATATGGATATTTAAAATATATCTTTTTGTGAAATTGTAGGATGTTTTTGAGAAAACAAAAAATTAAATGCCTTCATTCAGTACAGATTATTTTGTTGGAAATGAGTTTGAATATGAATGATTGTTGTTGATCAGATGTTGCCACAGACCGAGCCAGGTATGCTCCGCAGCAACGAGCGGGGCATGGGTCGGGGTCGCAGCCAGGAGAACATGGAGCGCGGTGGATATAGAGAAGATTCTAAGAGACGTCGCTCACCCTCCTCCGAGAAACCTCGACCAGAAGGGGCACCACACAGCAGGAAGCGCCCTCGTGTGGAGGACAGTGCCGAACCACCACAAAAACGTTATTAGCTTATATCTATACAATGCTATATAATAATATATGTGGGATACAAATCTTTGTCCTCTCCCTCTCCCCAGATCTAAATCTCATCAATAATCTGTGTCTTATCCAGCCTAAATATGTGACCACCGTTTCCAATCTTTGTCCTCTCCATCTCAGAGCCATAACTCTTTTGTAATAGAGTTATGACATAAAAATTGTGCTTATCTGTACATAATGGGGAGGATAAGGACTAGGGACAGATAAAAATATAAAACCCTGAGGTAAAAAAGATACTAAACTAATTAAAACATAGTTATGTAATTTAAATGCCAATTTTTTATTCATTTTAAGGTGCTGCATCTCATGGGAAAAGGGATCGGTCTGAATCGGAGAAGGGGGCAGTATCTGAGGAGAGGAGGAGGAAGAGAGGTGAAGAGAAGGGAGTTGAGGAGTTCAGTGACTGGTCTGATGATGATAAAGATGCAGAGATCCTCAACAGGGCAGATGACAAGAAAGCCAAAGTAAACAAACATGCCTTTTCTTAATTATGGGGTTATTTTCGGGATAAACTTTGTTTTTGTGTGTGTGTGTTTTTGTTTGTTAATTTTTTTTATGAATATGAGGTTTTAATGAATTTTATGAATGGATTTTTTCGCAAGGTTTTTTTAAGGCTCTGGAAATTATTTCCATTGCCTTGAAATATTCACCTTATTCATCCATCAATATTACTATAAATTAAAAAAAAATCTGAATCTGAGAAAATATTTTTTCCAAGTGGTCAAAATTCAGAACATGAATTATCATTCTTTATCCAAAGTTAAGATCGTCACGGATATGATCAAATGCCAAGAATTTGAAATGTGTCACACTGAAAAGAAATTTCAAGTTATACTTTATAAAACTGTTCTAGAATAACCAGGGAGAGAAGGAGAAGGACAAGAAAGATGGAGCGAGTGTGGCAGATGACCGATCAAGGAGAAGTCCTAGTCGCAGCAGTCGAGGCAGCCGTAAAAGTCACCGTGATCCTGAGGCTCAGCGTGAAAAATCCTCACAGTCTCGAGATCACAGGTCTCTGGATCGTAGCACACGTGATGAGAAGGAAACTGCAGATAGAAGCCGCAAGGACAATTCAGATAGAAGCAGGAAAGAAAACAGAGATGCAAAGAGGGAAGACAGGTAAAATATCAACATAAATATGTCAGATGTAGTTTTGTTTGTGTCCAAAACGGAGACAAATTTCTTCCACTAGTCTGGAGTATAACACTTTGTTGTGTGATTCAGAAATCATTTACAGTCGTTTGACAGTCAGCTGCGCTATAGGTGTTATTAAGTAATGTGGTTTATATTTCAGGGCGCGTACACAGAGCTCCAGTAGTGGTGTGGAGGTGGAGAAGCAGCAGCCAGCAGCAGCAGCAGCCCAGACCACTCAGTCCAAGGAGAAGTCTCCCTCAGCGGCAGACACCCCCGCCATCGAACCTACACCTCCACTCAAAAGTGAAGGTACAGCTGGCATTAATACTTCCTCACACTCACAGTGTGTGTTTGTTAGGCTTATTATACTTTTGAAATAAGATAAAAGAGACTGTTATACATAAAATGAGACGGGAGATAATCTCCTCTCAAAGTCAAATTATAACCAAATTTTCAAATGAAGTGGACGCTAGTTAAATCACCATTATTTCACAGAAAGTACACCGTGTGAAATGTCTTGAAAATTTATTAAAAAAAGTACCTGACCAACTAATCTTGAATTATTTTTTACCAGAGGAAAAAACTGATGAGAATCTGCAATATGATGAGATATCTGATGACGACCTTGATGATCTCATTGGTCAAGCAGAAACTGATGAAGAGGACAAAGACCAGAAAGGAGGTCAGTTCATGTTCTGTTTATTCTACATGCAAATCATATATTTTACTGCTATTACTAGTGGTATAATTCGAAGTTTTTACTTTTTCCCTCAAGCAAAGGTAGTGTAATGGAGGAAGTAATGTGTAGAAAACATTTTATGAATAAATTAATGAATCTTACACCAATTTTGATGGAGCAATTTGTAAATCTTCTTTCATTTTTTGATCACTTCATGATAAAAAATAAACAAATTGATAGGAACACAAGAAAGTCATATCTGTTTTTCAATTAACAGTACTGACATGTTTAGCTATTGACAATATTTCATAGTTTATCCATAAGAGCAGCATCCTGAGAAATAATGAAGTCAACATGCTGCCAAAACCCCTCCCATTTGCCTGAACTAACAAAACATCTTAATTTTAAACAATGCATGCCATTTACTTTTCATCCAAACACTTATGTTCAAAAAGTAACTTTTGTATCATAACATTAACAATGGTGCTGTTACATATCCTAGTATTCTCAATATAAATGTACTTTTGAATTTGGAGAATGAGGTCAAGCAAATGTCATAAGATCCTGTTGATATTACAGATTGATAAGATTTGAATGAAAATTATCAGACATCCAGGACTGAATAGCTGTTTACCACCTTTGCCCGATTTCTTACACAATTTCACGGAAATATTTGGTCTGATCATTGGATCATTTGGAATAAATTTAACTTTTACACACATGTGATGTTTGTGTTTGGTATTTTCAGGTGTAATTGATGCGTTGGATATAGACTGGGCAAGCCTCACACAGGACACAACCCCCAAACCTTCTGCCACACGTTCTGCCCTGAAACGCTTCACGCCCGCTGCTATCTTCGCACGAATCGGTGTGTCCAGAGAGTTTGCGGGGGATGCCTTGGTGCAGAAGATTAAAACTGTTTGTCAGAAACAGCTAGATGATGAGGCAGCAGGTACAGTTGATGTGATTAGATAAAGGAAAATTTGAAGCTTTTTATTTTTAGTGTTCATTTACTGGAAAAGCAATGAGGTATTGTACCAGTTGTGGTTCATCACTTAAAAAAAGTGAAATTTCGTTCTGACCAATTTCATTTGAAAATGGGGGGAAATTGAATTTTGGTTTCTAAAGGCGAATGCTTACATTTTATTCTATGTAAATACAGAAGCTTGGTGTTCTTATCTTAAAAGTCTGGTTTTTTTTCTTTAAATTAACACTGAACTCTAAAAGAGAAGAAGAATCTGTTAAAATTGCTAACAGATATTTGGGACTGCTACCAAATCCAATGCGATTTTTTCATATTTCATTATTCTGTCCACAGCATGCATTCCTCCTTCAAAGTTATGTCACATCTAAATTACATCCCGGAAAGAGTTCCCACTTTGAATATTAGATTATAATTGACATGATGTAAATCAGCCATGTGTATCAACCTCATCTAGTTTACAATAGTTTTGGCTGTTAACTCATATTAAAGCAATGTCAGGCCCATCTCTGCATTCCTTAAATGTGTCCAACAGAAAAGATGTATATTTATAATACTATAAAAACACGATCAGTTAGCAAAAAGTAGATGAAAACTGTTGTCAAAATTAGTAAGTACTTTTGTGGTCTTGTGGATAGTATATATGTATAATGTAGAATTAACTGATAATGAGTTCTGAGTTTAAGATAAAGTTTTTAATTGTTGGTGAAAATGCACATTTCCTCTTTAATCCAAATGGTATTCTTAATATTCATAGCCTGTGAAATTAAGAATATTCAAATATTTGCATCACATCATGATTATAAAGGATGTCAGCATTTATTTTTGTTTGGATTATTTCCAGAAGAAGATGCAGAACAGACTGAAGAGCTACCAAAGGAAAATGGTAATGCCCCACCAGATGGCACTGCTTCAAACACACAGAGTAAGGTTACAAAAACTAAGAAGGAAAGGCCCAAGTTTGAACTGTTGCATGACATAGCTGCCTTCCATGTGCAGGCCATGCATAAACGGCGGGATAGGCAGACCTTACTCAGTGATGTTGGATCATTCCGTCGAGCATTAAGTGCCAGGAGGGATCTCCGCATCCGACAGTATCTCTGCAGGGAAAAGGTAGGAATAGTGAATCGATATCCAGAGGATCTTTTCTTTCTGTTAAACTCTATTTTCTGGGAAGGACACTATAATTTTTTCATCAAAACAGAAAAACTATAAGATATTTGGCAATTAACAGTACTTTCATGAAAGAATATGATGTGTTAAAACTGGAGCTCTTGGTCATGTTACAATAAAGTAATTCCAAAATTGAATACCTTTTGGCCTCATCTTACATTCTTTTTTTACTTTTGGTGTGGGTAAGTTTTGCAATAGATGGCATGATTTCACTGTTGCCAAACTCCTCTATATGGTTGGTTAGTTTGAATTTTATTGTCATTTTGAGTTATTTAGATCTGGCACAGATTCAAATTACTCAATTGTTAATTGAGTAATTAAACGTTATATAATATTGATACACATCATGTGTACTAAATTCTTATTGTATTGATACACATGTATTTTCTTGCATATGCCTGCAAGCTTAATTTTGTTCTTTTTTAATATAAAATTATACCTTAATGTAACATTTTGGCGACAGAGGTTTTCGAATAAGCCATCAGTTCTATTCATCTACTGCATTGACAAGGGTGAAAAAGTAAACATTCATCTAAAATGTAAACAGGTTATGAATTGGCCTTGAAAAACTAAATATTTTAAGTGACGTTATTACGTAAGCTTAAATTATGCCAAATAAAATCATTAACTACCTGAGATATACAGATGTGATGTGATTTAATTGCAGCAGGAGCTTGATGGTGACTTGTTCCCAGCTCAAGGCTTGGACCAGGATTTATATAAACAGAGTGTGCAGCTGTTCAGGCAGGATCATGAACTGACCGACAAAAAACTGCAGTCTGGCAATGCCTAGTATTGTCATCTGCCAGCTCTTTTAATTTTGTCATGTATGATTAATCATATTTTTATGAAAAATTATCTATTTTGATGGATTTATCAGCAAGTGAGGGAACAACTTAACCTATAATGTAAAGAGGGTACAACTATGAAGAATATTGATGACATGTGGCATCAATGTAATGTTAGGAATAATTTTAAACAATTTGAGTTTTTTAATAGACAATTTATTCCATCAAATGAGAAAGGAGCAAGATATTCTTGGTATGTTTTTAACATGGAATACAAATGATGGTCTCTGAAGTGTTGTTCTTAATAAGTATAGTAAGATGTGGAGTAAAGTATCTGTATATCATCAGCCATTACTTAATATACTTAACTGTCATCCATGAAATGTGAATCATGCAAATAAATGAGACAGAAAATTGCCATTATTCACTGTGTTAAAAGTCTTCTTTTTTCAATAGATAATGTTATAAGTTCTTGCTGATCCAATATGCATGATAATATTATTTATCTACATGCCTGCATGATAATATTAATGATCTATATGCCAGCATGATAATATTTATGATCTATATGCCTGCATGATAATATTAATGATCTATATGCCTGCATGATAATATTAATGATCTATATGCCTGTATGATAATGTTAATGATCTAAATGCCCGCATGATAATATTATTGATCTTTATGCCTGCATGATAATATTATTGATATTTATGCCTGCATGACAATATTGATCTATATGCCTGCAGTGTAATATTATGTCAACTCTTTTACACCCTCCCATGCCTTGTGACACACAGCATAGATTAAAATAACATGGACTTTCTTGAAATTTATAAATGGTGTTTTAAAGACCTAGTATCTGATCTTTTTTTTGGTGGTAATTATCCAAATATCCTATTTGGGTGGCCTCCATTAAGGTCATGGGTTCAAATCCCACTGCTGCCATTGATCGTTTAGAGACCAGTTAAATGTTCCCTGAAGTCCACATCCTGTACTTTATGTTGCTAAATAGATTATTAAAACACCATTTCCATCGTCCATAATGAAGGACATTTCAAATGCCAACTTTCCTGCTCCTTTATAAAGTTGGGGACATAATTTTTGTTCATAGTGTACATATACATGTAGATCAAATCATATTTTTTTTCCATCAAGAATCAGATTTTACTCTGTGCTCGTGGATTGAATGGTGGCTCAGGGAGGTTGGGATGTACAGGTTCCTCCTGCCAGATGGCGCTCTGCTCAATCATTCCGAGTTGGTGCATCACCTCGCGGGCTGCCCTTTCTCCAGCCTCTATAGCGCCATCCATGTAGCCGGCCCAAATCCTAGCAGTCTCTGTACCTGCCCAGTACACACGCCCCACAGGCTCGCGCAAAACCCTGTAAAAGTTGCATGAAAATGTGGCAGTCACATAGATCACAATCCGATAACTAATAGATAACAGATTTGAACAGTCAAGACATATCTTGCCACAGGAAGTTTCTTAAAACCTATAAAAAGCTGATCATTTTGAGTTTTAAAAACACCTTCCTCCCTTGTTTTCCTTGCCCGAACTTCTGATAGCAATGAATAGGATATGTAGTCTTCTGATTTCAGTGAAAATGATATGTGTATGACAATGATATTAGACAAGCCCAATGAAGTACCGTAACTCTGAGAGGTGTTCATATAGGACAAAGGACCTGAAATGTTTTTAACTTTTTCTGAGGTGTACACATACATACATGTCAAGCCAGGTAAACGTCATATTCAGCCAGGCTATAGTAATGAGAATGAATTGATTGGTTAGATTTGCAGTTCTACAAAGACCGTCATGTGAAGATCTGACACGGTCTGGGGTATTTGAATATAATTACCGGTAATCCAAACCTTGAGGCAGATGCTGCTTCACTGTCATGTCTCACAAAGAGGGAGATCTTTTCAGTTCAGGTCAATATATTTTCCTTCTTTTAGGATTGAGGAAGAGCCATCTTGGGCACAAGGCACCACTATTGGTCACTGATATGAGGCATATGCAGAGGGAATGGTCCGACCGAATTTTTTCATCAGAATTCATCAGAATTAATATATATCTTACACAGTGCTAAACACACTTAATACACAACCTAGAAATGACTTGTAAAGGACTCGGCAAAATCAATTGGCATCCTGCCATAAGTGCAAGTATGCACAAGAGGTACAAACAGCCAGACCATTCCCTTTGATGGCACCAGGGTCCCAGGACCAGGCCGCAGTTGGTTAGAGCACAAGCCTATTATTATATGAACTTATAAAGATTGCATTCACTTGACGGTGTTAATTGAGCCTTTTTCCAAGCTTTTTGCTGCTGGAATTCGA
The DNA here is from genome assembly GCA_949316495.1 of Amphiduros pacificus. Taxonomy (NCBI): domain Eukaryota; kingdom Metazoa; phylum Annelida; class Polychaeta; order Phyllodocida; family Hesionidae; genus Amphiduros; species Amphiduros pacificus. Next base: position 37,789,253 of record OX439003.1, on the reverse strand, counting down.
GAGCAGTTTTCCCCTCTATTGGCAATTGCCTACATACAGTTTATGTGGGAAAACATGTTCACCTTTGTCAGGAATATTTTTCTTTGATTTATCAAAACTTGATTAAATTTACAACATCTGTTGTGCATTTTCTGTTAATTTTTTATGCCATCTTTATCAAATATTTCATTAACCATTTTCCCATGCATGATAATCATGAATATTTAGTTTATCTATACAGTCTATTGGCATAGCGTATCAAAAAATTATTGGTTTTAAAGTATTTATCAGAAATTTGGCAGGCATTTCCAGCACTTACAGGGCGACCATCTTTGTCGAATAATTCAAAATCTTTGGCAGATACATGGACATGCATAAACAAACATACATATTCACATATACACACATGGGAACAACTTGACATAGAAAACATCCCATCTAAAATAAGTATTCTTACAAAATTTGTATTTAAAATATTATTTGTGCAAAGAACCTACGGTCCATATTTGGTGAGTATGCCAGGGGGCATAGTGGACACATAACATCCGCCAGAAAACTCCTCTGCTGCCCAGTTATGCTCTATATAATTACTCGGCTGAAAGACATATCAGTTTTTGTATTTGCATTAACTGGATTAATTTGTTATATATTTTCTAAAAATATCTTGTGACTTGGTTTGTAATATTTTATTTTAAAATACAGAATAATCTTAATGATGTTAATGGGTAACTTACATGTAAAAATTCATCACATTTGAAAACTTTTGCATAGCGCTCACAAATCTTCTGTTTCCTAAAGTAAACATAATAGATTTTACCAGTTTTTAATTATCAGTTATTAAAATCCTTTTTTTAAAATATAATATTCAAGAATATGTTGGGAACCTTTGCTCTGGGGTAAGATCAAATAAATCCCTGGCATGATCTGCTAGAATAAAGCCACAGATGCAGGGGGCAGCACCATCGGGCTTGGTGTCCTCCAGGCAGTACATGATAGGGCTCAGATTGGTGATCATTTGGCCACACAAACCTGAAAAGTAACATGATTACTTATAAATATCAGAACTAAAGGATATAATTGGGGTATTTCAAATATAAGGTGAAGCAAGAGTTTATTTTTTTCTAGTCTCATGCGGTTTTGGATCATTTAGAAAGTGTGATTTTGATACCCTTTTCCCTCCAGAAGGCTTTATCATAGAACATCATGGTTTTGATGACGCATCCCATGGGTACTCTTTGTATGAGCTGGTTGCGCCGGGTGGGTAGGGGAGGACTGAAGGCCACACGGTTCAGCAGGGCTACTGGCATCGCACTGATCATATAGTCTCCCTGGGGAAAAAAAAGAGAAAATATTAATTTGTTCACACAGTAAACAGTATTGTTCATCTGTCTTTCATCCATGACATTTTACTTTTGGTTATGAGACTGCCATGATAACACCCATCCTAATATGATTTATATTTTTCGACATGTATGTTATTCACTTATTAGGTGAAACACAGCTTTATTTTTCTCCAACAATCTGGGCTGTAGAAGGTAAACAAAGGATTTCACTTGTTGGTAAATTTTGAAAAAAAATATATCTCATCTCTTATATCGTCACGCTCAAAAGATAATTGGTTTCAAGACAGACCATCTTGAGTATGTTGTTTCAAAATTACCATATCTGGAAAACCGTGCAGATAAATTTCAAGTGAGGCAAATTCTTCCAGACCGGTTTATAAAATCTATTAAAATGTGAAAATATTAGTGCTCAAAGTGGCATTGAGGGTTAAAAATGAGGAAGATGACTTTTACGTAATGAATATTGGTAAATGACGTTTAACAAAAGTAAGTTACCAGTAATATTTTTGGATTGGTCATAACAACTGTGGGTCTATCTACACATTACTTAGAATAGAGCTAGTAACTATTTATTGTAAAACACATTGAGACCAAACAATTCAACATGTCCTGGTAAAGGTATTACTGAATTATCAATATAATTGGTATATAAGATATAATGTATAATCAAAATACAAAAATAAGAATGTGGTATCAAGAAAGATTGTCAGAAGATTAAGGATTAAGGGTTTATTATATGTTTATACCTTGATACATGCAAATTTCTCTTGAAGCTTGTGTGATATTGCATCTTGATAAGGACAAAATAGAATTTGCAAACTATCTGAGATATTTACCTCATAGGTGTCGCCATCTGCAGTGGTGACCTTGACTCCGTGATCTGATTGGTCAACCCGTATGACCACTTTGTTGAGTTTCACTCTCTGGGGTCCACCAAGCTTAAGAGCCATTCTCTCAGACAATTGCTGAGACCCTCCAATAAATTTCCTTTCCTGAATAAATGTTCACATATATGATAATATCTGGATTCTATTAAATCTCAATATAGCAAGAATTACTATGGATCAAGACAATTTTTCAAACAGGTGTTAATTAAAACATGTCGATTACAAAGGAATTGTATGCATATTTTAACTAGAGCTTTAATCATCCTTCACCCCAAATCAAACACTAATAAGAAAATTAGCATTCTCAAATTTGTAAATGTATTAATGTGAATGGATCTGTAATGCCTCAGTCACACATTGGCGCAATGGTAAAGAAAATGAGCACCATTAAAACAATGAGTGTGATCATTTTAAGCCTGCATGAAGTTTGTCACCAGTCTCTATTAGTGTTTTTGCTATTTATTTATAATGATTCTATTGAATGAACTGTTCAAAACATATGCCAAAATTAAACGGATTGTCAAATATCGTAAAGATTTATTGTATATCTTTACTAGTTCACACTGGTTCATGGTGATTTTCTATGATTATGTCATCGTGATTCGTGTATCCTTTCTGGGGGAAACAAAAGTCAATGTGCGATGTGTGAGTATGATTTCGGTAGATAGAGATCATGCAATATCTTGTATTAAATAAATATATTTCACCAATGTGTTATTCATGTCATCATGAAAGGATGTATGTATGTATGTGGATTTATATACGAATTCTACCCCCAGGATTATACCCATCAAAAATGTTGTGATAATATAAATTTGTTGATGCCTCCTGGCATGATAACATATGTTGTAAGAATAGCCTATACTATGTACCTGTGCTCCATTGGTGACACTGGTCAGTCTCTGGATGCCTTGCCCGGAAGCCATGTACCACAGGAAGTACAGCATGGACAGCTCATGAGGTTCCACCGCAAAGAACACAGCCGTCAATAAGCGGGCAATCTGCTTGCCAAAACTGGAAGGAAATTGATTTTAGTGTTGATTTTAGCTTTATTTTGAAATAAGCTTCAGTTTGCTGTAACCAAACAAGCAGTTGTCATTTAGATAAATCCAGTAAGTGAGTTTCAGTTATGTCATAAATTAAACCACTTCCTATAAATCATTATTGTTCTCAGGTATCAGCCATAATAATTCACCTGCTCATTTTTAGTATTGTGAAAAATACCCCTCACTCTCATATCATTCCCTGCCGTCACAGGTAAAAAAAGCATGTCAAGGTCAGATGCAATTCATGAGAAGATTGAACAATGAGCAATGTAATGCACACCATGGTAATTCAATTTCTAAATCACAAGAAATATAAAATCAGGATTATTGTTAATATTTAATGTTTACTCAATACTGTAAATTTTGATATCTGACATGCGATTAAATGACATACTTAGTAAGAATATTTTTTTAGTATATATTTAGATAGTCTACTCACTCAATTCAGCAAATTATTCAGTTATTCACATCAGTCAGAGTTCTGTGCAATTCTACACTTACTCAGACCAGCAGTGCTTGTCTATGAAATCCTTCATGCTCATCCTGTCCCATTCCTCCGCCCGAGGTGCCTTCCAGGGTGCCTCCACTGGAACCTGAAGTATTCATATCAAATATAATAATACATGACTTGGTTCTCAGAGTTTCTGTGCAGTAAATGTGATTTCACTAGAGGTTAACTTATGAACATAAAGATCATCCTGTTATTTTTCATTTATTTTTACTATACATTGAATTTTTTCTCAGATTTAGGTCACCGGGACACGAAAAAAGGAATTGATAATAATGTTAATTTGATATTTTGTTTATGCAATATACGTGACCAGTAGATCTGTAGATACAAGGTGGTCATGACTTGAAGATTGAATAATTTGCAACATATGGTACCCCTGGGCTAATCATCCAAGAAGCTTGCATCACCACATGCTAAGTTGCTTACTGAGGTTATGCCTGCCAGAAAGATTTCAAATGCTGGAATTTATGAAAAGGAAATAATGCTCTGTACCTCTTTGGAAAGGTCGTCAATCAGCTGTACAAGATTTTGAAAATCCAGTCCCTGGCTGGCATCTTTAAACTCTGGCAATGTGCCAAAGTATTTCATCCATACCCCCTGAAATAGATTGGCATCAATATCATTTTAAAATGTAACCTCAAATATTTCAAGACAATATTATTTTCAAATGTAACCTCAAATGTTTTAAATTGGAAATATTTGTTGTTTTCTTCTATTAAAAAAATATTTTTTACCTCGATGTCAAGAACTGTTTCTTGTATCTCATTGACTTTGTAGAAGTTGAGACCAAATTCCAATGCCTTCCTGGCCACCCTCCTCTGTGTGGGTCCAACATAGGATCCCCCAGCATCTGTGTACTGGTAACCACCAGGGTCCTATAGACATATATATCACATCAGACAAGATATCACATACATCATATCATACACTACTGTGTGTTAACCATCCAGCATAACTGATGTGTGTTAATTTGAGATACGTTTTCAATGAATAATGCTCCTGACATCATGTTGCATTTGACAGGCCTTATTTCTAATCTTTACCCTGCTGAAACATATACTGAGGTGGTAAACTCTTAAATGCTCTACTCTTCAAACATCTACAAGTGCCTTCTGTAAAACGGTCAATTCAGCAAAAATTACCAATTAAATTTTTTGCTTTCTTGGTATTGCAGTGAAAAATAGTGCATTGAAATAAGCAGATGTCATTGAAGAGGACGAGACAAAATCCTGTAATGTTTTGATTTCAAATAAAGTTTTGAACAGATTATCACTGAATAGTAATGGACTCCATTACAAGACCTTTAACCAATACTTTTGTCTTCAATGATTTAGTCTATTTTAGAGCTTAGATTGTTGTCATAATGACAAATGTAAGAAAGGGAGGTGATCTTAAACAGGAAGAAAAGTACCTGCCCAAGGTTGGTAATATGATCCATAGAACACTTCAACAAGAAATTCTTTGAGAGATAATGGAATTTTACAAATAACAAATCCTTTGCATTTGCTTCCAAATAAAATGAATTCATATTAAACAAGTAGCTTTTTACAAATAAGATAATGTGATATATGAGTTGCATTTTCGTGAAAGATACAATAATAGCAATTACTCTGAGAGTGTAGGTCCTTCCTCCTACTCTGTCTCTGGCCTCCAGAACTATCACATCTAATCCCTTCTCAGCCAAAAGCTGCGCTGCAGAAATCCCTGTTAATGTTATTTAAAATATCAAGTAATCAAACCAAAAGAATTATTATTTAGCATTCTTGAACTTACAATGTCATTAATTTAAAAACAATTATTCATAAATTTGGAAGTCATCAAATATGCCATTGAACTTACCACTCAAACCTGCACCAATGACAATAATTTTCCCTGTCATTTTGTCTGGTTGTATTGTGTAGACAGAAGCTGATCGATAGTTTAAGGTTCAGAAGAGGCAGGTCTCCTGACTGAAGATTGGTGCTTTATATTTATATTGTTTGGCTATCACTATGTAGGGACATACTCTCCTCTCACTAACCCAGATGATAAGAAAACTGTCTAGATAAATATTGTATTATCATTTTAAATCCTGTTTAACTCTTTGGGTGTTTGGCATGATAAAATTGACATAAGTCCAAACCTTAACATAAGTCCAGGAAGGAGCATATGTTATTTACATTACATCTTAGGGCCTCATGAGATTTTAAGGCATATCTCAACAAATTCACGGTAGCCTTGTTTTTTTAGCTTGGCTTCCAGTATCACACATGCACACAATACCTGCGAATGCATTCACCACTAAACCCTTTTAATCTCCCACGCTGGTTCTACGCAGAGATTTTTCTTTCAAAGTTTGATATTTTCTCTTATGGGAATAACACGGCATGATGTATGCATGCTAATTCCATCGTTAATTTCAATATTTATTAGGTCAATATTTATAACGGTCAATTGGAATGAATTAGAATCCATACCAAAAAAGACAGATAACTCACTTAAAGTATGTACTTCCAATTTTTAGAAAAAACTATTGGGTCACCAGTTTAGATTTTCCAGAAGTCAACCACACATTGTTCATAAATATTCATGGTGTCATCATACTTATATTTGAGTTATTAACCCTTCCATCGCCAAGTGTGAAATATAATGGTTATCCATATATTTCTATTGACACATTAAAAGCACAAATTATTAGTGAGTCTGTTTTTTGTGGATTTAAATGTTTGGCCTTGTTGGGATTATCAACTTTAATTATTTCACTAAATGCCTCTCACTTCAGAACAGAAATCTGACCTTTATGATAAATATATACGAACTAAAATAACAGATTTATTCTGGATCAAACCATATTTTTTTTTGGATTGTGTATCATTTCCAATTGTGAATTGCAGTTTTAAGGGTGCAGACAAATTATCAATGTGTAAATTATCAACCTGGGAAATATTAGAGCACACTTTACATGGCAGTAGCTGGATTAATGAGAATCTTAATCTGTGGCAGAACTTGAAGGAAAAATACTATCACCTGATCAGCCATGAAGAGATGTTTACAGACATGATGTACTGCACAACATATATTTTTTGTACAAAAAGAGAAAGCCATTAATGATTACTACAGTAACTGTGCTTTGGTCGTATTTTGAAATATTTAATCAGTTATAACTGTCCAGAAGTACACAACATACAATTATAAGGTGGCTATTACATTAGATAATACATTATAGCTAATGCACAATATACGGCTCATGCATTTTTTGTAATCATATCTGTAACAAAAACATTGATAATCTATAACAAGATTATCACATTTCAACTCTCTTTCTGAGAAAATTATTCACTCTTCGATCATCTCTAACTTCAGCATTTTTCAAACATTTGATTATATATTTTTATTATAATTCTTGTGAACAATACTTCTCTGGCTAAATTCTCCCATATTTTGATTCGTGTCATCAAGAGTGCTTTGATCCATGTTTTTTGCTGAATCTCCCTTGAATTTGTCACCCACAATATAGTTTTTATCTGAATGGTTGTGGTAGGCATCACCAGTAATTTTATCAACAGTCTAACTTCCATTCTCATGATGTTGAATCTACTCTTGCCTGTTATCTTTCCAACCATAGTTCTAAGGATATGGATATTTTCTTCCATGTTTGCCTTCTTTACAGGCAACTTACTACTTGGAGATTCTAATTGCGTGTCTGATCTATTCTAAATATTGACTTCAGTATGTTTGATAAGGTGTATCATTTTCAACATTATTTCAGTTATATCATGACAAGACTGCTAATATTGTGGCAGATATATTACTGCCTCACTCAATTCTCATGTTGAAGGTCCTTGAGTAAAATCAATTTGTAGAAAATTTATCACTATTTTCAATAACAAATATCGCAATTTTGAATAATTATCTAAAGTGTTAATGTATATCCGAGCAAAATTGCGCCCAAGGCTCCACAAACGATAAGAAAAGTCTCAACAGATGGCAGCACCTTTTCCAATGGATGGGTCACAACAAACTCCACCAGAGGGCGACATGGTGAACCTATCACCTCTGTACAAGGTGCCTTTTTGTGCTGGCTCACCACATCCACCAATTTTTATGTAACTGTCCGTCTTACTTATTTTTTTTCTTAAATTGTACTCAGATTGGTATATTATGATATATTTCACTCTTAATACAAAAGTTTGTGCATATAGAAACAAATATTAAGAGAAATAAAACTTGGAACTACTTTCTCAACCAGAGGAGCCATTTCCTGGGGTAGTGATAAGGCAGAACCACAACAAAGATGGCCGCTTTGTGTACAATTTGAATTCTTTTAATCTTTTATACTTTTGGTTAATCTAACCAACAAAAAATGTTCAAATGTTAACAAATGAATTCTAATACATCTCAAGGCAACTTCATATTTGATATTAAGAGATGTTAATACGTCAATCACATTTACAACACACTGACAGTTCTTGAGCACATGGCCAGTAAATGTAGGACCGGATGAATACTAATTTGGGTTGGCCAGAGGTAATAGTTTGCGTGTGCCTCTGGTGGACAGTGTGGGGTCACAACTGGTGTTTCATGTAGATTTGGTGGTAAAGGTTCTTCCTGCCAAATCTCGGACTCCTTTATCATCCCAAATTGGCACATTATCTGAATTTTTAAAAAAATATCTCAGATATGCATTCGCTTTGAAGATCTCTATAACACTGATTTTTTTCACATTCTGCACACTACATGTTCATGTACCCTTACCTCGCGGGCTGCTCTCTCTCCGGCCTCTATAGCGCCATCCATGTAGCCACGCCAAATCCGAGCAGTCTCTGTACCCGCCCAGTACACACGCCCCACAGGCTCTCTCAGAACTCTGAAGCATCAATATTATTTGAATTCAACATACCATATTATTTCAATATAAATAATGGCTAATCATTCATACTACTCAAGGATAAGATAGACCACAGTCCCCAGATAACATTGATCATTAGGGAAGGCTACTTACTTTCCATATTGGGTGAGGACCCCTGGAGCCATGTTTGCAACATAACATCCGCCAGAATATTGTTCTTCTGCCCAGTTATGTTCAACATAATTTATAGGCTGCACAATCAAATTGTAGAAAAAACATTCATTTTTGAGCTATGAAACAGTACAAACTGATATTTTTATTTAGAGAAGTTTGAATTTGAAAGAAAATAGTTTTGAATCATTATAATTGGATAAACCATGTTCCAGGTTCATTATTTGATACAATTTGAGGTGTACAATTTTGATAAATCAATTTCTTGCCTCTAAAAATTCATCACATCTGAAGACCTTAGCATAGTGCTGTGCAATTCTCTGTTTTCTGAAAAAAAAAAGAATTATTATGATTAGATGGAATAAAACAGTGGAATCTAGTAGAAATATAGTCTCCATCATTTCTGTTTCATATGCCCTTACTGTTATAATGAGGCAGCAGCAGGAATGGACAGAGACCAGGGCCCCACATTATAGCATATTAGCATGATCATGTTGGCTATGATTATGGAATGCAATTCCATGAGCTTTTCTTTACAAATATAAGTCTGATGTTCAGTATTTTTTTTTCATCAAAAGAAAGGGTGGGGGGTCAGTCCCTGAAGAATCTATGCACAATATCTGACCCTAATCTGTTAGTCCCTGAAGAGTCTATGCACAATATCTGACCCTAATCTGTCAGTCCCTAAAGAATCTATGCACAATATCTGACCATAATCTGTCAGTCCCTAAAGAATCTATGCACAATATCTGACCCTAATCTGTCAGTCCCTGAAGAATCCATGCACAATATCTGACCCTAACCTGTCACTCTCAGACTGTTGATTCTCCAAAACTGACCAACCTTTCTTGTTGTGATATGTCCATGAGATCTCTGGCATCGTTGGCCTGTATAAAGCCCATGATACAAGGAGCAGTTCCATCTGGCTTTGTGTCATCTATGGCATACATCACAGGACCTTCATCAGATAACAACTGGCCAGACATACCTGGAGGAATAGATCAAGGTTACAATATAGTGTCTACCTCAGAAACATATGAGCAAAATAGGTGCTGAATAGCCTCACATTGCACACAAATGATTGAGGTTACAATCAAAAAGGCTTTAAAGGTGGAATCAAAATTGAGAACAAATCATTGTTACTGACAGTGCAAATGCAGACACCATTCAATAGATGAGTACCAATATCTGGAAATCAAGTTTTTCACTGCAAACATAAATGTTGGGACTTAACAAGCTAAAGTTCATATTCCTTTTATAGATATTATTCTTTGACCAGTACTGAAAACAACCCAAAGGCATCATTAGTAAATTGTTTGTTTCAGATAACCACCATTTTAAGGCACCAACACTACAAAAATGTAGCTATTGATTTCTAAAGATTTATGACCCAAAACAATTACCACCACAAAAAACAAAGAAGAGACGAAAAGTATTATGAGAAAGATGTAGGGAAGATAAATTGTTTGTTTCAGATAACCACCATTTTAAGGCACCAACACTACAAAAATGTAGCTATTGATTTCTAAAGATTTATGACTAAAAAAAATTACCACCACAAAAAACAAAGAAGAGACGAAAAGGATTATGAGAAAGATGTAGGGAAGATATCCCTTTCCCAAAATTTAGGAGTTGGCAAAATGAGTTTTCATGGATCAATCAACCAAATTCAAGAAGGAGTAATGTGAAACCAATGGTGACTAGTCATCTGTGTCCTACCATCTTTGCAACATTGGTATAGCACATTTAACTACATCTTGCATTAATTTGCCACATGCTATGTACTAAAGGATCACCTCCGAGGTACAAAAATCTAAATATCATTTTTGAATATATATGATGCTCAAATCAAGGTTATTAGATTAGTCTGATGTTCTGTGGTATTTGTAAATTATCATCCTTGCCCCATAGGGCTCCATGGGGCCTCCTACTTTTCAATATCTGTGGCAAGGGCTGGTCCCAGAATACTCTCCAGCATACACAAAGCAGAAAGATGAATATGTCATCAATGAGCTCCAACAACTATTACCTTGAACTGCAGCTTCTGGACCATTATTCTCATTAAATAATTCACAGATTCTATTTCCTTACAAGAATCACCGAACGCAAGGCAACATGTCTGATGAATCTTACATGGATTCTGACATGAATCAAATATATACATGTATATATGTGCTTGTGTGGATATATGCATGTGTATCTGTGTGCATATGCAATACCAATGTTGCTGAACACATTATGTGTTTGGCCCTTAAGAGATTTTGAGGCATTTCTTGACCAACTTTCAGCCACCATGCTTTTAGTGGTACCACAGCTTGACTACTACTATCACAAACAATTTTGCCAATAACACAATACATGAGAATACACTCACGCCTATACCCAATTCAACTTTTTAATCTCCCACACTGGTTACATACAAAAGACTTTCCTCTCAAAGGTTGGTATTTTCTCCTGAGGGAATAACATGTAATGATATCAGACATTAAGTTCATATGATTATCTGAAGCACATTTGGAACATGCAGCTGGTATTGATCAGCTGCACCCCTAGTGCAAGTTTGGGATGCCAATTGGTTTTGCCGAGTAAACTTATAGATGTAGATGAACATACAAACTTCTGAGGTTTTTCTCATAGACATAGTTCTTATAGATCAAGGAAGCATGCCATAAAAACCCTCTTAAAGAAAAAGCAATTGATAAAACAAAGCAAAGCAAAGCTGTATATCATAAATGGAAAGCTGTATATTATAAATTTGAGACTTACCCTTTTCTTTCCAGAATCTGGTTTTATAGAACATCATAGTTTTAATTATGCATCCCATTGGGGTTCTCTGTATCAGCTGAAGTCGTTTTGGTGGCAATACTGGCAGAAACTCGATACGATTTAGCAATGCCGGTGGTATAGTGCTGATCAAATAGTCTCCCTGTTTCAAAGAGATAGGAAAATTCTAAGAGTGTTAGATTATAATGTCACCTTTAAAATACTTAATACCCTTGGCCTTTTGTTGAATTTGGTTCCGACAGGTTTTGACCATTTTGGACCAACCAAAACCAGTTGTCCTATCCAAAATAGGTTTACCCATGTTAACAAGCACTATTTGAGAACATTATGATATACATTTCCACCAAGTTTCAAGCAGAAATGAAAGACATGTTGATGTTTACCGCATAAAATGTTTAAATGCTCAATGAAGTATAACTGTTGGCTGAAGCATGACTTTCATCTAGGTTACCAATACTAGGCATTAATATGCATCATCCCACAAAATGATAATCTATAATAGGCACTGAATAAAGTTAATGGTTCTAAATGTTGAAAGACAGATGAATGGATGAATGGATGACACCTGGTCTCCCTGATAAAATGGGAATTGCTGACCTTGAGAATTGGTCATGGTCTACTATTGTATATCCCAAAGCTCTCCTTGAGTAGCCTGTGTACTCAGTAGGAAAGCTTTACATTCCATGTTTTCCAAAATTACGTAAAAGATAATAACACAGTCATGCATTATTAAAAACACTGACAGACTGAACATAATATACAGTTCACAATGACAGACACACACAAATTTCCATGGGCATTATAAAACAAATCTGAGCAATAATGATCATATCTTTTCTTTTTTTTTCTTTACTCTGAAGATAATTTTGTTTTTCTTATCCTAATTCTTCAATAATTGTGTTCCACCTTTCTTTAAATATATCAATTGTGTTGTTTTTTGTATGAATGAACTCTTCTATTTCTAATTTGTATTTGAGAACTCTAAGGAAATTATAAAAATATACTCTTTCTTCATTAATCTTTTGATGATAAATATACATCTTTGCAAGTAATACAATATAGTTTATATTGGTAAAATGTTTAAGAGCATAGTAAAATCCATATATTACATGTTTTACTGTTATTTTAATTGCATTAAGTGTTGTTCTGTTCCACCATTTTTCCAAAGCTATCCAGAAATCCTTAACCGTATAGTACATTCATACAAAAAGTGTTCAATGTCGTCCGTTACATTGCATTCAGGGCGTTTTTCAGATTCCACAATAGATAAATTGTACAGCCATCTCTTACATGGTAAAATTCTGTTTATAATTTTATATTGAAGAGCTTGTAATTTTGTTTCCCTAGTACAGGAATATGGTAGTCTAAATATACTTAACCAGTCATCTTGGATTGTGTATTTGAATTCCCATTTATTTAAGGCAGTTGGTCTTTCAATCTTATCATATACAAAAGAGTCAGAGAAATGTTTGGTTTTTATTTCTTTTAGCATCCTTGTGCAACCTTTACAATTAAGAATAATGTCCAACCTGTTTTGTATTGGGGCTTTTTCTTTTGATATTGCTTCTAACCACTGTAATGGAATTGCTTTTCTTAGTTTATCATAGTTTAAAATATTACAGTTCAATGTGAATTTGTTAGAAAAGTCATCAAAACCTAATATTTCATTGGCGTCATTAAAGAGATCGTTAACATATATAACACCAGCTTTGTAAAAATCAGGCCACATCAATTCTTTAGTTTTTCCCTGTTTTGAATATTTGACATTTATCGGGGACTGAATATATTTATTGTACCACAGAATTTCATTTCCATAATAGAGTATTTCTGTTGGAACTGGTTTTAATTCATTCCAAAATATATACACTTGTTTATAAAATGGAATCTTAATATTTTCTATGACTAATTTACATAAATTAGTTTCAGAAAAATGTTCTATCGCCATGGGTTTTATAATTTCTGACAATATTACTTTCCATTTTCCATTACTCTTTAATATTCTTTTTCCCCGTGCAACTTTACTGGCCTTTACCATGCAGGAGAAATCTGGTGCTTTAATTCCTCCATCCTCAACCTTTTGTATAATGACATTCTTTTTTATTTTTGCTCTTTTACCATCCCATAAAAATTTGCAATCATCTTATCTACATTTTCTATTATTTCAGTTGCAACTGGCATATTGGATGTTACATATAAAAATTTTGTTAAAATCAAGGATTTTAATATAGTTACATTGCTTTTCAAGGATAAACGTCTTTGTTTCCATATATTGAGGGTATCCTGAGCACATTTCAAGCGTGGTAAAAAATTGTGATTTGTGATAATGGCTGGATCATTGCTTATAGTAACACCAAGTGTTTCAATGGGACCTTGTGACCATTTTATATCATATGTCTGAGGTGGCTCAGTATCCACTAAGGAGCCAATACACATAGCAATCGTTTTCTCAAGATTCAGTTTTAGTTCTGAAATCTGGTAGAATTCTTTGAGACAGTTGAGAGCATTTGGAATTGATTCAAAATTTGATAGAAACAAGGTTGTGTCATCTGCTAATTGGGACATTTTTATTTCAGTTGTACCTATTTTTATACCACAAATATTTTTCCTTCCCCTAATAGAAATTGCCATAACTTCAGCTGCTAAAATGAACAAATATGGGGATACAGGACATCCTTGGCGAATACCTCTTGTCAGTGGGAACCTGTTGCACATGAAACCGTTATTCATGACTACACTTTCAATATTATTGTAAATAGTTCTAATCCAATTTATGAAAACATCACCAAAATTGAAATAGGTAAGACATTTGAATAAGAAGGACCAACTGATTGTGTCGAAAGCTTTTTCGAAATCTATCAAAAGAATAATTCCCGGCATATGACGAAGACTAGTGAAGCAGATGAGGTCTGATATTGTTCGAATATTTTCACCAATGTAACAACCTTTCAAGTAACCTGTCTGATCATTGTCAATTATTGATGGTAATACTTTTTGCATTCTTGAAGCCAAACATTTGGTGAGTAATTTGTAGTCGCTGTTTAATAATGATATTGGTCTCCAGTTTTTTAGTAATAAATGCTTTTTACCTTTTTTTGGAATCAAAGAAATTATTCCTCTTTTTTGATCAATAGATAATTCCCCTTTTTCATAAGCATAGTTTAGACTATCTACTACTAATTCCTTGATATCAGTCCAAAAAAATTTGTAAAATTCAACAGAGAATCCACTAGATCCTGGTGATTTTCCATTTGGCATAAATTTTAAAAATTGTGTACATTCATCAATTGGGACAAGACCTTCACACATTTGTTTTTCCTCATAATTTAACTGATTATGTTCCTCAATAAAAAACTTTTTTGATAGATCATCATTGGTATTGGTATTTGATTCCTTATATAATTTTTTATAAAATGATTCACACTCCTTAAGGATCTCTTGTGTGTCCTCTGTAATGTGACCATTTTGACACTCTAACTGTACAATTTTTTTGTTAATTGCATTCTTTTTTTCTAAATTAAGAAAATATTTTGTGTTCTTTTCTCCAGCCTCTGTCCATCTAGCCTTTGCTCTCATAATAGCACCATTTGCTTCTTCTTGTTCCAAACGTTCAATTTCATTTTTAGTTATTTCATATTGTATAAAAATGTCCTCATCATCCTGTATGGAAAAATTACGTACTTGATAAAAAGTATTTTGGAGAAATGGGTGCAGGACCTTGAAAACTGACTGATGTCAGCCATCATCAAAGGCCTAATATTGGTGGGTCTAATATAAACTTTATCTGTAAAACAGTTTTGTAGTTTAATACGATTATAAAGGGGAGATGGACAATACCCTAGGCCATTAGGAATGGCCAAGGGTAAATACAATTGAGTCTCAAACACAAATTTTTTCACAAAAAAATAAAATCTAAAATGTATCGATTTGGAGATTTTAAATGTTTTACCTCAAAAATTGTTCCATCTGAAGTAGTAACCACAACCCCACTTTCATTTTGTGTGATTTTGGTAACTACCTTGTTGAGCTTGACTTTGTCACCTAAAATGTCAGCCATCTTTTCTGACAACTGTTGCGATCCTCCAACTATTTTTTGTTCCTATTCAAAGAGAAATTCATTTCATCTTTGAGTTTTGTTCCATATATATTAACGACAAAGTATGAACACTAACAAAGCATTAAATTGAAGCCACTGAAAATATTCAATTTGTTTGATGCGATATAACTTGAAAAAAGGTTTTGACTTAAAACCAAGTTTGATATTGTCAGGTATGTATGTGCAAGCATTTTTATTTAAAATACTGGTCTGATAAAAAAAATTATGGCTGAACAATAATTGGCAATGTTATGTGGCTAACAATCAATTTGATCTTGACCTTGATTGAGCTGTTAAAAAGGTCACAGAAAGGCTAGCTTGCAGAATATTTGAGATGTTGATGTGGAGATTGTCCCTGTAAAGTTTCAAAGCAATCAGAACAATATGGCAGATTTTATCATGCTAACAAACATAAATTTCAGATGCCGATAGATCAAAGCCATTTTAAAGTTCCCTTCCAACTTGTTTGATCAAGGGAAACAAAATACTAATATGAGTACAATATTCCTTGTATATCTGATAGTGTATGGCAATGCAAGGAGTTTTCAGTTGGTACTTACCTGTGCTCCACTTTCTACGCTGCTAATTCTGTGCATTCCACATCCAGACTTGATATATGTCAGAAAGAAGAGAAGGGAAATCTCATGCATCTCTGCACATAATAGATTCACAGCAAAAGATCTCACAATATCAACTGAAAAACTAAACAATGTCAAAGTCTTTTTACCAAAATATTCATTTGATTTTCTTTCCACATTTTTAAAATTAATCTATGGATGTTTGAAGCACTGTTGCACAGGAGCACACTTTCATGATATCACAGCCAATATTGAACTAATAGCCCAAAATGTGATGGACATAATGTCCTTGGATAGTCTAGGTATCTTATGTGGTCATGGCATTAGTTTTGTTCAGGAAGCATTCGGAAGCGATCCAAAACTTTTGCACAAAAATTTTGGGGCATATTGGGGGAATATTTGAGTGATTAATGGTCTGCCCCTTAAAGACAGACTTCTTTTTTGTGTCAATGTAGAATTTTGTGTCAATATAAGAATTGAAACCCACATTGATTTGTGTGCTCTGTTACTGAGACTGCATAATGCAGATATAATATTTTGGGGGACTCAAAAATATAGCAAAGTTAAATAACTTGGTGTTAAAAACAATGAGGTGAAAAATGGATCAGTGTGAAGATAGGTGTGACAGCAAGGAGCCCGACAGTACAATGCATGGATTGCCCACTGACACAATACATGCTAATTGATGTTTACCCTTGTGTACAGCCACAACATCTATTGACGTTTACCCCTTTTGTGCAAGCATGTAGTCCTATTTTGGACTCTTGAGTCATCAGTAATAATGTCATGTGAAAAACTTCACATGAAAGTGCATGTGGGTTGACACAGGGGTCTGTAGTGAGAGACATTATGACTGGAAAAGATACTGTCATGTATGGCTGAAATCTAAGTATAGAAGCACCTGGAGGTGTTAAGATCTTTTTGGAAATAAAATTTTCAATATTTTTCACAATTCGCATACAATGTAAGATAGACAAGATAAACTAAAATCTCTCCCCCAATGGTGAATCTGATAAAAGAAAAGGGTATTGACACTTATTATCAATCAAATGCTGAATACTGGAACTTTTCCTGATGATTTAAAAATAGCCAAAGTAATACCATTATTTAAGAAGGATGGTGATTCTCTGTTCACAAATTACCGCCCAATTTCACTTCTTCCTGCATTCTCCAAAATATTTGAAAGGGTCATTTATAACCAGCTCTCTGAATATTTTCAGGAAAGAAAGCTCTTTTATAAGAGTCAATATGGCTTTCGGTCTGAACATTCAACAGAACTAGCAGCTTTAGAATTAATTGACAAAGTGATACAAGAAATGGATCAAGACCAAATCCCCATAAATATTTTTCTTGATCTCTTCAAGGCATTTGACACACTCAATCATTCAATTCTATTAGAAAAGCTAAAATATTATGGAATCTCTGGAAAATCACAACAGTTACTAAAAAGTTATCTCAACAATAGAAGGCAGTATGTAGTATATGACGGTACAAACTCCAATGTCCAGACTATTAAAACTGGAGTCCCCCAGGGATCCATTCTGGGCCCTCTCCTGTTCATCATATACATGAATGATATTGCAAATGTGAGCAATCTTTTCAGAACAATCATATATGCAGATGACACAACACTTTCAAGTACTCTGAGTGCCTGTGACATAACAAAGCTAAACAATTTTGATGTAAATTACACAAATACTGAGCTGGAAAAAATAAGTGAATGGTTGAAATTGAACAAATTGTCGCTAAATGTACAAAAATCAAAATATATAGTATTTCACACAACCCAAAGGCAGGTTCCATCATTTAGATTAACAATTGATGAAGTTGAAGTTGAAAATGTCAAACAATTCAATTTCCTTGGCATTATATTAAATGAACATATGAACTGGAAAGGACATGTGGACCACATTTCAAACAAAATCACAAAAACAATAGGTATCCTTAATAAATTAAAACACTATATTCCAACAGATATACTGCGTACTATGTATAATTCATTAATTCAATCCCATCTTAATTACGGCAGTCTAGTTTGGGGATATGACAACAAGAGACTAATCAAGCTACAAAAACGAGCGTTACGTGTCATTTCACTTTGCAAATACAATGCACACACTGAACCACTTTTCAAAATGCATAGAATTCTTAAATTGCCAGATAACATAGAACTGAACAAACTAAAATTCCTTCATAAATACTCAAACAATAAACTACCTGAATATTTTCAAACACTGAACTTTGAAACAAATTCGGACATCCATGCTCACTATACACGCCATTGTCATAAGATACATGAAACTAGAATAAATCATGAATTTGCAACAGGGTGCATCAGACAGAGCCTTCCAAAGCTAATAAATAAAACAGAATCTATAGTCATCCAAAAACGCACAGTTTGAAAGGCTTTAATGATTATGTTAAAAACAGATTTCTACAAAACTATTCCAACATATGTGTCATCCCAAATTGCTATATTTGTGGAAATGAAACATAGTGCCTACTAGGCAATTCTTTTTATTGATATACTATTCTAAAATTTTTATCTTTTTCTAAATCATCCATTTATTATTCTTTGATATTTGTTTTGCAGGCTGGTATAAATTATCATAGATTATCACTATCTATAATGTTCAATGAACAAACTTATCATTATTTGTAACTTATGATAATATTATAACCCAAATATGTTTTTTCCTAATCTAAGTTAAATTAATTATAAACTCTGTCAATTGTTAAGGTTGCCTAATCAGGAGTTCTGGGTGGCTCCCATGCCAGCGACCTTTTGGTCTTAATGGGAGTCTCCCAGATCCTTTTTGTAAAGGGGTCAAATAAATTGTTTCTGAGTTCTGAGTTCTGAGTTCTTTAATCTGACTAATCATTTGATTAATTTGATAAAGCAATCTTATAAATGTCATGTTCTGAGAGTGGCCTTGGTATCATCAAGTTATGTCATTTTGATCATTAAACAGTGATTGCAACCTGTACATTACCAGATAGTGAAGTCATTACCTACTGAATGTATTTAACCTTAGAGACTCTTTTATATGAAGCAGTAATTGATAGGCTTATATTTCTTCTTTTCCACAATCCTTAATAAACAAAGAAGTATACCGTGTCCAGCAGTACTTGAGAGTAAAGTCTTTCACTGTCATAGAATCCCACTCCTCGGCATGTGGAGCATTCCATGGAGCTTCCAAAGAGATCTGAAATATTTGAATCAAATAGAATTCATCATCTAACAAAATATTCTAATTCTGTTATCGTTTTTTAAAGAGCAAAAACACATAGGTATATCTCTCATGCAAAGTAGAGAATAAACATATGTAATATTTCCCTTCAGCATGTACATTTGTACCTACCTCTTCTGCTAATTTGTCTATGAGATACATCACATTGTTAAGATCCATGGCAACTATTGGGTTCTTGATATCAGGAATTGTCCCTTTATATTTCATGTATCCCATATTCTGAAAAAAAACCCACAGGATTTAATTAACTTTAATATGTTTTTTTTATATATCAGAGAAAAAAATCAGCTCAGCAGGCACTTCTTAGGAAAGAAGAATCAGAATTGTCAATTACAGTGAATTGTTTTTAATTATTTCTCAGATCATTGCATGTATATCCCTAATGGAATCAGTGGCAGGTGAGTGATTGGGTAGGAAACTTTATGATTAATAATAAAAAGTGAGCATGTATAGTGCGTAAGCATATACCCACTGCACATCAAATCTACATTAACTTGTGATTATTTATATTTGTTGATAAGACTTAAGTAAATCTTCAGACTTAAATGTAGAATTAACCTTTGATGTGAGGACTGTGAGTGCCTTGTCATCCACTTTGTAGAGTTGTAAACCCAGCTCGTGGACTTTCCGTCCCACTCTCCTCTGCATTGGTCCAATATAAGAACCGCCAACATCTGTGTACTGGAAGGAAGGATCCTGAAACCACAATCAACAGACAATGTGTACTGAAGGAAGGGCCCTGAAACCACAATCAACAGACAAAGTGTACTGGAAGGAAGGGTCCTGAAACCACAATCAACAGACAATGTGTACTGAAGGAAGGGCCCTGAAACCACAATCAACAGACAAAGTGTACTGAAGGAAGGGTCCTGAAACCACAATCAACAGACAATGTGTACTGAAGGAAGGGTCCTGAAACCACAATCAACAGACAACGTGTACTGGAAGGAAGGGTCCTGAAACCACAGTCAACAGACAATGTGTACTGAAGGAAGGGTCCTGAAACCACAATCAACAGATAATGTGTACTGAAGGAAGGGTCCTGAAACCACAATCAACAGACAATGTGTACTGAAGGAAGGGCCCTGAAACCACAATCAACAGACAATGTGTACTGGAAGGAAGGGTCCTGAAACCACAATCAACAGACAATGTGTACTGAAGGAAGGGTCCTGAAACCACAGTCAACAGACAATGTGTACTGACGGAAGGGTCCTGAAACCACAGTCAACAGACAATGTGTACTGGAAGGAAGGGTCCTGAAAACACAATTAACGGACATTGTGTACTGAGGGAAGGGTCCTGAAACCACAATCAACAGATAATGTGTACTGAAGGAAGGGTCCTGAAACCACGGTCAACAGACAATGTGTACTGGAAGGAAGGGTCCTGAAAACACAATTAACGGACAATGTGTACTGAAGGAAGGGTCCTGAAACCACAATCAACAGATAATGTGTACTGGAAGGAAGGGTCCTGAAACCACAATCCACAGATAATGTGTACTGGAAGGAAGGGCCCTGAAACCACAATCAACAGACAATGTGTACTGGAAGGAACGGCCCTGAAACCACAATCAACAGACAATGTGTACTGAAGGAACGGCCCTGAAACCACAATCAACAGACAATGTGTACTGGAAGGAAGGGCCCTAAAACCACAATCAACAGACAATGTGTACTGAAGGAAGGGTCCTGAAACCACAGTCAACAGACAATGTGTACTGGAAGGAAGGATCCTGAAACCACAATCAACAGAAAATGTGTACTGACGGAAGGGTCCTGAAACCACAATCAACAGATAATGTGTACTGAAAAGGAAGGGTCCTGAAACCACAGTCAACAGACAATGTGTACTGGAAGGAAGGATCCTGAAACCACAATCAACAGACAATGTGTACTGAAGGAAGGGTCCTGAAACCACAATCAACAGATAATGTGTACTGAAGGAAGGGTCCTGAAACCACAGTCAACAGACAATGTGTACTGGAAGGAAGGGTCCTGAAAACACAATTAACGGACATTGTGTACTGAGGGAAGGGTCCTGAAACCACAATCAACAGATAATGTGTACTGAAGGAAGGGTCCTGAAACCACGGTCAACAGACAATGTGTACTGGAAGGAAGGGTCCTGAAAACACAATTAACGGACAATGTGTACTGAAGGAAGGGTCCTGAAACCACAATCAACAGATAATGTGTACTGGAAGGAAGGGCCCTGAAACCACAATCAACAGACAATGTGTACTGGAAGGAAGGGTCCTGAAACCACAATCAACAGACAATGTGTACTGGAAGGAAGGGCCCTAAAACCACAATTAACAGACAATGTGTACTGGAGGGAAGGATCCTGAAACCACAATCAACAGGAGGGGTCTTGACAGCACAATCAACAGACAATGTGTACTAGAGAGAATGGCCCTAAAAACACATAGCTCATAGCTTTAAAGTCTTGATCTTTCCATAGTCATGCCACTACTAACTGTACTGTGGGTGCAAAATGCAAAGACAAATAACTTGACAATCGGAGGGCCCACCTATTTTCCATAAAATAGCAAGGTCATATAGAATTTTGGTTTATCATTATAACATATAATTAAAATAAATGTTGGAGACATATCCCACTCTCTCTCTCTTCTCAATAGACTCACTCTGATAGTGAAAGTCCGCCCTCCAACCCGATCTCTTGCTTCTAATACTTGCACATGGATACCCTCTTTCTCCAGTAAGGAAGCTGCTGATAGGCCTATAATTAAAATATATTAGAAATAAATTGATCTGATAAATTCAATATGCATTATATTATTTCTAGGGCTAAAATCATATTACAAAAATTATCACTCTAATTATTGTCAATTCATTTTATTAACCTATCATTATCATCTTCATTTGTATTTGTACTTTGATGGAAAGAACACAAGCTTCTCAGCAGTGGCTCCCCCTGTGAGGATCCTAGAATGTTATGTGATAGTTTGTGTCATTGCTCACAATTGCTCTCATGTTGCAATTTCTTGTATAAGTTGCATCAGGGCCCCTCATTGGCCGTTCATCTACCTTCATTTATATTGCCCTATTTAGCAGTCAGCAAAGTGCAAATAAAGTTAACACTAGGCATGCCATGTCCTTGAATGTGACCGAAATTCACAAGAAGGTCACTGAACAAATAATCTTTCTATATGGTGGCATTAAATGCTATTTGGATTTTTCTGTAAAATATCGAACAGACATACATGTACCAGTTATCCAGGGAGTTAAATTACCCCAATGATAAACCCATGACGAGTCCTCACTCAGGCATGATCCTGTGTGCTTATGAGGGGTTTGTGATGTGGGGGTGATTTTGGTCCATTTACAGACAACCCTTGACTGTTACTTTCCCTTATGAACCTTTTTATTCTCTGAGGATCCATACCATGATGTGAGGATGGGGCCTGAAACTCAGTCAAAGATAATTCCAGAAGGTTCACAAATCTAAACATATCCTGGTTCCTGATGATGAGCATTTACTCTAGGATCATTGTCACTGTATCACTGGGTCTTCCAAGAACAATTGAAGTGAAGGTATTCTGCCATATTGAATATAATTAAAGGTATTAAGCATTAATCCTACAATTTGGTCTATCCTACAATTTGGTCTATTGAAAAGCTTATCCACATATGAACAATATGACAAATTGAAGTTATGGGATGAGACAGTTTAATTGCTGAGAGCAGTGGGTGCTGGCCTGACTGTCTGACCATAGAGTGACACCAAGAAGCTTGTCTTGACTGAGGGAGCCAGTGGTTGAACAAATACATTTATCTTGGTAAATTCCAATGTGGATATGTATAAATTGGTACATTCTTGAATGCTATTCCAGGTCCAGTCCTACAGAAAAAGGTACCGGTAAATCAATCAATATACTGATATAATAATAAAGCATGATTCTCACCACTTATGCCAGCACCAATTACAATCACTCTCTTTTTAGTTTGGTCTGAAGACATTTTCCTGTGTTCTACAAAACATATTCAAATATTGTACATTAAATGTTGAATAGTTTTAAAGGTATTAAGCATTAATCCTACAATTTGGTCTATTGAAAAGCTTATCCACATATGAACAATATGACAAACTGAAGTTATATATAGAGTTATAAGATATGTTGCTTTGAGACATAGAAGTTGTGCATCCAGCAGAGGTCTGTCTGAGGCATGAACTTAGCATGAACTTTGTTTGACCACAAATGAGGCTCAAAGCAGGGTAGCACTGTTTTATGTCATTCTGGCACTATTCAAAGGACAATACATTTCATGACTGTTATATGATGATTTGATCATATGCTGATTACATAATAAGCTGGCTGGACTTTAACATTGCCACGTTATCAGCAATGTATCACACCACGCTATCAGCAAGGCGAGAATGTGACTAATAAAGGATCAGTTTAGAGTTTGCCACGAAAGTCGTGCTATAGTTCCATCCAGACACCGGCCTGTCATCATTTCACATGACGTCATAAGTATATTGCTATACTCTGATGATGACATTTTACCTTTCAGTGTCTCTATGACAACACTCCACATAAAAATGATGCCAAGAAAGAAGTGTGCTTTCATTAGGGGGTTATAAATTAGGGTCTTGTTCAAGTAGATTTCAGACACTGATTGGGATGCATTAATCAAAATGTTAATAGACATGAAAGACAAATACATTTATCATCAATATGTGAATTTTAAATGTTTTGGTGTTTAATCCCTTTAATATTTTTACAAATGACAAAAGATAAAATATTTCAGAAAATAAATGAAAGAATTTATTGTCCTTATTGTCACAGCTTTACTGATAAGCATTTGAGAAATTCAAAATAACCTTACTCCAATATAGTAGACCAATTGTCATTTGTCCTTTGATATGAACAAGAAAACAGTCATACTGAAATTTAAAAGTTCTTTTTTAGCAAAACAGTCCAGTAATAATGTATCATGAGATGGTCCTTTTAAAAATTCCACTGAAAACCATAACTTAGCACTGCATTTAAGAGAAAACATGTTTCAGGCTTCACTCAGTCTAAGCATTTTACATAATTTCAACATTATTGCAGTCATTTCTTGATGAGACCTTCTGGTAGTAGATATAGTGCTGCCTCACTGAAATGTCATGTACAGATTCCTGACGTGACAACCTACCTGGTAACAGATTACATGGACAACATGTTAACCCTTTCACCATGGGTCTCAGCTCAAATCAGAAATTGTAATATGAAGTCAATCTTGACATGGTCGGGAATCAAACACCAAACCTTTGGATCACCACAGTAATATAATATATTTAGAAAGGATGATTTTTACACATAGAAAATTAGTTTAATCATCTTTTATTTCTAAATTTTGAGGAACTGACTTTGTACTCCAACAAAAAGGCAATATATTCAAACATGGCCCGAAACATTCTCAAAACTAATGACACAGGAGGCTCATAGCCCAATCCTGGAACACAAATGACCACACAGATTCACACAATAATCAGGAAGTGTCAATTTGTGGATGGATTGCAAAAGAAGGGCTCCACCAGCAGAAAATATGCCGAATACCTCATGTTTGTCCAAACCTGGAACTCTGTATTTATATCCTCCATAAAGTACACAAATCTTAAACACCAAAGCCTGGCTAAACAAAAGTCAGTGCCAGAAAGTGTCTGGTGTGTTTGGGGCAAAACTACTGGTTGAAATATATTAAAGGAAGGTAACAAAGGGCCCATAAGGACTAATTGCCTAAGTTAGCCATCAGATGTATTGCGAAATAGTCATATGTATTGCAAAATAGTCAGATGTATTGCAAAATAGTCAGATGTATTGCGAAATAGTCATATGTATTGCAAAATAGTCAGATGTATTGTGAAATAGTCAGATGTATTGCAAAATAGTCAGATGTATTGTGAAATAGTCAGATGTATTATGAAATAGTCAGATGTCTTGCAAAATAGTCAGATGTCTTGCAAAATAGTCAGATGTAATGCGAAATAGTCAGATGTATTGCGAAATAGTCAGATGTATTGTGAAAGTCAGATGTATTGTGAAATAGTCAGATGTATTGTGAAATAGTCAGATGTATTGTGAAATAGTCAGATGTATTGTGAAACAGATGTACTTTGAGACATACACCTTTCTGTTTGTAGCTACACCTTATTTCGATATAGCAATATGCTTATCTGCTTGTGGCAATGCTGGGGACTTAACAATCTTCACTGTGAGATTAAGTGATAAAATATTCAGTGTTTGGTCTTATTTGAAAACGCATGGTGGATAATAGGTAATCAACAAGGTGGTGCAGGTGTAGTAGACAAGGTTCAGCATATAATTATACTTATGACATGTGAAAATCACCATATCAGCTTAATAAATCTATTGATGAAACTTCTGTCAACTGTAGTTGTGTCTTATTAATCAATGTTTATCTTTATTAATCAATGTTTATCTTTATGTTATCAAATAACTGTTTTTATACAAAAAATAAGGAATAAATACATGTAAATTACATGTTTATGTCTTTTATGTGTAAAAGCTAAGATTAAATATGCACTGAAACATATTGTATAAGTATTTTTTTTAATTCTTACACAACTTTGATAAGTATATGTGTCTGCAATGTTGTCATTGCTGACATGTTGCCAGCTGTTCACTTGGTGCTTGGCATTGCACCACATGCGGGAAATCTCTAAGCAGCCTTGCATTCCAAAGAAACATATATGCTCAAATATGTAGGCCCAGTGCAATTCTATCTAGGTGCTCGTTCATCATTTCAGTGACTTGATATTTGTAGTAAGTTAATTTGGATTGTAGCCTTGTACAAGTTTATTTATCCAAGAGTCAGAATCAAAATTTAAAATATAACACTAAATATTTGAGCAATTTTGGGTTTGTTACAACCTATTGCCTTGTACAAATATGATCCAAATATGACCTAATATTATTACAAATGACTAATTATCCAAATAAATTACCTGACTCAGTCAATTTTATGAACAAAAAATCAAGTTCAGCCATAGAGTACATATTCCCATTTCAGGAATTGTGAAAGTAGATTGACCAATGAAATAGTTGAATTATGTACAAACATAGCAATCAAGTACATTAGTTGACCCCATTGCATTACCCTTTCACTCCAGTATTGTGGGTCACTTGAGCAAAGCAAAATCAATCACAAGACTCAAGAGATGGTTGTGGTGTCCAGTACATTAGGACAATCTTACTCTTCTAAACATAGGTAGTCAGTCCTCTATCTAACTCTGCCTCCATTGCCATTTCATAGATAAATAAATATGCTTTTTGGATTCACCCTTCATGCACATCAGAAAAAACTGGGGCCTTTATATACATATATGATTTATTGGAAATAAGCATAGGCAATCAGAACAGTGAGAAAAACAATTTTCAGTAAGTGTAGATATTGTAATTATTCATTTTTGGTCTGATCAAAAGCAAGAAGAGCACCTGCAATTAGTGATCACTTTTCAAATACTAGTAAAATAAACAGATAATACTATGAATATTCATTTTTCATGATACATGAAAATTCATCATTAATATGCAGCCAGCAATGGTCCCCAAGTCAGAGGAGGCTGAGGTAGGGAGAGGATCCACTACCAATGTTTAGCAGAGTAATCCAACCTTGGTCTTGTGTCTTTCATGTTGTGCGAGTCTCATCAGATCATGAGCAGATTATGGGTTGCCATCTTGTCCATTGAAAACAACTTGCACTATTATATCCAATCATTAAAAAAAAGATGGTAACCTACAACTGCACTATGCCTTTTCATATGCTTCCATTATGTGTATCATATATCAATTATTTATGTAATCTTATAGCATTCATCTTTCACCTTCAATCAATGCCTTATAATCATTTTATAATCAGATACTTCTTAAAAGAGTTGTGCTAAATGTTCCATAATTCAAAATAAATTATCAATTAAATTTATCTAATTTTCAATTTAGCTGGTAATTCTGATCATTATTTTCAGAAATACAGTAAAAATGAAAAATGACTGTCGGTAAAATGCTTCACCCAAAGAAAATATTTTGAAGCTTAGAAAATTAGCACAGACATGCTTACTTTTCTCACCAACTACAACAGGAAATTTGGCTTATCACCTTTATTTGTTTAATACAACCAATTTGTACAAACATAATCATGTCTAGGCAGTGATCTACACCCGAATCATTCAAATTTTGAATAGTATCTGGATACCTATTAGTCACCTTGTGGTATCAACCATTCTTAGGTCAATACTGTATGTTTCTACCCTGCTGTAATCAACATTGCAAGGTCCTAACCTGCTGAGCTGCAATTGTCATTGATTCTGTAAGGTTCAATCCTGCTGAAACCAACACTTCAGGCTTCTCCTTCATTTAGGATGAATCACTGATGAATCATGTTGCAATTGTCATTAATACTTTAAGGGTCAACACTGCAAGCTTCCACTTCACTGAGGATGAATCATGGATAAATCATGTTGCAATTGTCATTAATTGTGTAAGGTTCAATCCTGCTGATGCCAACACTACAAGCTTCCACTTCACTGAGGATGAAACATGAATCAATCATGTTGCAATTGTCATTAATTGTGTAAGGTTCAATCCTTCTGATGCCAACACTACAAGCTTCGACATCGCTTACCGGTAGGATGAATCACTGATGAATCATGTTGCAATTGTCATTGAAACTCTGTGGTGAATTTTGCATTGGCCAGTAATTACAGATTAATGTCAAATAATTAACCATAAAGTCTCTTTTGCTCCAAAAAGCAACTTATAAAAACAGATTAGTGTAAAAGATTAACCAAAATATATTTTTAAACATATCCAAGTAACATCTGCAAAGACTTTACATGCATGATCAACAAGTCATTTTGATACATTTAAAACATTTATACTTGAGGTACCAAAGTTCAACCTAGGTCCAAGGTTTTTCAAATTGTCTTAATCATCTGCACATATGTATAAAAAGTATGGCTAAAATACAATACAATGTAATAATATTAAAATAACATGCTTATATCTGCCGGTATGCTCTCAGTCAATACTCCTGGAGAGTATCATTTGTGCACTGCAGTCACATACAGGCTTAGACAGTCTTGCCCCAGACTGGACCCATTTGCCTGTCACAATGTCATAGACGCCGATGAGGTCTGTAGGCAGGAATTTGTAGCCCTTGTCAATGCCAAGGTATGTGCCCCCATAGCCACCCACCAGGATGACAGACTTGCCCGGCACAGCCACGCACCCCATGCGGGACAGACACCATGGCATATCAGGAATCCTCATACTCCTGGAAGCATCACCTACATCCACCACTGTGGACTGCAGGGAGATCTCATTCTTGGGTTCCAGCCTCCTGCCTCCCAGGATAAGGAGGCATCCTTCCTCAGAGCACAGGCCTGTAGAGTAGTAGGGGTGGGGCAGGTCTGCTTTGAGAACGCTCCACACATCCTTCTCGGAATCATAGCTGTAGAGGGTGTTAGTAAGCATTGCCCCAGAGCCTGAGTGTCCCCCACACACCACCACTCTACTCCCCACTGTGCAGGCCGCCATGGAGCACATCTCCTGGGGAAAGTCCCCCATTCTCTCCCACGTGTCCTGCACCACGTTATATCTCTCTACCCCAGCAGTGGGGGTGCCACCCTCTCCACACCCTCCCACCACCAAGATGTAGCCGTCAAACACAGCGGCAGCGTGCTTGCACCTCTTCATGATCATGTGATCGAGCTGGATCCAGTATCTCTTCATGGGATCATACCTGTGCAGGGTGTTCTCTATCCTACCCCCAGGACTCTGACCTCCAATCATGAACAAGAAGTTGCCTATGGTTACCGAAGCAAAGTCTGTCCTGGGGCCCGGCAGGGGGCAGGTCTGTCTGTGGTCAGTATCAGGGTGACCGTTTTCATCTATTCTGAAGATATCCATGGTATCGACTGCACGCTCACTCAGCATGTGATCTGTGGCTCCTCCCAGCACGATCATGTACATATCACCACCACGTAGCTTGTTAAACTTCCCGGATTTTAATGGCTGTTCCCTTAAATCCATGTGAAAATTCAATAACTTTGTTTGCATGATAAAACACAATTCTTTGCCCAAGATGTCTTGTTTATGTTGAACACAATCCAGGTCTTCCCATTTCAGGAGCCCAAACCGGAACTCATCAAGCAGGTCTTGTTTTTCTTTATCTGTTGGGTTGTTGTGTTTGATCCAGTCACACAGGCTGTCCAGGACTGTGAGCTCTGAGCCTCGGAGGAAGTCGCTGGACACCACATCCTTGTACACAGATAGTGGCAAGGTCCGCATCTCTGGACTGACACTCAGCATTTCAAAGTGCTGCCAAACATGCCTCACAGACTTAGACTTGACTTCTTCAAGCTGGTGCCTCTCTGCCATGAGGAGATATCTCAAACATGTGGTGTGATTGATGTTATTGAGAATGAAGTGTGCACAGTGGGTCTTTATGTACTTGTACAGAAACATGTCTGCTGCTACGTATAGTTCTTGGGCACACTCTTCGGTGATGCTGATCTTTCCAGTATATGAGTATTCTATGATTTGCTGGAAAGCCTTGGCTGTGACATATTCCAGCTTGATGTTGGCCAGGGTCTGTTCTTTGAAGGTGCCCTTCAGCATGGCGTGGAAGCAGTCACTACTAGCAGCCATCACATTGCGGTGAGCTGCAAATATCTCCCCCTCAACCACAAACTTCACATCAGAAAATTCACCAGTTCTCAGGTTTTCTTTGAGCCTAGAAGTGAGGAAGTCTCCATGATTTGGGTCTGCAAAGTCCATGGATTGTGATGGTGATGGTGATAGACTGTCCCCCATCATAAAATGCTGAATCAGAAAATAGTATTTGTAATTGGAGACTGAACCAGAAGATTCCCTTAATGTACACAAACATACAGCAAAACACAAAAATAGAAATACTTAAACTGGAGAAATACCTGTATGTTATCTTCTGAACCTTTCTTGGTTTATATACTAACACTGGATTATGAATGATTTATATCTGCTTGTTGCTTTTTGTCACAATTTATTATTTTTGGTGATCAAAAGGAATACTACACAGGCAACTCAAGTATTGATAATGTATAAGCATTAAGCCTGCAGTACACATGTAATATTATTAAATATTTGATGATGATATATTTTTAAATCTACAAAGGTAACCAAGTTGGTTTCTCAATTTTCATTTACTTTCACAGTATTTTAATGATAAATTCATGAACAGAACAAATTATGGAAATAATTAAGTTGTGATCCTTGTCCTGCAGTGACAGGAACACTGTTGATGCCTTGAAGGTGATAGGACGTATGTACCACCTTAAAAGGGCCTGCAGACTGCATGGTGTAATTAATTTGTTTGTATCAACAACCTTTTCAGCACTGCTTTGGCTATACCATGTTTAAATAGTTCTAAGCCTATCACTAGGACTCAATGCCCAGCTCTTTTCAAAGAGTGACTGGGGATTTTTTTTTCATCACATAGACAAAACAGAAACTCCTGACTTTGGCAACCAGTCATGTGAGCACTGGCTGGAGTTAGAAACAAATCAGTAGCTGATATCCACCTTTCTTGACCATGCTTTTCGGACCTTTAGCAAGAATAAAAAATAATGTAAGGGAGGTCTGATAGATAAAAGAGACATGAAAACAGTAACCAAACAAGTAAAAATTGTTTAAACCTTCCTAAACAAAACAATTGAATTTGATTACCGGTACATAACTGTTGCATATGCAACTTTAATGAATTATAAACTAATTGTGGTCATTTTGGGAATGGATTCTCAAGTTATTGAAAACCCCAGAAATGCATGGTAATTTTCAAAAGTGAAGAAACAAAACTTAATGTCTTGTTATGATAAATCACTGTCAATGACCTTAGTGCTGTGCTGGTCATTGCTTTTTGTAATGTTTGCAAACATTTTCTGCAAATGCCTGCAAATTGCTTTATAAATGATAATTTAATTCCTTTCCCAGAGCAGATTTGAGCAGACAATATCATCTCAGTTGAAATCATTGTCAATGATTTGATTTGATAAGTTGGTGGCACCACCTAAGACTTGTGGTTTCATGCAGTTGTGACACAAATAAATCATTTTCGGAATTTTGGAAATGTAAATTGAAAACAAATTCTTCTTTTCTTAAAACTTTCTTTTTGTACTTTTTATGAAATCTATTTTTAGACAAGTTAACAGGTGTCTCTACACCAAAAAATAATCATTTACTTATCTTTAAATGATGAAAAATCCTTCCCTTCCCTTAAGTCTCAAACTGAAGCTATGTTGAGACAACAAGAATGAGGCACTAGATGTTCCAGGTGTCAGCCAATGTATTGCATATTTGAAAATCCACCATTATATTTGAATTGTTTTTTTTCCTATTTCAAATCATACAACATTCCACACATAGGAATATTTGCCCTCTTCTCTAAGTGAATCATATGCAGGATATTAATTTGCAATGGATTATCATATCCTGGCATTACACATTAATTATAACTTTTATTGGTTAACATACATTTGTAACAAGGTTGCTTGGCAACCATGTTGCTGATATGAGGGGCCATTTAGGACATATATAACAGAGCTGACTGTGAGACCATATATGTTGAAAATATGCAGCAGAAAAGGGTGCAACCTGCTGCAATTTCATGACATCATTGTACCAGTGAGCACAAAATGTCCTAAAAAGCTGCCACGGGGTTATTACAAAACAAGGTTTCACATTAACATCTTAAAAATGATACACTTACAAAATTAGTTAAAATATTTCTGAAATCATGAGAACAAGATAAAGATAGTCATAATTTATAGACATTTCAAATGTGTTTGCATACACAAGGTACCGGTAAGCTAAATGACCATACCACTGTGTTGGTCTATATACAGATATAGGCGATGTCGCTACATGTGCAAGGGAGCTCCAGTCTACATAATGCGATTGCAGGTTACCATCTTGTTTTTTTTTATGATTGGATTTTAGAGTTTTTTGTGCACTTCCAATTTTGTTTGTGCAGTTCCAGTGTGTTGTTTTCAATGGCTAAGGGGCGATCCATTTGATTTTTGTGGGGTGGGGTGGGACAGCAGTACTGGATGAATAAATTTTTTTTCTTTGGTAGGGTGGATGAATAATTTTTTTTTCTGGTGTGGGGTGGGTGAATAATTTTTTTTTCTGGTGTGGGGTGGGTGAATAAATTTTTTTTCTTGTTAACAATCCGTCATTAATTACTGGGCGGGGCAGGACAAAACTACAAAATATAAACCATCTAAAAAACTGGAAGGAGGTGGATGAATAAATTTTTTTTCTTTGGTAGGGTGGATGAATAAATTTTTTTTCTTTGGTAGGGTGAATGAATAATTTTTTTTTCTGGGATGGGGTGGGTGAATAAATTTTTTTCTCCAAAATCTCCCACCCCACCCCACAAAAATCAAATGGATCGCCCCTAAGTATGGTGACCCACAATTGGCCTATAGGCTGATTGCCGATCTCCATGTTGTTTTTTTTCCCCATTGAAAAGTACACACCGGAACTGTACAACTTTACCGGAACCAGAACTGTACAACTCCACTATATTTAATCATTGGTCGGAGGGATTGGCAGGGGGCCTATGGAGAGTGGATGGTACCAAGTGATGTCAACTCTGAAATCAATA
The DNA here is from genome assembly GCA_949316495.1 of Amphiduros pacificus. Lineage (NCBI taxonomy): Eukaryota > Metazoa > Annelida > Polychaeta > Phyllodocida > Hesionidae > Amphiduros > Amphiduros pacificus. The sequence goes on along the minus strand of OX439003.1, from coordinate 37,756,103 downwards.
TCATGTCAAGTGGTTGCTATACAGGCACTGGGGGAAGCTTTTGAGAGGCAGTAGTTTACAACAAGGACTTATTCACAGGTCTTAAATTGTTGTAAATGAAGCTTTACTGAGGAGCAAATACTTGTTAACAAAATGAATGATAACATTTTGTTTAATCATGAAATTCCTCAAAGCTTTTTTTCAATTTTATATATTTTAAATATGAATGATTCGACAGTCAATAATAATAATAACAATAATATATTTATTTGTATTCAGGGTACACTGTTTATTTGAAAATAAATACTAATCACAGAATTATAAATAAACAAGACCTAATTCTGACATCTTTTTTCAGGTTTGCTTAATCTTTTCAGTTTGTAAAATGCTGAATATAATTTAAAACTATTTAAACTAGGAAGCTAAATTGTTATTCTTGTAATGAAAGTCAAAATTAGTTTTCTATTATATAGCAATAATTACTTCTCAAACTATTCACACCACCATAGGAAATTATTTATGAAACAGTCCCTACATTATTTTTCCTGAGAGCAACTGACTGAACGTTTTCTTTACAATGTTTGTGAGAAAAAAACACATTATTCTTAATCAATAAAGCAGTGAAATGTGGTATTTTTGTTCGACACTCCTCTCAGAACTGCACTCAGTATCCGCAGACACCGACCAAAAAAGTTGGGAAGGACCACTGAAACTTATGAACTGGTCCCTCTCCAGCAAGTTCGGCTGAGAGTGCAACAACAACCCCGACTGACTCTGTATCGGGATTTAAAGTATCGGGTATCAGTCTCAACCCACTGTGAATTGTATGCTCCTACAGACTACGGTTTGTGTTGGGAACGAGATTATATGTCGCAAATCTCCATGAAATTTACCTGAGGCTGAGGAAAATTCAACTTTCTGGCTGAAACCTCTCCCAGATTCCCAGATTTCGGTCAAAGGTTGAGGGGTGCCATAGGCAAATTTGAAATGAATAATTTCAAAATATTGTTTTACAGAGTATCAAATGATATATTTTTGTATTTAAAACTAGGAAGTAACCATTAACAATAAGCTGTCCAAAATTACACGAAGATATACATGACAACCACACGTTATCATAGAAGAAAAATCATTTTTGTGTTCTAAAGGAAACTCCCCAAAGCACCCCCAAGTCAAGTCTCGCGTTTCCTCGATCATGAAGGGCAAGGCCGTTTCCAAGGTAAACTTTCAGGATCCCAAGTCAGTGCATCCGTCAATCAACGCTCAATTGGGAATATAAGAATATTCGACGGGTTTGTGCATGAAAGTAAACGTATGAAAACATTAGATGAGATGCTGAAGTGTTGAAATACGAGGTATGTATTTAATTCCTTTCTCTGTATCTTCGACAGATTTTCTCAGAAAATAGAAAGGTTTCACTCTCCACTTCAAAATTGCATTTGACACTGACACTGAGTGACAGATTTGTTCTCCCCGCCGACAACAAATAAACTGTGCCAAAATATGAAGGAATCCAAAACAAAGTCCTGTTTCCAGTTGCACGTCTTTTGTCAATATTTTTACAATTCTACACAGCATAACCATTTGATAATGTGTGTGCTATCTTGCTATAATCTGTGGTGGAGTGTATCCATCTGTAGGTCTAATAGGCCCCCTGCAAATCTCTCCAACCAATGATTTAATAATATAGAGGAGTTGTACAGTTCTGGTGTGTACTTTTCAATGGGGAAAAAAACAACATGGGGATCGGCAATCAGCCTCGGTGTGTGATTGCAGGTTGATTTAATAATTACCACCTTGTCAGTCAGGATCAAGCTCCTGCTTTTCCCACCAGATGGAACGTTTACTTTCAAATGAGATTGTCACGCCATCTGAAGTATAACGGATCAGCGTCAGTACAAGTCTTTTCTTTTCATTTAGTTTATATCAAAAAAGCAAAAGGATTGTGAAATCTGTTCAGATCGATTTATTAAGTAATAATTTCCCCCGTTTGACTTGTCAAAATTAAAAAGTCATTTAGGGTCAAACAGGAGAACTTGACATATCAGACCTTGCCTTGCTGGAGGCTGTCAATCAACACTGCTACACTTTTGAGGCATGCACATTTTGACAATTCTGAAGGTGGTAATCCAAACTGGTATCTGTATACACTGTTATTTTGTAAGTAGTGCCATGCAAAATAAAAAAGTGTAGCAGTGTTGAATGACAGCCTCCAGCTGGGCAAGGTCCAATGTTTTTGTCCATTGGTTTCAATGGTTTCAAGAGAGTCAAAGATGTGTTCTGAAACCTCTGTGCATATTTACAAACATTCAACAATCAAATTTATGAATTGTATCTATGTACTTCAATATGAGGTGAAATGCAAAGGCAATCAGCCATTGAAGGGCGGCTCGATCCTAACTGTTGTTTTTTGAATGATTGAATTTTAAGGAGTTTTTTGCGTACTTCTATTCTTTTTCTTCCACTTTTAGTATGTTGTTTTCAATGGGGCAAGATTGTGATAGAGCAACCCCAATTTACCGGTATGTGTTTTTGTAACAAGCTGGTGCTTACACACATGCATTTTTTTTATGAAGGAGATGGTCTTCATCCTATTTCATTGACATTTGTTACGAAAAAGGGAAATTTACCAGTCTTTGATTTCTGTGTATACATGATAAAAAAGTATTCTTTACTCTTTGGGGTATGTTTCCATGAATACATTTTTAATCAGTCAAAGAATACACCAAAACATTGTTAGATTGAACGAAGGATAAAGTGTTCCAGGTGGAACAGCCACTTCAAAGGATTTAAATGATCATTAATGAAGCAATTTTCAGGCATTTGCAAATGATTTTCACAAACATTACTAAAAAGCAATGATCAGTATAGTTCTAAGTCAATTGGCCTATTTTTAAATAAATGTGATACTTTTATCATTTGGAGATAACTTGAGACACAATGTCTGTACTCAAGTGCTGTCATTTAGTTTCTCATGAATGGTATCTTTGTGTTAAATTTTATTTCTTGTTGCTTTCAGAAGAAATGTCTGACGAATCAAGAGCCAAAAGTGGGACCCCAATAGGGGGAACCCCACAGCCAACCATTGCAAGTCCCAAACCTGCATTACTGGAGCTGAATGGTGATGCTGCACCAGTTGATGGCCATGTTACACCAGCCATTGCAGGTAAGAGGAATATATATATCCTGACACTCTCTTAGGAATTCTTTCCTGAATAAGTTGATTTTATTTTAACAAAATTATCTATGAAGTGTTAGTAATTAAATTAATACCCTTTGCCATTTAATCTATAAATAAGAGGTAGTTGATATTTGGTATACATTATAATATTTAGGGGCAGATGTGTCAAACAAATTCAACATTTTGACCTCGACCTTGCTGCAATGACCTTGGCACTAAAACATTGGTTCAGGCTATTTTTTCAGCAACTTTAAAAAGGGGATACTTCATATTATTGACTGTCTGCATGGACAGGTGTGAAATGTTTCAAAGAATTTGACCAAAAAAAAACATTTTATTGCTATTTTTTGCATATTCCAATGTGACCTCATATGAACTTCCTCATTTGACTTTTGATTATGGTGAAATGACCTTAATGGAATTATATTTTTGAAGTGGCTGAAACGGACAAACACTATTTATATCAGTGATTATCCATGCTACCATTTTCAGTTAGATTTTTCTGAGTACTTTTCTTTCATTAGTGTGCTCATTTTTGATTTAATATTGGATATATCTTATTGACTCATATATCCATCAACAACCACTCACATGTAGGAAAGCAAAACAAGTAAATTTGCAAAAACAGTTGTCATTTGAAATCAGAAATTTCTCCCTCTGAAATCTGATGAAATAGCTTATTTATAGTCTCATATCTGCTTTTTGAAAGCTGGCAGCAAATGGGTATATTATCTGTAATAAGTTTTATCTTGCTCACATTATAGTTAATTTTTCTCTTAGAGCAGAAAAGCTTTTAAAAATCTGTCAAAAAAAATCTCTCAGATCTTTGAAAATGTGGTGCCATGAAAAACTGAATAAATATGAGATATGTTATTAAAAAATTCTTTTTGAATATAATTTTTAAAAATGTTATGTACCGATCATCTCAGATGATGCATACCTATCATAGAATTATTCTCAAAGTTGTTTTGTGGAGGAAATGAACATTTCTATTCAACATGATATATACTTTTGGACAGATTTTTCATACTAGGATTTATTGAATTTTCATATGAAGTTTACATATATTTCAATCTTATAAGAAGTTTATCAAATTTGTTCTATGATAAAAAGTCCCTAGTGTATCGACAGGCAGAGTTTGAAGAGTGTAAAAGATGTATTTTTGTCATAGTTTCAAAAATATAACATTATTGATTTGGGATAAAGATAGCTTTACATAAATATGATTTATCATTTTTTCTACTTCCCTCCAAAGTTATCCTTCATGTTAATGCCATTTGTTATTATTTTCCTTGCATGCTCTGCAGTGGATGCATCCGTGGATGGAGCTTCGGCTGCGGGAGATATGAATGGTGAGATGCCACTGGTGGCCTCAGATGATGCTCACATACTGGCACAGGCTGCCATAGAAACAGCTGTAAGTCTCACACCTCACTATTGCTACTTCAACAATGTCTTGCTGTCTTTCTCTTAACATTTTCTTAAAATGGAATTGAATATGTCTAGAATATTCATTTATGATATTGTGAAGATTGTTATGCTTGTTTTGTTTTTCAGCAAGATACATGATCAAGATAACTTTTATGCCTTGGCCTTCAGACTTCAGGGTTACTACAGAACCACACATCTTTTTCACATCTGATCTCAATACATTAATGGATATTTCATGCCTATTATATAATGTGATCAATTACAATGGACAGTCATTCAAACTACAAATATTACCCCAAAATATGGAAGTGTATCTCTTATTTTGATTTACTTTAAACAGTATTTTTCCAAAGTAAAATCCTTGAAAAATGTATACACAACATCTGCCTAACTACTCTGCATAACAAGTCTGTTAAACAATTTTGTGAACATTCTATCACTTTCGATGTGACTTAATGGATAGATGAACAAATTCATTTAACATTACTGAAACAAAGTTTTGACCTACCTGTTGAGGATTAAATCTCTGATTATTAAATCATCACATAGAAAATAGATATTGAATAATAAATATAATGCACTTGCACAGGGCAAATTTTAATTATTTTCTTAATTTAGTGGTCTCAAACAAAAGTAATCCAGGGAAGCTATTTATTGCAATTGAAAACTGCAAAGTAAATCTCATGTATCTCCCTTGTGCCAAGCTGATGATCCAAATGCCCTCACATATTAATTATTTTTTGGTAAAATTGACAAGCTTCATTAAGTAAGGTTTTTCATCACTTTCAAAAGTATTTCAGTCATATCATGACAAGAAATACTTGATGTAAATGTTAAGAAGATGTGCCACACCAATTTCCCATGATGATCTTTCCTTGAGTTTGCAACATGTGCAATGTCACACATACCAGGCCTAAGTGGCTGTCTCATGTAGAGCAAATCATAGAAAAAGTCACTTCCCTGGAAGCCACCTTGCAGAGGACTGCTATTCTTCCATGTGGAATGTCTGTTTAAAAAAATAATTTCATGTAATGTTGTGTTGCCTGAATGTTCTGTTGATTATGGCAATTTGACAAGTGAGACTGTTTTTTGTTATTTCAAAAAAGGTACAATTGTTTATTTATGTGATTGCAGAGAAATATGATTAAAGAAAGAGTGATGCTGAATGATCTCAAAGCTGAGATGTGGAACAGCCAACATGATACCATTATTGACAATTTTATATCAGATGATCACCGCCTCCTGGTGGCCTATATGGACACTATCAATGGACTATTGCTGGACTATCAAATCCCATGTGTCCCAGTACATGAGATAACTTACTTTATTAAGAAAGAAGCAAATGGGGAAGTCAATCCAGATAATTTTCTGAAGTCTGTACAGTATGGGACAGTGATGGGAGGTCATATAGAAAGTTTGTTGAAACTAATGACTGGCATATATGCTCCGATCTTCTTTGAAAACACATCATGGCCAGACAGTATCCTTTATGCGATTATTAATAATGTGCCATATTGATCTTCGGAAAGTTCATTTGTGAAAGGTTGACATGAAGATGGCACAGTATATGCCATTGGACATTTTCTTATCTCACACACGTTCACACTTGGCAGTCTAATTTTGGCACCACATTTGAATTTCCCACAAATCTATAATGAAAACACCTGAAAATTGATACACATATATGGAATTTTTTTTTCTTAAATCATTAAATTCGACAAATGTTATAATATGGTGATTTTAATAATTTTGTTTTGTAAAAAGTAAAATATACGAGAATATGAATAACATCATTCTTTAAGAAGCACATTTTAATTTATTTTTTCAGAAATCTGTGTTGCATTGTTTCACAAAAAATGTCTATACATAATATTTTTGACATTCACTCAAAATTAGATATGAATAAAAATTGAAGTGTTTTTCCGATGTGAAAATCTGTTTAAATAAACATGCTTTATTTTCATCCTTAATCTTTGAACAGGTATTAAAAATGATTTTTCAGCACAATTGCACAAATTTCTTGCTAGTTTAACAGACACAAGATGGAAGATGGATGGAAAAACGGTCCTCTATATTCCCAGCGAGGGACTTAAACTTGTTGCAGAAAATGCTTCCAAGGACAAAGAATTAGTTCAGAGATTAGAAAGTGATTATTTTAGATTCACCCTTTATTGATATTTGTTATAACAAATTGTTAGTTTATAGAAAATTTAAATTTATTTGGTAGCATGATAAACCTTACACTATTAGAGCTTTCGTTAAGAAAGATTATTGACATTATTTCAGCTGCCATGATTCATTGGACACGACAAATTAAAGAAGTGCTTAGCTCTCAAGATGCACTCCAGACAGCAGAGAATGCTGGCCCACTGGAGGAGATTCAGTTCTGGAAGAACCGGTGTGCAGATTTGTCTGGTATTTCCGAACAATTAGATAAGTCTGGAGTAAAAAAAATCACACAGATTCTACAGTTGGCGAAGTCTTCCTATGTGGGGCCCTTCCTCCGTCTGTCTGGACAAATCAAAGAGGGTTCATATCAAGCACAGAGTAATCTCAAGTTCCTGACCGTGCTCAAAGATCCATGCAGGGATCTCTCTGAGGCCCATCCTGGCAGCATCAGTCCTATGCTGCCTAAAATACTCAACCTTATTAGAATGATATGGGTCAACTCAGAGTTTTACAAAACACGAGAAAGACTGACTGGAATTTTGAGAAAGGTAAATATAATTTAGTATAGAGAGACTAATCGTGACAAAAAAAATTATGCTTGTCACCCTGAAATAGGTCACCCATACATGCTTAAGAGTCCTCACTGTGCATGTCAGTGCTTCTAAAGTTGATTTGGATGTAATACCAATGCAGTTTTGTTGCAGGCCTGGTGTGACAGAGGTATGATTTAAAATTTAGTATTGCATAATCCATGATGTAGTCCATACTGGGAGCAGCCCTGGCTACAGTGGGCTCTAAGACACTTCATGTGTGGGCTCTAAGACACTTCATGTGGAAAAAAAATATATTTTCCTGTACTACTATCACACACAATTAATGACAGTCTGTAGATGAATCATTGCTGATATTGTTAAAAGTAGAGTTGGATAATTATTAGATATTATATGTTTGTTTGCGGAGTAAAATATCAAGGTTTGTTTCAGTTATCCAATGAGATCATTCGTCGCTGCTGCAAGGAGATTGACCTTGACAAAATATTTGATGGGCATGTTCAGTCGAGTATGAAAACACTAAATGAATGTATTGATGCTTGCGAGAATTGGAAGGAAATTTATGACAGGGTATCAACATTTTTCACAATTAATATATCATAAAATATTTAAATATGATAAAGCTAGAATATATATTATAATTTCAATCTTTTTATTTTTCCATGACATTTGCAAATTAATGCTGTTGGAAAAGGTCCTTTATGACAGGACAAATATTTTGATAATTTACATCATTTAATGTTGTTAACTTCATTTGCAGACTGCCAAGATGCAGCACAAGTTCTCCTCTGTAGGATGGGTATTGGATAAGAGCAGCATATTTGCTCAGATCGATGCTTTTGTTCAGAGATGCAAGGACCTCCTTGAAGCAAGTATCTTTCTCAACAGATATTATTTGAGTGAGTTTATGCTCAGGATATCCAATTTTTTAAATGTGATCTATCTCTTTTAGGTGTGTGAATGCCAGATTCATTTTGCACGAATGCAAGAAGGCAACAAGACAGAAATGCCTCACTTTTCTGGACAAAGAGGTCCGGAAATAATCCGAAGCCAACTGGAGATAGAATCAGTTTTTGAGAAGAACCTCAACTTTCTTCGCAATGTGAAAAATACCATTCTTGATGTGAAAGCAACATCTTGGCATGATGATTATAATAGGTATGTGAAAAGATTTATTATGTGTTTGTCAAAATTAAATATTTACTTGCAAAATGGACAGTGAAATTGCTATATTCTTGTTCAGCAGAAATAGTAAAAATTGACAAACGATAATTTTATTATTATTGAAATTAAATGATAACTGCACACAAGCAATTAAATGAGATTAGACAAAAATAGTTTAATAATAAAGCATAGTAAGGCACAGTATGAGAGAGGGATAAAGCAGAAACATATTGGAATATATACATGTTTTATATTTAAGGTTCCGTGCTGGTATCAAAGACCTTGATGTGATGATGCAGAATGTGATCACTTCAGCATTTGAGACTGTCACAACTGTCGAACAGGGCGTGGAAGTTCTCGATGTCTTCATGCATTTGTCATCAAGAGAGGTGTGAAAAATATATCTCAGTTGAAAGATGTCTTAGCATTTCTATGACAAATAGATTAAACTTGAAAAGAAATAAAATTGAAATGAATAAGACATGAAAAGTTTTTCTTTTTTCAGGCAATCCGTCGCACCCTTGACAAAAAGACGGTGGAAGTTTATAGTATGTTCAATGAGGAGCTGAATGCTGTAAAGAAAGAATTGACACAGAAGTCTGTGCCCCTTCCAGCCTCCCATCCCAAGTTTGCAGGGCAGGCCCATTGGGCGCGCATGCTCAAGAAACGCATCGAAAGATCCATGATGGTAAATATACAGATACAAGGAACAGGAATGTCAATATTCTGATAACTAATTCCAGAAGGGGCCAGGGCCAGGGACTCATCTTTTTATGATTTTAGATTAAGAATCCTGTCCACTTTGTAATGATTTTTTAAAGTAACTATCACTGAGTTGTCAAGGAGGCTGCCATTTTGAATAACATCATTAATATTAACCAATAAGAATTGAAATAACTAGTTGGGGCCAAACTCAATATGATTATTTTAATGATCATTTGTGAAGCAATTTCCAGAAAATGTTCACAAACATTACAAAAAAAGCAATGATCAGCATAATTCTAAGGTCATTGGTCTATGTGTTAATGTGGGGTCAGGGAAAGAAAAAAAGATTCAAATGTTTGATAATAGTATTACCAAACTTTAACCATTGATACATAACAGCACAAAATGTCTTCTTCTTCCACTGTTGCTATAAGCTGAGGGGTCTGTGTTTTCTGCTTGGTATTTTTACAGTATTTGACACATTCGCTATAAAAGACAGTTTCTGAAATTGTTTTGTGTTCATTTCCAATAGTATATCTGTCAGATGCATAATTTGTTATTGATTAAGAATTGAAGTATATACTTATTCCTGTGATATTCAAATGATATTGATATTATATAAGATATATTTATCTGATTTTGTACTGAATTATTTAGGTGTTGGACAGAGCTCATTTCCTGCCTCAGATTGGTACTGGTGAGGAAACCAGAACTCAGTATCAACAGCTGTGCCAGGCTCTGGATGAATACACAAGAAAGACATTCTATGAATGGACTCAGACAGTTGACAGGGTGAGCATAGATAAATTGATATCAACCTTAAATATTGCAATATATGGGAATTTCAAATTAATATAAGACAAAATATGCTCACTTATGTGAGTGTTATAAATATTATAGTTTCAGTGTACAATATTTGTATACATCAAGATGAGATTTATTATTCAGAAATTAATGAAAGTGTATATAATATGATAAATTCTGGTCTTCTTTTCTTTTGCATATAGAGAGTAATCTATAGATATATGTGTGTGATATATGTATATGTGTCTTTACTGAATCTTTTACTTAGACGCATACCATACATATCCAACAAAACAGCTGACATTTACAACCACTTTACAACCTGGAATAAACTTTTTTTTATTGAGAACCATATTTAGAGGAACCATGTGTCTGCATACAAGATTTAATCATCTCATTGTGTGTTCTCATTGTAATTGATAGTTCAGTATGAATGGGATTAAAAAAAGTTGAGAAAATTACATGATATAAATTGTTTACAAGTAAATATCAGTGTTGACTGTTCCCATCCCATGTGAACTTTTTCGTGCTATGAAGATCAATACCCTGATGTGAGGAATCAAGTATCAGTGCAAATTATGAGAGAAAATATGTTAAATCTACACAGGTCAGGGATTGGTTAACATTGAACAGTCAGGCTTTGTACAACAAACTTGACCATGCTGAAGTACAAAGACCATGCTAAATTCCAGATTTGGAGTAAAGCCATAAGTCTGATTCTATTCTGATTTATTTTACCAAAACCTTTTGAATTCAACTGTGCAAATTTTGATAGCTATCAACAGCTAATGTGAGCCATACCAGCCTTCAGAATGGCCAGCAAGTTCCCATCTAGCCCAAACAAGTTTTAAGTTTCAGTGAAATAACATTTTTAACAATACCAAAAAACCTCTTCCTAAATTCATGAAAAAAAAACAAAAAAAACTAACAAAACCTCAAAATTATACAAAAGCCTGAAGGGCCTCAAAGCTACATGTATATAAAACCTGACACAACTTCAGAGTCATCACTCAAAGTAGTTTAGATATTGACAAAACAAAAACAGTCACTTTGATCATAGCAGACAACATGAATATCCTTTTTGTTTGGTATAAGGTTTCTTTCATTGAAAGAAAATTGGAATGGGATCATAAAGAAATAAAACAGACAGGACCAAAATGATACTTTTGACAAAAGGTTTTTACGGGAAATTAGAGTGTCCGAATATCAGCTCAGATTTAGAACTACCGGTAGGTTGGTGCTTCACTAAGTCTGTGCTAAATTTTAGAATAATGCTAGATCACTATAGCCCTCAAACCAAATTTGGGCCCATATCTTAATATTGACATAAGGCATTAATTATATTGAAAACAGAGTTAAGTGAAATTTAACTATGACACAGAAAACCATACTGCTCTATGACTGGGAATTGGTAGATACCCAATCTGCTCATCAAATCACAATCACTTAAACAGATACACTATGTTGCAATATAATTACCAAAAAAAATTATCATTTTCAAGCATTAACTCTATCTTTGTGTAATCTTCAATACATATGTAGAAAATACGCCACAAGGTAAGAAATAACATGAAAGCCATGATTTGGAAACAACATCTGCAAGCAGAACAAGAAACCAGCAACACTTTATTCTTTCTCTCTTTTAAACTCCATGTATATCTTTGACTACATTTACTTGGTTGTTAATATATTTTTTCAACTTGCGGATATCTATATTTTTATAGATCGCAATAGCTGAGGATTATTGTGTGGTGATTTATTTCATGATTTATATAATGTTGTGTTATTTACATCATTTACATTTCAGGGATAATTTTCCATCACCTAATTTCACAATTATTTTTGACTTTGATGTAATTGATGATTAAGTACACAAATGTACACAAAGGCACAATAAATTAATTCAGGAATGCATATTTGAGTACATTTTGAATTAGTTTTGAATCAAAATGATATTATTGGATTTAAGAAGATAATATATCAACGGATGACATCATTGGTTGTATGCAATGTCTTGGAATGTTACCAATTTTGATACATATATTTTTTTCATATAAAGGAAAGGTGTAACATTATTGAAAGGAAAGTCATCAAATCACTTTTAACAAATTTACCAATATTTTTACACTATCTTTTTCAAATAGGCTTTCACATGGCAATTTAGGACTGTTGTTATTTCTAATAATCATTGTTCAAAGAGTGTCACACATACTACATAACTGTATCAATATTGTAACTGCTAGTTAGGTTTGTACCTATAAACTTGTATTAAACTCTTATAAAACTAAGTTTTCTATCTTTATGTGTGCTTCAGTACTAAGTGTATATAAATTAGCTTATTTTCTGTAAGTAATCATCAGAAATCAAACATGCTTATCTCGTGTTTTGTCCTGTTATTCTAAATATGTGATGTGCAAAATAGTTGCAGAAAGAAGATTTGTGTATATGTATTGCAACGCCATATTTCTCATATCTGTGCATAAACAGTTGTTAATCAGAAATGTGGAAAAAGAGAATTTGGGATGTATGATGCCTGATATGTGTTTGACATAAGAAGATATTGATGTAACTAAATCCCAGAACTTGTTGACAGGAGCCGATGAAGTTACTTGAGGTTCCTCTTATGTGCCGGAGTGTGGAGAAACCCGGAATGATAGACATCCACTTTGACAGGTAATTACACCTTAAAGTATTTCTAAAAAATACTCATATTTAAACATCATATTTTAAGTCTGTGCTGAAATATACAGAATGATGCTTGACTTGCTAATATAGATTGTAATATACCTTGTATTATTATGATATTATAGCTCTGAGAGCATGGTTGATATATGTTTATGATAATCTAGCCAGGTCTTGACATTTACACTTGCCTGGTTGCCAGAGGCTGCCAGATCCTCTGTTTGAACCAGTGAATGCAATGCTATCTTGCCATATTTACCTTTTGATGGCCCAACAACATGCCAAATTTCATCCCAACCCTATTTTGTGTCTGCTACCTACCGTATTTACTCGTGTATAAGACGACTCGTGTATAAGACGACCCCCCAAAATTGAGGTTATTTTACTTGAAAAAAAACAATTTCCGAATATAAGACGAGTTGGTTTTTCAAGAGATATCGGCTCTGCTACCATTCAAGCTTAAGCTGAAGCTTGGCGGTCATTTTAAAAGTGAAACGTAAATATGCTTAAAATATAAGATATTAGCCGTCTTATACACGAGTAATTACGGTAAAACGTAAATACGATGTTCATATTTTCGAAATAACAAATATCAGACGTAGCGGATCGATTTTGATTGCATTTTAAATGATAAATAAAGGTATTTACCCAATATTATCACAAAACGTAATACGATGTACGTGACTTCCTTTATCTTAGCGTCTGGGTGCCCACGAGACAAAAGTGGAGCGGCCAACATGTCAAATTGAACTTTCATATCCGTAGCTGATCGATTTTAATTGCGTTTTAAATGATAAATAAAGGTATGTACTTAATATTATCACAGTTACGTCGAGAATTTCTCCACATTATTGATTTTAGCCTCAAAACAAAGCGTTTTCATTATTTATCATTTGAAATGCAATTAAAATCGATCCGCGTGTGAAAGCATTTCTGTCAACAAGGAAGACACGACTCAGCGCAACACGTGGTCGCAATTTTGAAAGGCGGAAGTGACGGGAAGAGGCTCGAAAACGATTGTTAATATATTGCGCAATAATGGATGGTTTTGTTCTGTTCTCGACCTGCAAAACGTAATTTGTGATAATATTATGTATATACCTTTATTTATCATTTAAAACGCAATTAAAATCGATCCACGTGTGAAAGCATTTCTGTCAACAGGGAAGACACGACTCAAAGCAGTGGAAACCAACACGTGGGAGAATATTTCTTTGTGTATTATAAAGCCAATGATATTCATTATATCGCTTTTAATTATTATTGTTTATATCGATCTTAGCATCAAAACAAAGCGTGTTAATACACAAAGAAATATTCAACCACGTGTAGACAGTAGTCCGCCTGTCCGATATTTGCTTTCACGCTAGTATTGCGTAATGCATGTTAAATGAATGGATGGTTTTGTTCTGTTCTTGACCTGCAAAGCGAATTTGTGATAATATTGGGTAAATACCTTTATATATCATTTAAAACATATTATTTCAAAATGCTTTGTTTTGACTTTGTTTTCACTGATTTCAATTATCAGCGTTCACAGTTTTGCATCTCGTCATTGTTTCCACTGCGTTGAGTCGTGTCTTCCCTTGTTGACAGAAATGCTTTCACACGTGGATCGATTTTAATTGCGTTTTAAATGGATTGATGGTTTTGTTCTGTTCTCGAACAATTTGTGATAATATTGGGTAAATACCTTTATTTATCATTTAAAACGCAATCAAAAAGGGAAGACACGACTCAAAGCAGTGGAGACAATGACGAAACGCAAAACTGAACGCTGATAATTGGAATCAGTGAGAACAAAGTCAAAACAAAGCGTTTTGAAATAATAGACCAATAATATTGGGTAAATACCTTTATTTATCATTTAAAACGCAATTAAAATCAATCTGCTACGTCTGATATTCGTTATTTCGAAAATATGAACATCGTTTTTATGTTTTACCGTATTTACGTTTTACCGTAAATACTGTATACAGACAAATTTTCGCGACCTTTTTATTTTCGCGTTAATTCGCGCCAGGACGTCATTCGCGAAATTAAATGGACGCGAAATTGAAGATGCATTACGCAATACGAGGTCGTCATGTTAAAAAGCGGGAGTGACGGGGACAAGCTCTTATTTTTGGCGCAAAAATAATTGGAGTCTATGAACACGCATTGAAATATTAATATATTGCGCAATGACGGATCCCTGGCTTCTCTTCGTGTTCCGCACATCAAATTTACGTTTTACAACCGCTTTGTTATTCTCGACCTGAGAAGCGTAGTTGTGATAATATTAAGTAAATACCTTTATTTATCATTTAAAACGCAATTAAAATCGATTCAGCTGTGAAAACATTTCTGTCAACAGGGAAGACACGACTCAAAGCAACACGTGGTCGCAATTTTGAAAGGCGGAAGTGACGGGAAGAGGCTCTTGTTTTTAGCGCGAAAACGATTGTTAATATATTGCGCAATAATGGATGGTTTTGTTCTGTTCTCGACCTGCAAAGCGCAATTTGTGATAATATTATGTATATACCTTTATTTATCATTTGAAACGCAATTAAGATCGATCCACGTGTGAAAGCATTTCAGCCAAAAAGGGAAGACAAGATGTACATGACGTCCTTAATCTTAGCGTCACAACTAACACGTGGGAGAATATTTCTTTGTGTATGACAAAGCCAATGATATTCATTATATCGCTTTTAATTATTATTGTTTATATCGATCTTAGCATCAAAACAAAGCGTGTTAATACACAAAGAAATATTCAACCACGTGTAGACAGTAGTCCGCCTGTCCGATATTTGCTTTCACGCTAGTATTGCGTAATGCATGTTAAATGAATGGATGGTTTTGTTCTGTTCTTGACCTGCAAAGCGAATTTGTGATAATATTGGGTAAATACCTTTATATATCATTTAAAACATATTATTTCGAAATGCTTTGTTTTGACTTTGTTCTCACTGATTTCAATTATCAGCGTTCACAGTTTTGCATCTCGTCATTGTTTCCACTGCTTTGAGTCGTGTCTTCCCTTGTTGACAGAAATGCTTTCACACGTGGATCAGTTTTAATTGCGTTTTAAATGGATTGATGGTTTTGTTCTGTTCTCGAACAATTTGTAATAATATTGGGTAAATACCTTTATTTATCATTTAAAACACAAACAAAGTGTTTCGAAATTTTTTGTTTTGTTCTGTTCTCGACCTGCAAAGCGTAATTTGTGATAATATTATGTACTAGAAATCCAAAATTCGCGAAAATAAAACGGCACGAACCTGGCGAAAACGCCGATGGCGCGAAAATAACTAGGCGCGAATTTTTCTCGGTATACAGTACTCGAGTATAAGACTGCTCTCGTGTATAAGACGACCCCCTAAACATTAACTAAGAGTTTTTGGAAAAAAACCTCGTCTTATACACGAGTATATACGGTATGTTGAATTGATTGAGTATTTTGTTTTTGCTGCTCGTGCTTGTCTAACCATTGTCAATGACCGAAGGAGTCATTTTATTTAACCAAATACCCTAGTTGTTATGTATGATTAAAAATTGTGGTATAATTGATGATTTGTTTTATTCAACTTTAATTTTACAAAGTACTGTGTAAGCATTTCATTGGTTTTTAAGACAATCAAATGCAATATGGGTTCACATTCACTGTGACATTGCATGGGTCATTATGTCAAATGTGTGTATTTATCATCATGTAGAAACACTAAACAAATCTATCTCCAATAGACCACCAACATTTTACTTTCTTAAGTTACTTTTACAAACATATTATGCCAATAAATGACAAAATATTGTCATTTTCTTAAAATTCTTTTTCCATGGGTAAACATTTAAATCTCACTGTTTTGATAAATTAATGGGTGTGTAATACCATTTCAGACAATCTCTCTATGATAGATGAAAACACTAATCTTACAACTACAAACAAAACATTTAGTTATAGAGATATTGTAAGAATCTTAAAAAGACCATTTTGAAGTGTCTGAGGAAAAGGTATATGTGGAAGTAATGATAAGAGAGGAAACAGGGCCAAGATTCATAAAGCAAAAGTGACTTTATGCTACCAACACAAACTGAAAATGCCTCTTACAATGACCTGGCTTTCTAATTATAATTCTCTTCATTTTGATTTGAAAATTGATAATGGGAGGTTGACATTTTATTTTTAAAATATTTTAGAAAGATTCTTTATTTCAAGGTAGTCACATTATACTTGAAATAATTTGTGGGGATATTAGAATGTTCATACCCATTGTTCACAAGTAATAATATCAAGGTTAGAAGATCAACACATATGAACATACTTATTCAGCCATATATACCGGTAGCTTAATCAGCTAAAAACCATTACATCTGTAAATCAGTGGGCTAATAGACAGTGCTTTATATATCATTTGCCTCTTGATCAAATTGCTTGTATCACCTGCTTAATTAATTTATTTTATAATCACAAAAAGCAATGTTGGAATAAGGTGAATGTTTAGAATAATGGCACTATTGTGGTACAGCTTAGACATACAGCACCAGTGTGCTTTAGTATATCTTGTCTGTACTTGTTTGTCTATACCAGTATATCCAACAAATACTCTTATGTATCTGAACTGATCTATTGCTATCTCTGCAAAAAATAATCATCCCTCCATATGTTGTTACCAACAGATCTGTACCTGACCTACTTTGTGCTCCCAAATGTGTTGATTCTTTCCATAATGTTATCATTGAAATATTTCTACCATAAAGTGTACCCACTTTATTCACTGCCAAAGCTAATTTCCTCTCTGATACCAATCATTCCATAACACTACTTTCTCGATATGTCATACAACACAAATTAATTCAATTATCATATCAGTTACTTAGATAGATAGATAGATAGATAGATAGATAGATAGATAGATAGATAGATAGATAGATAGATAGATAGATAGATAGATAGATAGATAGATAGATAGATAGATAGATAGATAGATAGATAGATAGATAGATAGATAGATAGATAGATAGATAGATAGATAGATAGATAGATAGATAGATAGATAGATAGATAGATAGATAGATAGATAGATAGATAGATAGATAGATAGATAGATAGATAGATAGATAGATAGATAGATAGATAGATAGATAGATAGATAGATAGATAGATAGATAGATAGATAGATAGATAGATAGATAGATAGATAGATAGATAGATAGATAGATAGATAGATAGATAGATAGATAGATAGATAGATAGATAGATAGATAGATAGATAGATAGATAGATAGATAGATAGATAGATAGATAGATAGATAGATAGATAGATAGATAGATAGATAGATAGATAGATAGATAGATAGATAGATAGATAGATAGATAGATAGATAGATAGATAGATAGATAGATAGATAGATAGATAGATAGATAGATAGATAGATAGATAGATAGATAGATAGATAGATAGATAGATAGATAGATAGATAGATAGATAGATAGATAGATAGATAGATAGATAGATAGATAGATAGATAGATAGATAGATAGATAGATAGATAGATAGATAGATAGATAGATAGATAGATAGATAGATAGATAGATAGATAGATAGATAGATAGATAGATAGATAGATAGATAGATAGATAGATAGATAGATAGATAGATAGATAGATAGATAGATAGATAGATAGATAGATAGATAGATAGATAGATAGATAGATAGATAGATAGATAGATAGATAGATAGATAGATAGATAGATAGATAGATAGATAGATAGATAGATAGATAACTCTCAATATTTCAAAACCATCTATAAATAATTACACTCATTTAAATCATCCCTGGGAAATCATCCTTATGCTTTTACCTCTGCACAAAATATTCATTTTGCTACACTTGTCCAAGTTTGCCAGGGTGTAAAACAAATAATTGTGGCAGTTGTACTATAGTGAACCTGTCTATGTTTTATTGTGTGATCTGCATGTGTGTGCTGCATGTGTATTGCTGCATGTGTGATCAGCATGCGTGATCTAAATATATGATCTGCATGTGTGTGCTGCATGTGTATTGCTGCATGTGTATTGCTGCATGATCTACATACTATGATCTACATGTACATCTATCTGTGTGATCTACATACTAGATCTGCATACGTGTGCTGCATGCTGAGTGGCATATTAAATAGCTTCCTGCACAATTATCTACATATGAATGAGTATCCCATGAAGGAGGAGATAAAACAAGATATAAAAAAGAAAAGTTAATTATGTACAATTATATTCACCTTCAATAGACAAAATATATAGTCTGACATATGAATTTCAAGATATCAACAAATATACCTAGGATGGGAAATGTGACATTTATCTTTCCCTGCAGTCTTGACTGATTGTATCAATATCTCACCTCTCCTTCTAGAAGTAGTGCACATTAATAACAACAATGCATAGCCAATTATATTGAGAGATGCACATCATCATGATTGTTAATTCATGACATCCAAGAGATCACCAAAATAAAGCATGGCTTATAAAATATATGATTTGAAATACCATTATGCAAAACTGTAAGAATACTGTAACATTGATCTGATTTGAGTGATATTAATCTGTTTTTTAGCGACTGCTAATTATTTATGGTTTAATGTTCATCTAGGAACCTGCTTAAATTGTTCCAAGAGATTCACTTCTGGGAACGTATGATGTTTGAGATTCCGCACTACGCAGCTGATGTATACACCAAGAGAGAAGATCTACGAGGCCTGAGAGAACATGTCCTCTTAGTCGTCCGAGACTACAACAGGTAAAGCCATACACATTTTCACATGACATTTGGATCAGTTGGTAAAATGTTTTAAAAAACGGAATACATACTGTTCTGCTTATTCTCACATTCCATCATTTACCTTCCATCTATCCATCAGTCCATTTGTCCATCTGTTCATTTATATTTGGAA
The DNA here is from genome assembly GCA_949316495.1 of Amphiduros pacificus. Taxonomy (NCBI): domain Eukaryota; kingdom Metazoa; phylum Annelida; class Polychaeta; order Phyllodocida; family Hesionidae; genus Amphiduros; species Amphiduros pacificus. The sequence continues at coordinate 37,736,493 of OX439003.1, read as the reverse complement.
CAGAAAGAAATTATGCTTGAAACTGCAAATGTGTATCTTGATGGTCTTCATGGGACTAATTAAAATATTCATAAACAAATGTAGGCAAGCAAGTTACATTTAGAGCAGTATATAAGTCTCATGAAAATAGGGATTTATGCTGAATTTTGTATGAGTTTTACGAAATATTAGCATATTTTATCATCATGTGAAACAGGAATTTTTGTTGTTGATTATAATTTCCATGTCAGTGGAACCTAATTATAGATGCTATAAGGGAAGGATTTTATGCATTGACTAAGATTAGATCAGATTTATGCATTGACTAAGATTAGAACTATATTATTTTTATGGAATGTACAAATATATATTATTCATTTTAATGTATTTCTGGTGACTTTGCCTTCAGTCAAAGTCATGACTGGAAATTGTCAACTTTGCTCAATTATGCTCTCCTGACTGTTAGAGGACAGATATATCTTATAATTTACATATATTATTTTCAGAATCATTGCTGCACTTTCCCAGGAAGAGCGGGGATTATTCCGAGAACGTATCCGGTTCCTGGACAAAAAGATTCACCCTGGATTAACCAAATTGACATGGGCATCAAAGGGAATATCTGACTATTTCATAAATGAATGCCGTATTCATGCAAGCAAGGTCAGATCTCTCACATCTGGAGTTTATTTTCGAGAACTTGATTCTTATGGAATTCTTATGTTTTAAATGCTGTTGTATATGATCTTTATGTCTTACCTGTATTTTGAATTGTTTCAGATCCAATCCATTGTGGATAGCTATAAGGGAGCAAACATGAACATATCTCAAAACTGCAAGTCAGTCAGTGAACTTCTACTTGTCAAAATCGATGGCAAAAAAGTGTATGAAAATCTGGAATTTGATGATGATCAGGTCTGAATTTGTGCATACCTCATAAATATCAAATACTTTCTTTAGATTAGTAAAATTTCTAATTTTTAGAATATCAAATTATGAAATATTACATAAAGAAGAGATTTAATTATTTTATTGGTTGCGTATATATTTTGTTGGTTTTCAGTCTCGACATAGGAACAGTGTACAGAAGCGTCTGCAGCAGTTACATGACGACATTGTGAGGATCATGAAGCAGACCTATGAAGTGTTCAGGAGTGATGCACTCGAGGTAATTATCAGTACAATGTCTCACATCTTCAAAATATGATAGAGTTAGAACACCAATATTTTGCAGTTGTTTTTGTTCTAAATCAATTATAATTATTGGTATTTAAAATGTTAAGGCTGTGAACATTATTTCTTTTGTATAATCGCTGTCAAATAAATCACAAGGCAGAACATAACTTGCCTGTATGCTGGTTGAACCAATAAAGACAGTAATTAGTTTTGATCATTAACTACCGTATTTACTCGTGTATAAGTCGACTCGTGTATAAGACGACCCCCCAAAATTGAGGTTATTTTACTTGAAAAAAAACTATTTCCGAATATAAGACGAGTTGGTTTTTCAAGAGATATCGGCTCTGCTACCATTCAAGCTTAAGCTGAAGCTTGGCGGTCATTTTAAAAGTGAAACGTAAATATGCTTAAAATATAAGATATTAGACGTCTTATACACGAGTAAATACGGTAAAATGTAAATACGATGTTCATATTTTCGAAATAACGGATATCAGAGCTGATCGATTTTGATTGCGTTTTAAATGATAAATAAAGGTATTTACCCAATATTATCACAAATTGTTCGAGAACAGAACAAAACCATCAATCCATTTAAAACGCAATTAAAATCGATCCACGTGTGAAAGCATTTCTGTCAACAAGGAAGACACGACCCAAAGCAATGGAAACAAAGACGAAATGCAAAACTGTGAACGCTGATAATTGGAATCAGTGAGAACAAAGTCAAAACAAAGCGTTTCGAAATAATATTGGGTAAATACCTTTAAATGATAAATAATTTTAATAGACATAGAAGTAAAAGTAAAACGTAAATACGATGTCCGTGAAGTAGCGGATCGATTGACCACGTGACTCACAAGTCATGTGATCATTGACTTTGCAGATTTGGCAGAATTGCATTTTAAATGATAAATAAAAGTATATACCCAATATAAACACAAAATACGCTTTGCAGGTCGAGAACAGAACAAAACCATTCATCCATTTAACATGCATTACGCAATACGAGGTCGTCATTTAAAAAGCGGGAGTGACGGGGACAAGCTCTTATTTTTGGCGTGAAAACGATCAGAGCCTACTTAACACGCATTGAAATATTAATATATTGTGCAATGATGGATCCCTGGCTTCTCCTCGTGTTGCGGACGTGAATTAACGCGACGTCACGTACATGATATTTAAGTTTTACTTCATGGATAAATTCTCGACCTGCGAAGCATAATTTGTGATAATATTGGGTGAATACCTTTATTTATCATTTAAAACGCAATTAAAATCGATCCACGTGTGAAGGCATTTCTGTCAAGAAGGGAAGACACGACTCAACGCAACACGTGGTTGCAATTTTGAAAGGCGGAAGTGACGGGAAGAGGCTCTTGTTTTTAGCGCGAAAACGATTGTTAATATATTGCGCAATAATGGGTGGTTTTGTTCTGTTCTCGACCTGCAAAGTGTAATTTGTGATAATATTATGTACATGCCTTTATTTATCATCGATCCGCTACGTCACTCCCGCTTTTTAAAATGACAACCTCGTATTGCGTAATGCATGTTAAATGAATGGATGGTTTTGTTCTGTTCTTGACCTGCAAAGCGAATTTGTGATAATATTGGGTAAATACCTTTATATATCATTTAAAACATATTATTTCGAAATGCTTTGTTTTGACTTTGTTCTCACTGATTTCAATTATCAGCGTTCACAGTTTTGCATTTCGTCTTTGTTTCCACGTGGTTCGATTTTAATTGCGTTTTAAATGGAGTGATGGTTTTGTTCTGTTCTCGAACAATTTGTGATAATATTGGTTAAATACCTTTATTTATCATTTAAAACGCAATTAAAATCTATCTACGTGTGAAGGCATTTCTGACAACAGGGAAGACACGACTCAAAACAGTGGAAACAAAGACGAATTGCAAAACTGTGAACGCTGATAATTGGAATCAGTGAGAACAAAGTCAAAACAAAGTGTTTCGAAATAATATTGGGTAAATACATTCATTTAACATTTAAAATGCAATTAAAATCAATCTGCTACGTCTGATATTCGTTGTTTCGAAAATATGAACATCGTATTTACGTTTTACCGTAATTACTCGAGTATAAGACTGTTAAACCGACCCGCTATGTCCGATATTCGTTATTTCGAAAATAAGAATGTTCGTAATGAAAACTCAGTGCCGTAATTTTTTGGCGTAAATCCTCGTCCACAGGTTGCTCTCGTGTATAAGACGAACCCCCAAACATTAACTAAGAGTTTTTGGAAAAAAACCTCGTCTTATACACGAGTAAATACGGTATATCAAAACTTGTGTGAAGGTTTTTCTGTTGGTGTACATCAGTCTTCTGTGATTAGGACATGTATTTATTGTGTTAGTGTATGTATAATATTGAGAAACCTTTTCATGCTCTCAGGTACAGCAGCATTGGCACCGGTACACAGAGAAGATGGACCGGATGGTGGAGGAGGCCTTCAGACTCAATATTAAATGGTCCCTTCAGGAACTCTCTAGGGCCATTAATGGAGATGGCAAATCTGGGCCTAATCCTCTATTCAAAGTCAAGGTTGTCCTGGAAGATGACAAGGTCAGTCAAGATTTGACATAGCATTTACTAAGGATTAATCTTTAGTTCTATTGTTTTCTTTTTATATGTTCCATTTTGGCATAAAAAAATTGTAACACTTAAAATTGCAGGTTGAGTTTTCGCCGACGTTGAAGCAGTTGGCAACAATAGTAGGTAGCATAGGAGGACATTTGACCCAGACGATCAGTGACATACGCAGACTGCCAGACATCCTCACCAGGAAAAAGTCACAGAAAGAGGTAGGTCATCAACTTTCACCCTCAAAATAAGCATATTTATAATTGGGTCTTCTGCCCAACCTCTGTATTATCGCTAATTTTATGACCCTTGTCCCCCAGTCCAAAAATGAGCCTATCCAAATCCCAATGTATAGGAAAACTGATCAACTGCTGAAAATACCCATGGGCATATATGCCAGAGCTGGTGGTGTGGAGTATGCATTTTGGTCTGGATATTTTACTTCTGTCTATGACCCAAAATTATGGTAACCTCCCATCTGTGGTGCAAAATTTGAATACCAAAGCAGGGAGCAAGCCAGCCAATAATAATTATATTTGATGGCGAGTAAGATGCTAGAACTGTTTGTCATTTTGGCAGGAAATGATCTTCCATCATTGTTAAGGTCAATGATAAGTTTAAGGCCAATGTTTTATGAAATTTATTTATGTTTTGCCACATTGTAAAGTATAGTTCTGATGCCTTTGTCTTCACAAACTTGTTTGCCAAACTCTCTTTCATTGCCAAATTACCGGTATACAAAATAGAAATAAAAAATCTGTCTTACTGGGATCACAGTAAATTTTCTTCCGACAGAAGCAGCATCATCATTGTCAAAAATAAGCATTTCTCTGTTCAATAATCTGCAAGACAAATTTGTATGTCTCATTCATTTCTCACCCAACCAATTTTTAGGGACATTGAGACAAAATGTGTTATGCAAGACAATTTTTTTTTGTCCTAATTTTTATTGTCCTAAGAAATTAAATTATACACAAGAATGACAATGCAAGCCTCCCAAACAACAAGTAAGTTTTTAATGTTTTTTTCACATAAGATGCTAAATTCTGAGTGATTGAATATTATACACCTCACAACAGAAATATTTACACCGGTTTACCTATTGTACTTGTTTAACCCAAATGTAATTCTGTAAAATATTGAATATTATTGAAATATGAAACATATTCAAAATATCTCCTACACTTGTAAATAATATACAAGGCTGTGACAAACAGAAAAATTTCGGTTTTAATAGCCAATAATATTTTCAATGAAAACCTGCCTATTACTTGTCCACTGGTCCAGGTGGCCAAGTAAAAAATAGACAAGCTGAAAATACCACTGAATGGACTAAATAAAGTTGAAACTAGTTTGACTCTTTACAACGCTATTACATCACAGAAGGGCTTGTCTATTTGTTTCTTCACATTCAACTCTGCGTGTCCTGTTAGGTTCGTAACAAACTATTTTCAAGGAACATTGAAACAAAAACAGTATTTTGCAATCTATATTCATAAAGTCCAAATTTAGATTTTGTTTTAATAGAAGAATAGTAGAAAAGGCGAGGATCACAAGAACAGAGCTTGACGAAGATTTTGTTTTAAATATATTTTTAATTTAGAAATTAATCCTAATTAAAACATTTAGAAATATAATATACCTGAGATGGTCCAAAAAGGCTTGAAAATTTGTGGTATCTTGATTTTTTTATGTTAGACTAGCAACATATTACATGTACAGGCAGAAAAAAGCGATCATATTACTTTAAAGCTTATTAAGTCATGGAACAATTTTGGTGAAATAAATATAACCCCATTCTCACAGCATTAGCATGTGCATATTATTTGCAGACAACCAAAAAGGAAGTGAGTTGAAATGAAACCAAAAAAAATGGATTAAAATTCTTTTTCACAAAAAGCATGAAATGCATAAAAGGATTATTTCTTATTTACTTTAGTCATTGCTTTTTTAATAACAAAATATCCTTAATTATCCATTTATATGAGTTCTAATAGAGATATAATTGTCATAACATCAACTTTTAAATGTTTGCAACATTTTATGTTGGTGTTTGGTAACAAATTATTTTAATTGAACATAACTTATCTGTAGGGTAAACCTTTGCAAATGTTTTAAATCTTTCTATGGGCTATTACTTCATAATGGCATCCCACATGGCATGAAATAATTGATGCTTGGGAGCACTTTCAGAAAGAAATATTGATTTGGTTTCCATGGTGAATACAAAATAATTGTAGGGATACTACATTTACCACAGATTGGCATTTGGGTTGTTGATGTAATTTTGTAATTCTGAGAATTGAGGTCCAGTTTAATTGACTTGATTGACTCTCTAGCATGGAATAAACCTGATAATAGTTTTCTGATAATAGATTTATGTTGTTTGTAAAAGTGTTATGATTTGAAAGACCAATTTTGGTATTTTTTTGCCAAATACATGCAAAGGGTTATGTTCATATAATGGTAATGCGTTTTTATCCATATATTTTGGCATAACTATATTGAGTATGGTGATGCATATCTTAACACAAAAACTGGGTCAAGATGAGCTATACTGATAATCATCTCATGCTTATCTTGTGAATATCACATCATTCTACTTCCACCACTTTCAATATTGTGAACCCTTGGATAAGTTTAATATTGACTGAATAATGCTTACATCCATGCATCCCTTCAAAACTGCCCTTAGAGGATTGCTTATCTATTAAAAGATGTGAGATCAAACATATTTATTTGGGCTGATAACTCCTTCTCCCCCAAAATGTATGATATGTTCATTAACAATTTTGGGCAGCCCAATATGTTATTATTGTGATGGGAGCTTTGATCTGAATCCTCAGGATTATCTCCTCATTTATACATTATTCCTCTTTATTTGAATGGTATTTTGCATGATTTATAGCCTCAACAACAGTTTTGAATTTATTATACAGTGTTTTGCAGTTTCCCAATGCAGTTTGCATTTTGTTCTTTCTCAAAGTATTAGTTTCTTACTGCATTCTAGAACTGAACTATTCAATTCAATGGATAATCTTATTTAAAAAATCATATTTTTTGCTGATGTATGCCATGATTGAATCAATTTTTCCAGCTATTTGATATGAGTCACTGTGTTTTAATAGACATTACATTTTTCATTATATGGTTAACAAAATTGCATATCTTGAGGGACACAAATTTTGTATGTGTCCCTATCCACATCTAATTCCATTGCTGTGTAAGATTTAACTTGTTTTGAAATATTTATTTAAAAGATAAATACTACAAATTTTCCTTCTATTCAACTAAAATTATTGTTAAAATATATAAATACATGTCGATATGGTTATTTTTTGTTACAAATTATTTATTGATTCAATCTCAGTACCTTATTTCATTGCCATAGCCATTTGGTTTACAATTTTTCTGTATGTGATTTTCTGTGCTCTTCCAGTATGATGAGGCCATTACAATTTCAGATTTGTTGTATATGGTGTTGTTTGGCATGTTTTGTAATTATTTAGATGCCAATCATCCTCGTCAAAGACTGAAAAAAAAAAAAATTACTAATTATGATTTCCATTATATCACTGGGAACAATTATCAATAATACAAAATACATCACATTAGAATAACTATTTGAACATATTTTCTGAATGATTTTTTTTCTTAATAAACAGTTCAGAATTGTTCACTTTATTTACAAAAAAATTCCATTCCTAAACACATTTTATTGAATTAACATTTTCACAAAATCACATGGATACAAAAATTGTAATATCCATATAATAAAACAAATAATATCATTTTTATTCATTCTTTATTCATTGCATATTTCTTTTTGCAAATATTATGTCAATGCTGGATTTTACTGCTTGTCTTCTCCTGGACTTTTCATCTCAATCTGTTTATTGTGTGACATTAGCGCCGCGAAGATAGGCAAAACAAACGAACTGTGAGTCTCTAGTCTCTCTCTCTCTCTTACTTTCTCATGCTTGATATTTTCCTACTTTGACTCTTGATTTTCTATTTTTGAGTGAAACCTTTTCTTGGTATATTTCTGAAGTGTGACTGCATCTTGCATACTCTCTGGTTCCTACTCTGTAATGTTATTTTTTTCATTCATTTTTTCTTAAAATACAAAGAAGGAATTACATGAATTCAGAGTGTGACTGAATGCTCCATATATTTTTTTCCTCCTTATATCCTTATTAAACCTTTTTTTTTACCCTCAGCCCCTGATGTAATCAGGCTGAGGGTATTGTAGTACTCCTGGTGTGGGTATGTATGTATGTATGTATGTATGTATGTATGTCTGTAGCGAACATCCTTGTCATCGCGATAACTCGAGAACAAATGATGGCAGCTTCATGAAACTTGACACACATAAGCATCTGGTGAAAACATCGGACGAGTTCAATGGACGGCGACCTTGACCTATTTTTCAAGGTCACAGGGACAATTATGTGAAATCCTAAGAATCGCAATAACTCAAGAACAAATGATGGTAGCTTCATGAAACTTGACACACATAAGCATCTGGTGAAGACCTCAGAATTTTTTCTGTGAAACATGACCTTTACCTACTTTTCAAGGTCACCGGGACAATTATGTGAAATCACAATAACTCAAGAACAAATGATGGCAGCTTTATGAGATTTGACACACATAAGCATCTGGTGAAGACCTCAGACTAGGTCGGTGGACGGCGACCTATTTTTCAAGGTCACAGGTACAATTATGTTAAATCCCTATCATTGCTATAACTCGAGAACGAATGATGGCAGCTTTATGAGACTTGACACACATAAGCAAATATTGTGTGGAGCGAATGTTGTGCAATAAGTTACCAGGGCTGAGGGTTGATGCATCTCTGATGCCTATGTTTTATATATTCTTGGCTTATTGGCTTGAATTCCAATACTCCGAGTGTTACTGCATCTTAATAACAATATATTACATCCATCTTTTCATTTCCACTGCTCTGCATTTTGCAGATTTTTTTCTTATGTTAACAATATCATATTCATTTCAACTTTTAAATATCCAAAATATATAAAATTTTCTGTTTTGTTTTTTCCTGCTTTTAAGTTTGACATAAATTTGACTTGTTAGTTGTTTTACAATACTGAAATCATCAAACAAATATTTTTCATTTCATTTTGTGTTATTATATGATATTACTGAAATGCCATATCTACTTCAAAATGCCATATCTTCTATAATAGTCATCTTTACATTGTATAAAAGGTACAAGGTTTATTTATATCACACATCACTGCATGACTTTGATCAGTGAAATGTGTGTCACAGTATTCCTGCACAAACATCCTAAAATGAGTAACATGAACATTAGCAAATACTGAAAGTATTTGTTAGCTTGTTATCGATTACCCCTAAAAAGATTAAAACTCTTTTTTTTGTTCATAAATTCCAATAGGTGAATCCGTAAATGTACAATATATGTTATTTAAGGAAGAATTGCTTTTAAGGAAAGTATGAAATTATTCAGTATGAATATGTTGATTTGCTTTCAATATGGGTCTTTTGGTTTTGGCTTATCAGTTGGAAGCAATAACTCACTTGGTGATGCATGAATATGATCAAATGAGGTGGCACAGAGCCACAACATGACCTCTTTGCACTCCGTAACTGGTCTGCAATACCAGATAGAAGCATACAACTCCTATGGTGACCTTATGGTGTCATGTATATGCATAAACAATGAGATTATGGCTCCAACTGGTTATTATCTTCAACATATTCATGTGCGCTATGACCTGTCACTTGGACTCGTTTTTTTAGCCGATCCATGAAGTGATTCAGCGAGATGAGGAGATCAAGAAGATTCAGACACAGATTAGTGCGGGCATGCAGACCAATGCCACCAACCTGCAGAACTATCTCAGTACCTGGGACAACTACAGGGAGATCTGGGAGATCAACAAGGATGCCTTCATCAGGAGGTACCAGAAACTCAACCCACAGGTCTCATCCTTTGATGCTGATATTGCAAGGTTTGTTTTTGTATCTATAATGTATCTAATTTGTATCTATAATGTTTGTATCTATAATTTGTGCATCAATTAAGTTAACTGTCTTCAAATAGATTTTTGTGGAAAAACTCATAAATTGAATCAAAGTATTTTCTGGATCTGGTGTGAAGATAGATTTGTCAAAATTCCGAATTTGAAATAATACATGATAAGATTGTTGTGTGTTACAGATACAGTGAGGTTGCTAACAATGTGCAGACCCAGGAAACCATTCTCAACATTCAGTTTGTGTTACTGGACTGTTCTCCGCTAAAATTCTCCATCCTAGGTCACTGTCAGGAGTGGCAGAACAAGTTCACAAGCCTCCTCTACGACATCGCCACAGCTAAACTCAAAGATCTTCATAATTTCCTCAAGAATAATGCTGAGAAGTATGTTAATTTCATGCCTACTCACACATTATATAGATTGAATTTAAAAAAGATTCTTATATGAATTTTACATTTCAATATTCAAGAATCTTTTATCCTGATAATGTGGGCAGAAATTAAACTGGTTTCAAAGGAAACATTCTATCCTTCATGAAGCTAAAAAAAAAGGAGTTTAAGAGAAGTTTTGTAATGATTTCAGAGTGAGTCGTCCTCCTCAGACGCTGGATGAGCTGGGTGAAAGTCTCTCATTATGGGAGCAGCTCAACACAGACCAGTCCAAGATAGAAGCCAAATTCCAGCCTCTATATGACCAGTTCTCCATCATGGAGAAATATGAAGTGACCATCCCAGAGGAGGTCCAGGGCATGCTTAATGACCTCAGCAGTGAATGGGTCACCTTCCAGCAGACTCTCATTGATGCTGATGGCATGCTTAAGAAATACAAGGTTTTTATATACAATTTTTTCTTCTCTTTTTTTCATTTATGAACCTTGAACAGTCAAAATATTTGGGGGTTATGCAATTTTTTTTATATTTTTATAGATTATTCTCTTTTCTCTTCACTACAGGAAAAGTTCAAGACAGGATTATTGGCACAATCCGAGGATTTCAAGAAGCAAGTTGCCAGCTTGGTGGATGAGTTCCATACTAAAGGTCCCTTCACCAGCAATCATACCACCAATGAGGCACTGGGAAATATCTCCAACATTCGCACAAACCTGGTTCAGCTCAAGGAACAGGAACTTGTCCTCCGCAAAGGTCTCAGCATCTTCAAAATTGACCAGCCACCTTCCAAAGAAGTTGCTAACCTGGAAAAGGTGTGGCAATTTTTTTCATTTAATCGTTGTTCTGAATCTCCAATTAGAATGTTAAATAAGACCCAAATGACCCCAGTCCTAATAATCTAATCATAATCCAAACTAAGCTCTGTTAACTTTTTTATTCTAATATTTTTAGTGTGTATTTAGTAAAAACTATCTATTTGTGTAGCTTTCTAACCTTTTGTCTTTTCCCTTTCTAAGATAGAAGCCAAGTATTTGACTCTATTTATCTAACATGGTTTGTACTTCTTTGATCATATTAGCAAAATGATCCAGTGTGGGAACTAAACCGCGAGATTCATGCTTACATAGAAATGATTGAAGAAGATCTGGATAAACATACCCACACTGAAGATACAGAAGAAGTCAGTCTTGCATGATATACATCACTGACAACATTACAAAATCACAATATATCACCAGAAAACTGCTATATTCATCATATGATGATTGTGCTTAAACTTATTGAGTTTTAGTCACTGAAGTTCTTGTCCAATGTTCTTGTTGTTTGCATGTATATTTGGTGTACATGTAAGTGTTTTTGCACACTTCAACAATCATATAAAATATACACACACATACATATATACATGCATTAGGCACTTTCTTCATTTTGATGTCATGAAAATTACTGTGGCATGATGTGATATTCTTTGAAGAGAAACCTTCTGACTTGAGAGATGCCTAACGAAACACCCCATCAAGCATGGGGATCAAATAGCTGAAAAGTATTATGTTGGGAGCACATTCACACATTTGGTTTTTTTTTGGGGGGGGCAAATTAAATTGTGATTATTGTGATTATAAGTATAACATGTAAATGAATTTTTTTTTTGGTTAGGCCATTGTATTCAAACTTTAAAATGTTTGCATGAAAGTAACAAATGTTACAACGAACATGCTGCCATATAAAATTGCATGAATAAATGAGACATTTGAAGATTGACAGTTTAGTGCAAAGAAATCAAAAGTCTTTTCCACATTTCATGGCAAATAAAATATATTTTAGAAAATGAAGATATTGTAGGATTGTAGTGATCACAACTCTAATCTTTCTTGTGTTTATTTCTATTCAGGAAATGGAACAGATTGAGACGATTTGGGAACTGACCAAAGATTGGGAGACCCACTGGGCAGAATGGAAAACTGGCAAGTTCAATGAACTACACACTGAAGATATGGAGGACCTCTCTAACAACATCTACAAGAAACTCTTCAAACTCGCACGAGAACTCAAGGTAAATTAATAGCCATTCAGCAATGATCAATATGCATTGAGACAAGTTTAAGTGTAAATAATAAGACATTGTACATATATATGTACTCTCCACATTATGGACAGGACACTGATTAGTGCTGTATATGGTGGAATGATTTCAGGAGAAGAACTGGGAAATATTAGAGAATAGTCGGAACAAGGTTGACCAGTTCCGTCGTACTATGCCACTCATCAATGATCTCAAGAATCACGCCATGAGGCCCAGGCACTGGAATCAAATCCAGGTAGGTCGAGATATCATGTGGCCTGCTTCTCTCTATTGAAATATGCATATTTATTTATGTTTCAAAATTTATATTTATTAGAATATATGCAAAATATGTTCAAAATGATATGTTAAAATATGTTCATATTGATATATTTAATTTTGGCGTCTTAATTTTGTCAATCATAAAACTACCTAAAAGTTGAATAGAGAAAAATATTTTTAAATAAATAAATATTTGGTTTGTAATTTCCTTGTGAAAAATTATTTTGATTTGTTTTATTGAAAAGTCTACCATTATTAAAAAAAAACATTGCAACAGCACTGTATAATTTCCTTTTTCCATATTCAAATACATAAAAGGATGAGATGGCAAGAGCGTTTGATCCAGCTTCCCAAGAATTCACACTGGAGAAGATCATAGAGTGGGGCTTTGACCAGTATGCGGAGAAGATAGGAGATATATCAGGGGCTGCCACCAAGGAGCTCACCATCGAGACTACCCTCAAGGAGATCAATGATACGTGGGAGGCAACACAACTAGAGATGGTCCCATACAAAGACAAAGGCCACTTCAAAATTAAGTAAGTATTGCTGATAAATATCTCATGGTTTCAATTATTTTAATCTCTCAAGTGAAAACCTAAAACATGTGTCATAGCAGTTAATGTGTATTTTTAGTGAGACTTACCGGTAATAAACAATGCCTTTAGTGAAACTTAATAAAAAAATGTATATCTGTACATCATGTTCATTATTTAATAGTGTTGATGTCCTTCAGTCCGCTATTCCAAAAAGTGTTAAAAAGGAAAAAAATATGGGAGAGTATGTTCCCAGTAATGTTAATGATGGAATGTACTTTGTTTTTCAAACAATATGTGTCTTTATAAAGTGAAAATAAAGATTGATACTTTGAACTTTTCAGGTCCACTGATGATGTGTTCATCGCTCTGGAAGACAACCAGGTGAAGCTCTCTACAATGAAGGCATCACGTTTTGTCAAGGCATTTGAGACTGAGGTTGATCACTGGGAGAGAACTCTTTCCCACATATTAGAAGTGGTAGAAATGTTACTCCAGGTACAGAGACAGTGGATGTACCTTGAGGTAAGATTATATATCATTTGATGTTATTGATGTGTCTTTTGGATTAGTGCCCCCTGGTAACAGACAGAAAAATACAAAATATGAAACTCACAGGATGTAGCACATTGACAGGGCTGAATCAGAGTTGCCGGTTTAAGTCATAATGCTTATATATTCATTCACATGGCACTGTGATATTTGAATGACATCTTAAAATTGGCGATATGGCAACTTGTCTCACTGACAATTTTTTGTCAGAGCCAGAAATATTTTGGTCTTTTACTGCTACTTTTCATTACTCTGCTGAATAAAACAGGCCAATGGCAAGCAACAGTTAAATCAGATTCAAACACTGTGATTAGGCCTTATGAAAATTGTACAAAACTGAATCAATCTTCTTCTTCCAGAACATATTCTTAGGTGAGGATATTAGAAGACAACTGCCAAGAGAATCAGCCGAGTTTGATGAGGTTAACTCCAATTGGAAGATAATCACAGCCAGACTGAACAAGACCAAGAATGCCTTGCGAGGCACACACCACGAGGGGATCCTGGAGACCCTGACAGAGATGAACAACAAGCTGGAGGAAATCCAGAAATCTCTGGATATGTACCTGGAAACAAAGAGACAGCTCTTCCCCAGGTTCTACTTCTTGTCAAATGATGACTTGCTGGAAATACTGGGGCAGTCACGGAATCCTGAAGCTGTGCAGCCTCATCTTAAAAAATGCTTTGATAACATTAAGGCACTGGCAATGGCCAAGGTAGGCTTATATTAAAGAATATTATTAACTGTTTCTTGCAGTAAAAAGTACCTTATCAGATTCAGAAATTATTCTTTTCTGTGCCAGAATCTTCAGATTTTAATTAATGCATCCATTGCAGACTGGAATTCAGCAAAAGTATGAGGGCACAGCTATGATTTCATCAGATGGAGAGACTGTACAGTTTATTGGGCCAACTATTTTAGATGGTCCTGTTGAGGTAAGTAACTTTCTTTCTGTTCAATATCTTTAAAATAAAAAATGTTGATTTTTAAAATTATTTAATTACTTTATTCTTCACAAACAAACATGTTGAAGAAAAAAGAGATACCAAAGTGAAAGTAAGAATGTTTTTTTTCCCCATAGGCCTGGTTATGTGACATAGAGAAGAATATGAGGACAACACTGAAGGAAGAACTGAAAAAATGCAGAGCCAATCTGAAGCGCATGATGAGCAAGCGAGACAAATGGGTAAAGGAGCACCCCGGCCAGATGTGCATCACAGCCAGCCAGATCCAGTGGACCGCTGATGTCACCAAGGCCCTGGGTCTTACCAAGGAAAGAGGAGACCAGAGGGCAATCAAGAGTCTCAAAAAGAAACAGGTCTGTCTGTAAATAACACAGCATCTTTTACTTATCATAAAGATTATAATTGTGACCAGATCAGGGAATAACATCAGGGTATATCATCACGGAATATCATCAGGAAAAAACATCAGGAAAAAATCAGGAAATAATAAGCCAAATTTTATGTTACCAATATTTGTCATCAGTCATGTACATTTCCTATAATGATTGAATATCATCATATATAGCTGTTTTTCATTGAGAGAGAATCAAACTGAACAGATGCCAAACCAGTGTTACCACTTAGTTATCTGATAAGACTCTTATTGAATTATGTTACCTATACAAATACGAATAAGACTCCACAAATTGTATAAGTGGCTGAATTATTTGAATACAACATAAAATATTTTCACAGGTGGCTATGTTGAACAAATTTTCTGAGGCTATCCGTGGCAATCTGACAAAACAGCAGCGCTTAAAAGTGGTAGCTCTGGTCACAATCGAGGTGCATGCCAGAGATATCCTGGAAAAACTCATCAAAACCAAAGTGGCAGATGCCTCTGCTTTTGAGTGGCTCAGCCAGCTTCGAGTCTACTGGGATAGGGTATGTATCTGAATTATTTTTTGGAATTGTTCTGATTGTATTATTCTGGAAGAAAGAATCTGCATTTCAGCCAAATTTAACAGTCATTTGTTTTTTTGTATGATAAAAATTCTGAAATTCTTTTGGTTGTGTTTAGGACATGGATGACTGTTTGGTAAGACAAACAAACACGTGGTTTCATTATGGATACGAGTACCTAGGAAACTCTGGACGACTGGTTATCACTCCTCTCACTGACAGGTCAGTTTTAACCCCACAATGTGTCAGCTTGCTATGCCTACTGTAAATTATCTAGAATATTGCAACCTTAAGGAGATATGTGCAACATCATTTTGTATCACCTTTGACCTGCATATTGATTGACTCTGAGGTTCATATGGCTTCTTTGTGCCATTTTGACTCTCTGATTGAATGATGCACTTTCTATTTATAGTAATTGTATGTGCAATATGATTATAATCGTAATTTAAACTTGTATTGTAGATGTTACATGACTCTGACAACAGCATTGCATCTGCACCGCGGAGGCAGCCCCAAGGGTCCTGCTGGAACAGGCAAAACTGAAACAGTCAAAGACCTCGGAAAATCACTTGGAAATTATGTCATTGTCGTCAACTGCTCAGAGGGTCTAGATTATAAATCCATGGGAAGAATGTTCTCTGGTCTTGCACAGGTAAATAACTTTTACTTTTAAATTTACTTTTATAGTATTAATGCACATTTCATTAAAAAAAAATTGTCAAATGGCAAGATATTTTTATAATTTTCAGGTCAAAATACTGTACTTGATTTGAAGATTTGGTGATCTATTGAATTTAATTTGCAGACTGGAGCCTGGGGATGCTTTGATGAATTCAACCGTATCAACATTGAGGTGTTGTCGGTGGTAGCTCAGCAGATCCTGTCCATCTTGTCAGCTCTAGCAGCAGACTCCCGCAGATTTGTATTTGAAGGTCGAGAGATTAACCTGGAGAGATCCTGTGGCATCTTCATCACTATGAATCCTGGCTATGCTGGCCGCACAGAGCTGCCGGATAACCTTAAGTCTATGTTCAGGCCTATCTCTATGGTGGTACCCGACTCCACACTCATCTCAGAAATCATCCTCTTTGGTGAAGGTTTCAACAACACTAAGGTGAATTTTGATAAGATTGACACTTCTCTACAATCATCATAACATTTTCAAATATTAATTTGGTTTGGTAATTTTAAATCATTCATTTCTAAATGAAATCATTTACCTAGCAGTCCTTAGGATGAGGGGAGAATTGTTATTGGGTGCATTTGGCAATTGGTTATTGGACAGTGGGTTAGGTTAAATGCTGCAGCTACTAGTTCATAGATAATTCCTTAAGTGTCACTGTTCCATTGTAAAAAAATGTTTATCTTCATTATCCAGAAGAATATAACATCAATTTGTGTGGCTATATTTGTGCAAAAATTCATATTTTGGAGGTAGTACTGCTCATAATGGTATTCTGGTTAATTATCAGTTCTAAAGATGCAAGTTGTGCTATTTGCAGTTGCTAGCTAAGAAGGTGTTCACACTGTACTCTCTGGCAGTACAGCAGCTATCCAAACAAGATCATTATGACTTCGGGCTGAGAGCTCTCACCTCTGTCCTCAGATATGCTGGAAGAAAGAAGCGTTCCAACCCCAACATGCCAGATGAAGAGGTGAGTTCTTCACATCATTCTATTGTTACTCTTGAAATTCATGTAAGATATTGAGGATTTACTTTGGTTTGATTGATATTCATTTAAAATTTGGGTATCTTCAGGTGAGGTAGTAAAAAAAGTTGATTTGCCAACAACTTCAACAAGCCTAAATCTACCTATATACTGTTTTTATTAAAGTTATTTACAAACAGATTTAAAATCTATTTATCTAAAATAAATCTCTTTATCGTGAAGCAGTCACAATTCATGAAAAAGAAATATTGAAGACCTGTTGGTTTTAAAAGACATTTCTTGCATTGCTTCTATATGTGAAGTATGCAAATTGGAACTGATCAGTGATATCTTATAGTGACAGTCAGTAACTTTATGTAATTAATTGTATATTGCAGTTATTACTGTTGTCTATGAAGGACATGAACATAGCCAAGCTGACAGCCTCTGATCTGCCCCTATTCAACAGTATAATGAACGATCTGTTCCCAGGTGTAGAAACACCAACCATTGACTACAGCAAGGTAAGTGACCTTAATAGATATAATGTCACAATATCAGTCTAAAACACTGATGGTTCAGTGTACTGTAACGTGGATGCACTGAAAGAAATTATTACAGACTCAATTTTAATAGGTAATAGAATACATATAATCTAAGAGAATAAAAAGGGAGCCAATTCTTTACTGGTGCTTTATTTTTTGGTGAGTAAGAATCAATAGAGAATTTAATATTAATCTCTATGTCTAATCTGCATGATTCTATGATACACTATGATATATTAGAGAGCAGATCAGTCAGATCATTTAGTCTGAGGAGATTAATCATGGAAAGAAAGCTAAAGAATTAAGTAAAGTAAAAATAAATATTTTTACAGATGAAGAATGCTGTGGAGGCAGAGTTGAAGAATGCCGGCCTCCAGAATGTTCCACACACAATGACCAAGGTCATACAGCTGTACGAGACCAAAAACTCTCGCCACTCCACCATGATAGTGGGAGCCACCCAGTCTGGCAAGACTGTGTCCTGGAAGATCCTCCAGTCTGCCTGCTCCAGACTTAACAAAGATGGGGATCAATCTTACCAGCAAGTTAAGGTACAGTACACTTATAGCTTTCATGAAATCACAGAGATTTGGGGTATGTTTAAATGATATATGGTCACGAAACTGTGATACATTAAAGCTGTCTCACTTATTGTGTTTTGTTGAAAGTGCCAAGTACTGGTTGTACTCTTGCGACCACTATTTTATCACATGTATACAAGCATGTGACTTCTGTTGTGGTCTGTAAGGGTATTAGGCTTCTACCAATAGACAAACATTAATGGCCAAACAAGCCTCTGTAAGCCAAATACACATGCAAAATGGAATATTTCATATAATACTCCAAATAGCATGGGTTGCCACCTCATTTATCCATGATATATTTATGATTTTATTTGCTGGAATGAATCATATGAATGATTATTTTTATGTAAAATGAATTATTTCTGTGATGATACTTTTAATTGAAGAAATATTCTGTCACCTTTGTATTCTACAGGAGTTTCCTCTGAATCCAAAAGCTTTATCACTGGGAGAGTTGTATGGAGAATTTGATCTGAACACCAATGAATGGACAGATGGGGTCCTGTCTTCTGTTATGAGACAAACCTGTGCAGGTAAGCTTTCTATTCAGAAAATCTTTAAATGAATTCTTTTTGAGAATTTTGTTTCATATTCGATAAAAAATATGTTTGGAAACTGAATTTTCAAAAGAACATTTTGTAATATTTTATGATAAAAATTTTGAATATTATGAATATTTTTTTGGTTAATAAAATATCATTCCAACTGGTTTCAAATACTATGAAATGATTAAATCTGTGATTTTCCCATTTTAGATGAAAAGCCTGATGAGAAATGGCTGGTATTTGATGGTCCAGTTGATACACTATGGATTGAGAGCATGAACTCTGTCATGGATGACAATAAAATCCTCACACTGATTAATGGAGAGAGAATAGCAATGCCAGACCAGGTGAGCACAACCACATTGCCAACTCACTCAGACTCCTGCCATATCACAAAATATGTCAATGGTATTTCTTTTAATTGTCATGAAAATTAGTGATTAGCTTGAAGGAGGTTATTTTGATATATTGTGTTTGTTGTAGGTATCATTGCTGTTTGAGGTGGAGGATTTGGCAGTGGCCTCCCCAGCCACTGTGTCTAGATGTGGCATGGTTTACTATGACTATGTTGACCTGGGATGGAAACCATATGTCAATTCCTGGCTGGAAAAGAAATCTGACAAGGTGAGAAATAGTGTAAACATGTTAACTGACTGTTACCATCCCTTATGAATCTAAAATGCAGTGAGGGTTCACACAGCTCTTTCTTGGGGGAGGGGTTGTAACTCAGCCAAATTGTTAACTTTAAATTTAAAAAAAACACATGGATAACAGTAATGGAAAACTAAGACTCATGCTCACCAAATTGAGTCATGGTCCTTAAACCCTGTTGATATATTCATAGTTTTGGTGATTTTGGTGAGATGCATTATTAGTTATGATGTTGGTATTGCTGGAGTTGCTACTTCATAGCTATTGCATGGTTAAATATTATATCATATTGTGCATGCACTACTTAATGACTTTATTTTTCCCTTGCATATTTTGATAACTATTTTTTCATTATCACAAATAGTTATTGGTAGAAGAGCTTCGACGCTTGTTTGACAAGTACCTGGTAAAGATACAAGAGTTCAAGAAGCAGAATTGTTGCAAGGAGTTGGTGCCAGTGTCAGAGCTCAATGGTGTCGCCTCATTGTGTAAATTGTTTGACTGTCTGGCTACAACTGAAAATGGAGTAAGTATCCAAGTCTTAGGCTTATTATGAATCTTAATCATAGTTAAGACTTAATGATGGCATGCTGGATACGACAAATACTGGTATCCACCAATTACCCTGTGTATACATCATATATATATTGTAAAGAGGTGTATCTATTTTCAAGACTTTATCTTCTTGATATGATTATGGTGATAATTGGTTAATTTTAATGCTTTACATTTCAGGTTGACCCACTTGACACTGACAATTATGTGCGTATGATAGAACTGTGGTTCCAGTTCTGTATGATATGGTCTCTATGTGCCTCTGTTGATGAGGATGGGAGGAAAAAGATTGATAACTATATAAGAGAGATGGAAGGCACTTTCCCAAATAAGGATACCATCTATGAATATTTCGTTGACTCGAAGACCAAAACATTCAACCACTGGGAAGAGAGGCTTCGCATTGGCTGGAAGTTTAACTCAAGGTATGGAAAAATTATCATCTTTTGAGAAATGAAATGAATCAACTATCTAAATCAAATATGTTAAAATATAATTTATTGATTTATTTAAAAGGTATCATCATGATATGACTGTAATAATCTTGAAATTTAAGTGATATTGATTTGTTGTGGATATTTTCAGCTTGCCTTTCTACAAACTGGTGGTGCCAACTGTAGACACAGTGCGATACACCTACCTTACACAGAACCTGATCGAAAACTACTGTCCTGTCATGCTCGTTGGTCCAGTCGGAACAGGCAAAACCTCTGTAGCAGAGGGTGTCGTCAGTAAACTAGATCCCAAAACCTACAGTGTCCTTGTGGTCAACATGTCTGCACAGGTATGAATCTAACATTTGAGTAGAAACAAATGATTAAATGTTCTCTGTTGGTGGATGAGTAGATGGTATTGCATGCAGATAAAAGCAGGGGATGACTTCAATTTTAAACTATTGAACATGTAAGAAATGACTAATTAAATAGAATCATATATTACATAGACAAAGTTTCTATCATGAAAGCATTAATTATATCTGAGTGAAATTTAATTTTTTTAGACATCATCTAACAATGTACAAGACATCATAGAGAGTCGTGTGGAGAAGAGAACAAAGGGTGTTTATGTGCCAGTTGGGGGCAAAAAATTACTGACCTTCATGGACGACTTCAACATGCCTGCCAAGGATATGTTCGGGTCTCAGGCACCACTCGAGCTCATGAAACTGTGGCTGGACTATGGCTTTTGGTATGACCGGGCG
This sequence comes from Amphiduros pacificus, assembly GCA_949316495.1. Classification (NCBI taxonomy): domain Eukaryota; kingdom Metazoa; phylum Annelida; class Polychaeta; order Phyllodocida; family Hesionidae; genus Amphiduros; species Amphiduros pacificus. The sequence continues at coordinate 37,715,236 of OX439003.1, read as the reverse complement.
AAGCAGACTGTCAAATACATCAGGGTAGGTTGGTGGTTTGCAACACACAATTAGGCTTATTGTGATTATCGTTTGTTTGAAGAATTATTTAAAAATTGTTTCTTTTTTTTTAATGTTGAATATTTCCTTTTTAAATTGATAGATGTGTATGTTATAATTGCAGGATATGTATCTGCTGACTGCTATGGGGCCACCTGGTGGCGGACGTATGGTCATTTCTAGACGTCTTCAGAGTCGCTTTAACCTTATCAACATGACCTTTCCACAAGTAAATATTTTTCATAATATTTCTCATCATTTAAAAATTATTTAACATAATTTAATGATAAAATATAAAATGCAAGATGTCTTTAGATTTTAATATTTTTACACAATTTATTTTCAGGAGTCACAGATCAAGCGAATATTTGGTTCTATGATCAACCAGAAATTAGCTGATTTTGAGGAGGAAGTGAAACCGATTGGTGACATCATGACACAGGCTACAATTGAAATGTACTCTGGTATTGTGTCAAAATTCCTGCCAACACCCACCAAGATACACTATCTCTTTAACCTCCGAGATATCTCAAGGGTATGTGCATGTGTAATACTGTATCACTGACAATCTACCAGTATCCCATGAAAGCTTTAAGAAAGAAAATATTTGAAAATAAAGCATAAATAAAAACGTTGAAAATATATTTGTGCATTTAAAGGATGATTTTGATACTTTCATGGAAAAGCTACTTTTTGAGTGTTAATGGCACTTTAAACACCAGAATACCAAAAAAAAAATAACTTAAATTGAATCTCATTCATTTCCTTGAGAGTTAGATTTCAATCGAATATATAACAATTTATGTACCCGGTAATGCATTTGACTTTTTCTGTGAACAGGTATTCCAAGGTTTGCTGAGAGCCAACAAGGACTTCCATGACACAAAGCAGGCCATGACAAGACTATGGATTCATGAGTGTTTCAGGTCTTTAGTTTTACACATAATATTCACCCATTTAGTATGCGATACCTCTATACAAGTCTGTTGAGTTTTCATGATTTTATTTAGAAATTATTGATATATAATTCTGGAATCAGCTGCAATTGCTTTGTTTTTCCAGGGTGTTTTCTGACCGGTTGGTGGACGACCGAGACAGGGAGTCTTTTGTGACCATGCTGAGTGACAAACTTGGCCTTCTCTTTGACCAGACCTTCCATAATATCTGCCCTAACAGACAACCTCCAATATTCGGCATGTTGAATATTAAGTCATAATTTGATTGAATATATGTAAATTAGAACAGAATATATTTTGTATTATATAGAACACAATTAACATTGATATGATCCTTTCACTAAAATAAGCTCACAATTTATTGACTTTTTTTCATTTTACAGGGGACTACATTAATGTTGATTCTGTGTATGAGGATATCCAGGATATTGGCAAACTGAAGACGCATATGTTGGACGTATTAGAAGAATATAACAGCACCCCTGGTATCGTTCGTATGGACCTGGTCCTCTTCAGGGATGCCATTGAACATAGTCAGTGTTTACTCATTGAAAAATCTTACCTTTTTTTGTATTGACTATGATTTTTTTTTTTTTTTTCATTTATTATTAAAATGATTTTTTTCGTTCATTATGATCTGGTCAATCGTTATTATAATTTTATAAATGATGAAAATAACTAATTGGCTTACAGTCTTTTATTATATTGTTATTATTACTATGATTTGTCATCATAATATTGTGATTGCCTTATGTGTTACAGTTTCTAAGATAGTGCGTGTGATTCGTCAGCCCCGTGGTAACATGCTGCTGATTGGTATTGGTGGAAGTGGACGGCAGAGTTTGACACGCCTCGCTGCTCATATCTGCGAATATAAAACCTTTCAAATAGAAGTGACAAAACACTACAGAATGAATGAATTCAGAGAGGGTATGTTGTATAATTTGATTAATTATCTGATATCTCAAAATTAAGTTACACATCAAATGTACAAATATGGGTAAATTTGGAACATGAATTAGCTAAATTACTATATCTTCACTATAAAGATGACAAGGACTTTTATGATAGAGATATTTGTCTGACTTTCAGATCTGCGACGCCTGTACTGGCAGGCTGGTGTGGAGAACAAGACTACGGTGTTCCTGTTTGTAGATACTCAGGTAGTGGAGGAAGGATTCCTCGAGGACATCAATAACATTCTCAGCTCAGGAGAAGTCCCCAATCTCTATAAACCAGAGGAGTTTGAAGAGGTACAATATACATCAGAAATATCTGCTTTTGTGATAATTCATTGGAATAGATATATGCTGATCATAGTATATTTCAAAGGTTTCATTTTATTAAAAAAGAGAGTGAAGATTTTTGAAAAAAAGAATAGTGAATAGTTGATTTATATATCAGAAAACTTTTCCATGATGTGTATAGTATTTTGAGCAGTGCTGAAAATGTAAAACATACTAAATTTTATCAGAATCTTGTCAGTTAACAAAGCAAGATAAGCTGATGGCAGATATAGTCTTTAATATGCACTTGATTTTATGGTGTAGGTACGCACCGCTCTGGCAGATAGTGCCAAGAAGGATGGCATTGAAGACACTCCAACCAGCATGTTCCTGTACTTGGTGGAGAGGGTGCGAGCTAATCTCCATGTCGTCCTGGGCATGAGTCCTGTGGGAGAGGACTTCAGGTCAGTTGTAACCTATTTATCATACTATATAATATCATATTATATGAGTCTGTGTGCATAATATGGAGAAAGAAATGTCTAAAATGTGACATATATAAATAATAAGTAGTTCTAAATAAGCTGAACAGTGTGGTATGCAATATAATATGTGATCATTTATTTAATTTTTTTAATTAAATTTATTTTATTTTATTTATTTCTCATCTTGGATTCAATAAAACATTCACACATAGTGTATGATAGCTATAGCCAAGCTATGAAAGCACTGAAAACATGGTGGCTGTAAGTTGGTTGAATAATGCATCAACATCTCTTACTGGTTAAACTCATTATGATCAGTCCCAATGTTTACATAAATGCTCATCCCATTCCAACTTTGCTGCACTGAAATTTGTATATATGAAATTTAATGAAGCCTTATCTGGTAATAGCAGTGACTGGAACTACTTTTTGGTGGGAAATAGAATATAACATCATGTCCATTTAAATGTATAGGAACCGTATTCGGATGTATCCGGCATTTGTGAACTGTACGACCATTGACTGGTTCAGTGAGTGGCCAGGAGATGCCCTGCTGGAGGTGGCTGAGAAGTACCTGGATACCATGAACCTTGGCAACGAAGAAGAGGTACGTACTCTATCATATCACACGTCTGCCAATACAGGACACATCCATATGCAGTACCATCCATATTGGTTTTCACTGTCCTGCCCTACCTGAAAAAATGGTGAATTAAAGATTGAAAAATATATGATTAAAAACAAATTAATGTTCTCATAGAAATATTACTGTAGAATGCCATTAACCAGTCTGAATGAACTGGGTTGAAAAAGTATTCTGATAAATAATTTGAATGAGACTGGAGGACTTTGAAACCAATATAAAGATGATAAGTATTGTAAATTCAGTATGTGGTTTAAACTTTGCACATTTTTACATTTTTATCCCAGAGGTTTTTCGTAGAAAGCTGGCACATAAGTTTCTTATAATTCTTAAAATTTTGATATTTCTTATGATATTTAAATGTAAATTAGCATGGAAGATGGCTCCCATGGTCAGTCTTGCTGAAGTATTTTTGAGTACCTTTGAGATGAGTGTCCTCTGGTGACAGTTCTTCTGCAGGAATGTTTTTGAATTAGGCTCACCTTTTATACTGCTTGGAAGCGGCACTCATTAAAAAAAAATGCAAATACCATAAATTTAGATTATTCTAACTGCCCAGCAGCTCTTGTATTAAACTTTGCTTAAATAATCCTGGCTAGGTTACAAACAATTTTATCTCTTTCAAAATGAATTACTGATTAACTTTTCCCAGTGATCTTTGAAAGTAATGATATGATATATTTGACATTTTCCACCATTTTTAGCTGTTTGTGAGTGACTGATAAATTAAGGTTAAAGTTATTGTTTTGGGCACACATTTCCCCCAAAAAACATGATAGTTAGTTTCAATATTGTGTTGTACTAACACTATTTTTCAATGGAATGGTTCCATTGGTTTATCTAAATAGTCCACAGACAATGATCTGATGCATTAGTACACTTGGTTAGCGTTTATAGTCAGTAATGTTAAAAGACAAAACATTTTTTGGATAGAGACTACCATTAGTACTTAACATAAATGCATCTGTTTCTTTGTCTGTGTCACTTTTTTGTTTGGTTATTATTAAATAACCAATGTTCTGTTCACTATTTTCATACAGACGGTAAGTTGTGTACAGGAAAAACATAAATCTGGCTTTAGAACTAACAGATGTACCTTAATTATCAAAAAGGGGAGGGAAAATTGAATTTAGAATTGTATTCTCAGATCACTGCCAGATTTTAGTTTTGGTGATTTTTTTTGTTTTTGTGCAAGTGTTGTTTATAGTTTGTTGTTTATTCACGATGTTATTTTGTTGTGAGAGCAGGGTGTACATATCAGTTGTGAAGTATGATTTATTATTGATGTTTTCATCACAATACAATCTATATATATAGTTTGTCAGCAAATCAGTTTCGTGTGATAAATGTCTGTTCCTTAAAAATGATTGAAAATTGGAAATTGCTATGGTTTTCTAGAATAATAATAAGTGCAATGTGTGAAGAATTTAATCATGCAGAATCACTATGCAGAACATAATTTGAATATTTTACTAAACATCGGTCAAACATGTGTCAAGCAATTTCCAAACTTTATGACGGATAATTTACACATTGACCTACTCAAAGCAACATTTAATAGAAACTCAATACATCAAAGCTTCACATACCAAAATACAGAAATTCAAACATTTGTTCACAAACAATTCACCAAATACTTGGTACTCTTGCAATTCACATATAACAAATGGTATAAGAATGATTCCTGATCCCTATATGCATATTTATATAAATTTTCCACGCAAATGTTTTATGTCATTCTATTGTCAATGAAAAAGCATGGGCCAAATTGTACTTTTTACTTTTTGGGGAATTAAACAAAACTCAAAGAATAAAAACAACCAATCTCAAAACAGTTATTCAATAAATGAAACATTTTTTTATTTCAACAACTCTCCTTTGATTTATATTAGTATTTCATAGAAGTTTCATGAAAAGTTAAATCCCTTTATTGGGCAATACTATTGCGAGATGCCCTGAGAGTTATATATTGAGTCTAAAATTTTATAAAGCCACTCATTCATACAAATTTTTCATACAAATTTTGGATTTACATTTCTCCTCATGTTTTAACCTAACAGAAATGTTTGAATGGTAGAAATCTGCTTTTTATAATTAGATTGTTAAATATTTAATCAGTCCTATATTTTCATCTGATATTCAGGAGAAATTGAAGCCTGCACTTGCTCAGATCTTCTCCTTGATGCATAAGTCTGTGGCACAAATGTCCAAGCGTATGTTAGAAGAAATGAAGAGGCAGAACTATGTGACACCTACCAACTACCTTGAGCTTGTGGTCGGATATAAAGAGTATGTAAAACCCTCATATCTCTCTTATTGTTCATATCTCTCTTATTGTTCATATCACTCTTATTGTTCATATCTCTTATTGTTCATATTTCTGTTATTGTTCACATCTCTCTTATTGTTCATATCTCTCTTGTTGTTCATGTCTCTCCTTTTGTTCGTATCTCTCTTATTGTTCATATCTCTCTTATTGTTAACATCTCTCTTATTGTTCATATCTCTCTTATTGTTCATATCTCTCTTATTGTTCACATCTCTCTTATTGTTCATATCTCTCTTATTATTTATATCCTGTTACAGAAAGACAACTCTTCTACACATATTATTATTTATATCCTGTTACAGAAAGACAACTCTTCTACACATATATTATCATATTTCATGTTTTTTTTAATTTCAATAATGTGTTTTTATATTTTTATATTGCAACTTAAATGAAATTTGTAATTCTTTCATGGTACATTATAAAATAAAGGATGCATATCTTATCATGGTAAAAAGTCATTTTGATATGGAGTGTCTTTTTTGAGTTTATATAAGAATAAGAAACATGGAATAAAGAGAATGTTTATTATGCATTCTAGACTTTTGGAAGAGAAGAGGAAGGAATTGGGTGATGCGGCTAACAAGCTTCGGAATGGTTTGAGTAAGATTGACGAGACACGTTCCAAGGTAGAGGCCATGTCCGTAGAGCTAGAAGATGCTAAGACCAAAGTGGCCCAGTTCCAGAAGCAGTGTGAGGAATACCTGGTGGTCATCGTGCAGCAAAAGAGAGAGGCAGACGAACAGCAAAAGGTAAAGGGGCTATATTATGGTGATATCTATAATGTCATTTATACAATGTGTGTCAAATGATGTAACTCAACATGTATTGTTGTGATCATTACATTGATTGATAATAAAATAAATCATTATTAGTGGAAGAATATGCAAGGAATATCTTTTTTTAATTACTTTTATTGAGAGCTATTTTTAAAAATAAAAAAAAATGAGTCAAGTAAAATATATATTTAATAAAAAGTTAGTTTTCAACTATGTTATTCATCTTAATTTGAAATGCATTATAAAATGTAGAATGTTTGTATATAACTTGTATGTCATATTTAGAAAATTGTATTGTAAAATAGATTTAACCTATTTGTAACATTGAGCATAAATCATGTACTAACTGACTGTCATTATATGTAGTTCTAACCATTTGTGACCAGAAATATACAATAATTCTTATTCTTAACCATTAACTTCCCTCGCAATATGATTGACAGTAACTTTTCCTTACCATTTGTAAATATCCACAGTCCTTTCTTCTTGGTTTCTAACTTTATCTTCCCCCAATCACCAGACAATAGCAGAATCTACCCAAAGCATTGAGCATTATGAACAGAAGATCTTAAAGCTTGAACCTACAGACAGTGAAGATGGGGTAAAAATGGCAACCACTGTAGCTTATTGTCTTAGAACCCTAAAAGATTTTCCCCTCCTTTTTATGCCCTGGCCTTGAGGCCTTAGGGCATCTAGATCTGTGCTCGTCTTTCAAAATATGTGTACATAGTGGACAATTCTGGCTGTGTAATTTACAGAAATGAATATTTCTGTAACAAGCAGAAAATAAACTTTACCAAATATTGGTTATTTCTGCTGGAATATATATTTTTTTAATCTATTGCTTTGAATCTGCGGCATGCATTTAATCTCAAAATAATTGTCCTGTCAAAAACGAAAAGACTTGGCAAAGCTAATTACAATAGAAAATGCTTTAACCAACATCAGGAAAATCCTGTAAGCTTGATAGCATTCCAAATAGCATTGAAATTGTTAATAATTAACACATATTAAATTTCAAAATGATAATGATAATATCATCGAAATAGTGATGATGCCAGGGTGTAAAGCATCATATTGATGCCTATTAATCTGACATATGCCTAGTATGTTTATTAAGCTACAGAGCACTAGGTCTAGACCCATCTCTTAGACCTTTAGATAGACCAGTAGAATTGTAGACATACCCAGATTTTAGAGCTTCCTCTTTTGGTACTACATAGTAAACAGATATTTCACAATGCTGGAAGGTAAGAAAATGAAAATAAATGTTTTGTAGGTGCCACAACCACAAGATCGAGCTATGCAAATGTTCCAACTGCAATGAATGTATCTGAAAGTGTACACCCACAAACTTTATTTTTAAGCTTAGCCAGATAGTGGCTGGGCTTAATGTTGTGTCCTGCAGCATACTCAACATTTTATTACAAGATCCTGTGAATAGTGCACTTACTTGTAGACCATGCTGACAACATGAGGAACCCTTATTTCATCAGTTTCCCACATTTAAATGTGCATGAACACAATAGAGTTAGACAGATTAAAGGCCAAAATCATTTACAATGTGTTGAATTTATACAGCAAGTGAAATATTAAATAAAATAAAAACTAAATAGAAATATAGAAATTGTATAGATACTTTAAATAAAATGTTTCTTGTACATGTACATCAATATCTAGAACGCAACTTTAGGGCCACTGCATGGCTTTCATTTGATATTACACCAAACATTATCTCCAGAGTCAAGTTTTTCTGCATGATTTATTATATTTGATTTACCATTTGAAGTACAAAGCATGATCACTTAAACTATTTTTGACCTCCTTTCATCAAAGACAGCAGGATATTTTTTTTACGATTAGATGAAATATATATATCAATTTATATATCAATCAATTACTCCTTGATTCATTTAAAATTATTTTCAAGAGTCATGAACAATATTCTGCCCTCTCTTGTGGGTAATATCTTACTTTATTTTCCATACTCACTAACATCACACCATATTAACATTTCTAATTGCAATAAATGGAGTTATAGCACTAACAATCAGGAGACATTGAAGATCACCGGCCCTTCTTTATACATGTTGTAATACTATTTGTTTGAGGTTTTTTATGGATGACTGTTTAATACACATTTGTTGCTTCAGTCTGTAGCACAAAAAAGTGAGAAAATTGGGGAGGAGGAGATCAAATGTAAGCATATGGCAGATCTTGCTCAGCACGACTTGGAAGAGGCCTTGCCAGCGCTCGAGGAAGCCATGAAGGTATGTACTTAACTGAAGAAACTTATTCATATATACTTTAAAGATAAATTATCTATAAAGATATCATTAGATGTGAAATATACTTTGTTGAAATGAATCTCTAGTCATTAACATTAATTTATAATATTTGATATATCTATCAATAAGGATGTTTGCTGTGCATGGATGATAAAATTGGCTTGAAATACTTTGCAATACACCTGTTGATGTATTCAGAAAAACATATACATAAGAACATTCACATTTATTATACAGGAGAATAGAATTTGCAGATATTATGCATGAATACTTTCTTGTTCTAAGTGAGATGTTGGATCCCAAAGTGTCAGGCAATCCTTCATTATAAATCATCATCTTTTATCAAAGTGCAGATAAATTGTCCACAATCAAAACATTTTAAAGGGAATTGTTCCTACATAACATATAAACTTATGCATGGTACCATTTTGTTATCTTGCCTGGTTGGTTTACACATCTTCACACAGTTTACACTTGGGAATGGTAACTGAATAGGATCCCTATTTGTTCACAATTGAATCATTTACCTGAGACAAAGTTTGCTACTTTAGTTTGTTATTGTGAATAAAGGTATATATCTCTATTTAAGATGTTAGGATGTTTAAAATGATATAATATGGTATATAATAGTAAGACAGCAATAATATTAAAATATATGGTAACCACTTACCACTGATAGATAGTTCGTCAAATCCAAAATGATACACTTATGTAACAATAAATGCTCCTGATACCTACTGGTATATACAGATTAGCTGTATGAAAAGAAGGCACCCACTGTCAAAACAAAAAATATTACAAGAATAGGAAGATGTGCATCACATGCTTAATTTAAAAAAAACAAAGTGGATATATCATGTTAGCTTCTAGAATGATTCAAAAAGAAATATAAAAGATTTACCGGTATCTCTTATTTAGAATGTCTTATTTTTTATCATAAGAACAGTTCCTTAATTATATGGTTATATTTTAGATCTTTTGGATGAAATTTGTTTTTGTGTTGAGATGCCTTTGTTCAAAAAATAAGATTAATCGCTTTTTGGATAAACAGTCCAAAAATGTTACTTATTAAAATATGTCCAAGTTTCCCAAATTAATGGTATATGCAGAGAGTATATCAAAAGGAAACCTATTAAAAGTGAAAGTAGGCATGAGCAGTGTCTAATCCTTTTGAAATGCAATTTTTATGTACAAAACATCCATATAAATATTGTAGTAGCATGATTAATTCCCACTTTTTCAAGAGGTGAGTAATATTTGCTTGAATGACTAGGCATTGGAAGCTTTAAACAAACGGGATTTGACAGAGATCCGCTCTTTCCCACGGCCTCCACTCTTGGTGGAGATGGTGATGGAAGCTGTTATGATTCTGCGACAAAGTGACCCCACATGGGTAGAAGCCAAGAGACAGCTGAGTAAGATGGGCCGCCGCTGCTCACATCACGCGCGTCCTCACTCTCTACCTAACACCTACTAACTCTACTTTCTTCATACAAGAGCATATCATGCTAACTCAACTCCATTCAAAGTTTTGAGACTACTTTGGATGATTTTGGCCCTTTTCAAGCTATTTTCGATATTAATTATTTGCAGTTTATATATTTTTTTACTTCAACAGGGAAAAAAATCAATTCCTTTAAATCAAAAATTCAGTTAAGCATTGATAAATTTTAAATTGATGAGCTCCTCAAATATTGAGTGGGCCTGCTTTTGTATTAGGAATAGTACAGTATTATATTTAGAGGCATTAAAACAGTGTGTCCTTCTTGGGTCTTGTCAACAGGAATGGGTGTTTCAATAATATAGTGATAGTACCAAGTTCTATTAAAATCAATATTAAGTCAATATTAGGGAGGGAATAGAATATCCCAGTTGCATCACAGAATTAGAATGTATGTAAAGCTTTTAGTATCAAACCACTATTTTTTAATATGTGACCCTAAACATTCTAGTACCATTATTCCTAATCTGGATGATATAGGTTGTATGTGCTTTGATATTGCATGGCAAGGCCTTGTCCTGGTTTAACTAAAAAAAAACAGATTTGCTTTGCATTGTTATAAACTTTTTATATCTTTGATGTATGCAGTTGCTGAATATATTTGTCAAATTTGCTAATGTTTCCAGGAATTTACTGGAGCATGAAAAATTGCAAAATTGAATTTTTTCAAGGTCATTTTAGTATCATTTCATTGATCAGTGACTTTTGTATTTGTACTTTTTGGTATGTAATTTTTGCTGCCTTACAATGTCCTGTTTTCACTGAAACGTCATAAAATTATGATATTAATGTTAACTTTTAAGATTTTGTCCACAATTTGACACATTATTACAATATAGGCCCTTGGAGCTTTGAATAAAAAGGATATAGTGGAAATCAGAGCCTTTCCCCGTCCTCCTCCTGGCGTGGAGAAAGTTCTAGAAGCAGTGATGGTGTTACGAACTAGCCCGCCCAACTGGGCTGAAGCTAAAAGACAACTTGGTAAACATTAGGGATGAATGCATTACATACAACATCAAATTTCAGCATGCACAGATAAATTATGATTGAGTTTTACATAAGTATGATTATTAGTTATTAGAGCATAAGCATATTTCATCTCAATGTGAGATGAAAGGAATTGAATCACTCAAAAATTTATAGAGAAATCTACAAGTCCACTAGATCAATTTAAGCATATTTTAGTTATTATAATATATGGATAGTAGCCTGAGTGTATTGATAAGAGCATAAAAAGTACACACATATATGGAACTAGAACTGCACATGAACCAATCAAGCCTTTAAGATTGCTCGGATGAATTTCACTGTATAATCAGTCATAGATTTTTTTGATTTTTTTTCACAAACTGAGTGCTTTTACAAAGCATGTGGTTTGATTATAATTTTTAGATTAAAGCTATAATTTAAGGACATTGAAAAAGACTGCAGGTGTTGAGAGCTAAATGATGAAATCAGCTGATGACTGTTTAATTTTAAGATATTTCAGACGTTAAATTGATGATACATCTTGTTTACTACTTTCCACCAGTTTTTCCACCAACTTTTGTGAGGCAGTCTCATTGTCCATGTCAATCTGCGGAGATATACCAAGCCATTTTTCACTTTTTTTTGTTCTGTGATTGGACAGACAGAGATGCCCGACTCATAACTATATGTGAATGCATCTAAGGATGAATGACAATTTTCATCTTAATGTAATAAGAATATAATTTTGCCTTATGTCTACAGTATCTGTGTTTCATTTTCAAGCTTATGATAATCATAAAAGTCTGGGTCACTCCTTTCCTTTTTGGGTCTTCCTTTAATATTTTTATTACTCATGTATTATTGATGACTGTATCTGGCCCCAATCCATCTGAACAAGTCCAACAAAGCATTGCAGTGCTGCATTGCCTTTGGTGCTCTGAAGATAAATTATAGATTTAATATTTATACAACCACCTTGTGCATTGTAGCTCCAGCTTGCAATCACTTCACTGAATGTTCGCATGCATTTAACACACATTAAAGTGGGAGATTAGCCAGATATGCCAAATCAAAAAAGCATTCAGCAGCAAGCTTGCACCAAGCTAACCCCTCCACCCACATCTCCCATCAATGAGACCTTGTCAACAATGTAACAATGTCAACATATCAAATGCTGATGTGTGAAGAATTTTTAATATGAGAAATTTTAAATCTGGCACCATTTTTTTTCTAAAAATTCCATCCCAAGGGCACCAGTTAACCTTCTATGTAGAAACTGTGCAATTACAAACAATGGGAGGAACAGGCATTGCCTACATTAGGAGCTGTGTACTATTTGCTCAGATACCAACAAACAAGACCATTACACAATCTGGGCTCACTTCCATATGATAAAACAGATATAAACCAAACAAAATCAATCATTAAAATAGGTACACATGGAAACATAGTATAGCAACTTTATGATTTTACGATTCATATATTAACCATAAACTGCTTTTTAAAAAAAAGTAAAAACCATCATGGTGTTTGATGGAATTCCCACAGCACCCAGGTTGAATGTCTTACAGCGATAATATTGCAATGGAAGTAGTAAAAAGTTGTAATGAATGGCACAAGCTCCAAGCCTCTCAAGTGAAGTGCAGTAAGGTGATAACACAAACATAAAGACTATAAAAAAATCAAACAGATTTATTTTGATTTTTCCAGTTTTTCTTTATGTTTGTATTACGTCATATCTTCTCTGCATGTTCCATGGGTGGCTGAAAGTAAACACCTGTGGTTCTGTGACCTTACCATGTCCTTGTTGTGACCACATCTGAGCACCAAAGGCGACTATTTTGTGCATGCATAAAGCAACAAAATGCACTATTGTCACAGGAAATCTGGCCTAAATATTTGACAAAGTGAAAACAACCAAGCTGTTAGTATCACGCTTTCAGTATTCCCACTGCATTCAATGTGACACAAAGATGCATGCACTAAATAGATGCCTTGGTCAGGTCAACAGCGGAACCATATCACTCCTCTCAAATGTCAATGAGTTATTGAGGCATTCTGGGAGAAATTGTGGAATTCTTAATGATTTTTGGCATATAGGTTTAAAATGGTAACTCGGGCAAATGTGTGCAAACTTTTCACACATCTGGCTTGTGTTTTTTCCTGTTGGCTCTGGGGACCCTGAACAAGAAAGATATTACAGAGATCAAATCGTATGGTAAGCCTCTGACACTTGGGGAGAAATGTTCACACGTCTGGCTTGTGTTTTCCCTGTAGGCTCTGGGGACCCTGAACAAGAAAGATATTACAGAGATCAAGTCGTATGGTAAGCCTCCAACTCTTGTGGAGAAATGCATGGAGGCAGTTATGATCCTGAAACTGTGTGAACCCACATGGCCTGAAGCCAAACGCCAGCTTGGTAAGGAAGCCACCCTAACATTAGCCATCCCTTACATTGCCAGTTCACCCCATATGAGGGGAACACTCTACTACTGTCCTTTTGTATGTTCGTGGTATGATGAAATTGAAGACTGCATAATCTTGATTTCAACCATTTTTGTTTTTTAATGATTGCAATAACATTTTACCCATCCACCTTGTTCATTGTTTAGGATTGTTTTGAATTATGATTTTTGTAAATAACTGATTATGTTTGCTTGCTTGTGCTTCATACGCATGTAGTGGTTAGGACATGTTTAATTCATATATGTATCTCTTGTGAAAAAAGCTTGTTGCTTTGTGATTTGATTACACCATTGCTCACTTTTTTTATAGTTGTGCTTATTTGGTTTTAAGTTTATATTTTACTGCCTGCTTTTATCAACTGCACAAATTGTGTTATATATTTTCAGTACTTGTAGACTATATGCCTCCTAAAAAACAGCAACAGGCTAAGACTACTTAGCTATTTGCCTATTTTAACAAACCTAACAAGTCAAGACAACAGAACTATTTTGATTGTTTACTTTTTATTTTTAGATTAGTCTGATTCTACGTTTCTATTTCTCAATAAGTTATTCTATTTACATATCAGAATAAAGCAACATATTAGCATTACAGATAACAAATAGACCCAAGACTTTTTCCTTGCATTTCTCTTGTAGAAATGTAGACCCTTTCTCTGTCCAAGATTCAATTCCTTCAATGACTGGCTTGAGTCGGCTTTTTTCTCTAACAAAAAACATTTAATTGTTTCGCATGTCCTGTTTTGTGGCACAACTTCAAATTTAAAAGTATTTTTAAATGTTTAAGTAATAATTCTGTAGAATAATGAGGTTATTTTTAAGAACTATCTCTGATTTAAATATGATTAAGAAATACCTAACAAGGAATCATTGCACTTAAAATGTTAAGATTTGAAAATATATTTAAATTGATTATATCAATCTTCAAGAGTGATGCATTAAATTATCTTGTGATCATGAAATGTTTGTATACATAAGTTAATTGGGTGTAACTATGTATATACAGGTGATCAGAACTTCATCAACACGCTTATGAATTTTGACAAGGACAACATTTCTGACAGAGTGCTGAAGAAAATAGGTCAGTATGTGGCACAGCCTGACTTTCAGCCAGATATCATAGGGCGCGTATCACTGGCTGCCAAATCCTTATGTATGTGGGTCAGGGCTATGGAAATGTATGGAAGAATCTTCCGAGTGGTGGAACCCAAGAGGCAGAGGCTACAAGCGGCCCAAGCTCAACTCAAAGAGAAGCAGGCACAACTCCAAGAAGCAAAGGATAAGCTTGCAGAGGTTGGTGCTAACAATCAAACTTGTAATAGGGATTTTGGACTATGGTGCATAACAAGTTGGACTATGGTTAAAGCAGTATTTAGGCATCTGCATATATGCATTCAGAATTCTGCATAGTACAACCTAGATTGTTCCTTATAATGTTATCTATGCAAAGACCTATTAGAATATTAAAAGAAGTGTTGCATTTCATAGATGAACAAGGCAGTCTTAGTACTTTGCATATTATTATTTCCTTTTAGGTTGAAGCCAAGATGGCAGAGCTGAAGCAGCAATATGATGAGAAGTTAGCACAGAAAGAGGACCTCCGCAAGAAGGCAGAGCACACAGAGATGATGTTAGACAGAGCTTCAAAGCTTGTGAGTGGATTGGCTGGAGAGAGGGTCAGATGGGAGGAAACTGTCAAGGATCTGGAGGAACGTATGGGGTACCTGATGGGAGATGTCCTCATCGCCGCTGCCTTCATGTCCTACCTGGGCCCCTTCCTCTCTAATTACAGAGAGGAACTTGTCACCAAACTCTGGTTCACTGAGGTATATTATATCGTACTGTTTTCAGATTTAAAAACATATGTAAAGTTAAATTTTATCAATTTTGGAAACTTAAAATATGGATATATATATATTTTTTTTTTGGTAGATCCGGAAGCTAGGAGTGCCAACCAGCCCCAACTTTGACTTTTGTGACTTCATGGTGAAACCTACATTAGTTAGAGATTGGAACATTGGAGGCCTTCCAAGTGACGGATTCTCAACCGAGAATGGAGTGATTGTCACCAGAGGGCGGCGATGGCCGCTGATGATTGATCCCCAGGGTCAGGCCATGAAATGGATTAAGAATATGGAAACCAAACAGGTGGGCAACCACGCTGCGTAAGCTCTGAGTGCCCACGAGACAAAAGTGGAGCGGCCAACATATCAAATCAAATCAAATCAAATCAAAATGTCTCCTGATTTAACATAATATCAACTTTCACTGTTATAATATTTAAAAACAGTCAGAAAGATTAAAGCTGTTGAAATTTTGTGAATATTAATTGATATTAAGTAATGTTAGTAATGATAATTGTGTGTTACCTTTGATGCAGGGTCTGAGAGAGATAGATCTGCAGCAGCATGATTATATGCGTGTGCTAGAAGGAGCCATCCAACATGGCATGCCTGTCCTGCTGAAAAATGTCCACGAGAAACTTGATCCTTCCCTTGACCCAGTCCTCAACAAGTCCATCATCAGGATAGGTGAATCAACTCCTAAGTCTTGTTATCTCTTCAAAATCAAAAATATTTTATATTTTTAATCATGCCTTTTCGTGATCAATAGAAATTAAAATATGCAAATTATTATGAATCATTTTCTTAATTTCCCTGTTTGAAGACTGAACAAAATGAGTCCATCTGTTATTATATGAAACATAATTAGTTTCATTGAGGACATTTGTTAATTTGATTGAAGATGATGAGATGATTTTAGATGGTTTAAGATGATTGAGTCATTGAAGTAACAGATGATATTGCTATGTTTAGGTGGTCTTCCTATGATCCGCCTGGGAGACAAAGAGGTAGAATATAACAATGACTTCCGCTTCTACATCACCACCAAGCTGAGCAATCCACACTACGCTCCCGAGATCTCAACCAAATCCACCATTGTCAACTTTGCTGTCAAAGAACAAGGTACGTGTTGTATAGTAGTGACTGGTAAAGTTGAAAAAAATTACTTTCTTTAAATTTTCACTCATTAGCATGAAATATAATTTAATAGATATCTTGATTTTTAACTGAGCTTACTTTGTCAGTATAGTTCATGCAAATTCAGGTAAATACTATAATAGTTATTTTCCTTGGGGCTGGAAAAATATGTTTGTAAATATCATGTACTCCTTTCATTTAAAATTGAAGGTTATATGGCAAATATTAGCAGTACTTAAACTAAAATACAACATATAGCAAGCAATTCCCTGCTAAACACGACCATGGATGCATCCTATGAATGCCTCAGTCACATTTGCACCGGGCGCCGGCCGGGAAGTAACAATCGGCCGACTTCACAGTCTGCCGGGCGCCGGGGAGTTTATCAGCAACAATCTCAGATATGCCGTAGCTGTGGTCACATTATACACGGGTGCCGCACGACACTTGCTAGATGAGATGTCAAAGACGTCTGCAGGATATCCTGAAGACGTCTGTCTCATTGACAGACGTCTGTGAGATATCCTAAAGACGTCTGTCTCATTTGCCAGACGTCTGAAGGACGTCCTAAAGACGTCTATGTGGCATCGTAGGGAGCCCGTCAGATCATCTGACGATGGCCTGTGAACACATGAAATAAAAATAATCCTATTTTCACCGCACGATGCCACCGGCAGCCCTAAGATAGTCTGCCGATGTCCCTGCGGGACACTGCCGGGACCCTGCCGTGTACTTTAAGATGATATTTGCTGATAAGACATCGGGGAAATGCCGGCAACTTTTATGTTCCAGATAAAAGTTCCCGATGACCCTCCCGACGTCTTAAAGATGCCCAGTTGTGGCCGATGATCTCCCGGTGCCCGCACGGCAATCTGAACTGCCTGCCGATTTTGTAAAAAATACCCATCGGCCGGGCATCTTTACTGAAATCGGCGCAAATGTGACTGAGGCATAACCTATGCTACGCATACATATAAATAAAATATACATAACTGTGGGAAGTCTCAGCTTTGATGTACAATGTAGGCTTGTTTAACAAGACAGGATCCCCATGTCAATATAGTTACCGGTAGGTATGCATCAACCCTATCCAGATACATGTAGCAGTAAGTATCACAGAGAATATTTGGTGGAAATGATTTTAGGTTTGGAAGCACAGCTACTTGGTATAGTGGTACGCAAGGAGAGGCCAGAGCTGGAGGAACAGAAAGACAGACTCGTGGTGGATATAGCCAAGAACAAGAAGAAGCTGCAAGACCTGGAAGATGAGATCCTGCGACTGCTGAACGAGGCCCAGGGCTCACTGCTCGATGATGAGCAGCTTGTCAACACATTGCAGACCTCCAAGTCTACATCTATCATTGTATCTGAACAGCTGGAGACAGCCGAACAGACCGAGATAAAGATTGACGCTGCCAGAGAGGTACACATCTCATCTTAACTGATAATCTTCTGCTTCTGTTATCACATTCATTGCCACATTTTGAGAAGATAGTCAAAAAGTCATAATTTAAGTTGACTTATAATTTGTTTTACTTGCAGGGATATCGACCATGTGCCCAGAGAGCCTCCATTCTGTTTTTTGTGTTGAATGACATGGGTCGCATTGATCCTATGTACCAGTTCTCACTTGATGCTTACATTGAACTCTTCAACATCTCTATTGACAAGAGCCCACGCAGCTCCAAGCTGGAGGAAAGAATCGGCAATCTCAATGAATACCACACATATGCCGTCTACAGGTACTTGCTATTACTTTATACGAATCCCAGACTTCATGATATAGGAACATATGATTGTCAGATAAACACTCAACTGTTACTTGGGAATAGATAATGACTTTTGTGAAGAGTAAAAGAATTGAATATTTTTATGTTATTAACATTTAATATTTTATAGTTTTATCTTGTGACAATTCTATAATGTAAAGACAAAATTAACATGGAAGATATGATATTTTCAGGTACACATGTCGTGGATTATTTGAGCGTCACAAGTTGCTGTTCTCATTCCATATGTGTGCTAAGATTTTGGAGGCAGCAGGAAAACTCAACACGGATGAATACAGCTTCTTCCTGCGAGGAGGCATTGTCAGTATACCACTAACTAGTCCCTTCTTCTTTTAAACCATTTTATTATTATTGCAATAGTTATCCATCATTTTTTGTTCATTACTTTTTTTTGAAGATTATATTATTTGTTTAAAGATACCATTTAGTTTTGAAGAAATAATAACATCTTTAAAACTTCAATTGCATAATATTATTTATATTTATATTCTATGAGTTTTCTTATTTTCCCCTTTTTAACAGTGTTAAAGAGAAAGATTCATTTGGAGTCTTTCTATCTATAAGCTAACCTGTTCATTCTGCACTTCAATAAAGACTTTTGATGTAGATCTTTCTTTGAGCTTTTTTGACCTTTAAAATTAGGTAAAAGTCAATCAAATGATTAGCACAATTGCTCTGAGGTGGATCTTCACAGGGCCACTGCACTTGATGCTCTCAGACCAGGGCAATGCTGACTTGTCTGGCACTTCTCAAACAAGGTCTATGTCATATAACGTGATGGAAAAGTAAATATAGATAAACTATACCAGAGAATAATATGGTTTCAGACATTTTTTTTTAGTGATACTAGCCTCAAAAGAATATATTTCTTCTGTCTTCTGATATCCAAATCTTACATATTCTCTCTTATTGATCTTATTATTATAGGGTGGCGGCATGGTGGTAAAAATGCTACCGGTATAATCAAATTGAAACATATTTGACGCTACATTCCCTTGACATTTATGCTGCAATATATTTTGCGTACTTCTGTTTCATGTTTTTAAAATATTTTGGGCATGATTGTATTTTGTAAAATATGTATTACCCTTGGCGTTCATTTTTGTGAGATTTCCATGAATCATACAAAAGTCAATTTTGAATCTTGACTTTTAGATTAAAAAGAAAAAAACTAGAATGATTTCTATTATTTGGATTAAAAAGCATTGGTTCAACTAAATTTTGAAAAAAGATTTATTTTGACATTTTCAAATCGATGCATCAACATAAAGCATAAATATTGAGATGTAAACATTGTAAACACTGGGTGTAAGTGACATGTTGTCAAATAGAATATACAGATTTAGTGTTGTTTGTTGTGAGCATTGGCAAGATTTGTGTCACATTTAAATATACATTAGTTCCCAATACAGAGGAATGCTTTGTGTTCAAGTCAGTGAGGTATCTAGTACAAATGAAATGATACAAATTGTAGAAATAAATGTTTGATTCTGGGTTAGTTGGTATTGCTGATTATTTCATTCTAGGTAAGGGGCTTATAGTGATCAGTCTGTCCATCCGTGTGTCAGTATTTATATTCCATAATGTTTTAAGTTTCTTTACCTGGGCAGCCATATAAGATTTTTAGCTTTCATCTTCACAAGCTCTATCATTATCAGGGTTGCAATGTTGTGTAGGTTTTGTGTTTGGATGTCCATCCATTCTTCCTTCAGGGATCACAGACCTTGGCCATATACATATATCTGTAACCATCTGGCCTTCATCTTAACGTTAATCGTCACCACTGAGATGTTGTCCTGATCTGCTTATATCATTCATCTGTTCTTCTATTTGTCTGCCAGGGACACATGTTCTTTTCTGTTTCTGTGTCCATCCAGAAATTTTGGTCTTAGCCATGTGGCATGACTAGGACTGCAAAATTATGTATATTTTTACAGTATAACAGTCCAAAATTTCCACTTCTTCAATTGTCTCTGTAATCTGTGATCAGGATCACAAATTAAAAAATTTGGCCATATTTTTTAAATGGGCAACAGTGATATAAATAATCCTTCATTTACACAGGATTTACTCATGAAGCTCAAGGCCAATGTTTATCACCTTTCACCATCACTGGGTTTATTCATCATTGTTAGGATTTAGCACAATTTTATCTGGTTATATTATTTGTCAGTCTATCCAACTTTGTCTCGGGTACTCAGGTCACATGTTTGTAACTTTAACCTTGACCTTTAATCTTATTTTCTGTCAGAGTTTATTGGTACAGATATATTGTCTTTTTGAACTAGGTAAAGGTCAATGACTTTTTTGTCTCTCCCACAACAACAGTTGAGGTAACCAATGTGTCACTTTCCATCTGTCCATCTGTCTGTCAACATTTAGAGAAATACACTTTGTCTAGGCTAATATAAAACATCTGAACTTGAAACGTCATTGGATTTTATTCATTGACTTTGATAGAAAGAGCTATCATTTTTGCAGGATGATGCATCCTAATAAGCAATGTTGGCATCACACATGAATGTCATGTTTTGATTGGCAAACATTGAAAAGTTATAAAATATAGACATTATTCAGTGACTGTAATGGATGGTGGTTGATGCATCTTAATTAAGGCAAATAAGTTGTCTTGAAGCTGAGTCAACGGTACTCTGGCAATAGATTTTCTTTAGAAACTATTTTCTTTTTATGCCAGATTAGAACAATTTCAACTGTTGAAAATAATCCCTTTCACTTAAACTTTCTTTTGATCATTGTACACTTTGTGATAATGTAATCTGAAAAATCAGCACAACATATGAGTTATATTAGTATTGTTTTTTATTAGACATTATTAAAACTGATGACATAATTAGAGTGAATCTCTAATCGCACTTTCTCACACCTGTGTCTGTGACCATTAATGTTTCTGATTTTTATTTCTGAGACATTTTTTCTTCTTCTCATTTCACAGACTACATGTAGTATGTACTATGTGTGGTAAAACTTTGTTTCACCTTTAATATAAACAATTGTTGTAACATTACTGATAGAATTTAGGGACACAGACTCACTCAGTACCATTTATATCTTTGAATCTTATGTCAAAAATGAAGCTCTACTGGTGCACAATAATCAGTTGATTTAAACTATTTTAAATACTCAGTAAATGTAATAATTTCTATTTCATATCTACAAAAATCTAAAATGACATGATTGATTCTTTTAAAATTCTTTGTATCAAAAGCATAATTGATTTTAAAGTATTGCAGTTTAAAGTATCATTGTTATTGTTTCATTTCGTATTTAATGATGATGATTGAGAGTTTATCCATATTGTTAACCAGGTGTTAGACCATGAGAACCAGATGGACAATCCTTGTTCAAACTGGCTGCCAGATTCTTCCTGGGACAACATCACAGAACTCGACAAGCTCACCAACTTCCATGGTGTCATCACATCGTTCGAGCAATATCCCAGGGACTGGAATATCTGGTTTACTTCGGCTGAACCTGAAAATAGTCCACTGCCAGGTAGGATTCCATTCCTCTTCTTATCCAAAATTTATATTTGAAGTTGTAAACAAACCATTTAGCCAAAAAGGTCCTGCTTCATACAAGTAGAAACATTTAATTTGTGAGGTAGGATTTGTTTGTAGTCCTGCTCCATCCTGTAGGCACATGGTTACCAAGCTTCTTTCCCTGAAGCTATTTCCAATTTGGTATTATAGTAAGAGATATTTATATTGGATTTTGGCTGCATTTTAACTGCATTATTTCTGATTTTGTGTGGTTGGTGTGGTTAGAATCAAAGAGGTCAAGAGGTCAATAGCGAATAGACTGTTCCCTGGAGACTTTTCACCACAAACCTTCCCCTTAATGATAATTATAAGTGATACTGGCCTCACAGATGATGGTGTGGTACAATTTTACTATTAAGTCATCATTGCTATTGTCAATAAACATGGAAACATGATATCTTGTGTGGTTTTTTTGGTTTTTGTTTCATTCAGAAGTGGTCAAAACTTTAACATGATATCTTGTGTGTTTTTGTTTTTTTTGGTTTTTGTTTCATTCAGAAGTGAATCATTGATTCACTTTTGAATGAAACAAAAAGCAATCATTCTTGTATCAGCCTCTGAAGAGTCACTTTAAGTAATGAAATGCAAGGCACCACATCAACATCCCACCACATCAATATCTTATGATATCATTTCAGTAATACTTATATATCCATGTGAATTTCTCTCTCGGGACAAAGTTTTCCACACAGTCCATTTTGATATTAATTACTGCATTAGAATAAATAGATTATCATTCTTTTTGTCTTGTATCGTTGAATCATTTTTGAAAAATAAAATAATACCATTCATGATGTAGGACCAGAGGAAGATATGAGAGCTCCAGGTAAACTTCACTAATAAACCTCAGATCACTGACATTTCTTACCTTTAACTTCATATGTTATGTGCTCAAAATGTATTTGAAACATTTCAAGTCATTATTGCATTATTTTTGTTATTGTGGCCAGTCAGATTCAAATGATCTAAAAAAAGAAGTCACGACAAGTGAAAATCACAGCACCAAATCATATCCTCCATCTTGAAGTAATGCATGATGTATTCACAATTGCAAACATGAATATATTTTATATCTAAAACAAAAAGATAAAAAGTTTTTGAAATGCATTATTCACAAGTCAAGTTCACTATTGGTGGAAGCATGTCTTATTTCATGCATATGTAAGAAACAGAATTATTCCAATTGTGTTATTGATCTTTCCCTGAGCCCAAGAAACTTGCAAGAGTAAGGGTTTTAGTGCATTGTGCATGTCACTTACATTGTAAATACATTGTGACACAGAAGTATCACTGAACAAGAGGAATTTAGAATGATGAGGTCTTCTAACTTTCTTCCATGCAGGGCACCCAGTGACTATATTTTTTCCTTGTATATTTTCAAGCTATAATATATACAGTTTATACTTCATGGCCAATTTCCTGTAATTTCCTTCATATTGGAGGAAAATGTATATTTTTCGCAAATGCCAAAGAAATCAACATTTTGTCAAAGATCGTTCTTTGATTCTATACTTCTTAAATCATAAGTAATTCCTTGTGCATGAATGTTTCATCAGGGTCTCTTAATGGAAATTTATTTGTAAATGTTTTATAATTACCCAGTTTTTTAAATCAATACATTTTGATATATTTTCCCACATTTTTTCGATAAATTTGAATTGTACATAATCCAAGACCAAAATGATAATGGTACAAAATTCTTATATTTAGCTTAAAGTTGATTGTATTTTCATATCGTGGTATGTACTGTTTGCAGGTGAGTGGGATAATGCGTGTAATGAGCTGCAGAAGATGCTGATTGTACGCTCCCTGCGCGCTGACAGAGTATCCTTCTGTGTCACGTCCTTTATTATCAACAACCTTGGCTCCAGGTTTGTGGAACCTCCAGTGCTTAACATGAAACAAGTGGTGGATGACTCTACTACCCGAACACCTCTAATCTTTGTCCTCACACCTGGAGTGGTAAGTGATTTTGCCATCTTATAAAAATAAGTAATTTTCAGTTTTGAGACAATTTTCCATATTCATTTTCAGCTATGCTTACCTTGTCAGGAATTTTGGGCAGTGCAATTTGCAAGCATTTCCAGAAAATGTTTACAAAAAAGCAATGATCAGCACAGCTCTCATGCCATTGCACTGTGTTTATTACTGAGCTCTATATATGTTTCACTCATACAGTTTTTGTGTACTTTTAGGACCCTACCGGAGCACTGTTACAGCTGGCCGAGTCTAGTGGCATGGCACAACGATTCCACGCCTTGTCTCTAGGTCAAGGTCAAGCACCCATTGCTACCAGAATGATCAAGGAAGGCGTCAGAGAGGTAACTAATGTGAAAAAAAACATGGAAACAAATATTTCTAGGTTTTTAGGTCAATTTGCTCTATCCAAACATAAAAGTAGTTGTTTATTTACAATATGCTTCTATATTATCATCCGGTAATGAGACTAATAGTGTTCCTATTTACTGTGTAGGGTAACTGGGTGTTCCTGGCCAACTGTCACTTGTCCCTCAGCTGGATGCCGCAGCTGGATAAGTTGGTGGAGCAGCTGCAGATTGAGGAGCCACATCCAGAGTTCCGGTTGTGGTTGTCCTCCAGTCCACATCCAGACTTTCCCATCTCCATCCTGCAGGCTGGCATCAAAATGACAACAGAACCTCCCAAGGTACACTTAAAATTATATCAAGTTTTTTTTTTATTCACTGCAAGTGCAGTTGTTTTTATGTCACAGCCCTCAGGCTGGATGTGGTGTTGTCGTTGGAAATAATTACATCCAGAAACAAAGGCCGCAACTCTGCACGGAATTGATATCATTTACTTCTGGTTTGATTCAGATTGTGACATGATGATTTTACATATGAGTTTCCTTTTAACCATTGAATAAAGTTATTAAAGAAGTGGTAACTTTCGTTGATATGAAGGGACTGTTTTATTTTGAAAACTTTCAGTATCAGTGACACTTTTTTGGTTTGATTTCAGGGCCTAAAAGCAAACATGACCCGACTATACAACCTGGTTACTGAGCAGCAGTTTAACCGTTGTAACAAGCCTGAGAAGTACAAAAAGCTGCTCTTCTGTCTGTGCTATTTCCACTCTGTACTGCTGGAGAGAAGGAAGTTCTTGATGCTTGGCTGGAACATTCCATATGAGTTCAATGACTCAGACTTTGAGGTGAAGTTTGGGGCACCCAAATTTGTACAGTTGCAACATAATTATATCAAGCTGCCAAAATGATCTTAATGCCAATAAAAAATAGATTTACCCTAAATATTCCCAAAACTGGGCAGCAGCATTGAAATATGGCATTTTTTTAGCATTCCACAAAATTGGCAGTTTAAAATTCCACAAAATCGGCAGTGGTCTGCAAAAATGACACCCTCTAAGCGGACTCCTGTAAAATAGCCCTAAATTTCTACTCCTTTCACTGGTGCTATTTGTTGAGAGGACTGCAGTTTCAAGCCAGTATTTTGAGTTAAATTTTGACCCCCAGTTTAATGTGAACATGCTAACTATTCAGGTATCCGAGAACCTGCTGAGCATCTATCTGGATGAGTATGAGGACACACCATGGGATGCACTCAAGTATCTTATCGCAGGTATCAACTACGGAGGTCACGTGACAGATGACTGGGATCGTAGACTGCTCCTTACCTATATCGCAGACTACTTCTGTGATGACTCAATAGCACAGCCTTTCTTCAAGTATGTTCTAGTCTTTGAATCCATTTTGCTTGTCATGTCCTCTGTTTTCAGTTAAAATGAAGTTAATAAGATTAATTTAAATATAGATATTGCAAAATACAGTAAAAACTCTTTGGTGTTTCAAGAAATTATGTTCTCTGTCCAAAACAATTTTTCTGAAGTGTTTTAGGCAAATTTTCCTCATGAAAGCTCTTTGGGATGTTTAATTTTGCATAAATCTAATATCTGCAAATCACAAATTCAGAGGAAGAATTTTCACATTTTGTACTTCTAAATGACATTAAAGCTTTTGAATACATTGTCTATTGGTAAAAACCTAGGATGAAATATAAAGTTGTCATTGGGGTTGCCATGATAGTTCTAAGTTCATCTAGTGCATATAATGAGAATTGTTTCTTATTGTCATTTGTTTAGATTATCAAGCCTAGGTACATATTATGTGCCTAAAGATGGACCTCTGTCCTCCTACATGGAGTACATCAGTATGCTGCCCAACATAGACCACCCAGAAGCCTTCGGGCAACATCCAAATGCTGACATCGCATCTCAGATCCAGGAAACTCGCATGCTTTTTGAGACGTTGCTGGGACTTCAGCCTGCAGTTGCCACTGAGGGAGGGGAGAGCAAGGAAGACAAGGTCTAGTTTTTTTCTCATTTCTAAAAACAGATTTAATCTTGCAATTTTCACATTCCTGTTCTCCATGATATATGAAGCCTCGAATACAGGTAACTGCAATATACAGTTTGTGAGCCCCCGTGATGAAATTACGATTCAAGCTAAGAAGATTTTTAATTTGTTTCCATTACAGGTGCTTGAGTTGGCTGTGAATATTTACAAGCAGATTCCAAACAATATTGATTATGACAATACAGTGAAGATCATGGCTAATGATTCCTCTCCACTCAATGTGGTGCTTCTCCAAGAAGTAAGTGTCCTATTTCTGTAAACTGATACCCCAAGTAAATTCTGCACCTGCTACTTTGCCAATCTTGTAAAAGATCCCATAGTAAAGGCCAATTATTTTACCTTAGAAATGGAAATGCATGGAAAACATATTTGAATGATGTTTCATTTGTTGCCTCAGCAGTAATCCTTATTTAAAGAGGCTAATTCCTGAGAGGAATTGAGAGGGTGAGATTGGAGTTTAGCTCAATTTTTCTCAACTGTCCTACTCTACACTGTTAAATTACATTATTTTACATGCTATTTACATGTACTTACATATGTACTATATGCCTGCTAAAATGAAGTGATTTACAAAGATGCTTACCGGTATATACATGTTATGATTGTAGATACAGCGTTACAATGCTTTGTTGGACTTGATCCGTCACCAGTTGACAGAACTAGAGAAAGGCATCCAGGGATTGGTGGTCATGTCCACAGAGTTAGAAGAGGTTTTCCAGTGTATCTTTGAAGCCAGAGTGCCACCATCCTGGGAGAAGGTACGGAGCAAATTAATAGATCATTACCAGGGACTGCCTTGAGAACCAGAAATTTAGGCCTCCTCTAACACCTCTTTAGTCACCTTCCAACAAAGGGTCATAACAGCTAATCAGTACCAGTAATTGTTATCTTCTGGGGAAACAGTAATTTAATATCATGCATATACAGTGAGGTAAAGTTTGCCCTTATGTCAGACACCTTGTCAGAGAGCACATTCTTGTTGAAATATCTATTAGTCTATGTGTTGTGATAGACAGAATTTCATCATATACCTGCTGACAATTCCATGGAAACTTGCCAATCATGTGCAAGTGGCACATTTAACCTGGCCATTCTGCATGACACGACTTGATGCCAATCAGAGATCACTTTTAGATGTTACACTTCAAAAGGGCATAACTTTTCATCAGAATATTTCAATGACATGATTATTATATTGAAATACGGTTTACAATACATGTATAAAAGCAAGATATAATGTACACTTAATGTCAATTCTTTGAATAAATGCAACAAATATTGATGAAGTGTCTTCAATTTAGGCTTATCCATCAATGAAGCCACTGGCATCATGGACAAGAGATTTATCCCAGAGAGTAGAACAGTTTTCTAACTGGGCGGAGACCACTCATCCTCCAATGGTATTCTGGTTGGCAGCCTTCACCTTCCCCACCGGCTTCCTCACGGCTGTCCTCCAGTCCTCTGCCAGGCTCAACAGTGTAAGTATTCAATGCTCGGTGGGCTCTTAACTGAGTTACTCCCCGAGTGGATAACTTGCCCCATAGACACAAGTGGCATCCTCCATATTGAGTCGGATAAACTGATAGCAAGAATTTATTGGATGTGTATTCATTTTAAAGTTAAAAGAGAGATGGAATATTCCTAAATCATAAGCAGGTGATTTTTAAATCTTCTTTTTTTTCTGATATTAGTCTCCAAACAAGTGGTTAAAAAAACAATGCCTTCTAAGGAAAATAATTTTGTTACTGGACAAAATGAAATCATTATCATGGTCATTATATTTGTACTTGCTGTTATGATTGTGCAGGTGTCGGTGGATACATTGTCTTGGG
Organism: Amphiduros pacificus; assembly: GCA_949316495.1. Taxonomy (NCBI): domain Eukaryota; kingdom Metazoa; phylum Annelida; class Polychaeta; order Phyllodocida; family Hesionidae; genus Amphiduros; species Amphiduros pacificus. The sequence continues at coordinate 37,687,003 of OX439003.1, read as the reverse complement.
AGTTTACAGTGCTGACAGTGAATGACAGCAATTTGACTGGGCCACCTAAGGTAACTTGCCTTGCATTTAATATTGTATATTTTGAAAAGTCTGTAGGCATTTATTTGCATTATGTATAAAGTGACTCATAACTTTTACCAAATTAACAAATAACTATTGGTGGTTAATATTTTAAAAAGAGAATTTTTTTATCCATATGTCATGTAAAATTCTAGAATTATTGTTCAGTCCCAATTTCCAAAAGTTAAACCAGTTTCACTTGTTGCTGTGGAAAATGGAGCTGTAATATTTGAAATATGAATGACATCTTACAGGATCCCCTTTATGTATGTATTTCAGGATGGTGTGTATTGTAAGGGCATGTACCTGCAGGGAGCAGGTTGGGACATGAAGAATGCCTGCTTGGTGGAAGCTGAGCCCATGCAGCTTGTCTGTCCTATACCAACCATACACTTCAAACCTGTCGAGTCTCGAAGGCGTGGCCAGAGAGGTACTCAATCAATCTTGTTTCTTTAATTTCTTTTGTCATGCAGTGGCGTAAATATAGCTTAAATGGTAAATAGAGTTTATTGATACTAATATCCTCACCTCTTTCTATATTAACCTGTATCTACATTCTTTTTATTCACTTTTGATCTTTAATATTTTCAAGTCATTAGATGCATGTGCAAAAAGGGCATAAATGCCTGAGAATAAGACATGAATAGCTAGTTTTATATGATTATACAGTGTCATATTTGGAATATTTGTGCATTTATACTGTGCTTATTTTGATATAAATTAGAAATGTTTGGTGTTTGGAGCACTTTTATAAAAAAATATTAGCAGAAATTGTTTTCTTTACTTATCATCTCTTATCTGTGTTTTATTCCTGTTTTTTTAATATTAATACCAACAACTCTTTGTACATGTACATGAAAATTGTGGAATATCTGTGTTTGGTATTTTATTGACTCACATGCAATTCAAATCTTTGTAATATGGTGATACCCTCTGGCTGACCAACTGGTTGGCATTGTGGTCAAAACTTTAACATAAACTTTTTTACTTTGGCTGAGCGGTACACTTTTCAATTTTGTTCTGGATCATGATGTGATTTTACATGGTTAATAAATAGTCTAATGCTTTAACAAATATATTATGCATGGATGAGCCCTTGAGTAAAAATCAAGTATGAGCCATCTCATTTCCTATAAAGGTTAATCTCTCTGTATTTGGTTATGGATATACACCAACTGGGAAAACAATGTACCTCACACAGGAATGAGCATTAACAAAATAAATACATATGCACTATTAAGCAGATGATTTGACATTGCATGTGAGTCATGAGGGCCTGTGGCTTGCTGTTTTTTTCTTCTACTAACCAGGAACATACTAATGTTTCAGGCTTGTATCAGTGTCCTGTTTACTACTATCCTAACAGGGGTGGTACCATTATGCAGGGGCGTCCTGCTTATATAGTCACCCTTGACCTTAAATCTGACAGTAACAAACAACTTACATCTGATCACTGGATTAGAAAAGGAGTTGCTGCTCTTCTCAGTGTTGATTTTTAACTTTCAGTTAAAAATATTTGTACAGGTGGTGCAAAATTTGATTAGATAGAAAATGTTAAGCCTTGAAATGTGGTACACTTTAAGGATGCCCGCAACTCGGCCAATTTTATGGCTGATCTTACAACATGGTGATTTTATTCTGAAATGAGTGTTGCATTATGTTTTAGTATAAAACCACAAGATGAACTGTTTGCATTCTGTTCAAATTTGTGTGGGGCTTTTGGGAAAAGCCCAGTGTCATTAATATAAAACTATTAAGTGAGGCTAAAATAAATAGATTTTTTCATGAAATGAGCCTGTATTCCCAGCAATATCTTAGCTTGTAAAAACTATATTAACATAAGTTGACTTCATGGTCATGCAGATATATTAATCTTCTGGCATACATATTTAAAAATTATCAAAAACAATATAGAGCAATGCCAAATCACAATTTTTTCATTTCTCACAAATACCGGTAAAAAGAAATCCCATTGTTTTGGTTTTATTATCAATGAATCCTAAATTTGTACAGGAGAAAGGATGATATTTTTTTCACAATCCAAAAAATATCCACATATATACTCTCTTAAAAACAGATGTAAAGACAAATATTGTTCCCTCCTTCATTTTATAGATATTTAAATGTACTATTTGTTACCACTTCATGATTCAACAAGATCAACTCATCAATTTTATGTCAGATTTTGTACAAACAGCCAGTTTTGAAATAAATTTGAAATAAATTTGTCAGAAAAGGACGAGGATCGGGCATCCTTAACAACACACACATAAGATAATCAGCATAAAATGTGTTCACCAAATGTCACTCTACTCAAGATCACCTTACCATAAGCAGCACAGTCATTATTCAAATTGTTAAGAAACATGACAGTCACAACTACATATTAATGCATTAAGATAATTGAAGGCATTTATGTAAATAATTTAGATTTTTTACACTCCAATTAAGCCTCTTAAGATAACAAAATGATATTTCATAGCAATATTTAAACCATAAGGATAGTTAATTCTTGGATTAATTATTTATGTGTGCACAATGTCAGAGGATCACAGGGACACCAAAGTTGCTGCCTTAGGCATTATCATGATAACACCACATATGAAATAAAATATCTAAATCTATAAATCTATAAAATTATCATATTATCAATTTTCATAGCAAATTAAGCAGATAAAAACTTTCACTTAAATACAGGCCAAAGTCTACAGCAGACATGTACATTCCAATGGAAAATTGACCAGTTTTATTATTCTCATTTTCTCTTCCTTAATTTGTAACTGCCACATTTAAATGCAGGAAAGTGTTGCCTGTTATATACTTATGTGTACATACACTATCATTTCAATTTGATCCAATAGAATGTCATATGATTTCTTATAAAGTATAAATGTGTGTAATATAAATTCACTTGATATTCAGAAGGATGTTTTCTTTACAATGTTTCATTTGTTTCATTTGAAACATTAATCATTGGTCTTGTGGGCAATGAGTCATTCATCATAAATATGGAATAATCCAGAAATTTCAAATCTATATCATGCAATATCAACATTATTTTCTGCCATGAACTATTGTAGCATGCATGAGGGAATTTTGTATCATATGTTACACGCTATGGGGAGTGTTTGTAATTCTTTAATGAATATTATTTCTGGGCTTGAATTTTATTAGCTTTTCAAGATTATATAGATGCAAATGAAATCCTCAATGATAAGATCACAAAAACTATGGCAGGAGGCAGTAGACAAGATGGGTGATCATTCAAATCTCAATAAATGGATTGAATATGCAACAATTTCCATTAAATTCTACACTTCATCACTTTTAAAATATTTAATGGTGATTAACAATGCAGGCAAGACATAAGGGACACTAAAATTTTGTTGTCAACTTCATATCAGGCACAACAAGTCATGAAAATTGCAGATATTAAACTTAATCATTATTTACAGGATTTATTTCAATATGCTTTTGATCATTGGGGGAAATTACTCAAATACTCACTTGAATAACTCACACAAGATAATTAATGTCACAAATGGTGCTGATATTTGTGCAATATATAAGATAGATTGGATAGGTCTCACCACATCGTCAAGTAAAGATATATTAACTTGTATGTATACTTGTTTAATTAAGTCACTGTGACAGTTCACCCTAGTTGTGATTCACAGAATGTGTCATAATCATCATATGGTGATGCTCTCTTCATTACAAGCAAAGCACATTGTTTTCTTTCTGTCAAGGTCTTTGGAATTGTTACAAAGATACTTACATTTTGGTACCCAAATTCAAGTCAAATGATATCAAACCAAAGTCCACCTTTACTCTTATTAAAGATAACAATATTACATGACACAAATCATTTACATTAAAATGGATTACACAGGAGGAATAAAAATTAGACAAACGCCATAATAATATCAAAGTAATATCATAACTTTCTAATAGAAACATTAATGGTACAATTTTAATACCATAAATAATGTCAATTAAATTTGCTTTACCATATCCCTTATACAATAGCTTGTTAAGAATTTTATAAGATTAGTATAAAGGCAATAAAGATTTCACATTTACGATTAATCAATAGGTTATTTCACTTGTGTGTCTTATTAATATATTTTTATATTTTAACCAAAATAAACCAACAATTGAAATGAGTTAACTTAATAGTATTTATTTGAACACAATGTTAGTTTCAACACCTTATTCAACATTTGGGTTAACAAATTTCAGTAATACATTAAAATAAATAACATTCTTTTCCTTTAAAATTTTGTTTATGTACAAAGTGATATTCTAATACTAAAATATCAAGTAACAATATATTTTATACATATATTTTATGTCTTTGCAATAGCAAGGTTTTGAAATGTGTTATTATTTTTGCAGGTATTTATGCTTGTCCTTGTTACTACTACCCCAACCGCTCTGGCAAGACTGGGCGGGCATCGTTTGTGGTGGCGGTGGACCTGAAGTCCGGAGAGAAGCAGCCAGACCACTGGAGCAAGAGGGGAGCAGCCATTCTCATGAGTCTGGACTCATGAGCCTGTAATCATCACAAACTATGTCAAATACTATTAAATAGTTATTTGCATTTTATTCTTGTAAAAATTATGTCACTCAGATGCACAATCAATAAAAATTAGATATAGTTGTTCGTCACAAATAGAAGCTGAACTGTGATCAAGCTGCTGATGGGATATGCTGCATTAAAATATGGATTCATGACACGGTTATCACACCTTCTACATTAACAGTTTTGTGGTAAAAAGTACTTCAAAATAAGATACCAAATATGGGACACATTGATGTATTGCAGATTTATATGTAATTCAAATATCCAATAGAACTATTTGTTTATCCCAAGCTTAAATATTTATGTCATTAACAAATCTCAAACCAGCAAATATACAACTGATTTTTTTGTACTCCCCCCCCCCCCCCCCCCCCCCCACCCTACCCATTTTTCTAAGTTTTTGTATGTATAATCCGAGGTCAATTAATACATTTGATTATTGTTATCTGTATAATTTTGTACATAGATTACATTATGAGTCAATACATTATGAGTCAATTTCATAAATTTGTAAATATTTTTTGTGACCATTAATGTTATGTACATATATCTAGTCTTGTTAAACCTAATGATGATTCATTAAACACTTTACATAATGCTTTCCCAACATAAGTTGCCATTTTATTCCAATGAAATATTTGTTACTTGATATTTTAGTATTAGAATATCACTTTGTACATAAACAAAATTTTAAAGGAAAAGAATGTTATTTATTTTAATGTATTACTGAAATTTGTTAACCCAAATGTTGAATAAGGTGTAATGAATGATTTATGAATAAATATAAATATACATATACATATAATTTGAACAGTACTTATGAGTTTATATTTGTCCAAAATTAACAATTTTATTCCTGTATGATAGCGCTTCCTCTCATGTCTACACAATCTTTTTTTAAAGGAGAAATAGACTGACAAAGTGCATAGATTTTACTCTCACAATAAACTCACTTTCACCAAGACTGAGCATGATAAACTGTATATTTTAATATTTATACAGACTATGTATCTCTTTGGTGTACTTTAGAATATGATATTTATCTGATTTTGCAAATTCACTCCTTTACTCTGACAAACTGAATGATATGAAAGATGCGTGGGTTTCAAAGCGTTCTGACAATGTCTTAACACATTTTGAGGGACTCCTGGGGGGTTAGACACACAGAAGTTTACATGGTTATATAAATTTTGGTACAAAAAACGTCAAACATCCAATATTCAATATCAAATTAACTTCACGCTTGTCCCTCACAGCTGAGAGCAATAATAAATTGTTAAATTGCTCTCAGCTCACAGCGTAAACATAACCCTATGGGTTGATAGCTCTGCTGACTTGAATGAAAACACATGAACTGAGATAAAGTGCAATAAGCAACCAGGTTATGATTTTCCATACAAGATCCCAATTCAGTTTTGATGAGATATTCATTAATATTTTACAAATCATTATCATGTTATCAATGCAATATTTCATGCACAAAATTTGTGATTTTTTCAAAAATCTAATAGCTATCACTAAGTTGTTAAGGGGGCTGCCATTTTGAATAACATAGCCAATGAGAATCAAGATAACAAGTTGGGGCCAAATTTGATATGTAACATGCATTTTGATTGGTCAAAATCACTTTCTGCTCTTGAAAAGGATTTAAATGATCATTTAGGAAGAAATGTTCAAAAACATTACAAAAAAGCAATGATATGCATAGCTCAAAGGCCATTGATATATGTTTATTCACTTTTGATGGTTGTGAGATTTTGCAAGTATACAAATTTTGAATTGAAGGTCAATGTGTCAAGGTCAAAGGTCACATGACTAAGAAATTATAATGAGGCACAGCTATGACCTAAGACATTTCTGTATACCAAGTTTTAATTTCCTCTAATAAGTGGTTGCTAAGATATGCTCCGTACAAAATTTGTGACCACGAGGTCACTGCACTCAGGTCATTGGTGACATCACTAAGATTTGAAGGAATCTGAACCTTCACCTCAATATCTACCTCTGTATAAAACTTGAAACATATATTACTAGTAGTTTTGGAGAAGATTTTTTTTTAACATAGTGTTGATACATAACAGATATTTAGTATTTCCAGTTCATCGTTCATGAGCTATGGCCTGCACAATAATACAAAGGTCAAAGTCACAGAATCAAGGTCAAGGGTCAAATCTGTATAAAATGTATATGGTGTTTAAAAGAGTGTTGATATATAGCAGATATGAACTAGATTTTATTCACTTTTAATGCTTGAGATGTTGCATGTTCAAAAATTTTGAATTCAAGGTCAATGTGTCAAGGTCAAAGGTCACATGACTAAGAAAGTATGACGAGGCACGGCTATGACCTAAGACATTCCTGTATACCAAGATTTAATTTCTTTTTGTAAGTGGTTGCTGAGATATGCTCCTTACAAAATTTGTGACATCAAGGTCACTGCACTAAGGCCAATGGTGACATCACTGAGAATTGAAGGTATCTAAATCTTCAACTCTCTATCTAGCTCTGTATAAAATAGTGTTGGTATATAAAAGATATGAAGTGCATTTAATTCACTTCTAAAGGTTTTGATGTGCCATGTTCACAAATTTTGAATTCAAGGTCAATGTGTCAAGGTCAAAAGTCCTTGACACATGACTAAGAAAGTATGATGAGGCACGGCTGTGACCTAAGCCATTTCTGTATACCAAGTTTTAATTTCTTCTTATAAGTAGTTGCTGAGACATACTCCTTACAAAATTTGTGACATCAAGGTCACTGCATTAAGGTCAATGGTGACATCACTAAGATTTGAAGGAATCTGAATCTTCAACTCTCTATCTACCTCTGTATTAAATATGAAACAAATATTACTGGTAGTTTTTATAGGAGAAGATTTTTAAACATAATAATAATAAAAATAATAATAATAATAATAATAATAATAATAATAATAATAATAATAATAATAATAATAATTATAATAATAATAATAATAATAATAATAATAATAATAATAATAATAATAATAATAATAATAATAATTATAATAATAATAATAATAATAATAATAATAATAATAATAATAATAATAATAATAATAATAATAATAATAATAATAATAATAATAATAATAATAATAATAATAATAATAATAATAATAATAATAATAGCGCTGAATACCAGATAAAATCTGTTCATAGCGCTTCATTCATAACATAAGTTTTGAAAAGGTAGGTTTTCAGCTTACTCTTAAAGAGGTCAGCTAAGATACAAGTTCTGAGGTCGGTGGGAAGTGTAGTGTTAGTATATAACAGATATGAAGTGTTTTTTATTCACTTCTGATGGTTGTGATGTGGCATGTTCACAAATTTTGAATTCAAGGTCAATGTGTCAGGGTCAAAGGTCACATGACTAAGAAAGTATGATGAGGCACAGCTATGACCTAAGACATTTCTGTATACCAAGTTTTAATTTCTTCTTATAAGTAGTTGCTGAGATATACTCCTTACAAAATTTGTGACATCAAGGTCACTGCATTAAGGTCAATGGTGACATCACTAAGATTTGAAGGAATCTGAAACCTCAACTATATATCTACCTCTATATAAAATATGAAAGATGTAGTACTGGCAGTTTTGGAGAAGATTTTTAAAGAAATGTTGACAGACGGACGGACAGACGGACGGACAGACATTTTCCCCCTCCTAAAGCTCTGCGAGCTAAAGTCTCAGCAGAGCTAAAAAGCTCATAATGGATGGTAAGAGTCAAAAAGTTTATTTCCTCCATGTATATGTGACTACATCGCAACGCAATAATTTCAAATACAGTTTATATGTTAAATTCGTTATCCAATATCATGACTTCTCCTTGGGGACCAATCTCTCCGAGCCACGTTCAAATGACCACTGATGATGACGATGAAGGTATACGGGATGATGTGACCGCGAGGGCCTTTGTCTGACCGGACTGCCCTCTCGTGGTTGTAAATGAAGGGTGGAGTGATGTGGTGTCTGTGTGCTGTCCCCTGTATTCGGAAGCGGGAGGGGTGTGGAGGATCAAGCAGGGGGCTGTGTGAGGGCCGGCTGAGCCGAGCATGCGCCGTGACCCGGCATCGACTATCCGCATGAAGACGGTATGCGACAAGGACTCGTCTCTCGCGTAGAGGTAACCCATATCTTCATTTATACACTGCGTTTATCTTTAACCTTTAAAATTTGTCCTGTTACTAAGCTTAATGACATTTTGGCGTCTATTGCACAAGCTATTTTGACAGTATATTAGCTGATTGTGTGACAGCTGAGATCGTCAGCGGCCGTGGCACTGTAAGCTGCAGGGGAACCTAGCCCTGGTACTGCAGGATCCACACAGCTGCTGACTGACGAACTGACCGCACATGCAGGAAGAAGGCACATGCAGGCAAGCCTTGAAGTGTAAACACGTTAATGAGAAAACCACGGGACTGATCAGCAAGAATCATTCCTACATTCCATCCCCAGCATCTTGCAAGTGAAGAGGAGAAGTCACACTGCAAGTGCTTGTAACTCATCAATGCTCAGGAAATCTCCCTCAAAAAGGCTATTTGACCGGGGTTATTTGGCAATTTAGAATATGAGCTAAAACCACAAGCAAAGGTTTATACCTCATATCATATATATATATATATATATATATATATATATATATATATATATATATATATATATATATATATATGAATACTATACTTGTGCTTTAACTTTAAATGTCATTGTATCACCTTGAGGGTTGTGTCTCAAAAAAGACAAATAAATCAACTTCCACTATCTCTTAGCTAAGCATGCTAAGAGTAATATTACTCTTACCTCTTAGTCATCACTCTATTCATGCTGTCTGAACTGTGCATGTCCTTCGTTCCATTCTTTTTTTCTATATTCCATCCGTTCCATTTCCATTCATCTGTCTGATGTATTACCTAATTATTTTTTTTAAAGTAGCGGGTATATTTCTAAATGAGGCATGTGCACATCCACAATATATGAGTTATAATTGGCAACATTTGAATTATTTGAGTGTAAGAAAGGGCAGCAGGTGATAGACATTGACATTCAGAGGAGGAATATGGTTCAAGATATGCATGAAGGACACATTTAACATCAAGAAGAAGGATTGTCACTTATAAAACAATTCATTATTGCAATTAGGTATTGATTGTAATGGATGGAAAGTGTAAAGAAAATGAGAAAGTTTGTATGTAAGCAGTACTGCCTTGTGTTACAGGAATAATAATATTTGCTCCAGGTATATAGGGTTGAAGCAAATAGGAAATTACAAACAGCATGGACAAAGATATTTCTGAATGGTTTTCATTAACAGTACAAATAAGACAGTGCAAATAAGACAGAAACAATGTTAGGACCAATGATTCATTTTCAGCCAGTAATGGCAACAAATTACTTTTGATTCATGGACAAAATAATGAAGGAAAGGGAACAAGTTAATCCATAGGATTCAATGCATGTGCCCTTTTCATGTTGACAGGTGCCCTTTTCATGTTGACAGTTGCCCTTTTCATGTTGACAGGCTTATTTCCTCAGCTTGTTATTGCACAGGATGTAAGAGCCAAAACTGGAGTATAACCAATGTTTAGCTTGGTATGAAATGAGACAATTATTGTAAATGTCACAATAATTAACTTATTGAAACATTTTTGCAATGATGTTATATCAATAATTTCACTATGCACATTTATTGTTGAGATAAAATTGCCATATTTCTTCCTTTTAATTTTTGATGCACAGAATAAAGTATAGCCACACAAATTTGTTATAAATATGCTGTTAAATGCATTTTTATATTTGCAGAAATATCTCTTGGGATGGCATGGGCATAGAGTGGAAGGCAACGTTTTTGGAGTACCTCGTCATCCACAGGAAAGCCATTAAATGATACATCATGAGGATGTGTAAGTTATAATCTCACTAATAATCTTACATAAAAGCTGACAAACATCATACTGAAAAGATTAAAATAGTCGTATATATTACATGCAGATTATCTTGAAAGTATGACAGCAATCAACAAGTCATGCACATGAACCAGCAAATGGTCAGATTGACTCCATCATATTATCAGGTGTATGCAACATGGTGGAAATGTACATATCTGAACTTAGCATTTATAAACATTACAGAATCCTTTAGATTTTTTTTGAGACAATGGAGGCAGGCAGATTAACATGATACCTTATTTCAACACGTCAAAAATCATAAAATATTCTGAATATATTCAAAGCTCAGTAATGTACCAAGTTGTGACACATTTCCCGTTCATTTGAAACTGACTAGCGATCCAGCAGATCTGTTTACATGCTGAATGTCAGTGAAAGACAATAAGAAGGGGAATTGAAGTAAATCTTTAGGAGTATGCTGGAGTGAGAACATTTTCAATTTGTTGCTTTTAATTCAAATTTTATGAAATTTGTTGGCAAGATGGCCACAAGATTGAAGTTGTCATTGGTTGATGAGAACTATTGAATGCCCAGCTTAGAATGGACCATGATATTAGGCCAGGAAATCCCTTTCTTTGATTTGGATTTGAGTAGTAGAAACATGAGAGGACCATTTTCAGGGGAAGAAAAATGTTAGCAGCAGCTGTTATGAACTCTGGCCATGTAAAAATATTTGAATCAGTAAGGGATCATTAAGCCCAGTGAATACATATATATCTAATCCATCACACCTCCCTCTAAAACATCACCTCCCTATCCCTTCTTGTTACACTTTCATAAAGATTTTTCAGGATGACTCATTTATGAAAGATCAGTATAAAGACAGAAAAGTATATGGTGTTGGACATTCTCATTGTTGTGAGCTTGTGGCAGTTGAACTTTGGCACAAATTTTGAAGTTAATTATGAAAACATCTCAAAATTGACACACACATATATAGAAACATGGTTTAAGAAAGAAAATCATTTTGAATTGTGAAAATTTTCAAATGTTAGAATACAGGTATATTCATATGTTTTAATAACTTCTGAAAAAAATAATAATGTGATACCTTTAATAAAAAGACAACCGTTTGAGTATAACATCCATTTGTACATCACCGTATCAATTCTTTTCTTTTAAGAAATCTTACTTGTTTAAAAAGGAATTCGCGAGAAACAAACTTTTCTGTCCTAAATATAATTTAAAAGCTCAAAAGCATATTTCTCAGTAGTAATACATTGTATAATATTTATATTATGATTTTAGGGCGAGTGAGACGGTTGCTGGTGGTGGTGGCATTGCTGTGTGGTGTGGTGACAGTTCTACTGGCTAAGCTTGAGTTCATCTCATTATGGGGCCCCAATATCTCAATATCAGATCTCAAAACTGACCTCCCATGCTCAGAAAAAAATAACCTAAACTTCCGATGTTGGATACCTTCCTCCATGTACATACCTGGAGATACTTTTAATGAGGCTATCAAAGAGAAAGCCAATGACAAAAAGGTCATTTATCTCATCTCTGTTGATTCTGGATATGTAGACATGGCTGTCAACTTATATGAAAGCTCATTGCAGAGATTAGAAATTATGAATTTTTTGTATGTTTGTTCTGATCAAGAAGCAGCCCAGATTCTACATAAGCATGGGATTCAATGCTATTTATATGAACAGACGAAGCTCACAGGAAATTTGGCAAATGGGTACTTAGAAGGTGATTTTGCAAAGAAAACACATATCAAAACCAAAATTGTTCTAGGTGCATTGTTATTAGGTTATACAGTCATCCTTTCAGATGTGGATATTGTATATTTCAAGGACCCAGTTTCTTCATTTACATGTGGTGCATGTGACATGGAAATCCAGAGTGATTATATGGAAGCCAACAGTGGGTTTTACATCGCCTATCCGACAGAGGGCTCCATTCTCTTCCACAAAATGGCTTTAGCCCATGCAATGATGAACGTAGATGACCTTACCAGCCAACAAATGACCTTTAATGATGCCCTTGCAAAACTGGACAAAATCCCGAAAAGACTTATTTATTCTATTTTGGACCCAAACCTTTTTCCTTGTGGTTTTTACTACTATGAGGTAGGAAGAAGAATGTTTGCTGATGATAATCCATGTGTAACTTGTGTGTTAGTTCACAATAATTGGATGGTCAGCAAAGCGGCGAAAATATACCGCTTCAAGGAGAATCTCCAGTGGCATGTTGACAAGGATCAGTATTACTCTGATCCCAACAGAAAATACATCATCTATGAAAATATATTGGACTTTGGCAGTGATACTTTATACTATGAGCTTGCCGCTTTGAAAAATGCCTTATTTATTGGATACTTGTCAAACAGAACTGTTATTTTGCCAACATTTTCCTGCGGATCTTGCCAGTATGAAGCATGTCAGACCAGTTCTAAAAGGTGTGCCCTTAATACTCATCTACAGATATCAGTTTTTGACCAATATCTTGCACCTTTTTACAGAGAGCATGTATTTCTTCAACACAAGAAAGTTCCACACTTTGTGAAGACTTCCCTGTCTCCGGATCTTGTAATACAGACTGATGCCATTAAGGAATCTCGTGGACCTTTAGTCAAGTTGTCAGATTCTCATATCATATTTAGTGCAAAGGATTCCAGTGTCGGTGTTCAACCTCAAGAGATTCTTCGCTGGTTCGAGGAAAATGACTTGACTAAGTATTCAGTACTCAAATTCAAGATGCTGTATGGGGTCTTCCATTTACAACCGAAGCAGTATTCAGATGCCTACTCAAACTTTGATATTAATCTCACAAAAGGCTTTATTCCCTTGAATGATTATAGACAATATCCCAGATCTTTTCTGCAACAAATTTGGCAGTCTTTGTCACTGCCTTTCCTCAGACACAAAGTGTAATAAGGTTAACAATCTGTGGATAAACATTAAGAACACATACATTTAAATGAATATACATATCTTGGTTATTCAGTTCAGTATTTATATTCATACACCAGATACTCATATGACACATGTAATGTGGTCTGCAGAGCTACAAAAGAATTATTTGTGTTTGAACCTATACCCACATTTGCCTTCTTTATGGTGTCTTCTAAAAGCTACATCCCCTCATCACAGCCATCATAAATAAATCATTGGTAGATGCCTCTGTCTGCACCAGCAAACATCAAGATTACTCTGATAGCTCCACTTAAACGGTGGGCCTAAAGTAGGTTGAGAAAATTATAGACCAGTTTCCAACCTATTAAGATTAACTGAAAGAGAGAAGCCATCTAACCAGTTCCCCATCCTGAGTGGAATAAACTTACAGGAAAGTTTCAATCTGCATACAAGGAATATCATGAAGTTTGTCAAAGTATTAAGTCTGCACTGCTCAACCTTGAAAATAGTATTATTATTCTGACTGCTACTTGATGTCTCAGCAGTATTTGATACTACTGATCATCAGATACTACTCTCTGCAATAGAGACAAAATGAAAGGTAACTGGATAACACCAATAAGTTTACTTGGCAAAACCAAATGGCATCCAGCCAAGAGTTATATATCCTGATATCATTGCAAAATATGAACCAAGCAATTATATCTATGCTGATGACACTCATATATACATCTTTATGGATCAGACAAGTAGACAAATATGACATTGGCTCAATGAACATATGTGATAGGGACACACTACCATTGAGTGTGTTGACCTTGATTCACTCTTGACTCTTCCATGAACATGCAAGCACTTTTAGGAAATGTCTTCCCAGGTAACACACAGCGTAGAAACAATGTTGTGAGCACGTAGAAATATGGTTTAGTTGTCTTTCTACGTTTTTTCAACATGCTGAGCATGTAGAAGAATACCATTGTGGTCTGACCTTATAACAACCTTGTTGTTGTACAACGTTGTCAGCACGTCTTGCAACGTTTTTTTGACAGCGTGCTTACAACGTGGTGAGCACGTAAAAGAAAACTGTTGGTGATTAAATTGGCCAATAGGTGGCTGCAATACTACAGAAAATGGCGACCTGTAACAGCTTAGTTGTTAGGTAATTCAAAGTTATAGTGAATTTAATGGATAAGACGTAATTTTCTGAATGACTAAAATATAATAAAAAATAAATGATCATGTCTTTCGTTGTGATAGAAGTTTATTGCTATTATCTACTGCAATATAAATTCATATAATTTCAGACAATGTAAAAAAATCAGCATAACATACCAGTTGATATGCTAGAAAAGGTTGATGATGGGACAATCCCAACTGAGTAACTAGATTTGGCCAACGATAGTCGATTTGTTCACAGCTGGATGTATATGTGCCACATGCTTGCAACATAATGAGCTTGCAACATGCACATGCTTGCAACATGCTGAGCATATGCTTACTTCATTTTGTTCCAACATGTTCAAAACATAATGTTAGATTACAATGTGCTCACAACGTGCTGAGCACATGCTCACAATGTTCTGTTGGACCTTGTGGTTCCTCGAACTGAAATGAAACCTATATGGGCTACATTTCTGATTTTAGTAATACATATTACCTTTGATGCAACAACTGTAAACATTCTGAGAGTTTTCATTTTTGCTATAACTAGCAAAGAATTTTACCGGCCATGGGCAGTGGCACAGTTGGTTAGAGTGCAAGCTTATTAGCAGCATTTCCTCTGTGGTGATCCAAAGGTCATGTGTTTGATCCCCAGCCATGCTGAGATTGAATTCATAACACAATTTTTCATATGAGCTAGCTGAGGCTTGTGTCAAAGGGTTAACCCGTTGTTCTTGTAAATCTGTGACTGGGTGGGTTGTCATGTCAAGGACCTGCGATATAAGGCGACACTATATCTGCTACAAAAGGTCTCATCACAAAATGACTGAAATAATGTTGAAAGTGATGTAAAACCCCAAACAAACAAATAAAGAATTTTACAGATCTCAAAACAAGTTTCTCCTTTATTTAAAGACAATTCTCATTGCTTGAGTGGGATATGCTGCCACCTTGTGTTACTATGTGTCATGCATTGCTGATGTTTGTAGACATGCATTCTTGGCTTATAGTAATATTAAATGTTGATTTATATGTCATTTAATTTCAATCAGTTTATTACATCTGTAACTGTTTTCACAATATTTTATAACTTGATTAGTTAGTTTTTTCTCTTCCAAAATATGATTGCACTTCCTTCAGGGCATAAAGAATGGTAGTTATCACATCATCTGTCATTTCTTCAAACCTATTCAAGCATGCATTGTACTTGACCAAAGAGACACCTGGTGGATGACCAAAAAACTCCATCAGTGAGTGCAGTTGTGCAGAGTTTTGTGCCAAACTTCTAATTGCATTACTTGTTCCACTGTGTTAACTTTGTCAGCATGAAATCCAATACCTTCTTTGTGTTATCTGAATATAGCCTCCATGAGGTATTTTCGCTCGCGTTTGTTTTGACTTTAGGTCTGAATGTTCGAGGTTTTGACATGATAAGCTGGAAGTCTATGGAGCATACCCCGATTATCGGTCCATGGCGGCCATGTTTTGGCACATTAATTCTGCTTACACCGTCAGATGGCGCTTTTGTTTCAGAAGTGATTTGCGAGTGCGTAGTAGAGTAAGAAGATTTTCTTGGATTTTATCAAGGATTTGGGATTTTGCATTGGGATTTTGCAAAATTACGCGAGCTTGATTTTTTTAAAATCAACACTTGTTTTTAGCTGTGCTGAGTTCTTTGAAGTTAGTAGGAGAGATCTTGTATTTTCAGGGGACCAATTCTATCCATTTTCTAATAGACTCAGATTTTTGTCCATTTTGTTATGATTTTTTCTAATATTTAATACCTGTCACTGAGTTGTGAAGGAGGCTCCCAGTTTGAATAACATAAATATTAGCCAATGAGAATTGAGATAACATAATGACATACATTTCGATTGGTCAAAATTATCATCTGCTCAAGATCTCAGGAAAAGGATTTAAGCGACCATTTATTAAGCAATTTAGAGAAAATGTTCAAACATTACAAAAAGCAATGATCAGCACAGCTCTAAGGCCATTGGCCTATATTTTCCATTTTGCGAATATACCTGACTCAGGAGGTGAAACACTGAATTTAGGAACAATCATTTGGGATAAGATGCGAGATCACTGAAACCAAGATGGCCAAAAGTTTTTAGAATATTCAATCAAAATTTTATAAGGGTCTAACATGTAATGCTGGTTTGATACTTCTTGAGAAAAGAGAGTTAGGATTATACCTCAGTGATGCGCGTATTTATGCGATTTCGAATGAATACGCGCATGTCAATTATTTGTAAAGTATTGATTAGCCATCTTTAGACTGGTTCCCCATCGAGTGTCAAGAACATCGTGTATATACACAGATGGCGGCAACCAGTCTATGGCTGTACGCGCCATTTTCGGGTCACGTGACGGGGTCAAATGAGGTGCGCTTTGTTTACAAATGTTTGTAACGATAAATATCTTGTTTCATGTATCATTTTTTAAAAATACAGTAGTTGTCTGAGGTATAAAAACAAAACATACACTCGTCGGTCAGCTGGGTGAGCGGATTCAGTTCGTTGGTGATGGCGGACGGATACCCTGAGCCGAAGTATCCGTCCGCAATCACCAACTCACTGAATCCGCTCACCCAGCTTCCCGACTCGGTATGTTTTGTTATATTATTAAGTCGGCCGCCATGTTGGATTTGGATATTTTTTGCTACATTAACTGTTCTCAACCTGGGAAGCTGGGCTAACACTATAAATTATAATTTATATATCAATTTGCAGGCATTGGAAGGTAATTTTCACAAACCACCAAAAAAGTAAGGGTCAGCACAACTCTGAGGCCTTCTATCTCTGTTCTTTCTAATCTAAGAAAAAACTCTCATGACATTTTTGGTATGAAAATATTTATTGCATGAATATCAAGAAACTTAATACCAAAAAAATATACTATGTTTTAAATATCATCCATATTCCATTCCCCAAAATATCCACAAATACTCTGCTATATAATAAAAACAAATGTGACTGCTGACCTACCGGTAATATGTTGGATATGTATAAAGAAAATTTCAGTGATGGGAAAGCTTTGAATTTTGCTATAAAATTTGGCTCTATTTAATTCATTTCCATACACTTTCTAACAAGCTTACTGCTTGAATTCAGAGTCTTGTCTTGTCATTAACAGTGGTAGGATTTCATATTTTTCTATTAATTGTTAAAACATACCATTTCAAATTATTATCAAGGAATGAACAGGAATAAGGCTGGTTGAAAGAACTTAAACCAAGTTCAAGGCCTGTGAGGAATCTTTATTGAAAGAAGCTGAAGACATGATTGATATTTGAACAGCAGTCTGGTATATTCACCATGTGTTTGTGTATACATGGTTTCGAGTCACTTTCAACAATTCAGTCATATTGTGACCAGACCTACTTGGGGTAGATATATATAGTGCTGCCTCATGGAATTGTCATGTCACAGATCTCTGATTTCACAATCAAACTGGTCAAAGATTATTCACAAGGACAACAGGTTAACCCCTCAGGCATGGGCCTCAGTTCATATAAATTCTAGTATGAATTCAAATTCAACATGGCTGGGAATCGAACCCACAACCTTTGGATCACCATAGAGGAACTGATCCTAATAAGCTTGTGCTCTAACAAACTGTGTCACGGCCAGTGGCCCTATTGACCTGTTGTCCTTCACCCTTGTCTGCATGGCAAGGTTGAGTCACATACCCTCTGATGGAAAATGCATGTTACATATTGAATTTAGCCCCAACTTGCTATCTCTATTATCATTGGATAATATTTATCATGTTCGACAATTCAGCTACAGCTATTAGATTTTTTTTTAAATCATAACAAACTGGAAAAGATTCTGAACCTACCGGTTATAAAAAATAGATAGAATTGGCCCCTGAAAATGCATATTCCCTGCTTACAGTGAGGACCTCCAACCAATAGTTTCAAAGAAGTTCAAAGATGACGGACCGAATGACAGATGACCCCCCCCCCCCCCATTTGAGCGAGGCTCATTGCCATAAATTTTTAAAGGACTTTTTTGTCCAAAAAAGCTGTTTTGTTTTGTCCCATTTCATCTTCTACAAAATCCCTGGCATAGAAATATTTGTCCAATTCATTAAATGAATAAAATGGTGGACATTAATTTATAATGGATTATCATCTCCAGGCATTATGCAGTATTTATAACAATAATTAGTTAAATATATAATAAGGGTGGCCATGGGAGGCAACACAGGGAGAAAAATCCATCTAGTGTGGACAGCAAGCCTTACTTTATATTCTATGTTATGTCAAAGAAAATTTGATAGCTCAATTTGGTCACAAATAGATTTTATAAAATGTCAAAAAGACTGATTAAAAGTTGCCATTGCTCAAATGCCTATGGTCTGAAATAATGTGTTGCCAATTATAACCCATAATCTCTGTAGCTTAATAAATATTCATCCTGAAACAATTGAATAGACTGAAGGTCCCTTAATAACATTAAGTCAAGTGATGACAGGATGTAAAAAGTTTATTCAAAATATTTACATCTATTGTGACAAGCTTGATGAAATGAATATGTCAAGAGTTAATTATGATAATGAGTTCATCCAGAATGTTTGATCACAAAAAAAATGTAAATCAAACTAACAAAGCTGATATTCACATCCTGAGCTGAAATGAAGCAAACATGAAGTGTGACCTGGGTAGAGAGTAAATTTGACCTTTTTCACCATTTACATGCTTCTTATCTTATGTTGATCAATATTTTGGACACAAATAACTGAATTTGACAAAATCCTCACATCTTGCAACATTAGGTTAAGTATGTAATGGGTGAAAAAAATCACACAAAGTATCTGCATGTACATGGAGACAACAATAGCTCAACAACAAAAATCTTACAATTAATATTTCTTTCCTCAACACAATAAAAACAGGAGTTGCTCACCCATGTCTCCCAAATAAATGTCCAAACACACGTGAGCAAATGATAATTCTAATTATATTCCAAAATCCAAAAATATGTCAATAATTTTTTTTCAAAAGGTTTACACGTTGAGGTTAATTAATTTTTTTTTTAGAATTCTTAACAGGAACACATTAATGCTACTTTTGTGATTATTGCACTACAATAAATTTGGCTTCCAAACGAACAATTCATCACAAATGAGACTGTACTGATTTGTTAATTTAAAAATGTCAATGATATTTATGTCACCTAATAAATCTCTCCAATGCTAACTTTGCAAAATCCAAATATACAAGCTCAGTCAAAGACGTCCATGTCATCACTTTAAGTTCTAACCTTTTGTGGACTCTGAGATTTCATAGATCAATCCTACATCTTTCCAGTTAACTCATTTAGCTTAAGAAAATCACCAGGTGGAAAATTTTTACCCAAAATCAAAAATGTGCTTGGCTACACCTGCTGATTGTTGGGGAATGAACATTATAAAGCTAATGTATTTCTAATCATAGTTGATGGAAATAAGTTTAAAATCCCTCCATAATTTGATGCATTATGCATGATCCACCAAAGGTTATCCATCGTTTTTGTTTGAAAGAGATCACAATTTTGCATACAGTGGCCGATAGAGGGGGACACCGGGACCACACAAATAGATCGAGTGGAAAGAGAAGGGGCTTATTATTATTTTTTTTAATAAAGTCAGAAAAGCTTCTTCAATAGGCCCCCTTTTGTGCTCAATAGTGTATGTGCCACTTTGTGTATGCATGACCATTTAATGGCTGCAATAATGACTTGGAAAGTGGTGTACAAGTAACAAATTAATGATATACTTGAGCAATGAAATATCAAATATGAAACACCAAATACACTAATTTGACTATTCTTTTTTATGAAATGAACATAGAAAAATTATTCCAGTAAAAGCTATGGGGGGTGGAGAAGAATTGAATTTACATGATTGTTAGTATACTTACCTGTTGAAGATCAAAAGTTTTCTATATGATTATTTGATTTTGTGCAATACTTCTCTGATCACTGTCAAATTTTATCCATATTCTCATCCAAGACTTTACCTCAGATATGAAAATGAAATGAGACACATTGACTGTGTCATATACAGTTTTGAAACAATCTCACTACAAGTCCTTTTGAGAAGAGAAGTATTTTTCTGATGAATGTATGACATCCATGAATGACTGTTTTACTGTGGTTTTTTTCCTGTGTGTGCAACCTGAAACTGATACACATTGTTGGAGGTTGTGGAAGCTTCTATCTATCTTTTAGTGACCATCTGCTGCTTCAGTTGCCATCAACACCATGCCATTGTTGTGTATTATCAAACATAGTTCCATATATATAAATAACATCTGTATCAATGGGAAATAACCACAAACCCAGGATAAATATAACATGGTGTGGGAACAACCTGAAAAAAAACTCTTAAATTTCATACTCCTTCAACTTGGATAGATCCTAAAGGAAGCATGAACAATTTTGGGATGTGGAATTTTATCTAAATACAGATGTATTTCTATACACATTTGATAAAGTGGACACATTTTCTCCTCAATTTCCTTGATTTTGTTGCCTATTTAAACGAAAATGATAATTTTGGTCGTGCATTCTTTTTATTAAGAATGAGCTCCTGCTCTGCTTTCTTCTTTTTATTTGTTTCCTCTTCTAGTTTTTGTCTCTGTTCCAACATTTTACGCTGTTCTTCCACCAATTTCAGTTGCTCCTCAGCCTGAAAATTATGAGAGGATTATGAGAACAAAAATTTACAGATGGCACTTTTGAAACTTGGCAACAAGATGAGATATTATTTTTATTATCTAAATCCTGGTGCAAACAGTTAGGATTATATTCAAACTTACAAGTGCCCTTTGAGCTTCTTCAATTTTTTGGTTGTTTTCTTCCATAATTCTTTCTAGTTGCAACCTTTTTTTGTGCTCTTCCTCCTACAAAACAAGCAGCTGCAGTCAATACCTTTGCCATAAAATATTACAAGAAAAAACAACACATCTACAAATGCTTAAAGTGACAAAAATTTTGAAGATTATGGGCATTTATCTCATACTAAATAATTCAAATTATCTTTAATTCTATTATTTTACACTTATCTTTTTGAGAATCGAACATATAACAATTTAATCAAGGGCTGCAAAGTATGTAAATAAATTTACATGCAGCTTGGAATAGAAGTGAACATGGGAGATCTCTGAAATGATTAAGTTTGGTGAGATATACATTAACACTACCTTGCTGCTAGTTGCTTACCGTACATCCTGGAATTAATATCAAACTTTTAGTATTAAGAACAAGGATTTAACTTACTATAATGACTCCACCACTTGCAATATTGCATAATTTTGAACTGATAAACCAAAGGTCAAATCGTGGACAATCTCAGCAGAAAAATCTTGCCCAAAGAATTTTTGAAAATTTTCACTGTCAAATATGGCTGAAACATGTGGGTTATAATGGTCTCGTAAAACAAGAAGAAATAAATCCTGCTGATGATGGAAGGACTTGCACATAAAAGGAGCAAGGTAACAGACAATAAAATAGCCATTAGGAGACAAAAGAAATGTGCCTCACCCATATATACCTTTACCCGTGTGTACGTGAATGTCTGCAACAACAATTGATCTCCGCCCTTCTCGGCACTGTCCTGCTGCTAAATCTTAGCCAAATTTTACAAGGGATTTCCACACTTTTGTGCCACACATACTTTATATGAGTAGTTCTAGAGATGGCTGTATAAAGTATGATGTATGTTGAGAAGGGAACAGGTCTCACTTTGCCATTAATATTGTTTAAAGCACTTAAAGCTTTCAATGTCATTTTACATCAAGAAAGTGTCATAGTAGTAATAGAGTTCAACAGTGCTCACTGATTCGAGGATTCTTGTTTAGGTGTCATTAGTTTTATAATGTCTCCTATTTATTTCTCAATGTTTCAATCAGTCTCTTTCTAAACAATATATAATATTTTCCTCTTCTGTTCACATGGAGTAGTTTCCCGCCAAAATAGCAAGTATATTCCTGTTTCTGTATTAATATTGGCTGGTGAATGATTTTCAAATTTCTTGTAGATTTTTCCATGTTGGTGGGCATAAGTGGTAAGGATGCACAGCTTATCACATTAAATTGATAAAGGATGTAGAGGGGTTACTACTAATTTTGACAGCCACAGAACTATTTATACCACTAATAAAAGTTTCTACCACAAAACATAAAAATTTTAATTTATACAGAAATGTTTAAATCTTGAGGGACATTGCAGCAGATGGAGGGCTTAACAAGAGAGTTGCCTGATCAGATGATCCTGAAAGAAATAGCTCATTAGGGAAATCAAAATAATCATCAAGTAAATATCATGATCCCAGTTCCCACACAGACATCTTTCTTGACTCAAACATTTTTTGCTTTAAACGATGAAAAATATATAAATTTTCATCTTTACTTCTAACTTAATGATTATAAAGTATTGTTTTTTTCTTCTAAAACTATGTGAAAGATGCATGGTATATTGAAGCTGGTATCATTGGACAGTCATGGCAGGCCTTGCCTAACACCTAACCACGCCAAATATAACTCACAAACAGGCTGAAGGCGTCAAATCACCAAGTTACGGTCTACCATCATTTGTGAATAATAGGAAATAAAGGAATTACAGTAAAATAATCTTGATGTTTACAAAAACAATTCATTTAACTTTCATGCACTATCACCTTAGAGCTTGTTACAAAAAAATAGAAAACATCACACCATAAAACAATAAGAATACTTGGATTTATTTCAGCCTTCACCTGCCTGCGTTTCCTGCTACTTTACACTCTACACACCACACCAATAGTGAGTGTGCAATGCATATAAAACAATTTGGAGCTGTCTAACTGTAGTGTTATCTTAATGGAGACATGCCATGTCTGCCCTGTGCCACAAATTGGTATCCTGCTTTACCTCCTTGCGTTTCTGCGCCTCCGCTTCTGCTGCTCGTTGACGCTCCATCTCCTCAAGCATCTCCTTCTCCATAATGCGCTTAGCCTCTTCCACACGCCGTAACACTTCAGCTTCTATTTCTTCTTTACGTTTCTCCAGTTCTTCCTCTACACGCTTAGCAACCAGTTCCTCCACCCTCCGAGCTACCTCCTCCTCTATTAATTTTTCCTCTAGTTCTTTTTGTCTCCTGCAAAGAAAATGATTTGAAATTATCAAAATTATCCTCTAGTCGCAGAATTGGATATTTTAATGTCTGAAACCTATTATCCCCAGTTAGACTTTTCATTCCCTGCTCCTCTATATTCTATTACATGGATTATCAGGACCTAGGCCTAAGTTTGGTTTTGCAGTGGTTTTGACCAAAATATATAGTGAGGTTGATACACCATCATGGGGCAGAGATGCCAGTAAACGTGCATATGTTATATGAATCACACCTGCTCAGGCTTCTTCTGCTGGCATACAAAATTTTGTGATGTGGGATTGATAATAAATAATTTTATTCCTTGTAACATGTGATAATGTGGATCCCAGATCGACTCCATTGTGTCCTGACCTGGCCTCACAAACTTCTCTCTTCCCACTATCTCCAAGAAATTTGACCATAAAGTTGGTTACCAGTAGCATAAAATGTGCTTTTGTTCAAGTTTCAATTGAAAATGTCTAACCCTCACATAATAAAGACTTTTGATCCCTGTATCACTTGCCATTTAACCAAGATTTTGAAAGGGTTATTTGTATACATAATTGTGGTGAGTCTAGATTAAATAGAAAAATAGAAAAGATCCCTAAACCCAAGAATCAAGAGGTTTCCATTGTGACTTACACAGGGTGGTATCCCTGGTTGCCACTGGTTTCCACTGGCTCCCTCGGTCTGTAAGATCAACTACACAGGCACTTGGAACTTGGATGTCACCTACTGAGACAGTTAGCACCTTTTGTTCTCAGAAAACTATTAAACTGTGCTGTCTCACTGCATGTCTTCTCACTGGACCCACACCTTTTGTATGGCTCTTATCACACATTTCTGAATATCAATTATGAGCTGGGATTGTTCTAAGACACTTGGTCGATCTCTCAGTCCCCTTCTGTGAGGGAGGTGAGTGAAGCTCAGTCTTTCTGCCTTTTAAACACAGAGAATTGTGATAAAACTTACGCTAAGCGCTGTCTTTCTAGTTCAGCCCTCCTCTCTTCCTCTTCTTTACGTCTGGCTTCTTCAATGCGTTTATTTATACCCCTATCATCATCACTATCTGAACTACTGGAAGAAGAACTGGAGCGACGTCTGAAAAATTGAAAAAGATGTTTGTTGAGTTATTTTAATATGAAAGATTTCTTTTAATTTTGAAAATTTAGAATAACTGCCTCAGTATCTTTACAACTCTATGTAAAAACATACCAGAGACCACCGACCCTCAGTTTATAGGAAGAGTGTCAGTAAGAATTAAGGCTGTCATGCTCAATGGTTTAAGACTGGTAAGGCTCTCTGAATTTGTCAGATTCATTGTGCTCCATTATTTCAAGATCTGGGTGCATGACCTTAAAATGTAGGTCAAATTCGCTAACAAGCACACAACTTTTGAGACATATTTGGTTTTAAGTTTTGTAAAGCTATCTTGGTTTGTCATAAACTCATTGTATTAACAAGATTTCCAAAGATCAGGTCACATGACCTTCAAATGAAAGTCTCGGCCACAAACAAATGCATCAGACTGAGACATTGATAGGATGCATCAATGTTTAAAGTAAGGTAACTCAACCTTTATTCGTTGTCTCACTCATAAGATTTTCCGATTGGATTTCATGAACTTGAAATGTAGGACAAGGTCATCAAGATGCAATTAAGTCTGGCTAAACTATCTTGATTTGCTGTGAACGTATCACATGAGATTTTCAGAGATTGGGTCACATGGCTGTATATAAAGGTCAAGTTCTCTTATGAATGCATAATTTGGAGACATTAACAAGATGAATAGATGACATAGGTTTGGAAAGTGGGGAGGTGAGGGCTCATGAAATTTAGGTTAAAGTAAAAAACAATGACACCATTTCTAAAATATAAGGTTATTTACATCCATGGTTTCTGCAACATTTGAAAGTAAATGAGTCCTCTGCTAAAATCCAAATCATCCATTGGACAATTTGTCAACAAACTTTGTTTAGATGACCAGTGATCTTGTGCAAACACCTACTTAGTAAGTCTTGCTAACAGTGGAGCACCTTTAGATTGGGACAATGGAGTGATTTGGCCTGTTTGTCCATTAATGTTTATCCAATGATACAGGCCTAACACCTTGACAGACAGACCACAATAGAGGTCACATGATTGTATACATGTGACCACCTGGTGGTCAAAAGAGTACAGGCAGTATTTGGCACTTTCAGCAAAACACAATAATCATGGCCAGTGTATTTTGGTTGATTTTAGTGAGATAGCTTGCTTGTATCACAGTTTTGTGGCCACATCATTTAAGCATACCCAAAACCTCTGTAAAATTGCTTGTGACCTCTGTGGTTTCATGAATGCTATAAAAATAAATGATCGATATTTGCGACAAACTTTTTCCGCATGAAATTCTAAACACTATCCGAATTCCTGAGAAATGAGGGAGCCTGAAATTTGTGCCAGACCAGTTTTCTGTCCCAATAGCTTACACCTGCTAAGCCGGAGAGAGGACCCTTGTAGTCACTGGCACTGGCAGTCACGGTCGACTTCATCAAATTGGTTGCTGAAAAGTAATGATTTCAATTGGATTGCCTACTTTCTATAAACATATCATAAACTAAGATAAGGTGGTTTAACTGTTGCCAAATGTTGGGTCAGTAAAGTAAAGGGATAGTTTTGAGCGGTTTCAGAAAAGGCAAGCAAATGTACTCGTGCCCGACCGTGTAAGCAGAACTCGTCTTGCGTCGCTACAAATTACCGCGGATTACAGCGGCTAAGCTGGAGGGGACCATTGTAGCCGCTGGCAGTCACGGTCTACTTAATCGGCGGAAACTGGTCGCGTGACAAGTGTCTTCCGTCCAACTGGGGACAGAATTATTTGCTTGGGTCCAACAAGCCACTGTCAAGCAGGGACCCGTAGAAACACGACAGCAAACTGAAGAACTACCTCGCCACTAAATTTTCACGAGAATTAATAAATGTTTGGTCTGTCAAGTTGCCACATGTGTTTCGTACCTTCTCCGTCTATTTTCTCTGTTTTCTCTTTCCCGAGACTTGCTGCGGCTCCGATGCCTGTTCCTGTGAGACTGACTTCTTTCTCTAGATCTGGAACGTGAACGGCGCCTTTTGTGCTTATTCTTGTGTCTATGGCGACTAGGAGATCTGCTTTTGCTCCTCGACCGACCCATGGTTATTGGTACTACCTCATTTGTGCAAAATTCACGTAAAATTAATTTAATACATGCCAATGTGTCTTACGATTGGCAAAATGGCCGATGGTCTGGCTTGATACTAAATGCGCATGCGTAGAACACAAATCCCACCTCAAACTCCACCAGAGGGCGACTTAATGCACCCCTCTTGGAAATGTCCCAAGGTGGACCTAAGAATATCTCTTGATATATTTATTGTTATTCACTCAAAATAGGTTTTTAACGAGCTTTTTTCTCATCACTGACCAAACAGCTCTTGAATATGACTATTTTCATGTTACCTCAAATATTACTCTCAGATGTAATAGCTCAATTTTGCATTGTGTCATAATGTGTGTGAAGTTTGTTACTTATTCAGACATTGCCAATTATTGATATTCAGATTTTGCTTATTTTCTAATGTGCCAATATATAAAATCTGCAATGGTTTTTGAATTTGTGTGACTAACTCTAATTCCATGCCATATAATATCAGAGATATTTAAACATATTATATGTCTCTGATAACATCAGAAATATCTTCAGAAAACATGGAAAAAATCTCTTTGTGAGTTTCAATGTGGAAAAAATAAAAAGCACGGGACTAATGGGTCATGGGGATAACCTTATGCTATCTAAGAAGGGATTTCCCAATAAAATTGATGGCCATATGGTTGAAATTTTAGATTAATATTTGTAAAATTTGAACTGTAATATTCCAACTGAAGAAACTAGTGCAGGTAAATTTCTAGATGACCATTTCTTTGTGAGGGTTTATGAAAGTACCCTCATGCTGACTACGAAGGGTTTTCCTGGTAGAATTGACAGTTGCCATGTTGAACTTCTAGTGACCAATGGATGCTTTGGATTTTAGCAGAAGACTCATCCACTTTCATAAAAATCTATGTTGGGGAAATATGATGGGTAATAACTTTTGATTACAAAGTTTGGCATATAAACATTTATGCAAGGAAAAAGTGCTTAAAAACCTTGTTTCATGAATGCTTTTAATCTTTCTGTGTGAAAAGGGGCCATTTTTGGTGCCATCATCTGGTTTATCAACACTATTCGTTGATCGGTATCATTGTGCATGAATTATTCAGACATGTGCCAGAATTTTCTGTAATTGTACAAATCTGCAACTGGACACACTAAATTGCTTGATTTTTAAGAAAGTATTTTGATCTGTGGTTTAAATGAAATCTGTCACTTTATAGATACAATATGTGTCAACATGCTGATGCTCTTATCTTTTGAATCAAAGATGCAATGCATAAAGTAATTTGAATGATTAAAACCAAAATATATATTGAGTTGACACAGATCCACTTAATTCTAAATATTATCTTTAAAACTTCAAGACTGAAAATTGCCCAACTATTCACCAACCTATTATTTTGAAAGCAAATATTATAAAACTTTGAAAGTGAAATGTTATAATCTTAGTTGGCACCAGCTTTGGGGGAAAGTACTTGCATTAAAAAGGATTTTGATTTTCTTTCACTAATTGTTTTATACTTTTCAATAGGTAAAGGTAAGGGATCTTTATTTGTTGATGTCAATGATAATAATTGTGTTTTTATATTATTTTGTTGACACTGGCACTTCAAATGTGCTTTTTATGGCAGCAAGGACACCTACATCCTTTAGACTTGTTTCAAACTTGATGCAATAATTTACTTCGGAAATTGAATAGGCCAGATTCTAACATTGTGGACTGTACCACAATATAACTTCATATTAATGTTAATAGGGAACTGTCAGCTATTTTGGGTAAAGGATGCAGAAATACAGGGTGGCCTATTGTGTACACTTTTTGGGATGGAAAGGACAGTAACAAGGATTCAATGATCCACTCAAGTATAAGAAACTTAGTAATAGATATGATAACATGTTGAATTTTAGTTTTCTTCATGTCTTACTATCAATTATTATTTCACAAATAAATCCTAACACAAGAAAACATTCTAATAATCTTTAATAACATTTTAAAACAAATTCGTATCAAATTTACAGAGAAACTGTTGTTGGCATATCCTATGGGTCACTTTATCAAAATCATTAAAGCACCACAAATGTTACATTGATATTGCCATATTCTACAGTCACATGAGCTGCCCACGAGCAAAGCTAACAGATTATGACCATGACCTTGACACTCATTGAGAAAAAAATCACCTTAACAAATATAATCTTGATATTATGGTGACCATATGGTGATCCATATTTAATATATAGTAAACAGAATACTTTAACATGTGATTTTCAAATACATAATACTCTACATTTTTGAAGAGGTGGCAGTGACCTAGTTATATCAATTATAAAAAAACTAGCCATATTGTAAAAGTGTGTATTAAATAAATAAATACAATATGAAGAGTTTTGTAAAATATTGCACATTCCCAATTTTGAGAATCAGTTCTTATGGCATTGAGAATAGCTGATGGTCACCTAATCCTGATATCATATGAGCCTTCATATATTAGTTTCACATGCCAAGGTCACAAAAGTTCATCCAGAATACTATCACTGGCTGACTTCTCATATTTTATTTCAAAATTGGGCTGTTCTTCCTCAAGTTATATTCACAAGGTTTTCAGAGATCAAGTCCCATGACCTGAAAATTTAGGTCAAGGGCACTGATGAACAAACAATTTCAAGATCTTATGATGCATCATTGGTTTGCACAGTTTCCAAATATTACCCCTTCAGCAAATTTTGTCAAGGAGTAAAATGAGATTGTTTACCTAAAAAATATTTTTAGCAGATCGCAATCTTTCTTATTTTGGGGCTTATTTTGACCTTGAGCAAACAAAAAAGGTCATCATTGTCATAGAATGGTCAATATTAAATCTGTTCAAGATTTTGTCTTGACAATTTGGGCCAATCTATTTGTTTTAGAGCATGCTAGACAGTCTGAAAGAAATTAACCTTATGCAAAGATCTTAAAAGTCATGTAAGGGTTAACATTAAAATTTTAAATCTGTAATTTCGTGTATAAAAGCATATCTACATACAAACTTCATGACATGTTGAAGTTTAACATAGAGTAATAAGATATATGTTGCTTTGAGACATAGCAGTTTCACTCCCAACTGAGGTCTGTCTGAGCCATACGCTGCCCGTGACGTGGTAAATACTGCTAGCGTGAACTTTCTTTGACTTCAGATGAGTCTCAAAGTAGGGAAGCACTGTTTGACGTCATGCGTTTGAATCAATATATAAATGTAAGAAATATTGAAAAAAATATCAAATATCTCCTACATAATAACAATTACTGAAGAGATTCTAAAGAGGATGTAAATAGATCCTAGAGCTGAACCTAACAACACTTCACATGGGTGAACATTTTTGCTCATACTTTAAGAGATCACAAGAATTATGGAAGCATTAAGTAATGAAAAAATACAATGCATGTTTTTAATTATTCTAGAAACTCCATTCTTGTAACCACTGTTATTTTCTTCTTAGATACTTGACTTTCAACATAAAGATAATCAGCCTCAGTCACAGAGAATCCAAAGAGTAGATAGAGGGTGAGGTATGCTGCCAGTAGGAACCTGCCGAGGGTCATGACAGGATGGATCCACAAGATGACCAGGAAGCTGGAGGTGCCCGGGTGCCGCATGTGATCATATAGCAGCTTGGTGCCTCGAGATTTAAATGTCATTGGCTGTTCCCACCCCTGGCTGTAGTAATACACCTGCATCAAACAACACATCAGATTTAGGCTGTAAATAATTATTTTATTTACATGTACAAGAAAAAAATATTATTCAACTGTTACCTACATGTACAAGAATACAGATCAATTCAAAATTGCATGCATCCTATGCATCATTACATAAAGCTTTCAATCTTTTCAATTCTAATAATAGAAATACCTGTTTCAGGCCAACCAGTTCTGCGAAATCCATAGTGAGAGTTGAGCCATAGATGAAGATCCACATGCAAACATGGAGTAAAAAGAAAAATGTCCACAAGATTACCCCGCTCTGTGTGTCAATCAACCAGATGGGCGTAGCAAGAAATGGCTGCCATCTTGTCATCAATATCTGCAAGATATCATGTACATATGCATAATTAAGGACATTACAAGATCCAGTTAGATTACAGTTATGTGTTGATGTTTGGGGAGTCTGACCATGCCTAATAGTTCAAAGATCCTGGCTATGGCAAGCCATGTGTCTCATTATTCAAAATCCTACAATTTCAAGATTCAAGTGGCCAAAAACATCACAGAAAAGTCAGCTTCAAACTTGTATCATTGTGAGATTTTTTAAGTAAAGTTTTTAAGCAAACAAAATAATTGGCAAAGTGTTGTTGCCCTAATAAACCAATTTTAAGTTGGTCTTTTTCTTTATGCTAACAAGGTCATGGAAAAATCAGCATCAAACTTATATTCATGTGATAATTTTGTGGAGAAATGTCCCTGTAATGTTTCAAAACCATTGGAACAATTTGCTAAGATTTATCATCACCTCAAAAAAACATGCAACCGCCCCCCCCCCCCCCCCCCCCCCCGAGTGCTCATTCTTGCATGACAAGTTTGTTCATGCATTACACTGTTGACAGCCCATGTTGAAATATCTATGCCAAGTGTGAATAGCATAACTTTTATCACAAGATAATTTCTTTTTTCTTGAATGCACATAGATGTGCAACATGTTCTCTAAATATTGACAAATGTCACAATCAGTACTGTAATAATCTGTGGTGTCAACAATAATAATATACATGGCTACAGCCAGATTCCTTGATACTGTATACATTACTTTGGTTGATATCTGAACTGATGACGTAGGTCTTTTACTCTGTGCTGCGGTCATAACACCATGCATATATTAGGTCATTTATTTCCAGATTGTTTTTGGTTTCATTGTGAATTATGTTTCCATGGATGGGGACACACTGTGTAAGATCAGGCCTTGACATAAAGAGAAAAATGTTGGTTGCCCAGTTGGGCCACCAGAGCATGAGAAGTGGTGGCCCGAAGTTTCTAAGGATAATAGGATGTGTGTCTGAGTGGGGGATACTTGTCCTAATCAAATGTCTATCATGATATGATATCTATCCAGGATTAGAATGATAAAATCAAGATAGTTTGGGCCAATTAAAGACCAAAAATATGGTTGCCCAATTGGGCCACTACAACAGAGCATTAACTGGCCCGGACAGAGGATCTGGTGGCCCCGGGCCACCGGGCCAGAGCGTATGTCAAGCCCTGAAGATGCTGCTTAAATAATTATTTTATGGAGTATACAACATTCAATACCAACAGCATTTAAGTTAGATGCTATTCATAGCACTGATAGTTTAAATATAGGCCAATAGGTTTTCCAGCTAAGGCATGCTAGCTTGCCAAGCATCTGAATTGAGTAAAGATATCAATTATAGAGAGACTACAGAGTGTTGTGTACGTGATAAGTTTGGGATCCTGGTCACTGCCTTACTTATACCCATATTCATCATCAAAATATGAAGCTTATGTAACCTGAAACCAAGGATTAAAGGAGCAAACCTCCCCAATGTCCCAGACATTATGTAACCTTATGTAACTATACTGCTGTGTATGTGATAAGGTCACTGTCCTACTTAGTCATAATTGCCTAGCAACCCATAAGATCAAATAATCATGTCTCCTGATCTTACAAAAGCTTATATGTAAATAGCAACCAAGGATCAAAGGATCAATCCACCCCTAATGTCCCTGATATTATGTAACCTTATATAACTTGCAGGGGACAAACAGATGGAACCCACTTTAAAGTCCCCGTCAAACAATAGTTGAGTGGGGAGCACCACATGACTCTCAAATATTTATTCAAACAATATACAATATCTACAAATATTACCGGTAATATATGTCTGTAGATAATAATAATAATAAAAATATATACCTGAAGAATCCATGCTGTAGCCAGAATATAGAAAGAACGTTGCACGGGGGCAAGACCCCAGGCTTGTAATATGCTCTTCCACCACCAGGTGGCCATCAGACTATGTTGAGCAACAAACAATAGGAGCAGACAGCAGTTGTTTAATATGCGGAAGAGGATATCATCAGATTCATCTGCAACTGATATGGAATATAGATAGAATACTCCTCATATTTGCACTTCTTCAGTGAATAAGGAAAAGTGGTGCTCCACATGTAACATGTTTGGCAAAAAAATAAATCAACAAAAACAACAGAAAATAAAGTAAGAAAACAATTTCATCAAACAATCAAAAAAATATAAAATGCACAAAATTGAATGAAAATATGAAAACAAACAAAATATTTTCATCTTATAAAAATATTTATTTTGGTAGTTTGGTCCAAAAGATCACCACTGTCACCACTGTTCTAGATACCATGTCTTTTCAGTTTTATAAATAAAGCGTGACTTCATTGCTCACTATGTAAGCACACTATGACGTTATGTTGCACCCTGTAGGAATCACAGCCCAGGAGGAATTTCTACATTGTGCAACTGTGCAAAGTGGAAATTCCTACTTTTGGCAAAAAAGTAGGAATTGTTAATCACTCAAAAATGTTGCACAAAAAATGTGTGAACAACAAAACACTGACAAAAAGTAGACGTTTTAGACTTCTTCCTTCTTGACAGTCTTGACTTGCACAACACAAACTTCTTACATTTCACATTTGAAGTCATGACTCAGATATTCCTACATATTTGTACAATATAGGAAATCTTACTTTGCACAGTTGCACAATTTTCATACATTGCACAATATTCCCACATCGCGTATGATGTCACAGGCACTAATTTCCATATTCATGCCAGACCAGTTTTCTGTCCCAACCAATAACTGCTCATTATAGTGGCTAAGCCAATGAGGACCATTGTCAGTGCTGGCAGTCGTGGTCTACTTTTGCAGAAACTGGTCGCTGAAAAGTACTCATGCCAGACCAGTTTTTCATCACTATCAATAACCACCAATTACAGCACTTATGCTGGAGAGAACCCTTGTTGCTGCTGACAGGCACAGTCTACTTTATCGGCGGAAACTGGTCGCTGACATGTATGTAAAAACTGTCACATTGTTGTGTGCTACTTTCTGTGGGCCCCAAGACTAACACTCCACATACAGTGGTGTCAAAATTTAAGATGTGGAATTCTCAAGAGGAAATTAACCCCTAACGGCTAGGAAGGATGTCAACATCCATCACCGGTAATGGACGTTAACGTCCCCATTGTTCTGGCTTAGTGATGTCATTTTGTAACATACTCTATTGCCTTTCCAAACTCACATGTCATATGCCGTCGACCACAAGGTGTCGCCACATGTTCCGGTGAGTCATATATTTACAGTACTGTGAAGCTTTCACTGATTTCCCATTTATTTCGACTAGAATCCACAAAATTGAACAAACTTTTTTTTTATTTGTATTAAAATTCCACAAGGAATCTAAATATGTTTCTTTCGTACTGCTCTGTACAATATTTGTTACCATAAATGATCGTTAATCGGGTAGGTTCTGTCAGGAAGACATGACACCTGAGAGCCCAGAGCAACAATTTATTATTGCTTTCAGATGAAACTTAGAATCCTACTTCAAAGCCTGAGCTGGGAAACAATGACAGAAAAACCGTTTGATCATAAAATTGGTCCTAGCTTCAAATGATTTTGAAAGACAATGGTGTGAATGTGTCTGACAGAAGTGACAACTCGTCACTGTGGCTTGGTGTGACTGCCTCACTACGCATCAAAGACACTTCCAAAAGTTGTCTACTATCTTTGAATTATCTCACTGATTTCAAAACTGTTTTCGGTCTCCTGATAAATGGTGTAGTTTTTAAGATATCTTCAAAATAGTGATTTATTGTTATCAGCTGTCAGTTACAGACCCACACGAAATTCGTAGCGCCACCTATGTGTGAGCGATAATTGGGGATTTTCGGGAAGGAGAATAGTGCTGGAACTTGTTACATTGTAAGGCAGCTTGGGTCATAAATTTTTAACAAAATTAGCTAGTCCTGCCAATTAACACAATTTTAACAGGCTAGTCCATTGGGGGTTAATCTTAACGCCTAACGAACGGGATGGACAGCAACGTCCACCACCGGCAACGGACAGGAAGGACGTTGACGTCCCAATTGTTCTGGCTCGATGACGTCATTTGTAACATTCTGAAGGGCTGCAACTTGTTACAATGTAATCATGATAATGACATCAGACTGACTGGATCATGAACTTTGACCCCAGCACTTCATTAAACAAATTTAGTAACCATGGTTATAAATTTTATAAATTTAGTATGTGGATACACAATTGCAGCCAATCAACAAAATTTAGATAAAAGTCCCTTAGGGGTTAATGTATGATGTTGATAAACATTGATGCCTTACTTGTTTCAGGATGGAATACATGATTATTGCTCTGTGTTGACAGGCATTCAGCCAGCATCAGAGTTGTGGAAAATGCAAGAAAGAATGCAACCAATGCTATACAAGTAAAAATCACAGAAGTAATGATTCCCATCTTGGATATGCACTGATCTCTTGATGACAGAACATAGAACAGTGATCATTTGTTGTGACAGAAAATGGCAACCTCTTTATAGTCTCGTCCCCGATCCAAATCATAAACGCAATTTCTTCTGAGATTATAACGGTAACCCGTCTATTTATTAGGGCTCCGTTAGGTTTGGGACCGACGAGTAAGCCCGGGATATGCCGTTCGTCTACGATTGAGACGTCTGGTGCCGGTAGCGGAGAGTTGGCGGACGCCGAATTCCCCTTCCCGTCAAGCCTCGTGTAATCGGCAGGAGAAAATGGGTTGAGTTCTCAAGCGTGACTGACACTAAACTTCACGTGTCAGTTGTGACTGCTGTACGGCCGCTAAACGAGCAAGACCAATCATAAACGATGGCAGAAGAATGAATGACCGGGAATCTTAACTGTAAGTAAGACATTTATAAAATGGTTTATTTCTTGACTTGTCACGACGCAGTAAAGGGCCTCATCCGGTCACCGTGCTGCTCTGATCAGCCCGACCAGGAGGAAACGAGGAACACCAAATGCTGTTCCACAAAACTACATGTACTCCCCGGGAACTACTTACTCGTACTCCCAAACATCACTGACTCAGTGACTGGCATCATGGCATCATTCGCATCAGTGCCAATGCCATCACTCAGCAAACATCAACATGTAGATCTACATCTTGCCTTCTTGGTCTGTATGTTTAAAGATTCCCCAGTCCGACACAAACACCCCTAATATATTACTAACAGGGGACTTTAATGTACCAGATGTCACATGGGAGAATATGTCCTATAAACCAAGCCCTGCATATGGGATTGAACTAAATACAGCAATGATTGATACTTTTAATGAACACTGTCTCACACAAGTAAACCCGCACCAAACCAGGGGAGACAATAGGTTAGATCTGGTTGGTACAACAAACCCTAGCCTAGTAAATAAAGTATCGGTCCATCCAGGCATGAGTGACCATGATGTGGTGATAACAGAAATCAATGCAAAAGCCACACTGGCCAAGAAAAAACCAAGAAATGTATTCCTGTATAAAAAAGGAGACATGAATGCAATAAAACAAGACATGCATGTCTTTTTTGAAAATGAAGTTAAGGATTCAAGCCTCCCAGTTGAAACTCTCAACAATAAGTTCACAGATAAGCTTATGGAGTCCATCAATAATCACATTCCTATTAAGAAAATAACTGGTAGATGGGATGTGCCATGGATGACAAAGGAAATCAAGAGACAAATAAGAAGAAAACAAAGACTATACAACAAGGCTGAAAAAACTAAAAAGGATTCTGACCGCAGAAAATTCGGAAACCTTAGGAAGCACATAAAACATAAGTTGAGAGAATCCCACAATGAATATGTCCTTGGGCTACTCGATTTTCCTGACATTGAATTCAGTAGACCATCAATGGGAAAAAGGTTCTGGAACTATATTAGATCCAGGCGCAAAGATACTGTTGGTGTACCAACACTAACAGAAAATGGCATTGAAGTGAAAGACAGTAAAGGCAAGGCAGAAGTTCTTTCACGTCAGTACAAATCTGTTTTTTCTACTGAAAACATGGAAAATATTCCTGACAAAGGTGATCCAACTTCTCCACAAATAGAGCCAATTACCATCACAGTTGCTGGTGTGGAAAAATTGCTCTTTAACCTAAACTGCAAAAAAGCAAATGGCCCAGATCAATTACCCACAAGAGTCTTGAAAGAATGTTCTCATGAAATAGCTCCAATCCTCCAAAAAATATTCCAAGACTCACTCGACAAAGGAGAAGTCCCAAAAGCATGGCGCACAGCAAATATAGTTGCAGTCTTTAAAAAAGGAGATAAAAGTTGTGCCGCAAACTACAGGCCAGTTTCTTTGACATCTGTCCCCTGTAAGATTTTGGAGCATATAATTGTCAGACACATGATGAATCACTGCGAACTTTATAATATACTGGTAAATTTTCAGCATGGATTCAGGACAGGCCACTCGTGTGAAACTCAGTTAATCACAACCTTACAGGATATACTCAAGGCTAGAAATGATGGGCAAAATGTTGACATGCTCATTCTCGACTTTAGTAAAGCCTTTGACACAGTCTGCCACGAACGGCTGAATCACAAGCTCGAGCATTATGGAATTTCAGGGCAGGTCGGTTCATGGATAAAAAACTGGCTTACAAACCGTGAACAGAGGGTAGTTATTGACGGTGATGAATCTGACCCTGTCCATGTTAAATCTGGAGTGCCTCAGGGTACAGTACTTGGACCAATACTATTTCTACTCTACATTAATGACATTGGAGAGAAGCTAAAATATTCAAACATAAGGCTCTTTGCTGATGACAGCCTCCTATATAGAATAGTTGAAGATGACGATGATGCAGTAAAACTGCAAGAAGATCTAAATATACTGGAGGAATGGTCATGTGAGTGGCAAATGGACTTCAATGCTCAGAAATGCTACACCCTGAGTAGCAAGAAAAAAAGCCAAGCTCCTGATACAAGAAAATATACATTAAATGGTCACATCTTGCAACATGTTGAACATCATCCCTACCTGGGAGTTGAGCTCCAAACAAATATGAAATGGGATGAACATATCAGCAACATTGTCTGCAAAGCAAATCAAGTACTGGGATTTGTAAGAAGAAATTTCAATATGTGCCCAGGAAATATCAAAGAGGCTGCCTACAATACACTTGTGCGCCCTCACTTAGAATATGCATCAAGTGTGTGGGACCCTTACCTAAAAAAAGACATAGACCGCATAGAATCAGTTCAAAGACGAGCTGCTAGATTTGTGTCTGGCAACTGGAAGAGAGAAACAGGCACTGTAACAAAAATCCTGGAAGACCTAAAATGGGATTCACTAGCAGGGAGAAGAAGGACACAGAGGCTGGTTTTATTATTCAAGGCTATACATGGTGAAATAGCTTTGAAACTTCCAGAACATGTCAAAATGAAATCAGCTCCTACACGGAAAAACCATGGAAATCGCTATATCGAAATGGCGACAAGCTGTGACCCTTATAAATACAGCTATTTTCCAAGGACAGTGACTGACTGGAATAATCTTCCCCCTCAATTAACTACATTGGAACCAGGTAGCTCGGCATCCTTCAGAAACTCCCTAGCCAGAGTATAAAGGTTGGCAACAAGCAGCTGGTGTGTACCAGCTGCACCCCTTAGTGCAACCTTGCACTCTCGGCGGGATGCCAATTGGTTTTGCCGAGTAAACTTATAGATGTAGATGTAGATGTACTCGGCAAAATCAATTGGCAACCCAACTTGAAATTCATTGATGCATGGATGAGGACATTGAGGTACTGGAAACCTACTGGAAGGTGGCCA